>OX123199.2:10574233-11187945 GCA_944739405.2 Euclidia mi | reverse complement strand
AATTGGAACTTCCGGCGTTTGACAGGTGAGGCATATTAAATAAATAACAACTTATGAGTTTCAGGTCTATAATATTTGATACTAGCTTACCCGGTGAACTTCGTGCCGCCATATTTCTTTTAGATTTACTATAATTTTTTTGTATGATTTTTTTTACAAACCTCTCCTGACAATAACGAACACATCAAAGAAAGATTTATCGAATTTGGTGCAGTCGTTGGGAAGTTATGCGCGTACAAACATTTCGGTAATTCATTTTTATTTATATAGATGTGGCGGACAAGATAGCAATTACAGTTGTATGAATACCTTAAAATGTTAAATAAATTAATAATAAAAGCGATAAATAGGAGTAGGTATGAGCTACATGCTTACATTTATTATGTTTAATTGTGAGGCGTCAAAGAGAAAAAACTTGTGTAAGTTCCTTACTCTAATATAATATTTTTTTTATTTATTTATTTATCCAGCACACATTGTTATTACAGGTTACAGACCCAATACAGGAATGCAGCAACAAAGCTATTTTATATTATTGTACTAAATATAGCTAATATAATCCAATGCCACCCTCTCAAATTCCGCCAAGGAACAAGCATAAATATCTAAACTACGAGTACTGTACTTTTACTACTATTTGGATAACCAGCCAAAAATGTTAAATACGTAGGTACATTTTCTATGTAAACCTATTTGAGTTTAATTTTACGAGGTGTAGAAGTACGCGTCACCATGCATTTTTATTATAACATAATATTTTACGTGCGGTCCGAGTTATCACCCAAATTTGCACTTAATGATCCTTGATGAAACTTTGGATAAGCGTTCTTTATGTATGTTCTTTTATATAGGTCGGGATTAACGGCCAAAGACACATAAAAGGCATGGACTTTATAATGCCTTGCCCAAAGATAATAATCCATAGTAGATATAAGATTTTTCATTCGTCTTATATAAGCCGGTAGCTTCATAGTGATAAACACGTTAAACCATAACTGATATGTGTGACACATCGTATGGAACCAATGGAACGAAATGAAAGATATAAAAGTTGAAAACTCAGATTGTAGGTGTAAAAATTTTGTAACAGTAAGAAAGAAAGCTCTACTATTCATATCTTTGTCGCGAGATTTAGAGACAAGAGCTGTTATATACCACTGACCACTTTAGTACCTACGTCTTTGAAATTTATAGTTTTGGCCCACTGATAATTCTCCAACACGTATTGCTTTCTTGCCTATATGCTACCAACAGTAATTGCATGCGCCGAAACAATCATAATACCTCTTTTATAGTGCTGGTCTCCCTTTATCACCCAATTTCGAGTTAGGCTCAAAGTTGAGTAAGTATTTTTTTACACTTGGTGGCAACCTACAGTTTGCGGGGGCTCAGTGGGCTGTGAGACTCCTCTACGAGAAGCGCCGGAACTACTCACTAAAACCACCATGGTGTTCCTCTATCCGATCCCATTGAATGGCAGGGTCACGGGAACTGCGTTAACATTACTTCCGCGACCCGTGTGACATTACCTGTTAAAAAATGTCCTTACGTGGGCAACTTTGACGTGGCATAGCATACGATGTTATAAGTGGATACAACTTCTTACATCTATATCTATACTATACATATAATAAATCTGTAAGTGATCGATGTCTGTACATGGAAGATATTTAGGAGAAAACTATTTTAAGGGGTCTTCATTAAAGAAGATGGCCCAAAAATATCATTATTAGAATTTTTGTCTGTTTGTCTGTGCGTTTGTGCACGCTAAGTTCAGAAATGGCTTATCAGATTTGAATGCGGTTTTCACTGATGTATTGTGGTAAGTATCACTTAACATTTAGTGTTTGTTTTATACGAATCGGTTCATAAATAAAAAAAATATGTCAAATTAAACATTACGATCCATTGGTTCGGTTAAAATTTGTTCAATAACAATGTAAATAAGTAACTGATTAGTTGACTTGGTTGAAACTTAATATATTATGATCAGTAAAATGTAAAATTACTGGCGTTAAAAGATTATAAGTGGACATTTATGAAAATTTGGAATGTCCAAATTAAATTGGGCTGAAATCTGTATGATTAATTATATTAAATAGGGTTCAGCTTAGGCTGGAGGTTTTCGCACATGTATATACAGCTCACAGAGTGGCGTGTCTTTTACTGGATGGGGATCAACACTGCGATGACACTCTGTCTGAAGCAAGTATAAGTGAAAGTCCACATCGATTACGCTATGTGTTTGCAGTCATACTGGAGCTCTGCACACTTTCAAATGCTTCATAGTTGTGGCATAAATATGAAGACCAATTGGCCGAGGACATTGTTAGGTTCCCACAACAAACTAATGAATCGTTGTTTGCTTACTATTCCAGACATAGTTATATCTATCCTTTTACTCAATATAGCCTGCCCGTACGTAAGAATAAAGTATTACCCATTCGAACTAGCCGAAAGCCTGCAAAATGATGTCTCGAGACTTACTGAAGAACAGCGTTTAATATAATTATGATCGTGTGTGTCGTAGCTCCAGATGAAACGGGAAGACTTTTCCTACCAAGGTGATTTCGGCAAAGGAACGAAGCTAAAGTAAGATTGTGCTTGCTGTCGCTTCATCCGGAACTAGAGGATGACCGCAGCTATACTCGCACATTTTTATTAATTTTACAATTTCTGCCTGATTCCATGGGAGTTTTGAGAAATCATTTTCAGGATATCTACATCTACACTATTTTAATAAATATAGGTATTATATGCAACTTAAAACATTTTAGGTAACAATTCTGTAGCCTAATGAAAAGACAAATTCTGCGCGAACGGAGTCGCTGGCACAGCTAGTATTGTATAAATATTAATATTTTACTCTGCTAAATTTATCTCAAATTTCGTTTTATCCAATTCATTTAAGATTAAATATGGAATAAAAGTTTTGTTTGCTGTTGATAAGAAACCCACAGCTGGCTAATTGATTATGTCGAGAAGACTTATCGTATGGAACTCGAACAAGAATAGAACTTCGTTGTTTGAAGTAAAATCTTGAGTAAATATATAATAATATGACAGTTCAAAGAGAATCGAATTAAGGACGGAGGATCACACGCCTGATAACAACTTAAGTCAGTCTATTTTACGTGTATATCTACACAAGGAACTTAATATAAGTTCCTTGTATCTACATAACTTGTCTAAGTCTAAGGTACTATAATTAGAAACGTTAGAAACAAAACATTTGGATTTGGGATTTGGATTACAATGTAGGCACCCACTAAAGAAGGATTTCTTATCGTTTAAAAATAGAGATAGCGAGATTGCTTGAACATTTGGAGCAAGTGCTTTGAAAATGAGGGTGACAGCTTGCTTTGAAAAGTATAGTTGACACTAACACAAGAAACGAAGATGAGACTGTCGCGAGCCCTCACAGCCCTCATTGATTGGATTGCTGATGCACCTAGTTATCTACTGCAGGTAGGCCATAAAATGACTTCTAAGATGGTTGGTTGCTAGTTGGAGTTCATATCAAAAATGAGGCGTTAGGCAGAGCGTAGGTAAACATATATGTATGTACACATAACAAAATAGAAATGCAAAAAATTCTGGTTGTCTACTATATACGTACCTAATAGTAGAAACTACATACTTTCTATGATTGACGGGACTTCGCACATGGGGTCATCTGATATCGATTTTTCGATATTTGTGTTGGACTCGGCCTTGGTACGAATTCGTACTGCCTAGCGGTTGAAACCGACTTCAACACTTTTTGATAAAAATATAAGCCATGACACGCGTCAAAAAGTCGAAATGAAAGTTCACATACAAAATTAGTTATTTCGTCATTTTCAAATTTACTTTCTTTTTGCTATTCCGGCGAACCACTAATAAATAATTATTCATATTGATTCAGCTTTTCCAAACACTAACAAACAGTAGTTGATTTTTATGTATTGAGACATTTCTTTATAAAATTCCTTTTGCTAAAATTGCCATAATTATATAGATATGCGTCAAAAGCAAGCCCGTGCGCAGCTGCGATACACGAAGTCTGCGATAGTAGCAAAGCATTGTAGAGTATAATACTTAGCTACAAAACCAATTTTTTATGCCCTAAGTCCAGCTAATCGCTGGTTGTGTCACAGCCTGTCTATCACATTATTGCTGTTATGATAGGCAAAAATCCCTAACTTCCTTCATAATTAAAATGAATATAAATATCCAAGCCAAACATAAGTGTTACAAAAGTTCAACGTACTCAAAACGAAAACAGAGACTTTGATTTAATTATATTGTTGCTTTGTTTGTATTATTCACATCAGAATTTTGGATGTAATATTATATAACATAAATAAAGGAACAGGCGAGTTTTGTTAAGTTTGTCCACTAGTGCAGAATAGAAAATGCAAAAAGAAAAGACCAATCTGCAAACAGACATCCTGTGTTCTATGATCTCTGTATCATTTCCACCTCTCCATGTAAGTTAAACGCGTACTGGATATGGCGTACGCATCAAGTGGTTCGTATAGTAAAATTTGAACACATCACCTACGGCAACCGCTGCTTTGTTACTTATGGTTGCTACTAATCTTAATATATAAAATCCTTGCGTTACTGACTGACTGACAGACACGCTACAGCCGAAACTATTGGGCGCAGGAAGCTGAAATTTGGCATGTATGTTCCTTGGGGACCGTAGGGGTGCCCTAAGAAGGGATTTCCCGAAATTCCGACGGGATCGGCCAGTACGCGTAAATAAAAAAAATGCAGGCGTAGCTGCTGGCGTCCTCTAGTATTTTCATAAATTTAAACTAATATTCTAAAATATGACTAATAAAACTGTTACAATTACGTCGGTGCATTAAAAACATTGCACTTAAAGTTATAAATAGAGTAATTACACTTGTGAGTGCCTCTCAAAACTATTAAAACATTCAAAGCTTGTCTAAAGTTGTAACGAATTGCTTTTTAACTAATGCATTTGTATGAAGACGTGTAAGCTGTATTTGTTTGGCTAAAGTTATCGACTGGCTTATTCTTTCACGTGTCAATTCATCAATTTCAAATCGTAATAACCTTGCATACTTAAGCATTTGATCACTGTTTACAATTTTTCTACATTGCTATGTACTATCAAGGAGGAGATGGGAGTGTGATCAGAACTGAGATTATAGTCGAATATCGATCGCTAAGGGAGTTTATAAGGGAGTAAACTGAATGCAAAACCTGGCGATGAAAAAGAGTGACCGTGAGTTTTATTGCCCGTTCTTTCTGATGGTTCTACGCCCTTGCTTTGCGAACGTGGCAGTAAATTTAAATAAAGAATCTTTGAGTAATTATTTTATAAATTTATTATTTTGACGATCATAAGCGTCACATTGTGACCCAAATGAATAAAGGATTTTGAATTTAAATTTGAATCACTGTGGGCAAATTAACATATTTTTTGAGTGCATTATGGAGATTTCACAGACATGCAAATGTTTTTACAATGTAAACATGATTGTTTATTATAGAAATAATAATAAATGAATATAAGTAATATTATATTATGAAATTTAGTATGTTGCAAAGTTCTGTCTTTGCCGGTGCATAAAATGGTGTCAATTAAATTAAGTAAAGAAAGATCTTTATCTTTTCAGTATCAATAAGGGGAATTATAAAACGAGCGATTAAAAAAAACTAAGCGACTGATGATCAGATACTGTTTTAATAACTTGAGCACCATGAATTTGAGTAAACGAAAAATTTACTAAACTAACGACGAATATTGATTAATAATAAAATTTAAAACGAGCGTACTAAAAGCGGGTTGTGATTAATCCATTTCAGAAATTAAAATCCTAACCGTGCGACTAAATTACTAGGTGAGCGACTAATACAGAAACGGCGACTTCAATATTGTCGGCCTTCATTTCGAAAATCACGATCCATTTATTTATGAAAATAATCTCATTCACTCGGGAAACTTAATAGGTTTTCTTGTGACCCTGTACCGAAAAATAGGAGCCCTGCTTCGCAGGGCTCCGTCAACTTGGCTTAAATGACTGAAGCGTCTTATTTTGTATTTTTCAATGTGGTTTTTCTATTACGAAACACTTCACTTAATATAAAATGCCGCTCAGTATAAATAAATCATTTGCCAAATATTGCATCATGCAGGACGTAACGTTGGCACTTAAACAAATATTAGGTCGCTCAAATATTAAGAAGCTTCTCATTTTGTATCATAAGTAACTCAAATTAGTGTTTGTTGTTGTGTTGTTCTCTTGATTTCTCGTCACGCGCAGTCAGTCGCTTACTTAGTAATTCTATAACCCAAATTAATTATTTTTGTCACTCAAAACATTAATTTACAGTCACTCGTTTAAATACTACCCTAGCGATAAGTGCCAACTATTTAATAATCTGTCCTTCGGTGCGGAAGTAAGATTTGAACTTGCGTGATCGCCTTACCATTGCTGCGCCTAATGAACTAAAAACCTATTAACGGATCTCCTTACAATTGATTTCTACTTCCTACGAATTACCTTGGGTACGGTTTAGTATTATCATTAGCGTGATTACAGGTAATATTTGAATGAAACATTGTGTTTAAACGCAAACAAAAATATACAATGCCAATTCTGTTTACACGTATTCTTATTTTACTAATAGAAAACTTTTTGTTTTATTTTCTATAAAGAGAATATTCAATGAAACTCGTAATAAAATAAAAGAGAGCTCAAATAATTTTAGTTCTCCATACCTACAGTCTATGATTTAATTTGAATGCAGACCCATGTCGTGCAGTGAAGCAAAATATACCTAAAGTTATTTGAAAAATGTATTGGTTCTTTAAAAAGTATCTAATAATATGGCCCTAAGACAAATTTTGTAAGTATTGTCGAAGGCATGTAATAATAGACCCTTGATGGCGGGTATAAACGGGTACACGAAAATCAATTGTTGTTCATTAGACGAGCATAAAACTCAAAAATGGCATGACTGATTTGAATAATTCCATTTGCCTCTTTTTCGCCCCTGTACTGGGGTGATTTAAAAATATCAGGAAACGGAATGGGTAATTTTGTGTGGGAATTGGAACTTCCGGCGTTTGACAGGTGAGGCATATTAAATAAATAACAACTTATGAGTTTCAGGTCTATAATATTTGATACTAGCTTACCCGGTGAACTTCGTGCCGCCATATTTCTTTTAGATTTACTATAATTTTTTTGTATGATTTTTTTTACAAACCTCTCCTGACAATAACGAACACATCAAAGAAAGATTTATCGAATTTGGTGCAGTCGTTGGGAAGTTATGCGCGTACAAACATTTCGGTAATTCATTTTTATTTATATAGATGTGGCGGACAAGATAGCAATTACAGTTGTATGAATACCTTAAAATGTTAAATAAATTAATAATAAAAGCGATAAATAGGAGTAGGTATGAGCTACATGCTTACATTTATTATGTTTAATTGTGAGGCGTCAAAGAGAAAAAACTTGTGTAAGTTCCTTACTCTAATATAATATTTTTTTTATTTATTTATTTATCCAGCACACATTGTTATTACAGGTTACAGACCCAATACAGGAATGCAGCAACAAAGCTATTTTATATTATTGTACTAAATATAGCTAATATAATCCAATGCCACCCTCTCAAATTCCGCCAAGGAACAAGCATAAATATCTAAACTACGAGTACTGTACTTTTACTACTATTTGGATAACCAGCCAAAAATGTTAAATACGTAGGTACATTTTCTATGTAAACCTATTTGAGTTTAATTTTACGAGGTGTAGAAGTACGCGTCACCATGCATTTTTATTATAACATAATATTTTACGTGCGGTCCGAGTTATCACCCAAATTTGCACTTAATGATCCTTGATGAAACTTTGGATAAGCGTTCTTTATGTATGTTCTTTTATATAGGTCGGGATTAACGGCCAAAACACATAAAAGGCATGGACTTTATAATGCCTTGCCCAAAGATAATAATCCATAGTAGATATAAGATTTTTCATTCGTCTTATATAAGCCGGTAGCTTCATAGTGATAAACACGTTAAACCATAACTGATATGTGTGACACATCGTATGGAACCAATGGAACGAAATGAAAGATATAAAAGTTGAAAACTCAGATTGTAGGTGTAAAATTTTGTAACAGTAAGAAAGAAAGCTCTACTATTCATATCTTTGTCGCGAGATTTAGAGACAAGAGCTGTTATATACCACTGACCACTTTAGTACCTACGTCTTTGAAATTTATAGTTTTGGCCCACTGATAATTCTCCAACACGTATTGCTTTCTTGCCTATATGCTACCAACAGTAATTGCATGCGCCGAAACAATCATAATACCTCTTTTATAGTGCTGGTCTCCCTTTATCACCCAATTTCGAGTTAGGCTCAAAGTTGAGTAAGTATTTTTTTACACTTGGTGGCAACCTACAGTTTGCGGGGGCTCAGTGGGCTGTGAGACTCCTCTACGAGAAGCGCCGGAACTACTCACTAAAACCACCATGGTGTTCCTCTATCCGATCCCATTGAATGGCAGGGTCACGGGAACTGCGTTAACATTACTTCCGCGACCCGTGTGACATTACCTGTTAAAAAATGTCCTTACGTGGGCAACTTTGACGTGGCATAGCATACGATGTTATAAGTGGATACAACTTCTTACATCTATATCTATACTATACATATAATAAATCTGTAAGTGATCGATGTCTGTACATGGAAGATATTTAGGAGAAAACTATTTTAAGGGGTCTTCATTAAAGAAGATGGCCCAAAAATATCATTATTAGAATTTTTGTCTGTTTGTCTGTGCGTTTGTGCACGCTAAGTTCAGAAATGGCTTATCAGATTTGAATGCGGTTTTCACTGATGTATTGTGGTAAGTATCACTTAACATTTAGTGTTTGTTTTATACGAATCGGTTCATAAATAAAAAAAATATGTCAAATTAAACATTACGATCCATTGGTTCGGTTAAAATTTGTTCAATAACAATGTAAATAAGTAACTGATTAGTTGACTTGGTTGAAACTTAATATATTATGATCAGTAAAATGTAAAATTACTGGCGTTAAAAGATTATAAGTGGACATTTATGAAAATTTGGAATGTCCAAATTAAATTGGGCTGAAATCTGTATGATTAATTATATTAAATAGGGTTCAGCTTAGGCTGGAGGTTTTCGCACATGTATATACAGCTCACAGAGTGGCGTGTCTTTTACTGGATGGGGATCAACACTGCGATGACACTCTGTCTGAAGCAAGTATAAGTGAAAGTCCACATCGATTACGCTATGTGTTTGCAGTCATACTGGAGCTCTGCACACTTTCAAATGCTTCATAGTTGTGGCATAAATATGAAGACCAATTGGCCGAGGACATTGTTAGGTTCCCACAACAAACTAATGAATCGTTGTTTGCTTACTATTCCAGACATAGTTATATCTATCCTTTTACTCAATATAGCCTGCCCGTACGTAAGAATAAAGTATTACCCATTCGAACTAGCCGAAAGCCTGCAAAATGATGTCTCGAGACTTACTGAAGAACAGCGTTTAATATAATTATGATCGTGTGTGTCGTAGCTCCAGATGAAACGGGAAGACTTTTCCTACCAAGGTGATTTCGGCAAAGGAACGAAGCTAAAGTAAGATTGTGCTTGCTGTCGCTTCATCCGGAACTAGAGGATGACCGCAGCTATACTCGCACATTTTTATTAATTTTACAATTTCTGCCTGATTCCATGGGAGTTTTGAGAAATCATTTTCAGGATATCTACATCTACACTATTTTAATAAATATAGGTATTATATGCAACTTAAAACATTTTAGGTAACAATTCTGTAGCCTAATGAAAAGACAAATTCTGCGCGAACGGAGTCGCTGGCACAGCTAGTATTGTATAAATATTAATATTTTACTCTGCTAAATTTATCTCAAATTTCGTTTTATCCAATTCATTTAAGATTAAATATGGAATAAAAGTTTTGTTTGCTGTTGATAAGAAACCCACAGCTGGCTAATTGATTATGTCGAGAAGACTTATCGTATGGAACTCGAACAAGAATAGAACTTCGTTGTTTGAAGTAAAATCTTGAGTAAATATATAATAATATGACAGTTCAAAGAGAATCGAATTAAGGACGGAGGATCACACGCCTGATAACAACTTAAGTCAGTCTATTTTACGTGTATATCTACACAAGGAACTTAATATAAGTTCCTTGTATCTACATAACTTGTCTAAGTCTAAGGTACTATAATTAGAAACGTTAGAAACAAAACATTTGGATTTGGGATTTGGATTACAATGTAGGCACCCACTAAAGAAGGATTTCTTATCGTTTAAAAATAGAGATAGCGAGATTGCTTGAACATTTGGAGCAAGTGCTTTGAAAATGAGGGTGACAGCTTGCTTTGAAAAGTATAGTTGACACTAACACAAGAAACGAAGATGAGACTGTCGCGAGCCCTCACAGCCCTCATTGATTGGATTGCTGATGCACCTAGTTATCTACTGCAGGTAGGCCATAAAATGACTTCTAAGATGGTTGGTTGCTAGTTGGAGTTCATATCAAAAATGAGGCGTTAGGCAGAGCGTAGGTAAACATATATGTATGTACACATAACAAAATAGAAATGCAAAAAATTCTGGTTGTCTACTATATACGTACCTAATAGTAGAAACTACATACTTTCTATGATTGACGGGACTTCGCACATGGGGTCATCTGATATCGATTTTTCGATATTTGTGTTGGACTCGGCCTTGGTACGAATTCGTACTGCCTAGCGGTTGAAACCGACTTCAACACTTTTTGATAAAAATATAAGCCATGACACGCGTCAAAAAGTCGAAATGAAAGTTCACATACAAAATTAGTTATTTCGTCATTTTCAAATTTACTTTCTTTTTGCTATTCCGGCGAACCACTAATAAATAATTATTCATATTGATTCAGCTTTTCCAAACACTAACAAACAGTAGTTGATTTTTATGTATTGAGACATTTCTTTATAAAATTCCTTTTGCTAAAATTGCCATAATTATATAGATATGCGTCAAAAGCAAGCCCGTGCGCAGCTGCGATACACGAAGTCTGCGATAGTAGCAAAGCATTGTAGAGTATAATACTTAGCTACAAAACCAATTTTATAATGCCCTAAGTCCAGCTAATCGCTGGTTGTGTCACAGCCTGTCTATCACATTATTGCTGTTATGATAGGCAAAAATCCCTAACTTCCTTCATAATTAAAATGAATATAAATATCCAAGCCAAACATAAGTGTTACAAAAGTTCAACGTACTCAAAACGAAAACAGAGACTTTGATTTAATTATATTGTTGCTTTGTTTGTATTATTCACATCAGAATTTTGGATGTAATATTATATAACATAAATAAAGGAACAGGCGAGTTTTGTTAAGTTTGTCCACTAGTGCAGAATAGAAAATGCAAAAAGAAAAGACCAATCTGCAAACAGACATCCTGTGTTCTATGATCTCTGTATCATTTCCACCTCTCCATGTAAGTTAAACGCGTACTGGATATGGCGTACGCATCAAGTGGTTCGTATAGTAAAATTTGAACACATCACCTACGGCAACCGCTGCTTTGTTACTTATGGTTGCTACTAATCTTAATATATAAAATCCTTGCGTTACTGACTGACTGACAGACACGCTACAGCCGAAACTATTGGGCGCAGGAAGCTGAAATTTGGCATGTATGTTCCTTGGGGACCGTAGGGGTGCCCTAAGAAGGGATTTCCCGAAATTCCGACGGGATCGGCCAGTACGCGTAAATAAAAAAAATGCAGGCGTAGCTGCTGGCGTCCTCTAGTATTTTCATAAATTTAAACTAATATTCTAAAATATGACTAATAAAACTGTTACAATTACGTCGGTGCATTAAAAACATTGCACTTAAAGTTATAAATAGAGTAATTACACTTGTGAGTGCCTCTCAAAACTATTAAAACATTCAAAGCTTGTCTAAAGTTGTAACGAATTGCTTTTTAACTAATGCATTTGTATGAAGACGTGTAAGCTGTATTTGTTTGGCTAAAGTTATCGACTGGCTTATTCTTTCACGTGTCAATTCATCAATTTCAAATCGTAATAACCTTGCATACTTAAGCATTTGATCACTGTTTACAATTTTTCTACATTGCTATGTACTATCAAGGAGGAGATGGGAGTGTGATCAGAACTGAGATTATAGTCGAATATCGATCGCTAAGGGAGTTTATAAGGGAGTAAACTGAATGCAAAACCTGGCGATGAAAAAGAGTGACCGTGAGTTTTATTGCCCGTTCTTTCTGATGGTTCTACGCCCTTGCTTTGCGAACGTGGCAGTAAATTTAAATAAAGAATCTTTGAGTAATTATTTTATAAATTTATTATTTTGACGATCATAAGCGTCACATTGTGACCCAAATGAATAAAGGATTTTGAATTTAAATTTGAATCACTGTGGGCAAATTAACATATTTTTTGAGTGCATTATGGAGATTTCACAGACATGCAAATGTTTTTACAATGTAAACATGATTGTTTATTATAGAAATAATAATAAATGAATATAAGTAATATTATATTATGAAATTTAGTATGTTGCAAAGTTCTGTCTTTGCCGGTGCATAAAATGGTGTCAATTAAATTAAGTAAAGAAAGATCTTTATCTTTTCAGTATCAATAAGGGGAATTATAAAACGAGCGATTAAAAAAAACTAAGCGACTGATGATCAGATACTGTTTTAATAACTTGAGCACCATGAATTTGAGTAAACGAAAAATTTACTAAACTAACGACGAATATTGATTAATAATAAAATTTAAAACGAGCGTACTAAAAGCGGGTTGTGATTAATCCATTTCAGAAATTAAAATCCTAACCGTGCGACTAAATTACTAGGTGAGCGACTAATACAGAAACGGCGACTTCAATATTGTCGGCCTTCATTTCGAAAATCACGATCCATTTATTTATGAAAATAATCTCATTCACTCGGGAAACTTAATAGGTTTTCTTGTGACCCTGTACCGAAAAATAGGAGCCCTGCTTCGCAGGGCTCCGTCAACTTGGCTTAAATGACTGAAGCGTCTTATTTTGTATTTTTCAATGTGGTTTTTCTATTACGAAACACTTCACTTAATATAAAATGCCGCTCAGTATAAATAAATCATTTGCCAAATATTGCATCATGCAGGACGTAACGTTGGCACTTAAACAAATATTAGGTCGCTCAAATATTAAGAAGCTTCTCATTTTGTATCATAAGTAACTCAAATTAGTGTTTGTTGTTGTGTTGTTCTCTTGATTTCTCGTCACGCGCAGTCAGTCGCTTACTTAGTAATTCTATAACCCAAATTAATTATTTTTGTCACTCAAAACATTAATTTACAGTCACTCGTTTAAATACTACCCTAGCGATAAGTGCCAACTATTTAATAATCTGTCCTTCGGTGCGGAAGTAAGATTTGAACTTGCGTGATCGCCTTACCATTGCTGCGCCTAATGAACTAAAAACCTATTAACGGATCTCCTTACAATTGATTTCTACTTCCTACGAATTACCTTGGGTACGGTTTAGTATTATCATTAGCGTGATTACAGGTAATATTTGAATGAAACATTGTGTTTAAACGCAAACAAAAATATACAATGCCAATTCTGTTTACACGTATTCTTATTTTACTAATAGAAAACTTTTTGTTTTATTTTCTATAAAGAGAATATTCAATGAAACTCGTAATAAAATAAAAGAGAGCTCAAATAATTTTAGTTCTCCATACCTACAGTCTATGATTTAATTTGAATGCAGACCCATGTCGTGCAGTGAAGCAAAATATACCTAAAGTTATTTGAAAAATGTATTGGTTCTTTAAAAAGTATCTAATAATATGGCCCTAAGACAAATTTTGTAAGTATTGTCGAAGGCATGTAATAATAGACCCTTGATGGCGGGTATAAACGGGTACACGAAAATCAATTGTTGTTCATTAGACGAGCATAAAACTCAAAAATGGCATGACTGATTTGAATAATTCCATTTGCCTCTTTTTCGCCCCTGTACTGGGGTGATTTAAAAATATCAGGAAACGGAATGGGTAATTTTGTGTGGGAATTGGAACTTCCGGCGTTTGACAGGTGAGGCATATTAAATAAATAACAACTTATGAGTTTCAGGTCTATAATATTTGATACTAGCTTACCCGGTGAACTTCGTGCCGCCATATTTCTTTTAGATTTACTATAATTTTTTTGTATGATTTTTTTTACAAACCTCTCCTGACAATAACGAACACATCAAAGAAAGATTTATCGAATTTGGTGCAGTCGTTGGGAAGTTATGCGCGTACAAACATTTCGGTAATTCATTTTTATTTATATAGATGTGGCGGACAAGATAGCAATTACAGTTGTATGAATACCTTAAAATGTTAAATAAATTAATAATAAAAGCGATAAATAGGAGTAGGTATGAGCTACATGCTTACATTTATTATGTTTAATTGTGAGGCGTCAAAGAGAAAAAACTTGTGTAAGTTCCTTACTCTAATATAATATTTTTTTTATTTATTTATTTATCCAGCACACATTGTTATTACAGGTTACAGACCCAATACAGGAATGCAGCAACAAAGCTATTTTATATTATTGTACTAAATATAGCTAATATAATCCAATGCCACCCTCTCAAATTCCGCCAAGGAACAAGCATAAATATCTAAACTACGAGTACTGTACTTTTACTACTATTTGGATAACCAGCCAAAAATGTTAAATACGTAGGTACATTTTCTATGTAAACCTATTTGAGTTTAATTTTACGAGGTGTAGAAGTACGCGTCACCATGCATTTTTATTATAACATAATATTTTACGTGCGGTCCGAGTTATCACCCAAATTTGCACTTAATGATCCTTGATGAAACTTTGGATAAGCGTTCTTTATGTATGTTCTTTTATATAGGTCGGGATTAACGGCCAAAACACATAAAAGGCATGGACTTTATAATGCCTTGCCCAAAGATAATAATCCATAGTAGATATAAGATTTTTCATTCGTCTTATATAAGCCGGTAGCTTCATAGTGATAAACACGTTAAACCATAACTGATATGTGTGACACATCGTATGGAACCAATGGAACGAAATGAAAGATATAAAAGTTGAAAACTCAGATTGTAGGTGTAAAATTTTGTAACAGTAAGAAAGAAAGCTCTACTATTCATATCTTTGTCGCGAGATTTAGAGACAAAAAAATAACGTGGCCTGGACTCAGGGCTACAGAATTTGAGAACAGTTTACCTTGAGTTTACATGATATTTTATTTTAAAACAAAAGAGTACGGTGCTTTGTTATGTATGTTTGCATAATAGTACGTTCCTTTGAATTAATTAGGTGCACATACAGTTTTCTGGCTTCCTCCAGGTGTTACTATAATAAATAGGTAATTAAGCGTCACTACCGTGGTCCGCGAACAAGAACTGAGGTGTGGCGTTGCATACTTACAACATACGTTAAATACTACAGGTTTATGTATGTAATACGTTTGAAGAGAAAAGAATCCTATCAATACGAATTATGAGCAAATCATATAATTAAATGCTCGCCAGCACCCTAGCTAACATATATGCCGTGTATAAGTAGTCATTGTATATCGTCAGTAATTATTTAGAGAATTAAGATAAGGAAATTCAGCCTCTTGTCTTGAATTCAGGTAATTGGCCCTACGGCTTCCGTGACCTATAAGTACGTAAATTAACCTGATTTTCGTAAGAAATAAGGGTCGGCACATAACATATAAAAATGTTCTCGCATTGCAGTTGCTGGTAACCGAGTAATAAAGAGTAATAATAAAGGTTGGAAGATATGAAAACTCAGTGCTTTAATGTGGCATCTATGAAGTTTATTGCTATATTATTATCTAAAGTGATACATGTAGTATCACCCTCTATACCTATTGATACGTTGCAGAACCATGCGTAGGTCTTGAAAATGATTAGCTGATATAATAATCTGTAAGTAATTATACGATGCCATAAAAATAACGGAATATAATTTTAATTTGACCATGATTTTTTTATACTTAGGTAGTCAATCTGTGATGAGTAGTTGTCCATCCATTAGTTGCAGAAACTGAATCCTTCAATGCCAATTATTGTAATACACTTTAACACCACACTGACAATAAAATGTCAAATATGATTATATCTAAAACAAATAATAAACTTGTGGGCTTTCCACTGCACTTACATAATATACTTTTAATTAACGAAGAGACTTGTCTTTGAAAACAAGATCGTGTGTTGACTTAGCACAAAGTTTATCGCTAGCGAGAGGCAATCGACGCGTTGGGCGGGAAACCGGTGCTCCGTTAGGCGGCTGCGAGAGAACTGAGAGTGCCATACATTGTGTCTCACAGCGAGATCAAACCACCCACTGACTTTGCCGTAGAATTCGCAATTGAACCAACAATGACAATTTACCATAATTAACTCACTTGCGACACTAATGTTTTTGTAATTTTGTGTATTCATATACAGTCACTTCTGTAACATACATTTCCACCATAGTTCTGAACATGGTCGCGAGTTGCCTATATTGTAAGACGTAAGTGGATGCTCCTGTTACACAGTATTCACATTGGAAGGCTAACTAAGGCACTTAATTTAGTAACTGCATTATTTTCTTAAGTATTATGTCTGTAACTAATTACTATTTACAAGTAATTTAGTACAATGTGAAACAGTTGCAACTCCTTACAAAAATAAAATACATATGTACCATAATATTGGCGATTCAAAAGAGTGGCCACGAGTTTTATTGCCCGTTCTTTCTCGTGGTTCTACCTATTGCTTTGCGAACGAGGCAGTAAATGTAAATGTAGAAGCATTAAGTAATTCGATTTAAAAAAATTACGTTCACAAGCGTCACCTTGTGACCTAGATGAATAAACGATTTTGACTTTGACTTTGACTGTTCTGTTTCTGTTTTAATAGTAGGCTGTTTTTATAAGGGTATATTTTGGTCATTTATTGTGAATAATTTTATCATCAACGATATGGATGTATTATTTTACAACAAGGCCATGTTGGTGGTGATTTAGATTTGTATATATTTTTTAATAATGATACTGAGAGTTTGTTCAGTTAAGGTTCATCACGGTTTACAGGTGAGTTGAGTGGTTATTTTATCGTGTTGATTTACCACAGCCAAAAATATTAGCACATTGTTGTGACCTTTCGTGTCATTTTTGTTATTTTAAATGTAACCTTTAAAATATCTTTTGATGCAATAATTGCCATTTTGATAACTGATATTTGAGCGCTTTTATCGAGAAGAATACAGATTATTCAGTCATTAGTTACCTGAAAAGTTGCTTTAAGATTGATATAAATGGTTAAAATTATATGCCACGTTAGAATTTCTCATGTAAGTGCTTGTTTTTAATCGTAGGTACTTTACTGTATGTTAGAATTTTTAGTGGTGTAAATATTTAAAATTTACAATTTTCGGATTTACCCCTTACTTCCTTTCATGACTCTAGGTCAACTACTACTACGCCGTAGGTTTTAATGTACAAAATGCGTGTAAATGGGTTCAAAGACGCATCAATGGCGATATTTCTAAAGCATTGATATTAATGTAAGAAGCATTTTGTAGTGCACAAAGGGCTCAGTCCCCAATAGTTTTCAATGCTCTCAATTTAACAGATACCTTATTAGGACCGTGAATGTTATCAGGTACCTAGATAAACCGGCAGACTAAGGTCGGACTGACTGATGATATTATTCTCTTATACAGGTTTCTTTAAGATTCGGTACCCTAAAATATTTATTTAATTGGTATATTATAATAAATGAGAACTGAAAGATAATCATTATAAATAAGTCGAGGTCTGAATCATAGCTTTGGATAAGAGCTTGTATCAAGCAAATAACGACAAACAACTCAAAACCAATACGCACGTAATAGCCTTAGATGAGAATATACTCTTCTGAGACTTTCTTAAGTAGCAGTGATAGCCCAGTGGAGAGACCGATTAATTGCTACGCAGATGGTTTCGGGTTCAAATCCACGTCGCTTACTACTGACCTTTCACATTTTTTTCATCATGTCAGCCCAGAGACGTCCACTGATTTACATAGGCCTTCCCTAAGTTTCTCCACACAGACCGATTTTGAGCCGCCCGCATCCAACCGCTTCCCGCGATCTTAACCAGATCGTCGCTCCACCTTGCAGGTGACGTACCCGTGCTGCGCGTCCAGAACCCGCCTGCACCAACGGCCATCGGTTCTTCGCACTATGTGCCCTGCCCATTGCCACTTCAGCCTGGCTATTCGGAGAGCTATGTCGGGGACTTTGGTTCTCCTGCGGATCTCCTAATTTCTGATTCGATCTCGCAGGGAAACTCCGAGCATAACTTTCTCCATCGCCCTCTGAGTGACCCTGAGTTTTCGGATGAGGCCCATAGTTAGCAACCACGTCTCACCGCGCCGTAGATCATCACTGGCAACACACACTGGTCAAAGACTTCCGTCTTGAGACACTGCGGGATTTCGGACGTGAAGATATATATAGCTTTCCGAACGCCGTCGCCCCACCGAGTTGGATTCGACGAATGACCTCTTTCTCGAAGTTCGACCTACCCAATTGGATCATTTGTCCCAGGTAAACGTACTTGTCGACAACTTCGAGTGTAGAATTCCCAACCTAGATAGGAGTAGGTACGATATGGACGTTAGACATGATTTTTGTCTTGTCCATGTTCATCTTAAGACATACTTTTTGGGAGACTCTACAGAGGCCATCGAGCATTGTGCTGAGGTCTTCCATGGTCTCGACTGATTACGATAATATCAGCAAATCGAAGGTGAGTGATGGACTCGCCGTTGATGTTGATGCCGAGTCCTTCCCGAGTATTGGACATATAACATCGCCCTGCCTCACCCCTCACTGAAGCCAAATAGGTTTTGAGCTCTGGTCCTGCAGGTGGACTGACATGGTGGCGTTTTCGTACAAACACTTCAGCACTTCGACATATCGATAGTCAATTTGGCGCCGTTGGAGAGACTGCAGGACTGCCCGGGTTTCGATCGAATCAAAGGCTTTCTCATAGTCCGCAAACGCCAAGCATAGAGGCTGGTTATACTCCTCGGACTTCTGTATAACGTACCCCAGTGTATGTATGTGGTCTATGGTACTATAGCCTTCACAGAATCCGGCTTGTTCGGGAGTCGTCTAGCTTGCTTATAGACGTGACTCAGAAGTGAGATGGGTCTGTAGTTCTTCAAAACGTTTTGTCGCTCTTCTTGAAGAAAAGCCACACCTCTGTGCCATGCCTGTGGCGTTTTGCCCTCGAGTGTGTCGGAATTGAATAGCTTCCGAAGCATTTTCAGTTTTCAGAAGCTCTGTAGTTATTCCGTCATTACCCGGTGCCTTGTTGTTTTTTAGTTGTTCTAGGGCTACACTAATCTCGTGCATGCTGACGTCGGGGATATCTTCGGTATAGTGTTGGGTCAATCCAGCTCTAGGGTCAGTGGCTGGAGTAGTAACAGGTTTCAAATTTATTTATCGCTTGCTAAACGGTGAATAAAAACATCGTGAGGCAACTTACATGTCTAAGCGTTCTCCATAATGTTCTCGAAAGACATGACAAGTTTGCAAACCTACACTTGGGTAGCGTTGTGGTTATAGCCTTACCCTTCTCATAGTGAAAAGGCACTCGTGCCCAGCAGTATATACAGGCCGGATGATGATAGTGTTGGAGTTTCTATCGAATATGTAATAACTACTTTATCAATATCAATCGAGATAAACATTTGCAAGGTTACCAAGTAATCGCTACTGTAAAGTAACAATTGCCAAGTTTACAGATACAATACATGACAGACATCAATACATACAAATTGAATTAGTTTATTTATACATAGTTCCTTTTATATAATTTACGGAGAATGACGAACAGGATCAGCTGAACAATGTTTGACTTTCTAAATTATGTTTACATTGATTTTTATAACTTCATGAAAGATGCTTTTACTGCGTATAAACGTTCATGCCGTTGGAAAACGTAGACCCGGAGTATAATATTTTCTCCTATAAATATTGAAGCATAATGCTGTTAAAATTATTTCATAATTCAATCAATGAACACGGTATTCTATTGGTATCGAGAAATACCTTTCCAGCGTGCATTTTACACTTTTGCAAGAAAATATTTAGTATTATTTTGTTAGAGACTGCTCCTGAATTAGTAAAATGTCTGTGTTTCGGAGGACTTAACAAACATTCAACTAGCAGAAAAACACTCAGACCCAAAATAATAATTCGTACAAATAATTAAATAAACCGTTAAAGGGTAAGCAGTTGCCACTACTTTATAAACGTTATTTACATAGTTTGATAATTTCTTCAATTTACGATCTAGTCGTGATGTCATTCAAGTTTCAGTTAATTTACGAGTATTCCATTTACTACATAGGTATACTACTGAGACTCGATCAAAACTGAGTTTTGAACAAATATAATAACGAACAATGGCCTTCTAATATGTATGACATCTAGGGCCTACGGCTGAACGTGCTTTTCAAAGCACTAAAGTATCGATTTAAATTTACGGACGCGCGACGTCTGTATTAAACTGCAGCAAAAACACGTCTCTCTTGATGTCAAACTCTTTAAAGACATGAAAACATATTATCTCCCGAACCAACTCAGTGACCGTCAGGACCTCGCAGGACACGTTTGCGTCATCTCGGTAAGTGCCGCCATTCTGGTGGAATGATGATGTTGCACGTCATTTCGACGTATAATTTGACTTTGCGTAACTCTTGTAATTGTTTCCAATTTCTTTTGTTGTAATTTATTTCAGTTATCTGTCTTGTTTAGACACATTTGTCATAATATAGTATTATACTGGTAGGTTAAATATAAGATGGGGTCCCATCGATATCTAAACCAGGACAAAATAGCTTCCATTTTAGAAAATGACGGCGATTGTTCTCCTTGTATTCGGACTCCGAGCGAGAAGCTTGTGTAGATGAAGATGATGTCAGGAGTGTTAACGAAGACACAATGATCGACCACATTAAATTGCATCCAAACCCAAGAAGCAGGCAACCGGACCATGTTTTCTGGAATTTGCTAATCTTGAGGTAACTTCATCGACTTCATACTTTACCTTGCCTCAGCGGTCAATACGTGGAATAACCGTGTATGGTCAATTATAAAAGGACATACGATGGAAAGGGCATCTGCTATTAATTTTATACGTACAAATAGAGGACCAACGCGAATTTGTCGCAATGTTGTCAACAACAAAAATTAAGCACAGATTTGACGTCACCTTGCATGCAAATACGGCTGGAGGTACTCACTTTGTAGATGACTGTACGTGACAATATACCAAATATTTTAAAAAATCTGGTACCGCCATATCTAGACATTACTAATGATGAGCCAAAACTAAAGAAACAACGCTATTGCGAACTTTGTTCATATAAAAAAGGCGGATGACCAAAGCGCAGCTTGTCAAAAGGCCATATACGGAGAACACAATATTGATATTCGTCCAGACTGTCTTTATAGACTGTTCTTTTCTACTTTAGTAATAGAATATTATTACAGATTTATTAAATTTTTGAAAAAATGTAAAACAAGTAGATTTTTGTGATAATTACCTACTTATAAAAAACAAAATAGTTTATAATTTTTGTTGATTTTTTTTCCTTGATTCAATGATAGTACTGTGATTGAATTAATAAAGAGTATGTTATCATTAAATTTATTTTATCTATTATTTTAAACTGAATGTTTAATAACTAATGCAAAAAAATATTGTTAACTAGAAAACAATACGAAAACACAGCAATTTTATTTTTACACGTCAGTTTGACGTATGACTGGGCTTTATAGCCAGTGAAATATGATTGGGCTTCTAGGGTTAATATAAATAATACAACTTCAACACACAATGTGCAAGGTCATCAAATAATATTACAAATATTGTTAAGTTGCAAGCAGTGCGTCGCCAATATGGATGCAGTAGCAGTTGTCCTAAATCCATACCTACTAATATTATAAGCGTAAAAGTGTTTTCGATTGTTTGTTCGTTCTATCTCACTAAAACTACTGAACGAACTTTCACAAAACTTTGCAGTAATACAATTTTTACATAAGAATAACGCATAGGCTATCTTTATTCTCAATAACTGATAATGTGAATGTGAATCTAGAAAGTCCTTTAAAAAAGATAACATGGAAGTGTTGGCTAAAGAGCTTACATTGTTTTCCAGAACATGTCACATGTCTTGATTGGAAATAATGGTGACCTTTGTCCTTACACCATTGTCTCTTAACCTTGCATATTAACCATGTGATACATGATCTCGGCTTTGTCCACATTGATGTCAACATACCTAGATGTTTTTTCCTGAGAAGAAAACAAAGTAAGTGTAACGTGGTAGTCGTCGCGCTGCCTCCCACTACTCCTGGCTGGCCGCCTCGCTCCTCAGCGGCACATAAATACGACGGCGCGACAGCGATCGTCCCTTTCGGACCCTGGACGCCACTGAAGATAAGTGCTACTCTCTCTTGGAGCACCGAAGCCTCGTCAGCCTGCCTGCCTACCCTGCCCTGAGTCTTATTCTTAGCTCTTAATCTACTATCTACCAGGTTATTCTGTGTAACGCTTTCTAGCAAATATATTTTGTAACGAACAATATACGTATCTAATTTATCTCTCTATACATATATCTCTCTACACACCAAAAAACGTTACATAAGATACAGGGTGCTTTTTAAATACCGAGTTACGTTTTAAGATACGTACTCTACGTGCCTAATATTTCGTAATAGAAAAATATTGTTTATGAGTCAAATATTTGTTGAGGTAAAATGATTCGTATGGTATGGTATTTTAAGGATTATGTGGGCAGTTCTGACGTACAGGACATTTTGTTTAGATTCCAGTGATTCACACAGTATATTTTACCTTCTAAAAAGCTGTCTTTTAGGCAGATAGGCACTTCGACGCTCATAAAAGAATGCTTATGGAAAATTTCTAATTTAATTACATGTACGTGTAATTATGCGGAGAAAGTAAGTGGTATGTGAGCCTACCAATTACTTTAATATTGACATTGATACTGCATTTAATTAATTTAGATCATACGCCGACTCTTTTACGGCAGTGGGATCTATTGGGAAGTCAATTTGCTTCTACTTCGGTTGAATTATGCGTAATATATGTCACATTGGAGTTTTTTTTAATTAGCAGGATTTTATTTCAGTATGAAGTGTTGGCTCTGCGACAATCGTTGGGGTAGTAGTGTCCTGGACTGGAGCAGTCTTCACTTCAGAACCCTCTGACATATATATATATATATATATATATATATATATCACTATTTTTTAATTAGTACAAAAAATTGAACAGGGCTCTAAGTACCTTTAACTGATCATATTTGTGTAGGTAAAAAATACAAACACTAAGTCCCAAAACTGTCTCAAAACTGTCCACAAAAATACGTAATAATTGGTAAATGCATAACTAAAACTATGAGTAGTAAGTTAGTAGTAAACTATTCCATTGATAAATTCCCTCCTGTCCCCCTGCGCCCGCGCCGCGCCCCGCCCGATGTGACAAACAGTGCTAAATTGTAACTGGTAGTGAGCGCATCGTTTTTTCGATGGCTTATCAGTTCACATCACGAGAGTATGTAGCTATGCTTCGTGCGTACTTTTTGAGTGGATAAAACGCGAGTGCAGCTGAGCGTTTGTACAGGGAAGAGTTTGGAAGCCAGTGGATTGGTCGAGGCGGCCCCGTAGCTTGGCCTCCATGCTCACCAGACCTCACGGCCCTGGACTTCTTTTTGTGGGTGTACAAAAGTGAGCCGGTTAGTGTCGAACCATTAAAACAGCGCATATTGGACGCTTATGACGATGTGAAAAGACAGAAGCGTACTTCTCTCGTTAAAAAACAATTTATTTAAACTTGCCCGTCTGTGTATTGACAATAGTGGTGGACATTCCGAAGGACAATTGAAATACTTGTAAGGTAAGTAAAAATTACCTACCTACGTAAATAATAATTTGATGCGGGTGGATCAAAATGGGTCTGTGTGGAGAACCTTGAGGGAGGCCTATGTCCAGCAGTGGACGTCTCTAGGCTGACATGATGATGATGAAATAATAATTGTAAATAGCAGTTGATTCTAACTTCATAAAAACGTCAAAATTACTCTTTTCTTTTTTTACAGAATACCTTCTTTTATTTTGATATGTGTTTGCTTTCTAATTACATACCTCCGTATTTAATTACTTGTAAAACGGTAAATTTTGCCGGTAGTGAATGGATTGTAAAATATGTCTATGATTTAGGTGAGATTTTCTACAAAAAAACAAATAATTATAACTTTGCTATTTATAGATATTATGAAATTCTTACGACACATATATGATAATAATGTCTTCGCTAATATGTCCTTAAAGTTATTATACTAATTAAAAAATAGTGGTGTATATATATTTATTATTTTTTTGGGTATACGAAAATCAATTGCTGTTCGTTAGACGCGCATAAAACTCAAACATGTTATGACTGATTTGAATAATTCCATTTGCCTATTGTTCGCCCCTGTACTGGGGTGGTTTAAAAAATCAGGAATTAACCAAAAGAGCAGTCTAAAATTCTAAATGCCCTAATAAGTAATTTTGTGTGGGAATTGATACTTCTGGCGTTTGACATGTGTGGTGTAAGCTAACGGCCATTTTCAATATTCGATCCATACATCGATTTTGAGATTCGAGATTCGTGTTTGACATATTTTGTATGGAGGTTATGTCAAAAACGAATCGAAAATCTACAGGTCTATCTATAGATCGAATATTGAATTCCGTAGTAAATATATAGTTTATTTCATACAGATCCATATGATGTAACAACTTGTGAGTTTTAGGTTTAAAATATTTGAAAAGTGACGGCCAAGATGATATAATTATAGGTAAGTGTATGATATATACTAATAATACATGCCTACAGTTTTTATTATTAATTATAGAGTCGAAATTTCTAACTCTAATATAATATTGTTTTCCATTTGGATTGGCAAGCCAAACATTTTTTGCGACGTGCATATTCTGTGTAAATATATTTGAGTTTAATTTTACGAGGTGTTGAAGTATGCGTCATCATGCATTTTTGTTATAACATAATATTTTACGTGCGGTCCGAGCTATCACCCAACTTTGCACTTAAGGATCCTTGATGAAACTTTGGACAATCGTTCTGTAAGTAGTTCTTTTATAGGGGTCGGGATTAACGGCCAAAGCACATAAAAGGCATGGGCTTTATAATACCTAGCCCAAAGATAATAATATATAGCAGATATGACACTTTTCATTCGTCTAATATAAACAGGTACCATCATAGTGACAAATACGTAAAACCATATCTGTTATGTGTGACACATCGTATGGAACCAATGGAACAGAATGAAAGATATAAAAGTTGAAAACTCAGATTTTAAGAGTAAAAATTTGTAACAGTAAGAAAGAAAGCTCTTGCTTTGAAACTGAATCCATAATAAACAACGTAATAGACTTTCATATCTTTGTCGCGAGATTTAGAGGCAAAAGAATAATGTGGCCTGCACTCAGGGCACAGGGAATTTGAGAACAGTTTACCTGGAGTTTACATGATATTTTATTTTAAAACAAAAGAGTACGGTGCTCTGTTATGTATGTTTGCATTACAGTACGTTCCCTTGAATTAATTACACATACAGTTTACTGGCTTCCAACAGGTGTTACCATATACCATAAATAATTAAGCGTCACTACCGTAGTCCGCGAGAACAGAGGTGTGACGTTGCATACTTCAACCAGATTTATGTATGTAATAGGTTTGAAGAAAAGTCAAGACACGCATACTTATCTTATACATAGGCTAGCTTATCTAGTTAGGTTTATTATGTGCATACATGGAGTTATATAGAATATATCGGTCTCAATATTTGCGTTTGATATTCTATTTTTAAATTTTATTGGGCCCGCTGAGAGTAATATATGGAACGCGGGAGTTCTTACAGACAATATTGCTTGTATCTGTGATATGTGGGTACCTAATCTTTTCATAGTAATGTATACATTGAAGTTCGTTGTGGGGTCCTATTGTGATCCGTTATTTTATGATGTGGACAACAATACTAGCTACGGTTTTATTATTAATGACACTTTACAACTTTGGATCACGTCTTGTTTATTAAAATCAATGTTAGATTATTAGGTATGTAATTTAAAAGTATGAAAAATATTTTTACCCAGCCATAACTCATATCATAACAAGAATAGAAGATGTAGAATAAAACTCGGTTTATATCACAAAAGCATCGCAATAGATTGAGGAAAACCGTGATAATATTTACCATATTGTGAAAATCTACCATGTATTAATAAAAATAAAAACACTTAAAACAGTACAAACCTTTTACGGTATACGAAATGGCAGTAATTAAAACTTAAAATAGTCAAAGTGAATTAAAAGTTGAAAATGGTTGCGGTGCGGGGAGCTCTTTTACACTAACTGTTAACTCAGCTAATTAATTTCAAAGTATATAGTTACCATGGAAGTCAGCACTGTATAATAAGATGGCATTTTCATCTTCAAATAAGAACAAAGTGTGCGTGAAATGATAAAAGACAATTTATGAAATGTTTTGAGAAGTTTGTTATTACTATAATGCCGAAATTACAGACCGTTGAAAATCTCTCTATTTTTCGTATGAATGTATTAGTGTAATACAATTTACTAAAGCCACCCCCTAATAAAAATTAATTTTTAATTTCGCACTTTACACTTTTTTTGTTATAAGTAATACCACAACTTTTCCTTTGAATATCTGTTTTCATCAGAAGGTAAGTCTACAGCCAGATATCGAATCAATAATATTATTTTGACCCACATAAGATATCCCACACTATGCGAGGAAAATAAATTTATTATAAATGTTGTCAGCTTTACATAAAGCGCACTGTTCCTATTGCTGAATTAATTTTCTTCAACTTTGACGGCCAGTCTTGTCAACTCTAAAAAAAATATACTCTAAGAATTTATGCCTATCTAGGCATAAATTCAGAAATAGTTCAGAATTAATATGATGATATCTGTCAACAAATTTAACTGGAGTATAATAATAAAAATAGTGTGGATAGCCTTGGGGGAGGCCAATGACCTGCAGTGGACATCTCTAGGCTGAGATGATCAAGGTATTAGAAAAAACTATTAAAAGGGTCCTTAGAATATCATGCTGCCATTAAATGAACATGTACCTAATAGGTACATACATACATACATACATAGACTCACGCCTGTTTCCCCGAAGGGGTAGGCCTAGGCATATTAAACGCCCACTTTTCGCCAGGGTTTTGATCCCACGTAATAGGTGGCGAGCCTATTGCCGCTTATCGGGATATTTTGTTTGCCAGAGCCTCGTCCGTTGATCGGCAGGTGCACCACTTGCAGGTGAGATTGGCTTGGGACCCTAAGTTCTTGGTGGGAACCCATTTCATTATCAGTGGCTGTATTTCATTAATCGATTTCATTGTTGTATGATTAGGGCAAAATGTCTTCAAATATCTGTGGACCATAAACAGCCACATAAGGTCAGCCATGGAACAAAGTGAGGTCAACCATACAATGTGTATAAAATATTAATTTCAGGTAAGTAAAACTATTATAATTTCTTTGATCTGTATATTTTGAAAGCAAAGCTTTTCTGATTATGAGAAGGGTTAAACCATAGTCCACCAAGCTAGCCAAGTGCGAGTTGGCAAACTTCACATGTCTTCCTAGGTCATTATGCAAATCTCTCAGACATGCAGACTTTCTAATGATATTTTTCGTTTGCGGTTTAAAAAGCGATAGTATTTCATCAATTAACTAGACTATTTTGTTATTGGCAATTCCGTTCTTTTATTTCTTAATACCGGCATTGCTGTGGCTGACAATCTCGAAACTCAGGTAAAACCTCTAAGCACCACAGTTTGAGAACTGATTGACTGCCTTAAAAGGGTATTGCCGATTACGGACAACGCTCCTAACAAGACCTTAGATTTTGTAAGTTGGAGTGTGTGTGACGGATTAAGAGTACAAAGTGACAATGCTCCATTTCTTTCTGTGAGTGCGTGTGTTAGGCGACTAAGGAAAATACACGATGCAAATGGGATTTTTCAAAAACACGGAATACTCGCCTAAAATAACGCTTTATCAACCCGTCTGGCCAATGTGCTACAGTTGACAACATCTTCCTATTGAAAATATAAGGAATGGCACTCTGTTAAAGAGTATGGTTGCCTAGCATAATCTTCAACATTGGCGTGATCATTAGACATCATTTTGTATAATATGAGACGGCATTTATAGACCGCCTGTGATGGTCTAACGATTCTTGAACTGAAACTAGATCAGGGAGCGATGATTTAACATGGCTACCGAAGCAAGATAGCGCTTAGATGTAAATACAACAACAGGCAGACCCATCCAAGCTGTGACCTCTGAATAGTTTGCTATACACTATATGTTACGAACGACTAGTCAAGTCACGCTATGAGCGCTACTTATGATTATACTTGAGGTATGTGATATTTAAAACATGTTTTTAGATACATAAAATGGTGGTGTCAGCACTCAACACGACCGAAATGTTGTAATTGGTGTGAAGCTCGTTACGTCACTTTATGTCACTTTAAATGTTGCTTCTCGCCCAAGATCAAAATTTGTATGCGTGTAAATTGTGTATGTAATTCTTTCAAGCTAGGTAATATTTTCTGTATTAGAATATTTCCTTAGAGAGATGGCAAAATCCATCCCCTTGATGGAAACAGCTGTTTCAGTAGATTTAAGCGTTTTAAGTTAAAATATATTAGAGTTCAAATATATTTCTTCTGGGAATTTAAGATCAGTTTGATAAACTGATCTTAAATTCACAGAAGACTATCTTCAAAATGATGTCTCAAACCATAAATAT
The DNA here is from genome assembly GCA_944739405.2 of Euclidia mi. NCBI lineage: Eukaryota > Metazoa > Arthropoda > Insecta > Lepidoptera > Erebidae > Euclidia > Euclidia mi. The sequence continues at coordinate 11,158,889 of OX123199.2, read as the reverse complement.
CAGACTATCTATTATCTTAGAAAGTCTTTCTAAAAGGTGTTTTCTGTATAGTCACAAAATACAGCCGTGGAATGCAAACGAAAAGGAATCTAAATTGACACAAATACCTTCTGAAACTTATCTAATGCAGCCGCGTTAATAGCAAAACAGATTGAATGGGAGGCATTATCTGCAGAAAAGGTACATAAAATAAAGCTTGTAGACAATAAAAATAGCATAACTTTAAAAGCCATGGATTTCAGACGATATAAAATCCTAGGCTGCCTAAGTCTTAGCCAAGTTTATGTTTAAAAATAAAATGCAGCACAATAGATCAATTACTTGTTGTCTTGTTTGAGTATATAAAGTATGAATTCATAGTTCAACTTGTTTTGTGAATCTGATATGAATAGCATTACTTTGCATTGTGATGTTTGTCGTTATCACAGTATTATGAAAACATTCAAACTCAGATTTTCTCTACCTAAAGGGTAAGTTTTAAGTACAAGGCTTAATTACCACTGGACTAGGATATCGTGCTTAAAAAGGCTGTTTAATTTAAACAATATTTACCTAGACTGTACTACTAAGCGGCGGCGGTGGCGATTATGGTATTGGATTTCGGTTACGGCTTCGGTTCTTAGGTTCTAATTCCATGATTTCGCTTATGTTTGCAAGGGTTCATTAGAGTGCTAGTAATTTGTGAACTTGATTCCTGGTTTAAAAGCTAAATTACATGCTGGTTCCTTGGTCAAAATATGGATATTTTGGAATTTTAGGTACAGCCTGCAATTTTAAACTTAATTTTCCTTGTTAGCTAGTTCTTTAAATGTTATTTGATCTATGATCTATACAGGCACGATCGCAGCAAAGTATGTTGACCGTGATTCGCGTAGCCCGCTGCTACGAGACGTCGACGGATATCGCAGTGGTCTTAGCGGGTAGGCATCGAATGTGTGTAGGGTAGAGTCACACACATCGAGTCTGCCTGCCACAAGAGATCGCGATTTGGATTTCCACCATAAAGACTACGGTTCTATAGAAATGTATGTGTCACATGCATTTCTTTAGAGCGTAAAATATGCTAGTATCCCGTATTACATCGACATTTGCACTTTTATATCTCACATAGAATGAAGGGACCCCACTGCCTTTTTAAAATATCCTACCCTATAATCTCATATGAGAATTGACTGTCACGTATCGCAATATAGGAAAGCTTGTGATAAGGACCAATTGTGAACGCAAAACTTAAACTAGGCAGTGATCTTGGACATTTTATTCTTTTATTTTCAGCGTAGTCCCCGTCACGAAAAGTAAAAAAAAATATATACGCCTTTGAATTAAATCAAATGAAAACTGTCTTGTAATTTAGATTGATTTAATATTAGAATTTCGAATGACGACGACAGAGTGAATTTACTACAAAATGCATCTTAAATGTTTAGGTTTTATTTACGATTAACGATTAACAAGTTATTTTTTGTTAATTTATCGCTTGTCCTAAGAGAAGTTCTTTATTTAGAAAATGATACCTTTTCTGGCGGGTTCTAAACAGATACACGTTTAAAAAGTGTAAGACACGTAAGAAAGGTTACAGGAGGTCAAAATTTATAATTTACTAGAGGATGCCCGCGGTTACACCCGCGTTATTTAAGGCTTCTGCTCTGCTCCGGTCGCTCATAGCGTGATGTTATATAGCCTATAGCCTTCCTCGATAAATGGACTATCTAACACTGAAAGTATTTTTCAAATCGGACCAGTAGTTCCTGAGATTAGCGCGTTCAACCAAACAAACAAACAAACTCTTCAGCTGTATATATATTAACTAGGTGACCCAGCGAACTCCGTATCGCCTTTTTAAGAGTTTTTATTTAATTCCCTTTTTTCCAAGCCCCTTTTCCAAAGGTACCATTGACTTTGCGCTTAATCTCTTATCATTTCAGAGTCTATAAATGATGAACAGACAAACATAGATTTTTATAATTATAATATTGAATTCCCCATTCCTTAAAATATAGGAGACGATACCCATATCGACTTTAAAAAAAATCCCGTCCGCCATCTTTGATCATGAAATAGATGTTGTATTTGGATTCACCATCCCTTAAATCATCAGAGACGATACCCATATCGATTTTTTAAATTTTTCCCATCCGCCATCTTTCATTTCCCATCCGCCATCTTGAATCACGAAATAGATGTTGTATTTAGATTCCCCATCCCTTTAAACATTGGAGACGATACCCATAATAATTTAAAAAATAAATCCCATCCGCCATCTTTGATTTCCCATCCGCCATCTTGAATCACGAAATAGATGTTGTATTTGGATTCCCCATCCTTTTAAACATCGGAGACGATACCCATAATGATTTAAAAAAAAAAATTCCCATCCGCCATCTTTGATCACGAAATAGATGGTGTTTTTGAACTCCCCATTCCTTAAAATATCGGAGAAAATACCCATATCGACTTTAAAAAAAATCGCGTCCGCCATCTTTGATTTCCTATCCGCCATCTTTGATCACGAAATAGATTTTGTATTTGGATTCTCCATCCCTTAAATCATCAGAGACGATACCCATATTGATTTTTTTAATTTTTCCCATCCGCCATCTTGAATCACGAAATAGATGTTGTATTTGGATTCCCCATCACTTTAAACATCGGAGACGATTCCCATAATGATTTTAAAAAAAATCACATCCGCCATCTTCGATCACGAAATAGATGGTGTTTTTGAACTCCCCATTCCTTAAAATATCGGAGACGATACCCATATCGACTTTAAAAAAAATCCTGTCCGCCATCTTTGATCACGAAATAGATGTTGTATTTGGATTCTCCATCCTTTAAATCATCAGAGACGATACCCATACTGATTTTTTAAATTTTTCCATCCACCATCTTTGATTTCCCTTCCGCCATCTTGGATCACTAAATAAATTTCATATTATTAATCAGCGTCCCGAAAATTTCGAAAACGATACCCATATAGATTGTATCCTTTTCGTTTAGCCTTTTTTTGCCTTTGACCCAACCCTCCCCCTTTTCGTTTGACCATTTTTTTATTTTTGCCTGGCCCCTAAAAGTTGTGGCGTAATTTTATATAGCCTATTGCCCTTTCGGAATAATTGGGCTATCATAGGCAATAACAATTTTTAAAATCCGACTGCTAGTTCCTGAGATTAGCCGACATTATCTTTTAGACTTTTTAGCCTTTTGCCCGGCCCCAAAAGGTCGAAGCGTTATGTTATATAGCCTATAGCCTTTCGGAATAACTGGACTATCGTATACAAAAAAAAAATTTCAGATCCGACCGGTAGCTCCTGAGATTAGCGCGTTCAAACAAACAAACAAACTCTTCCGCTTTATTATATTAGTATTGACTAGACGATGCCCGCGGTTACACCCGTGTTATTTAAGGCTACTGCTCCGCTCCCGTCGCTCATAGCGTGATGTTATATAGCCTATAGCCTTCCTCGATAAATGGGCTAGCTAACACTGAAATAATTTTTCAAATCGGACCAGTAGTTTCTAAGATTAGCGCGTTCAACCAAACACACAAACAAACAAACAAACTCTTTAGCTTTATATATAAGTATAAGATATATAAGATGTGCTTTGAAGTTCATCAAATAACACAAAAGCAAATATATGTGTTATGACCATCATGGCAGACGATGGAACATTGTTAATGACTTAGGAGGTCTAATTTTGACCACTTATTCATAAGTGATTCAAAAATCTCGTATTTGTGCTTATTCTTTTGCAACAAGCTGGACGTATTATTTGCCCTACAAATATCTCATTTACATCACATATCACAATGTTTGCGCCCCTTACTGTGAATTTATGTAACATTAGCATAACACACGCGTAGTAAAAGAAAATTGGAACAAAGGTTGTATAATTTTTGTTTACTTATCCCACTTATTCAAGTTATACAGAGTGCGAGATAAAAGTAAGGTCATATTAGTGTATAGTAAGCTCAACGAATAAAAACAAAGGCTAAATATTAAGCGGTTCCGAAATATTTCACGTAGAAAATCTTGCGATATTGGATATCTTAGACATTCCTTTTTCCTAATACAGACAATAAGTAAATAATTTGTAATCTGTGAATAACAGTGTGAGTGCACATTTGCATAAATGTAAATGATATACAAATTTGTATTATATATTGTGTAACGGTTAGTTATTCCAAATAAATAAATAAAAAAATAAAATAAGATGACGAAGTAAGGATCTGTTTTATTTTTTGCTACTTATTCCTATTTATTCGCAACTGCGTCATCTGTGGAGCAGCTGAATTGCTGTTCAGGGACTAATTGATTATTGAGAACACTGAGTTTGACACTCGTCAAGTCTCGAGAAAACCTTATCAGTTCTGGGATCACGATTTCAATCAGAAGTATGTTGAAGGAGTAGGCAAGGTTTAATTCTTGACATCGTTGGAGCCTCAATATGTCAGACAAGTTGCGTGATTCCATTCACTAGTCTATTGTGTTTGGTAAAAGTAGAAAATATATGTACACAAATAAGACACGGTACATTTTGTATCTAAAACGCACCCCATTAACGACCTTATAGTTATGAAAGTTAGAGTAGTGCTTAACTTAGTTTAACGAAATTATTATAGCAGAATCTTCAATATCAAAGATATAAAATTTAATGTACGAATATGTGACACTAAGAAAAGATTTGATTTTAAATTTAAGTGTACCTAATACACACACAAAGCTTTATGAATCGGTTTACTTCAACAATAGATAGTTTTAAAGAAGAAGTAAAGTTATTAATATGATCACGGTTCTCTGATACATAGCTAGGGAGCTGGGGAGCAAAAAATCTATAATTTGCTCATGTGGCAGACTTTATAAATAGCGGTAATTATACGATAACGAGTATTAAAAACCGCGTTTGCCACCATGGTAGCGCTGCGTTCTTAATTGGCAACCCCTTAAAAATCCGTACCAAAACAGGTACACTAAATCATATGCGCGTGTCTGCCTCTAAGGCTGATTTATTTATTTATTGATGTTTAGAAACCTTGTCAAAATGAAAAAATCGAAAAGGCGGACATCTAGTACTCTGACTTTTGAAGTTATGAACTTTTTTATGGGTGCGCCAAAGTTCACCTACATTTTCAACTCCGATAATTGGAAATCCGAAAATGTTCTTCCTAACATTCTTCATCCTAACAATCACAATTCCTAACTACTCTGTCTCTAATGTTCATAACTCCGAAGCATTGAACTTCATAATGTCAGTAGCAATAAACATCTATTATACTTTTATTTGTTTTCCTATATTTTCTCAACATTCCATCTTTTACACTATTATTCAAAGTCATATCTTTTTTGTTTAGATTTCTTTTTATTTATAATTATCTGTATTATATACATTAATTTTGCGTAACTTTATTTTGCACATTAAATGTATAACATATAAGAATAATAGTACCATGGTACAAATACACAATAGTACAATGGTCAAGTTCCAGAAACGAATCGGTCGTATTAATAATTATTGGTTTAGGTTAGGTTAGAACTGTGACCATTTCAGTTTGAGTGTAGCCTTAGGGGCGCTACGGCGCGAGGACTTAGAAAAATTTAGCCAAATAAGTGTTATTTTTGCAAATCGTTTATTTTCTCGATTCTATCGTATAAAACACCTAATAAGGCTAAAAGTGTCTTGGTAAAAGTGTCATATATTTTTTATTACACTTGGTAAATGTTTCTTTCTGAGTATGAGTGAAAATATTATGGTAATTATGTTTAGGGATAAAAGCGTTATGATAAAAAACAGTAGGAGGTTAAAAATATTTACATTAGTGATATTATTAGTTACAATTTTCGGCAACATGAGTGTTATGAACATCGCCGGTTGCACTACAAATAGTATGAATGAAAATTTTAGAATGAAAAATTTTAGGAAGTGATCATTCGGATTACAAATCGTGTAAAGAACAACAATTTCGGGTAAAGAACTTTAGGTGAGCCAATATGGACCCCTATTTTATAATTAAAAAAAATATACATATTATATGAAATGCACGCTTGGCAGACCTGCAGTGTTCGTTTAAAAACCCTGTGCACAACCGCAGAAAAATAGTCTGCCACCATCGTAGTGCTGCGTTTTCAATTAAGACCGCTTCAGAAATGTCGGCAAAAAAAGGTTTAATATCATTAGCCCGTGTCTGCCTGTTTGACCGTTGTTCATATTGTTTATATTAAGAAAGAACATAAAGAAGGCAGTCACCTAGGCCACTGATATTCCGAAGGCTGACCACTTGAATTCTGTTTTTTTAATCGACGCTTGGGTCAAGCATTCAATCAACAGGTGTGTGTTTTCAAAATATTAATCCAAGTAAATAATGTACACATACACACACATACCTAATTCCGACGATAGCGACGATGGCGACATTTTTAATTTTTGTTTGACCGTTTTTTGTATTTTATTTGCAGGTCAATAAAAAATTTAATACAAATTATGCTACGAATAATAGTATTAATTAGCCGTAATCTAATGGTTAAAGTCAGTAAGTAAAAGGTCTGCCAATATTTTTTTGTATTCAGTGGGTTCTAATAAATCGAATGAACCTAATTAAAGCTACGAGTAAATGATTTAGTAGAGCTTTTTCTTTTACATTTTTACATCTACCCCTGTGATAATGCAGATCCCTGGATGTCTGCCTCATAGATTTTCTTCGTTATCAAAATGGTATTGACCACTAACCCAAGAGGCAGACACGAGCAAATGATATAGTACCGATATTTTTTTTACAGATTTAAAGCCCTATAGCTATCAAATGCAACAACATACGACCTTAATAATTAATAAAAAAAACCTATCAATACGAATTACGAGCAAATCATATACTGAAATGCTCGCCAACACACTAGCTAACATATAGTTCATGTATAAGTCATTGCATATCGTAAGTAATTAATTAGAGAATGAAGGTCTGCGTAACAAGGAAATTCAGCCTCTTGTCTTGAATTCAGGAAATTGGCCCTATGGCTTCGGTGACTTATACGTAAATTAACCTGATTCTCGTAAGAAATAAGGGTCGGCACATAAAATATAAAAATGTTCTCGTATTGCAGTTATATGAAAACTCAGTGCTTTAATGTGGCATCAATGCAGTTTATTGCTATATTATTATCTAAAGTTACATGTATCACCCACTTTACCTATTGAAACGTTGCAGAACCATGCGTAGGTCTTGAAAATGATTAGCTGATAAAATAATCTGTCAGTAATTATACGATGCCATAAAAATAACGGAATAGAATTTTAATTTGACGATGATTTTTTTATACTTAGGTAGTCAATCTGTGATGAGTAGTTGTCCATCCATTAGTTGCAGAAACTGAATCCTTCAATGCCAATTGTAATACACTTTCACACCACACTGACAATAAAATTTCAAATATGATTATATCTAAAACAAATAATAAACTTGTGGACTTTCCACTGCACTCACATAATATACTTTTAATTTACGAAGAGACTTGTCTTTGAAAACAAGATCGTGTGTCGACTAAGCACAAAGTTTTTCGCTAGCGAGAGGCAATCGACGCGTTGGGCGGGAAACCGGTGCTCCGTTAGGCGGCTGCGAGAGAACTGAGAGTGCCATACATTGTGTCTCACAGCGAGATCAAACCACCCACTGACTTTGCCGTAGAATTCGCAATTGAACCAACAATGACAATTTACCATAATTCACTCACTTGCCACACTGTTCTGTTTCTGTTTTATTAGTAGGCTGTATAAGGGTATTTGGTCATTTATTGTGAATAATTTTATCATCAACGGTATGGATGTATTATTTTACAACAAGGCCATGTTGGTGGTGATTTAGATTTGTATATATTTTTCAATTATGATGCTGAGAGTTTGTTCAGTTAAGGTTCATCACGGTTTACAGGTGAGTTGACTGGTTATTTTATCGTGTTGATTTAACACAGCTAAAAATATTAGCCCTAGCACATTGTTGTGACCTTTCGTGTCGTTTTTGTTGTTTTCAACGTAACCTTTAAAATATCTATTGGTGCAATCATTGCCATTTTGATTTAACTGATATTTGAGCGCTTTTATCGAGAAGAATACAGATTATTCAGAGTCATTAGTTACCTTAAAAGTTGCTTTAAGATTGATATAGATGGTTAAAATTATATGCCACGTTAGAATTTCTTCATGTAAGTGCGTGTTTTTAATCGTAGGTACTTTACTATATGTTTTAATGTTTTTAGTGGTGTAAATATTTAAAATTTACCATTTTCGGATTTACCCCTTACTTCCTTTCATGACTCTAGGTCAACTACTACTACGCCGTAGGTTTTAATGTACAAAATGCGTGTAAATGGGTTCAAAGACGCATCAATGGCGATATTTCTAACGCGTTGATATTAATGTAAGAAGCATTTTGTAGTGCACAAAGGGCTCAGACCCCAATAGTTTTCAATGCTCTCAATTTAACAGATACCTTATTAGGACCGTGAATGTTATCAGGTACCTAGATAAACCGGCAGACTAAGGTCGGACTGACGTATGATATTATTCTCTTATACAGGTTTCTTTAAGATTCGGTACCCTAAAATATTTATTTAATTGGTATATTATAATAAATGAGAACTGAAAAATAATCATTATAAATAAGTCGAGGTCTGAATCATAGCTTTGGATAAGAGCTTGTATCAAGCTAATAACGACAAACAACTCAAAACCAATACGCACGTAACAGCCTTAGATGAGAATATACTCTTCTGAACCTTTCTTAAGTAGCAGTGATAGCCCAGTGGAGAGACCGATTGATTGCTACGCAGATGCTTTCGGGTTCAAATCCACGTCGCTCACTACTGACCTTTCAAATTTTTTTCATCATGTCAGCCCAGAGACGTCCACTGATTGAAATAGGCCTTCCCTAAGTTTTGAGCCGCCCGCATCCAACCGCTTCCCGCGATCTTAGCCAGATCGTCGCTCCACCTTGCGGGAGACGTACCCCTGCGGCGTCGTCCGTTCGTGGTCGCCACTCCAGAACCCGCCTGCCCTAACGGCCATCGGTGCTTCACACTATGTGCCCTGCCCATTGCCACTTCAGCCTGGCTATGCGGAGAGCTATGTCGGTGACTTTGGTTCTCTTGCGGATCTCTTAATTTCTGATTCGATCTCGCAGGGAAACCCCGAGTATAACTTTCTCCATCGCCCTCTGAGTGACCCTGAGTTTTCGGATGAGGTCCATAGTTAGCGACCACGTCTCAGCGCCGTAGATCATCACTGGCCACACCCACTGGTCAAAGATTTCCGTCTTGAGACACTGCGGGATATCGGACGTGAAGATATGCCGTAACTTTCCAAACGCCGCCCCACCGAGTTGGATTCGACGAATGACCTCTTTCTCGAAGTTGGATCTACCCAATTGGATCATTTGTCCCAGGAAGACGTACTTGTCGACTACTTCGAGTGTAGAATTCCCAACCTGGATAGGAGTAGGTACGACATGGACGTTAGACATGATTTTCGTCTTGTCCGTGTTCATCTTAAGACCTACTTGTTGGGAGACTCTACAGAGGCCATAGAGCATTGTGCTGAGGTCTCCCATGGTCTCGACTCCATGACTACGATATCATCAGCAAATCGAAGGTGAGTGATGTACTCGCCGTTCATGTTGATGCCGAGTCCTTCCCAGTCCAGAAGCTTGAAAACGTCTCCCAGCGCAGCGCTGCAGGGTTTCGGAGATATAACATCTGCCTGCCTCACCCCTCGCTGTAGCCGAATAGGTTTTGAGCTCTGGTCCTGGAGGTGACATGGTGGCGTTTTCGTACAAACACTTCAGCACTTCGACATATCGATAGTCAATTTGGCACCGTTGGAGATACTGCAGCAGTGCCCGAGTTTCGATTGAATCAAAGGCTTTCTCATAGTCCACAAACGCCAAGCATAGAGGCTGGTTATACTCCTCGGACTTCCGTATAACGTACCCCAGCGTATGTATGTGGTCTATGGTACTATAGCCTTCATATAATGCGGCTTGTTCGGGAGGCTAGAAGTCGTCTAGCTTGCTTATAGACTACTCAGAGACTCAGAAGTGAGATGGGTCTGTATTTCTTCAAAACGTTTTGTCGCTCTTCTTGAAGAAAAGCACTACCACACCTCTGTGCCATGCCTGTGGCATTTTGCCCTCGAGTGTGACGGAACTGAATAGCTTCCCAAGCATTTCCAGAGCAGGTATGCCGCCAGCTTTCAGAAGCTCTGTAGTTATTCCGTCATCACCCGGTGCCTTGATGTTTTTTAGTTGTTCTAGGGCTACACTAATCTCGTGCATGCTGACGTCGGGGATATCTTCAGTATAGTGTTGGGTCAATCCAGCTCTAGGGTCAGTGGCTGGAGTAGTAACAGGTTTCAAATTTATTTATCGCTTGCTAAACGGTGAATAAAACATCGTGAGGCAACTTGCATGTCTAAGCGTTCTCCATAATGTTCTCGAAAGACATGGGAAATTTGCAAACCTGCACTTGGGTAGCGTTGTGGTTATAGCCTTACCCTTCTCATTGTGAAAAGGCACTCGTGCCCAGCAGTATATACAGGCCGGATGATGATAGTGTTGGAGTTTTCTATCGAATATATAATAACGAGATCAACATTTGCAAGGTTACCAAGTAATCGCTACTATAAAGTAACAATTGCCAAGTTTACAGATACAATACATGACAAACATCAATAAATACAAATTGAATTAGTTTATTCATACATAGTTCCGTTTATATTATTTGACGGAGAATGACGAACAGGGTCAGCTGAACAATGTTTGACTTTCAAAATTATGTTTACATTGATTTTTATAACTTCATGAAAGATGCTTTTACTGCGTATATACGATCATGCCGATTGAAAACGTAAACTCGGAGTATTATATCTTCTCCTATAAATATTGAAGCATAATGCTGTTATAATTATCCCATGATTCAATTAACGAACACGGTATTCTATTGGTATCGAGAAATACCTTTCCAGCGTGCATTTTACACTTTTGCAAGAAAAGATTTAGTATTATTTTGTTAGAGACTGCTCCTGAATTAGTAAATTGTCTGTGTTACGGAGGACTTAACAAACATTCAACTAGCAGAAAAACACTCAGACGACGCTGCACGAATTATTATTTTGGGTTTGAGTGTTGTTGTTTAATTAAATAAACCGTTAAAAGGTAAGCAGGCGCCACTACTTCATAAACGTTATTTGCATAGTTTGACACTTTGTTCAATTTACGATCTAGTCGCGATTTTATTCAAGTGTCAGTTATTTTACGAGTATTCCATTTACTACATAGGTATACTACTGAGACTCGATCAAAACTGAGTTTTGCACAAATATAATAACGAGCAATGGCCTTCTTATATGTATGACATCTAGGGCCTACGGCTTAACGTGCTTTCCAAAGCACTAAAATATCGCTTTAAATTTACCGACGCGTGACGTCTGTATTAAACTGCAGCAAAAACACATCTCACTTGATGTCAAACTCTTTATAGACAAGAAAACATATTAATATAAATAATACAACTTCAACACACAATGTGCAAGCTCATCAAATAATTTTACAAATATTTTTAAGTTGCAAGCAGTGCGTCGCCAATATGGATGCAGTAGCAATCGTCCTAAATCCATACCTACTAATATTATAAGCGCAAAAGTGTTTTCGATTGTTTGTCGTTCTATCTCGCTAAAACCACTGAACGAACTTTCACAAAACTTCGCAGTAATACAATTTTTACATAAGAATAACACATAAGCTAGCTTTATTCTCAATAGCTGACAACCCACGAGGGTGAATCTAGAAAGTCCTTTTAAAAATATAACATGGAAGTGTTGGTTCAAGAGCTTACATTGTTTTCCAGAACATGTCACATGTCTTGATTGGAAATAATGGTGACCTTTGTCCTTACACCATTGTCTCCTAACCTTGCTATTAACCATGTGATACATGATCTCGGCTTTGTCCACATTGATGTCAACATACCTAGATGGATTTTCCTGAGCAGAAAACAAAGTATGAATACAGGGTGCTTTTTAAATATCGAGTTACGTTTTAAGATACGTACTCTACGTGACTGTTATTTCGTTATAGCAAAATAAATTATAGAACATTGTTTATGAGTCAAACATTTGTTGAAGTAAAATTATTCGTATGGTTATGGTATTTTAAGGATTATGTGGGCAGTTCTGACGTACAGGACATTTTGTTTAGATTCTAGTGATTCACACAGTAAGTTTTACCTTCTAAAATGTTGTCTTTTAGGCAGATAGGCACTTCGACGCTCATAAAAGTAATGCTTATGGAAAATTTCTAATGTAATTACATGTACGTGTAATTATGAGGAGAAAGTAAGTGGTATGTGAGCCTACCAATTACTTTAATATTAACATTGATACTGCATTTAATTAATTTAGATCATACGCCGGCGCTCCTTTACGGCAGTGGGATCTATTGGGAAGTCAATTTGCTTCTACTTCGGTTCAATTATGCGTAATTTATGTCACATTGGAGTTTTTTAACTTAGCAGGATTTTATTTAAGTATGAAGTGTTGGTTCTGCGACAATCGTTGGAGTAGTAGCGTCCTGGACTGGAGCAGTCTTCACTTCAGAACACTACTACTCTGACTTTTAGCGGCTGGACACTAAGAGAATAGTGGTGTGTCATTTTAGAGACCTATATTCAGCAGTAAATTTGCTGGTAGACTGATAATAATGATGACGATGAAATGTTACTTATATAAATATTATATAATCTTTTATTTCAAAACAAGGACTTGCTTTTCTTGGTATCTGCTATTTTATATTCCAAAGATATCACAATAAAATTATATATTACTTATTCAAATATCTATATACACTAGCTGCTGCCCGCGACGTCGTCTGCGGGAACGCTATACACAGCACCTAACTATTAAATAAATACCTACGATTATACCTTTTAAAAAATACGCGGCGGCGATAGCCCAGTGGTGTATGTAACGGACTGTCGAGACGATGGTGTTGGGTTCGATCCCCAGCTACCCCGGGCACACACCTATGACTTTCTAGGCTCGCCCCCTATTACATTGGGACCGAAACATATCTGGCGAAGTGTGGAAGTGTAATACACCTCTGCCTACCCCTTCGGGGATAAAGAGCGTGAAGATATGAGAAGATATACCTTTTAAAATAACATTCATTTACCCGTTTCTTCTTTATATTTCATACCTGCAGAAAGTGTAGTAACAGAGGGAGACTGTCTTTTGTAAAATTGACCTTCAAAAAGTGCTGATTTCAGCCTGCTTTGAATAAATGACTTTATGGTGATTCTGCTGAATTAAGTCATAAGTTATGACTGAAGTTGATGGAGAAAATAAGGAATACATAGGGTAAAATACATACTTATAGGACTTCTCGATATACAACATTAGTGGTTTGGCTCTCCGCAGCCAAAATGTAAAGAGAGTCAGGACTGGTGACGCGGGAGCAAGGGACATACAGGACACCTGCTGCCCTCAATGTCTGCCTCTGCGACTTATTGATGGTCATCGCGAAGCAAACACTCACAGGGAACTGTGTGCGCTTGAATTATGAGGTATGAGAGGAATGCGTGGTATAAATAGTGCCTCGCTGACGCCACAACCCGTAAAAATTTCCTAAATGGTGTGTCTGTGGAGCGAGATGACTTTCAGGCGGGTCACGTTACACAACTTCGGAGGAGATAGGTTCCGAAGAAGCATAATCGGGACACCGACCTTCAGCTTGATGCTATGCGCTGGAAATTCACTTGCTGACTGGGAGTTCAGAAATTCCACGGGATAATGTGTGGCGTTTTCTTGCTCGACGACAGTGTTTATAGAGGTGTAGACCACTTCATTCCTCTCAATTTCCGAGAGAATGCATTCGTTAATTGCTACAGCCTGATCATTTTTGGGCGTCAAAATAGGCCACTCACACACTCACGAATTCTGCTATTACGGTATACAGCTGTATAATTCTAAGCTGGATACAACTCTACTGAGAGACTCTGGAAGCACCCCTTGTCCACCTCTCTCCTCTGGTAGAGTGTCTTCGCCAAGACTTAGAAAGGCATCTTAGAATTGTTGAGCACGTGCATTGACGCCAAGCTGAGCTCTCATATTAATGGTCAAGCGCAGCATACGAACTCGTGACCACAACAAAGATAATTTCAACGAAGCACTCACCTTGTCCGTGTGGTGACGGATTAAGAATACGGAATGTCACCACCCCATATCATCCCATGGATGTCGTAAGAGCCGACAGAGGGAGCAAGAACAGCACTGCAAGAGACGGAAAACTTGATACAAACCCTATACCAATTCGTTTGGCCAGCGTGGTATAGTAGGCCAATTCCTCCTTTCAAAGGAGAGGCCTAGTCCAGCAGTGGACTGTTAAGGGCTGTTGATGATGATGACTCACCTCGTCAGCCCTCGATTCCCACGTCACCACGGAAAGCGTTTGTCGGAAATCGTCACTGAACAGAACAGTGACCACCCATTAAATGCGGAATGCGGATGTCCTGCAGGGTTTTGTCCATGGCCTGAACTGCCTTACTATTGGCCATCGTACGCTCATCCCATACGATCAGAGAGCAGTCCTTGAGCACGTGTCCTTTATCACTGTTACGTGACACACCACTAACGGGTGTTACGGCGCTCTCTAAATCGATGTGGTGTGGCAGCGATTGCCGGCGACGCTACAGCAATGACAATTTTGCCTTGCCTCCTGACCTCTGCAAGTATGCCAGTAGTAACAAATGTTTTTCCTGTTCCACCAGGAGCATCCAAGAAAAACATTTTAGCCTGGCTTTGCCCAACGCTTTCAAGGACGGTGTCGTAAAATTCGTAAGGTGGTCATTTCAAATTGTCTCAGCGTTATACTCCCAATTTTCACGGTCTTAATGCGGTGATGATTGGGAAGCTGGTAACAAATATTTGACCAGTGGATTGCCGCTGATAGAAATGACCACGTCTTGAAGTGAACTGAGACAGGTGTTCAGCACGTGGTCATCAGTTACTTCGACTTCGTCTCTAGTAACACGCCTCAAAGCTCGTAGAAAATCTTCAGACAGATGATAGCGATACTTCTCCCAGAAAGGTACCGCGTTCGCGACTCCACAAAACACCAAGATGACGTCAAACAGATGACGCATGCGGCTGGGGCTGTCACTGTCCCTCGCCTCCGCGAGGTTGTCATCCCAGTATTGGTCACCGTCGAGAAAGTGACGTACTACGCAGGCTGTGTGGTAAGTGGGATACTCCAAGCCATCAAATGTCCTCAGAAAGGCGAAAGACGTTGGGCCTCGGACAAAAAAAAAAATTGCATTCGACATTATTTGTGTGTACGGTATAAACTCTACAAAATGCGGTGTCCTTGAAACTTCTCGGAAAACCTTCCACAGCATCTCCTCATCAACGTCGGTTAAATACACCCTTTTGCTTGTCGTACGTGTAATATGAAGGCATCTCGTCATACGTAAGGGACCTCCCAAACTGATCAATTTTACAGAGCCTGAAAAATGCCAAGAGAGTTGTTTGGCGCGGATTTTCCAAGTGCTCTGCAACGCTGTCGGGATCAAAATATATGCGCTGGCCGTTCTCTAGGTGGTCGTTTAATGCATTACGGTAGGATGATTCTCATGTATAGAGAACACCAGTATCCGCCAAACCGCTTCAGACGTAACAATAAATAAATGGCTGTGTGTGAGTAAAAATAATCTAGCTAGTTCTACATCTCACTAATGTTTATATTTTACAGTTAATCCAAACAAAGGTACGTGCTATATGTATATCCCGGAAGACAATTTAAAGCAAGTTTACATGCAACATGAAAATATATTAATTAAGAAGCAATAATTACACCAATGTGACCAAAATGTTTATTTTGTACTAACTCTATTACTATTTATTCTGACAGAAATGATGTAAGTAATCAAGTGTGGCGATGGTGTACTTAATTAATTAAATAACTCCAACTAATAGTCTTGCTCATCTCTGAAACGAATTAAAAATACAATTTTTAAGAAGAAAATCTACAACTCCATCTATGACTTTTGAAAACAACTATTAACGTCACCAACATGTTCAAATTTAAATTATTTATATCCAAAAAGGGCTTACACATGTAATTCGACTTGATGTTTTTGAACTCTCTTAGATGGTGCTGCATTAAAATTGTCTTGATTCTACTTATATTCAATTAATTATGTTTATCAGCCTAAGTTACTTATATTGCGTGATTTTTACAGTGTGAAGCTAGCTTATAGCATAGTTAACATAATAACAACATTCAAATATGCATTGTTACATTACACGTTGTTACAGAATGCGTTGAAGAAATAAAGGTTCTCTGCTCGTTCCCTGTAGGTCATAGCGTGATAACATGTAGCCTATGTGGTGACCCGACTTTTTAATAATATTTGTGCCAAATTTGAAGTACATCCATGCAGAACTTTTTTACTTTATCCCGGATATAAGGACAAACAGATAAACAGACAAACAGACAAAAAATCTAAAAATTATATTTTTGGCCTCGGTATCGATAGTAGATCACACCTCAAGTATTCTTTAAAAAAAATATTCAATGTACAGTTTTGACTTTCCTACCATTTTATTATATGTATAGATTATAGAAATATTATTTTTAAATGAAGCTTAATCTAATCTTAATGCCTAAGTAAGTATATGTACAAAAGTCATTTAAAATATTATAAAGTGGAAATATTTGACTGCACGGTTGGTAGTGGTTTAAGCGGCCGCCTCACCGCTTGACAGTCCGAGTGTTGTGGTTTCGATCCCCACACAAGGCAACACTTTGTGTGTTTCATAAATTGTTGTCTCGAGTCTGGGTGTTCATTGTGTCCGTTAGTTGTATGTTTGTAAAGTCCCCCGCGACACAGGATTTAGTCCAAATGCGAGAGTTGTCTTTTAAAAAAGAACAAAAAATAACAAATTTACACGGTATAGGCGTCGTAAAATGCCTCTGCATCAATGTCATCGGGTAACATGCCGAGAAGGCTGGCAGCATTGCCATGCTTGGTTGCAATGCTGATTTTTTGAGCAAAGAATACACCAGCCTTCTGGTCACCTGAGACGTCGATTAACCGTTTGTAAGGAGTAATTTTAATGTTAAACTGATAAATTATTGAATATTACCTTATTTAAAATATTACTTAACGTATTGATAGTTTCACGAGCCAATCTGTGTTCCTCCATACAATATATACCTACTGTTATATATGCATATAGTTTGAATCGTGCAGGTGTGGTCACATTTAAAGGTCGTAACGTAAACACGATATAAATAGTCAAGACAACCTAATAGATGTATCGTTCGATCGATGTTTAGATCGCGATCAATATTGACCGTTTAAAATAAGCGCCGGTAGGTCGAATATTATTCTTGTAAATCAGTTTAAGAAGGTTTATACAAGACTTGCTGAGTTCGTCGTTACACCCGCATTATAAAAGATTTCTACTCCGTACCCGTGGCTTATAACGTGATTTTATATATTATTATCTGACTCGATAAATGGGCCATCCAACACAAAAAAATATTCTTCAAATAGAGCCAAAAGCAATTTAGCTTCTAAAGTGATCACAGTCACGTAATACCTACTGTATTGTACTGGTGTACTGTAATCAAATGTTGATAATTTATGAATAGTATATTGTATATGAAGAAGAAAATATTTCGAAAAGCAAATGACAACAATTTATTTATTTTATTTTTGCCTTTCAGTTGGATTATGTTCTGTATCAATTTATTATGGCAATTATGATGTTGGTGGTTCTCCACAAACCTTCAATATCAGCTTCAGCATCGTCAGGAATGTAATTTCAAGATCATGTTGTTGGTAATAGCTTTGTCATAATCGCCTCTGTATTGGTAAGAAAATCATGGGTACTCACACGGGGATCTGTATTTCCATGATTGAATGCCATCTCCTGTTCATCTGCCCTTCGCACCCCACTTCTGATTTAGTCTTATGGCTGAGGGTTAGAGGCTTTAGATTCCAGTTCTTCCATTTTCTCCTTCGACTGTTATTTGTTTCATACGACATCTGTACATATGGGCGTAAATTATCGGGTAAGGAGATGGTAAGTAAAATAACGGTTGTATATCACTTCAGTTATTATTGTAAATACTCACAGTACAATCAATAATCATAGAAAACAATTACAATTTCTATCAAAAACTAACGTCCATCGATCACTTAGCTGCGAGTGCGCCGTCAGCTGTCCCAAGCTTCAATCACATTCCAAAAAGTGTCCACCCGCCATCGCCAGTGCCCGGTGTTCGCTATCGGAATGTCTTTCTTCTATACGGCCAGTAGCAATCTAAAAGAAGATTGTAGTATATGAGGTTACCAATGAGGTTCGCCTACAAGTTATATTTATATAAATTTTGCATTAGTAGATAACTCACAACGTGAAACAGTTGCAGCTCCTTACAAAGATAACATGTAAAACCATAATACTGGCAGTTAAAAAGAGTGGCCACGAGTTTTATTGTGTTGTACCCTTCTTTCTCGTGGTTCTACCTATTGCATTGCGCACGTGGCAGTAAATGTAAATGTAGAATCATCTAGTAATTAACTTAAATTTTTGACGTTCATGAGCGTCACTTTGCTGCCTAAATGATTTTATCTTGAAATGATTTTGACTTGACTTAAGTATTATCTTAAATAAAACACGTTACTTTGAGCCCATATACCACATTAATATTTTTGTTATCTAGTAAGAATTATTTTTCATGATTAGAAAGGAAAGTGATACCGACAAATGGCTTGATGTCGGCGACCTGTACTCAAGCAAGTCACCCGAAGACTAATAGTAGCAATTTGTTGGCGGATGTCTGCGACTTGCTTACGGGCTCATTTGCCCGCCAACATCGTTCACCGACAAGTGACCTCTTAGTATTTCTATGCATATTATTTTTTTGTTGTATGTGTAGCCGGCAAAGATATTAAGAGTTGAACGAGACATGAAGTTTGTCGTCAAACCCGCCAACAAGATTGTCGACGAGCTTTAGACTCCTCATGAACGTCTACGCTGGTGTGGCCACGTCTTGCGTCAACCGGCGTATTACGTGGGTAACAAATGTCTTGCCACGCTACCTCCGCCGGGTCCCGGTAAACGGGGAAGGGCAAAGAAATGCTGGCTTGACGTCGTAAGGGATGATATGCGTGCCAACCAACTAACCACCAGGGATGCTGAAGATCGTGCGAAGTGGAGGAGACACAGCCGGAAAGCGGACCTCGGGCTCCATGGCGTGAGCTTTGGAGCGCAACCGGGACAGCGCTAGGATGATGATGATGATTATAAAAATTAAAGAAACCATAAAATATATTAAGAAAATTATACCAAAAATAAATATTGTGAAGATGACATATGATGTCAAAGGAAAACCACCAAGCAAAATCAGATTTATACAAATAAAAACAATGAGAAAATGTTGACGAGAGCAGCTGCTGCACGCCTGAGACCCCCGGACTCGTCGCTCGGCTCCGCCTCGCAGCCGCCGGCCCCCGCACCAGCGTCGTCGGCGAGTGTTGAGGCGTCGAGCTCATCGAGCGACGAGTATTTCTCTCCGCCGACGGCGACGTCGCCACCACCTGTACGTCGGTGAGGGAGAGGCCGGCTACCGACACGCTTGGGACTCCGAGACCCACCGGTCTCGAACGGGGCTGCCGCTACCGGTGGTGATGTGCACCGCATGAGATGGACAAGCTCAATGAATGAAAACGCCATGCGGCCATATTTGTGGCCACAGAGGAGGAACTAACCTCAGTGCGGACCGTGATCGAATGCTGCCTTTGTTTCAGGTGCTTGAGCCAGCGACGTGTCAACACAACAGGCGACACCGCTCGCACTTGATCCGATAGCCGATCGGATCAAGTGCGAGCGGTGTCGCCTGTTGGATGATACCTGCTTGCTTGAGAGACTTCGCTCTGACGTGCAGAGAAGTCTTCATCACTTTTTCAACGTAGACTGACACGGATTACTATTGTTTGACAAAAAACGTATGACAAAAGATCATTTAACAAACAACGTTTGAAAAACTAAACATTTGACAAACTTTCATTTCGGAAACATATTACTTTAAAACAATCATTTGACATAATACATGTTTCGCAAATGTTTTACTTGGAAAATAATTAAAATGTTAAATATTTATTTTAAAAATAATCGTTTGACTAAATAATTCGTTTGCCAAATTGGTGATTGTACAAAAAGTTAGAAGATAAATTATTAGTTTTTAAAAATAACTAATTTCTAACCAATACTTACGCGAAATTTTGAAAATATTTAATTGCATGGTTGCAATTTTCCTCTTGGACAGATTATTTATAGGCAAGTAATAATTTTGTATTAATACTAATTCCAAAGAAACTTAAATCTTTAAAAAAAATACGCACTGCCTGAATTAAGCCAAATAAGTAGAATTCGGTTTTGCCGTGCGTTGTGGTCGCAGTTCTAACCTAACCTAACCAGCCATTGTTTCGGTTGACTCTACACAAAGATTGTTGTTTTAACGTAGATTTTGGTTACTAAACTATTAATCAAGCAAGGCATTTTGTCAAATGTTATTTATGCTTTACGTTGTTATGCCAAATAACATGTTTAAAAAAATAATCAATTTGTAAATTAATGTTTTAGCATAATAACTTTTTTATAGTAAATATATTGTCTAATGAGTAGTTTATTAAACAATAGTTTGTAAAATAATAAATTTATCAAATATAATTTTGTCAAATGATATTTGTCACATGAAAATTTTTCATTTGTTTTTTGTCAAATGATCGGACACCGACTGACACAGTGATTGAGCAGCAACAATTGTTAAATCCGTCTGATGAAGAGGTAGATGACGAGACTTCTAATGTAAGTACCCAGTGCAACGATCAGTTAATGAGTGCTTTGGAATGTGCTATAGCGGAGTACCGATCCATGGACCCAAATATTCGGCCTCATTTGCCTCGTTTGCCCATGCATACGAAAAACATAGCGCTGGTGAGTGCCCTAGATGCATTACTATCAATTAACTTTGAGAGTTGTGAAAATCTCAGCGATACACACTCACGCGGCGGTTGCGGCGTGTCGAGTAGCGGATGTTAAATTTCCTGTAAATAATACCGCTATTCGACAGACCGCTGCTGTGCCAGCTTGGCAACGCAGGATTGAGTGTCGTATCGCTGAGACTAGGGCACTCATTGGCAAGCTCTCCTGTTTTAGGTTGGGCAATACCCGACCGAGAGTGATGCGCTTTGTAACTCGAGCCTTTGCGGGAACTGGTATCAGTTCCCAAGATTATTTGTCTCGGGTTACAGAGCGCATCGACTTTCTAAAGCAGAAGCTCTATGCATGGGCAAAACGTATTAAACGATTAAAAAAAAGAGTGGATCGGTATTGCCTGAATCGCATATTCCAGAGAGACGAGAGGTGGGTGTACCGTAGATGGGAGCGACCCGAGTCCACGGCGGGTGACGTTGATAGGAGTCGACCGGATGGTGATGGCACTAATATAGTCTGGCGCAGCATCTGGTCGACGCCTGTCAGCCACATGGAGAGTGATTGGATTGGGGCTGTTCGCGAGTATGCGAACAAGTCCCAACGATGGAGCCAATATCCATAGCGAATGATGATATAGCCAGTGCAGTCCGTTCGTTACCTAACTGGAAATCAGCGGGACCGGACGGGCTGCACAAATTTTTGCTCAAATGGCTACGGAGCCATTTGAGCCAAAAATTGTGCAGCCCGTCCGGTCAAGCAAGTATGCGAACTACGGAGTTCGCATACTTGCTCAGCATCTCAATTCCAGTCCTCACTGGAATCGGGGTCGCTACCAGATTTTCTTACATTCGGCGTCACGCACCTACTCCTTAAGTTTGGTAGCGCCATGGATCCCAAAAATTACAGGCCGATAACCTGTTTACCAACAATATATAAACTCCTTACATCCATTTTGAGAACGAAATTGTCGAAACATATATATGATAGCTCTGTTTTACCTGTTTCTCAAAATGGATGTAGGAGTGTGGCCCGTGGCACTAAAGAACTCCTTCTAATAGACATGGCCATGATCCAGCAGGTGCGCCGTAACCAAAAGAATCTATCGACATGCTGGATAGCTTACAAGAAGGCTCAGTTAGAGTCAACGGTCAGGTGAAGTGGGCACATGCGCAGCTTAAAATCAATCCACTATCTGTCATCGTACCTACTACCTATGTATCATCTTCGTCCGTTACACTAATAGTGCACGGTTGGCGTAGTGGTTAAAGCGACCATATCGCCACTTGACACTGTGCTGAGTGTTGTGATACGCCCAATCCAAGTTACTACGCAATAGCGACGAATTTTATTCTGGTCAGGAAAGGCCGAGTGAATGTTAATGTGTATCTTTACTCATTGAACAGGTCTGGAGGAATAACACTGCGTCCTGTAGATGCTAGAAACCATGCGCACGAGGTCGTGCGATTGTCAAGATTGGCCGTGTAGGCGAACCTCATTGGTAACCCCATATACTACAACCTTCTTATAGATTGCTACTGGCCGTATAGAAGAATGACATTCCCATAGAGGACACCAGGCACTGGCGTGGTGGACACTTTTTGGAATGTGATTAAAGCTTGGAACAACTGACGGGGCACTCGCAGCCACGTGATCGGTGGACGTGAGTTTTTGATAGAAATTGTGATTGTTTTCTATGATTATTGATTGTACTGTGAGTATTTACAATAATAACTGAAGTGATATACAACGGTTATTTTACTTACCGTCTCCTTACCTGATAATTCACGCTCATATGTAAAAATGTCGTATGAAACAAATTACAGTCGAAGTAGAAAATGGATAAACTGGAATCGAAAGCCCCTGACCCTCAGCCATAAGACTAAATACTTTTATTATAATATAGAAATCAACTTGCATCGTTCAACTCGTGCTAGCAGTCCATGGCCATCTTCAATAATTTCTCTCAGTGTTGCCCACTCTCTGACGTTCTGTTGCCATATTATTATAACCCATCTTAGCTTTGTATAAGTCTGTTTTACCTGCTCCTAGGTTATCGGTGTAGAGAAAACAATAAATGTAGCTTTTACCAGCCCAATGACTGTTTTGACTGTACATAATCCAAAAACCAAACAAAAGTGGACAATTCTAACGGCAAGTCTTTAAATTGGTACCACTGTTAGCATCTAACCGATAAAATAATATAACAACAGGCCAGGGTGTAGATACTAATATATCTAATAAATATTGATACAAATACCAAATACAAACTGCATATAGCTCCAAGTTCCTACCCAATCGAAAATCTTATTAACTTACACAAACGCATAAATGACGAAAGCAATAAAAATAATGTATACATTTTCCTCTACTTCCTTCTTATCTTATCTGATTAACAATATAAAATATAAGACGAAACAAAACAGTGATAGTTTATATGTAATGTCGTCTGAAAGTTACCATAAGGCCAACCAGAATTATATAAGACAAGTAGCGACAAAGATATATGTAAGTAACTTAATGTGTTTTATTATGTTTTACAGCATTCACATACAGTTCTTTTGAATTATGGTAAATGTATTGTTTTGCAAACAAATAAGTAACAGAGTGGTATGCGTTTCTACTCATAATAATTAATCACCTGCACCAGGTTATAAATAAAAATACGTTTATAAGTGTTGCTTTCTCTGTGAATAATGAATTTGAAATAAATGTTGTGATTTCTTAAACTATTCGAAACTTCGTTAACGGAAGTTAAAAGTTTTTATATAGAAGGAACTAGTTGCTGTCATCGTCGGTGGTTTCACCGCGTAAGTCCTGCTCCGTAAGTCGAGTTGCGAAAAAGTATTCACTTCACGCACTAATCTTCCTCGTGAATCATATCTGCCACTTCTGAAAACCGTATTCCAATCTGATTAGTAGTTTTTGGATTGATCATGAACAGAAAGACGTGACTTTCGGGAAATACCTTCTTAGTGCATCCATTCTCTTCGGTCCCCAAGGCTTTCAGCTTCTTGCGTCTCGCAGTCAGTAGCGCAGGAATTTTATATACACAGATAAAAATGGGATAATTGAACATATAGATGATGGTGTAATAGGTATTTATACATATAGACAATATGTCGTAATATATATATATATATATATATTTATTGTACACACGTTGTATTGAATGCTAAATCGGCCGCTTGCCAAAATTTATAACGCCTAACATGTATGGTTTTGGCAAGTGGATAGCTTTTGTAAGTACCATTCCAATTATTAATATTTCGACTTTAAAATACATTTCAATTTGATTTTGTTCTCAGAGGTTATTATACTACATACGTGTTCTCGACGCAAATCCATTTTTCAATGAGACACGGTAATTTTAATTAGGTCGCAAAAAAAGTGGAGAGAAGTTTTGAATTTAGAACGTACCTATTTTTACTTATAACATACATACATAAATACTCACGCCTTTTTTCCGTCGGGGTAGGCAGAGACAACAGAACGCCAATTGCATCTATACTTACAAACCTCACGCGCTTCCTCTACATTCACTACTCTCTTCATACATGCTCGCCGGTTCCGGGTGCTTCGGATCTTACCATTTTTTAAGATTTTCCCAATCTGATCGAAGAATGTCCGACTAGGTCTACCGCGACCGACTTGCCCACACACGTTAGCCTCATAAATTTGATACGTCACTCTTTCTTCACTCATTCGCTCCACGTGCCTAAACCATTTCAGCATTCCTTTATCAATTCTTGTTACGACATCTTCTTTCAGGCCACATCGCTCTCGTATTACTCCCACACATACTACGCAGTGAACGCATCTCAACTGCGTTAATTCTGCAGAAATAGCATGAACTATTTCTGCCACACTCAACACTCATTACCGTACATCAACGATAAGTTATCATATTTTTAAATAAATTATAACTGGCCAGTCTCGCATACGTAAAAACTTTTTCTCGCAATACTTTCTGAGTGACCTAGTATGTAATAAATAAAAAATATAAAAAAGAATGATATAACGACATCCATTTTTGACCTAGTGGAGAGACTAATAGACTCCTGCGCAGAGGTTTTTAAGTTCCAGCCTACGTCGTGCACCATTGACTTTCGAATAATAAATATGTATTAGGTATATATACGTATGTAGTTAATTATCACTTGCTGAGCAGTGAAGGAAACATCGTGAATAAACCTGTATGTCCTCGAAAAACCTGTGAAGAATGCAAATGCGTACAAGGCAAGCGTGGAGGATTCCGGCCCAACCAAGTTCGTTCTCAGCAGAAGAGTAAGTAAATATAGGTGTAAATTACAATACCCTTTTTTACTAAATCTGCAAGTCGCCGTCAAATTCGCTAATCTATAACTGCTTGATCGATTTTTTGATGTGACGAGTCTCTTATGATTTTTTGGTTTCTGCTAAAACATGAAAACAAACATCGCATATAAATAATAAAATCAAATAAGAGACAGCTAGTAAGGCAACGGCCCCATTGTAACTTTATTTCTACACTGGTATGTATAAGCCTTTTTTTACTATCTGTATGTTTACATTTCGACACAAAATATTTTTTGTTATGAAATTATAATAAATAAAATGTAAAAAATAAATATTGTATGTGGCTTTGATAAGGTGGACATCCGAATCGCAACGAGACCGAGCCCTATTCCAAGCGCGATACGCCGACTGTTTTTGTTTAAGAGCAACGGCGCAT
Organism: Euclidia mi; assembly: GCA_944739405.2. Taxonomy (NCBI): domain Eukaryota; kingdom Metazoa; phylum Arthropoda; class Insecta; order Lepidoptera; family Erebidae; genus Euclidia; species Euclidia mi. The sequence continues at coordinate 11,133,136 of OX123199.2, read as the reverse complement.
TTACGATCAAACCAGGGTCGAACTCTACCGTTGCTGGCGACATCAGTGGATGGGATATAATATTCCATACCCAATAAGTTTTCGCCTACAACGACTGACGCACTCTTTAACAGGTGCCTTCTACCAAAGCAATGCTGTGACTATGAGATGGATGCGAAATCGCAAGAAAAATGCAATTTGTCGATCACATAAAGTTTTGTTTCGTGTGAGCATGGAACCCACGACACGCAGTATGCCATACGTAATAGTCACCATAAAGGCCTTCCACAATCCATTGCTGGCCAAAGGCTTCCCTAATTCACATCCCTATAGCATTATGACCATTGTGAGCCAATAGGACTTTGCTTACGATACCACCCTAACCAGACGGGTTGGTACAGAGTTTCATGTCGAGTTTTCCTTCTCTACACAAAGTTACAATTTGTTTCGTGTATTTTCCTAACGTCGATTTACGTCGCTAACAAACTGAAATGGGGTAATGACACTTTCTACTCTTAATCCCTCACCAGTCGGATTGGCATTTAGCAAAATATGTAACAGTACTTAAAATAAATATCTTGAGTTACAAGTTAATGTATTTGAAAAGTATGACAGCGTATAAAGCTGCGCGATATGACAGGATATCTGCTGAAATGCTCAAGATAGGCGAAGGCGTCAATGCAAGCCTGCTGTACCTAATGTTCAATAAATGTTGGCAGTCCGATCGCGTAACAGGTGACTGGAACAAGGCTGTTATTGTGCCACTTTATAAGGGCAAAGTGTTTTAACAAGTATGCAAAAATTATCGCGGTATAAGCCTCCTGAGTGTAGATGGCAAATTGTACGCAAAGACACTTATTGAAAGAGTGATCTCTAAAACTGATAGTAAAATTTGGAATGTGCAAGCAGGATCCAGAAAGGGATTGGGATGAACGGATCAAGGTGCATTTCAGAGAAAATCTTAAAGAAACACCAGAAGGTTTTCTGCGCCTTTATTGACTTGGAAAAGGCTTACGATCGAGTTGTGAGGGATGAACTTTGATCAACACTTTCTGTGTATGGAGTGAGCAGCAGTCTGATACGGGCACTTACATCCTTATATAGTGCCTGTGTCAGATTATACGGAACCTACACGGAGTGGTTTAACATTGAATGTGGTGTTAGACAGGGATGTGAAAGGTCACATTGGCTGCTCAATTTGTTCATGGACAATTTACTGATTGATTTGAAAGAGTCTGAATGTGGATTAAGAATGGATGAATCAGTGTTTAAGACCCTGCTATACGCTGATGACCAGGTTCTTTATGCGAAGTATGCTTCGAATTTGCAGCAGATGGTCACCATGATAAATGAGGACGTTTAAGAAGAAAGGTATGAAAGTGAATGTTGACAAAACCGAAGTTATGGTCGTAGAGATGGAAGATAATCGTAGTACAATAGAATGTAATATAATGATAGGAGATGAAAATGCGGAACAAGTGAATGATTTTGTGTATTTAGGGTCTTTGTGTGTCGAGCGATGAAGAATGTAAGGGAGATGTTTAAGGAGAGTGAAACCAGGATAAAGAGTGAATGGCGCCTTACAGTCAATCATCAGTAATGGTATCATCCCAAGGCAAGGTATACGTAGCGAATAAACGAAGCGTGTAAACGAATCATGGGTATGGCAGGTGAAGCATGAAAGTAGAATAAATACTGTGAAAATGAGAGCTTTGAGAAGTATGTGCGCAGTAAGTGTAAAAGATAAAGTGAGAAACAGTATGTCTTAAAGAAGATGTAGTGACAAAGATTGAAAAAGGAATATTGCGATTGTTTGGACATTTGGAGCCGATGGATGAAAGAAGAAATACAAAAGAAGTGTTGGGTAAGAATGAATGGAGATGTCGGTATGGGAGTCCCTAGGTGGAGGTACGCCATCCAATTAAGTGAAGTACTGAAAAAGGGCCAAATTAAAAGTACCCACCCATAACTGATGTGCATGCATGATGAGTTTAATGAATGTCGAGGAAGCAAAAGAGGTATGTCTAAACCGAAGCATGTGGCGTTCCATAGTCTCTGCCTACCCTAATAGTAGACAGGCATGACAATATTAGATATTTAAAAACTAAATATCCACCCGTGCGAAGCCGAATATATTTAATCCTTTTTTTATTATCTCTATGACGATCGACACAACATTTTTTTTGTTATGAAATTATATAAAATAAAATAAAAATTGTTACAGTGCAATCAGAAAATAATTGTTAATATATAATAATGCATCTTTAAACACGCTTATTTCTTAAACTTTATCCGAATTTGAAATTTGTTTTTGTATATGGCATCGTATGTGGCTATATGACATCACACTGCGACACTTAGCGGCTGAACAAAAATAAGAAAAAACACGAGAAGGACAGCACGGGCGTGCGCTGGGATATGGCGCGTCAGTATAATGGACGAAGTGTGACGGGTGAAATAGCGGAGCGCGGCTAGTAAAGAATTAAGGTCAATTTAACTAAAGAGTGTTGATTAGTCAATCAAGTAAGATCTGGCCATTGATATCTTGTAAATCACTGGATCTGGCCTTTAAGTTTCGTTTATCGATAAACAGGTAAGTACATAATAATGGATACATGAGGCAGAGGTTTCAAATCTGAAAATAGGTATGGGTTATACTTATGTTGTAATAATAATAATGTTGCATACAACAATTCAATGTCACGAATGTGTAGGCAATACAACTCTATTGGCTCTGAAACTGATATTTGCCACGATATTTGCTATGTGTTCAAAAACTACCTGTTAAAGAATAACATCCCCAATAATGAAGTCTGATTGGAAATATAACATTATTGTTGCACTTCAATATCCATTTCATGAAATAAATTTATTCCTTTTTTCCTTATTTTACAACCACTGCTCGCATTTGCTCACAATTTTTTAAAATAAAGTTTAAATGATTTGTATGGTTTTAATTGGACTTCAGATTGGAAACTGTGAATCTTGAATTAGTTACTACTAATTGGAAAATTATGAAGGTTCACTTAAGCATAAAATCTAAAACACAACTGTTTGAAACAATAGGTTATGAAACCCTGTAAAGCCAGGATCAAACCAACGCGTTCAGCTCGCGTCCGCGGTGGCGTGCGCGGTGGCGATTATTGCGCGTGCAAAAGTTGTGCACACTGTCGCTTTCGTTCAGGCGTTCACCAGGCTGTAGTCGCGTCACGAAAATGCTGTCTGTTACAGATAATGAAATTGAAGAAGTTTTACTTCTGTCTGCTATTATTGAAGACGAAGAGGAACAAGAAGTGAACTTGAGGTGGGTATGATATACAGTGCCAGTGAAGTTAATACCTACCATCATTCGATAACGCCTTATCAGAATGAGACGTATCATACAACAATGGGTATTTGTGGAATTAATTTATAATTTCTTCCGTTTCCACCATACTTAAAATCTACAAAAACACAGTTTCCTCGACAAATAATAGCTGCGTGCAGCGTCCTAACGCAACAAGCGCGATCTGATCGCCACCCCCGCGTGCAGACGCTGCACCGGACGCTGCGTGCAATACGAGGACGCGTAGATGTGAACACCGCGCTATAAGTTCGTACACAACATCAACATCGCCACCGCGCACGCCACCGCGGACGCAAGCTGAACGCGTTGGTTTGGTCCTGGCTGGGTGTTTACAAATTAATATTCTACCTTCTTGTGGTCACCAACTATAGGTAGGAATGATCGGATAGCGTTGTGGTTTTAGCGATTGCCGCGACATTTAGCACTGCGGTGAAAGCGTGTGTTCGATCGCCTCTTTTTCATGTGTGATATCCTTAGTATTGTTCAAAATATTTAAACACAGATTTATTTAAGCAAGCCAAGTCTCGCTATGAGCGTTACTGCGCTCATAGCGAGACTTGGCTTGCTGTTCGTAACAGATCGGTAAAGCTAAGCAACGCTTGCACAGGTCGCAACTTCGATGTGTATTTGGGTAACCAAGTGTGGCAATTACATCTGAGCGCTACCGTGCTTCTGAGGGCACATAAAGCTGTCGGTTCCGGTTCTTGTCTCAGGATAAGAACCGTTAGGCCATGTCGGAGGCCTTCAGGCGATCTAAACACTAAAGTTGGCCACACACTCAACGAAAAAAAAATAAAATCTTAAATTTAATGCTGTGTAAGGCTTAATCTGTTGTCTGTGACTGTACGTATTTAGTAAAAATAAAACAAAAATAAAATACCAGCTGTGGTCACGGTCAAAACGTTGGGTAATAACAAGTCTGATGTATTTTACCTTTATTTCCAAACAATCACATGATATAGTGTCGTTACATAAATATAAACATAATATATGTTCACTTCATCAAAGTTTGAAAATCTCTAGGACCAAGTACTGCCTATAAAAAACAATAAGGCGATAAAAGATCACTGTAATCCGCGTGCCCAGCGAGAAGTACTATGAATATTGTCGAAGATGACATTTTAGAATATTTTACGAGTAAGAGTAAGTGTCATCATCATCCTCTTAGCGTTATCCCAGTTTCAATCTGGATTCCGCTTACTGGTCTAACCGAATTTGGCCGAATATTAGCTTTTTCACAGAGCGACTGCCTGTCTGACCTCCGCAACCCGAAGGGATAGCGATATACCATGGTTTAGACTAGTGTCAGTAGATTAAGAAGGTACTGACGCCCTGTAACGACTGTCAAAGATCTTCGTGACAACCGGGACCGACGGCTTAACGTGCTCTTCGAGGCACAGGACAAGCGAAAATTAATAATTCAATACGCACATAACTCCGAAAAGTCATTGGTGCGCGCCGTGGGATCGAACCCGAGACCCTCTGCATGGCAGTCTGTTGGTATCTCCACTCGGCTATCGCTGCCTCCCTCCCAATAGGAGTAAGTATATACCTACATAATAATACATCGCTGCGTCATATCTCCATCAATATATTTTTTATATCCTGCGATACAGTATCACAATAGTAGCCTTTTTATTACGGATCAGTTTCATAGGTATACTATTAAGTATCCTTAGAGCCAGTTTCACTGTCTGATAAGTTTCTGATAACATGTAAAGTCAGATAACATCAAATGTGTCGATCATATCAAACATTGCAATAACTTGCTGAGACGTTCAGATCACAGCATTTGTGATAAGTTACTTAGTAGCTAAAATAAGTCTTATTTCTCACAATAAATTGTTCAGTATCTGTGTGTAATAAATATCTTTAAAAATATAATAAGGATGTATTTATGTAGTATAATATCTGTATAAGTATTTTTATCAGTTTTCTGGCTGCTGAAGTACTAGCTCTACTTGGTTTTCGAGCAGTTAGCCGCGTGTGAGTTGCTCTTGGATCTTATAATACAGTCGGTTGTTATGCATTTGGAAAATATTTTCAGGGGTGAATATATATAGGTAACTGAATACAAATACATGAAAAAATAACTCACAATTTTTTTTGTAATCATACATTCTAATAATCAGCTCGGTGTATTGACCGCCGCCGCCGCTCAGTTGATGGCCGCGAGCTCGCATTGCAGGTACCTAACATATACAAGCGCACGTAACTACCCTGCATTTTGCAAACAAGTAAACAACGTAGGTACATATCTCCAAAGTTGGTAAATGTATGAATGGATATTTTAATCTACCAAGATATTTTAAGACCAAAGCCGTATATATATATTCACCAGTTTGGTCGTACGAGGGGTCGCGCTTAGATCGCGTAAATTCATATTCCATCGCGTAAATTCATATGCCATTACTGGTTGTGTACCTAAATTTTAGCGTTGTATCTGACTTGTCTTTGTAAGAACGTTGAACCATTTTTATTGCACGTTGTTTTGACTCGTACAATTTTATTCATAATGATTTCATACGGGGATGTGTGTACGTACCTATATATACCTATTTACAGCTGCGAGGTGATATAACCTCCGCTCTCAGTATTAAAATATCTGAGCTCTTTGGTATTAATCACAGAAGAATAACTGAAGCATGGAAGGAACGATATTTTTAAGAACAAATTGAATATAGCTACACTCTTCACTCATATGATAAATTAGAGTTGCCAGAAGAAGATGGCACTATGTTTGTCAGTTATGGCTAAAGACAATTTGAACACAAATATCGTAACTTTTTAATTTAATAGTGACTGAGCAAATCCGCTATCGATATCGATTAAAGTTTCAATATAGGTTCAAAATCAAACGGACTTGTAAAGTATATTATTTATATGTTATACATTTTAAATTCCGTAACTTTGTGTCCACAGCAGTCAGAACGCTAATTGATGGACAGTCTTTAAATAATTATTACACAAACTTGCATTTTTAAACTGAACTTATATATTTTTGTTTCAAATGGGTACTCAGTAGCACATACTCTTTCGAGGCATTATTTTCTAATTTTCATGGTATTTTTCTTTACGCATCAACAGCCTTTTCCAGTCAGTGGACTGGAAAAGGCTGTTGATGCGTAAAGTACAATAGTAGGCCAAACCTCCACCACGGAAGGTTTAAGACCAGCAGTGGCTGGTCTTAAACCTTCCGTGATGGAGGTTTAGCCTACTATTGTACCAAACTAGCCAGACGTATTCGTATAGGGTTTTATTTCGAGATTTCCTTCTCTTGTGTTTCTCTTAGTCGCCTCATACGACACCCTCGGCATTAATGTTTATTTATACTTATTTATAGTTAGTTTTTCAGCTGTAATGATAGCTGTAAGTGGGATTAATAAATATTAAATAAATAAAGCATCACCCCCAAATAACATATTTTTATCAGAGAAAGCAAATAATTAAAAAAAGCAAAACTCATAGCTTATGATAACTGAGAATGGCATATCCAAATTAATTCTTTACAAGGATCGAACATAGTCGACATGGATTTTATCAAGCAAAAAACATAAAAAATAACTTAAAATAGATAAATCAGACCAGTGCCCAAAGGTTTGTTATTAACAATAATCACTTTATTGAAATTTTCTCATTACATAGTGTAGGTGATACAAATCTAGGTGTAAAAAATGTATGTGCGGGATCGGACACTTTTCGATCATACATGTGACACACAGAATATTTAGAGAGAAAAAAATTGTGGCTAGACTAGCCCTTCGATTTTAGAACAACCAAGTTTTGGTCTCTGGGTAGATGACATTTAACATAATTTCTTTCAAATGAAGATTCCCTTATTTTGATGCGTAACCACTCAGTAGTCGTGACTATGAAAGCAGATAGTTCTTATCAAACCTTCAAATTACTGTCCTTTAAATATTACTGTCTTTGTAAAGAAAGATCAGATTTTTCTATAGGTGTTTTTTTTTTTTGTAATATGATGGATTCTAACAAGCTTCGGAATTCATTACTGTTGCTGATAGTTTAATTATTAGCAAGTAATTATTTAAACACTCACACTGATGTTTAGAAGGGAGGAGCCATCTGTCATTACTATAAAAACATGCCGCAGTAAAATACTTGGAACAAATTCTATGGTGCTTTCTAGGCACCCATTTTTCTCCACGACATACTGCAGCAATCCACTTATTTTATAAATCTTTATCACGTGCACATAGAATCTAAAAAATTACGAGGTAAAAATATACGGTGGATAGACATATCGATAAGATTTTTTACAACACTTGAAAAGTTGATATAAATGTTATACGGCTAAATTCAAAATCATGATAACTGTTATAAAAGAAAAATCACTAGGGTTATATAATTTGATGGCATAAATTGTCTAAATTGTATCTTACACGCCAGTTGACTGTGTTCAATTTGGAAGTACTAGGACTACATCTATGTATATATATTATCCAATCTCTTTGGTATTAATGAGTAATTTACATCTATAGGAACTTAGGAACTATTTACGTCAACTATTAGTATTTTTGTCTCTGGTTTTCCATATTTCTCGTTGGTTACATAACTGACATCTTTCAAAATTTGTAACCAACAGTTTTGGATTTGGTAATATTAAATATTAATTTGAATTTTACCCATTTAAATAAAAGATCCAACAATGTCTGCTTCACTAGACTCGGCTTTAGATCCTATGGAAGAGATCCGTTTCAGGAAAAAGCATAGCAGCATTTGGGTGGAAATACAAAAAGATACACATTTCACATTTGACGAATTAGAACGTACGTGTTTATTTATATTATTGATGACTAGTTAAGTGGAACCTTTTGATGTTTAAATAATCTAAATGATTTTGGGGTATTAAGGCAATGATCTCGTGTAACTACACAAGAACTTTCGAACTTGAAAACCACCATTGCTGAACCGCATAAAGTTTTGTCCTGTGTGATGACTAGACGCAAATGTTGTAGGTACTTAACGAAGTGATGAACGGCAAAGCGACCGGTTATGCCAATAAATTAGACGCGTATTCGATTGATAAATCTCACTATTTACCTAAAGAAGGCTTGCTGATAGCTTCAGGGCTGGGCGCCTTAGCCATACGGCTCGATTATCAAGTTAAATCGGTCAAATAAAACTGAAGGTGAGTATTGTCTATAAAACGAACCACTTTTCTCGAGATAGAAAAGTATTATAATAATTAATGGCGAATATTCAAATTATGTATCCTTTATTGTGAACACTTGGTTTCAGAAAGTCATGTCACACTCGGTTTAAAATTCTTGCACCTACAACACGTGTTGGCAAGTTTTAATCCAAAATAATTGAGTAACTCAAAAGCTCTTTCACCACTTTATTGTGCTAAAAGCGTTCTGTCCTATAATTTATACGAAATTGTGTTGTCCGATTTGATTAAATAACTTTGAATTTTAAAATACCTCCAAACTATTCTAAGCTAAGCTAAAGCAATTTGTAACAATTTAGATGTATTTTATATTTTGTTTCAGAGATTATGGTGATATTTTTTAAAATACAGAAACGAGACGAAAAGCCTGCGGGTTCAGACTTAATATCGAGGTTGGTATTTGCATACTTAGAAAATGCTTTCACAGCTTGATTGCCTAGTCTACTATTAAATAAAATAATACTTAATAGTTTACTATTAAGTAGACTAGGCAATCAAGCTGTGAAAGCATTTTCAATATTATAGATAGTACATAAAAACCACTTTCTTATCGTAATATTTATGACAGTAATTTCTTTAATTGGTGTAATGACTGTTTCTTCTTTACCCTTACAATTTTAGAGAATTTTGTATAAATTTTTCAATGATATTCGAATTACACAGTAGACGGGCTTGGTTTTGTCGGTTGATGAAAGATGACAAAATGTTTTACAATCAGTAAAACTCAGTAAGACTCCGTATAGGTGATTTATACCAGACAGGAATCTGAAGAATTAGAAGTCAGATTGGTGCCAATTAGAAATAAAGGCATACACAGGCAGTTGCAGACAATCTTTAAAATTTTAAGACGAGATTAAACGCTAATCGATCATTATATCATTGCACAAAACCAAATTGACTGACAAATGAACGAGAAGAGTGAACATTTCCGTTTAGATATAAGCACAATAATCTATGATATGCGCTATCAGTACAATTTTCAATAAACAAAACGTAATGATTACATAATTATATCAAGGAGGTATAATTCTAAATATACATATATGGTAAATCTGTGGTCAAGACTATCTTTCCTGTTTGGCATTTTAATATGATATGTTGAGCTTAATTTTGCAAGGGCTCGAGAACTCTTTCCACAAACCTTCACACTGGATTTGTGTTCACTTGATAATTACCCAAGACCTGTTCATTGAGAAGAACCAAGATCCTGTTGCAAAAAACTCTCAACCAAATAAAAAATTGGTCAAGTGCGAAGGGTTCCATACCATCATCTATAAAAGAAAATCACGTTTGTTGTATATTTACTTAAATAATTTTTAAGTTTCTTCCTGTTTATTAAGATTGAGTAAAAATTGCTTAAAAATTACTTTTGTTGTATGGAAGTCCCACTTTTATATTTTATTTATTTTTATTTAATTATTTATATTGAAAGGTTATATACAACTATATATTCTTTAAAAAATTATAGCGTCTACCTGTTACCGTTAGTAATATTGAGCAAAGAATAAAAAAACACGTTTATTGTATAGGACCCCCTCTTAATATTTTAATTTCTTTTATTTTTAGTATTTGTTGCCATAGCGGCAACGGAAATACATCATTTGTGAAATTTCAGCTTTCTAGATATCACGATTTGTAAGATACAGCTGGTGACAGACAGACAGACAGACAGCAGAGGCTTAGTAATAGGGTCCCGTTTTTACCTTTTAGGTACGGAACACTAAAAAGTATGTCAGAACGTCAACATATTTATTTCTTTGAGAAATGGGTTCCACATCTACAATGTTTCGTATTGAGTGAACTGCTTCTTTGGATACTCTGTATGTAGGTAATAAGAAATTCTTCTTCGTCGTCACTTGAAAATTAATTGACCTTTGTGGAATATGACTACGAGAAAAATCTTCTTCGGGGTATACACATACATACATAACTTAGTTATTTTCATTGTAAACCACTTCAGTACCGTAAAACACTAGAATATATTGAAATATATTATTTAATAGAGCTATATTTGGCTACAAACATTTCAATATACAAATTATATTATGGACCACAGATATATTCAACAACGATAGAGCTTAAAGCCGCAGTGAGCGAATATAATTTTTTTAAATTCTCAACTCTCATATTTAAAATTAACACGTATCAATTCACGCTAATGGCGGTTTGTGCAACATAAGACGTACTTTTATTTAGGCTTTGACTCTTGCAGTTAGTTGCAGAAAGCTTCAAATTAACTCTTTATTACTTAAAAGGAGAATGTCACTAATGTGTTTCATAATTTAATGACGTTACATAAACAAATTTTACGCTTGGTTAAACTGTTGAAGTAGCGATATGAAACCTCTTTGTATTTCTAGGCTGATATGTTTCTTTTTCTTCGTGGTGCTTTTATACTATGATTTTTTATTTTAAATGTAGAATGCCACTGTTGTTTACTGTCTTGTCAAGAAGCATGGTAACCAGATTACATATATTTTCATGTCTGTAAAACTAACATGTTTTATTAATCTTCCACTCGTCAAACTTTAAGTGGTTATGGGCCCAGAACGAGGGGAATTATTGTATCAACTTTAAGTGGTTATGCGCCCTACACGAGAATTGTTGTAAATAATGGAGCTATCGAAAATTCAGATTTCGAAACTTGACGGCAAAAATTGGGTATCATGGAAGTACCGCATGTCGGCGATGTTACGTGGCATGGACGGTCTCATGGATATTGTTCAGGGAAAGATAAGTAAACCAAAGAAGCCTGCAAAGAGTGATACTATGGAAGGTACAGCTTTTGAAGCGGCGATGGCTACATATCGAACAAACTTAGCCGAGTACTACAGGTTGGAAAGTACAGCTCTCTTATTGATTACGAACAATTTGTTAGACGAAACTCTCGACAAAGTAATAAGGTTCACGAATCCTAAGGAAGTATGGGATGAACTACATAGATTGTACGACGGTGTATCTGAAGACCATTTATACAGGAAATGTATGGAATTCTTTCAATACAAATGGGAATCTACTTCAGGAAATGATATGAAAGCTCATATTTCAAAGATGAAAAACTTATGGCACAGTTTAAATCAGGAGCTTATCAAAGACGAAGGTAAAGAATTACCAGAATTGTTATTGATATGCAAGATTATGGAGACCCTGCCAGAAAGCTATTTCAACTTTAAATCAAGCTGGTTACTCATGTCTAAGAAGGATAGAACCGTGGAGAACCTTACTAGACAGTTATGTACTCACGAGAAGGCATTGTTAGCTAAGGAGAACATGTCTGAATCTACGTCAGAGAATGTGTTAGTTGCGAAAGGTACCAAGAAAGGTAGAAACACCAAGAAGGGTAATGGTGAAGGTAGTAAAGAGAAGAACAAAAAGGCTTTCAGGTGTCACATTTGTAAGGAAGTCGGGCACTTTAAGAAGGACTGTCCTAAGAAAGAACAGGTTCCAGAGAAAGGTCCTACAACAGGTATGTTGGCAGTAAAGGTTAATGCGACAGATTGCCCTCAACATCGTGATGATTGGTATGTTGACAACGGAGCCACACACCATATTACAATGCGAGGCGACCTGTTTGAGGAATTTGAACGCTTTACGGAACCATGTACAGTGACAACAGCTAATGGAAAGCAAGTTGATGCCGTGGGTAAAGGAAGCATTTTGATGAAAACGAAGAATGAGGTATCGTTTTATTTGAGAAATGTTTGGTATATTCCTCAGATTACTACAAACCTGTTTTCGGTACTAGCAGCGCAGGACATGAATCCGAGAAGCGTGTTTCAGTCACGTATGATTACCTGCTCATTGAAAGTTAATAAGACAGTAACCGTTACTGGAGATAGACGGAGATATGGTGGACTATACAAGCTAAACTGCAAGGCGATACAACCAAATAGAAGCGTTGTTGTTAATACGGTTGATACGCTGCAGCCTTACCACGAACGTATGGGTCACCAGGATAAACGTCATGTGAAGGATGTAATAGAGAAAGAGCTGAATGTGAAAACTAAGAATGATGGGACATTATGCGAAGGATGCATTTTCGGGAAAACACATAGGAAGAAGTTTGGTGTTAGAGAAAAAGCAAGTAGTCCAGGAGAACGCATACATTCGGACGTCTGTGGTCCGTTCCCACCTTCAGGCTCTAAGTTTAGATACTTTGTACTCTTTAAAGACGAATACACTCGCTATCGATATGTCTATTATATGAAACAGAAGTCAGAAGTCCCTGCAAAGTTGCGAATGATGTTAGCTGAAGCAAAGACAGTTGGACACACGATTAAGGAGTTTCTAAGTGACAATGGAGGGGAATTCGACAATGCGAAAGTAAAAAAAGAATTACAGAAGTACGGAATACATCAACGGTTAGTTATGCCCTATACTCCAGAACAGAACGGGTGCAGTGAAAGAGAAAACCGTAATGGCCAGAGCAATGATGCATGCTCATGAAGAGCTTCCTCAAGAACTGTGGGCAGAGTTGGTAAATACAGCGACGTACATTCTGAATAGAACAGGACCAACTTCTGTGAAACACAAGTCTCCGTATGAGTTGTGGTTTGGGAAGAAGCCGCAAATCAAACATTTGAGGATCATTGGTTCGACTTGCTACGCGCATATTCCGAAACAGAAAGGGAAAAAGATGCAGAAGAAAGCAAAGAAGTGTTACTTGGTTGGCTATGACAATGATGACGGTTATAGACTCTGGTACAGAGAGTCGGATACTATAGTTAGATCCAGAGATGTCACATTTGATGAGAGACCACTGGAGACTAATTTAGGAAGTGAAGAACCTGAGGATACTGAACGTTCACAAGTAACAGAGACAGCTGACATAGAAGTTCCATTATATGTAAGGAAGGAACGACATGATAATGAGATACCGAAACCAGTCACAGCTGAAGAAGACAGAGGAAGACCTATTGAGACAAATAACGAAGTTGAACTCTCGGAGGACACGGAAGTTATTGAGGGTCCTGTTACTAGCGGTGATGAAGAAGAATTTGAAGATGCGCGTATAGAGGAGTTGGAAGACGAATCTATTGAATTGGGCAGGCAAAGTATGCAGCTCAGAGATCGATCACTCCTGCAGCGACCATTGAAATTCAATGATTACGTTTCTCATATCAATACCAGCGATGATTGTTACTACGAACCAGGAACTTACAAGGAAGCTATAGATTGCCCAGATAAAGACCTTTGGCGCAAAGCTATGGATTGCGAGATTGGATCCTTAAAAAGCAAATGGAACGTGGGTTCTTGAGAAATTGCCTAAGAATCGGAAAGCAATACCTTGTAAATGGATCTATAAAGTGAAATTAAACCCAGATGGTTCAGTAGATAAATATAAGGCACGTCTTGTCGTAAAAGGTTTTAGACAGAAGAAAGGGGAAGATTATGATCAGACCTTTAGCCCTGTAGCTAAGATGGCAACTATTAGAGCGGTGCTGAGCTTAGCAGCTAATGAAGGGATGGCACTACGTCAGTTTGACATCTGTACAGCCTTTTTATATGGTTCGTTGACTGAGGAAGAGATATTCATGCGGCAACCGGAAGGCTATGATGATGGTAGCTGACGAGTATGCTTGCTTAAGAAAAGCTTGTATGGGTTAAAACAGGCTCCACGATGTTGGAACACGACGATCATAAACTACTTCAAGGAAATTGGCTTTGAAGTCAGTGAAGCTGACCCCTGCCTGTTTAAGAGAGAGAGGTCTAATGGGAAATTATTAGTTGCTCTGTACGTCGACGACGGTCTTATAACTGGTTCAAATGAAGGACTGATTGATGAATTCATTAAGGAATTGGAAAAGAAGTTTGCGATGACTTATAAACCTGTATCATATTACTTGGGTATGGAGGTTGAAGTCAGAGAAGGCGGTGATATTAAAATACACCAGACTTCTTATGTAAAGAAAATCTTGAAGAGATTTGGTATGGAAAACTGCAAACCAGTAAGCACTCCTATGGTAAAGGACCCTATACCACAGGAAACAGAGAAGGTTGATGACTACTTTCTGAAGAATTATAGACAAGTAGTAGGTGCTCTTGCTTATCTGATGGTGTGCACAAGGCCTGACATAGCATATCCTGTCAGTGTAGTATCCAGAAGCTTGGAAAACCCGACTCACACGGATTGTGTTCGGTTGAAGCGCATGCTAAGATATCTACAGTACACTCCAGATATGGGAATTCTGTATAAGAAGGATTACAGGAGAGGTGTTCTGGAATGTTACAGTGATGCAGATTACGGTGGAGATCTGAAAAGAAAGAAAAAGAAAAGAAAAGAAAAATTTATTTTGTAACAGCACATAGGACACACAATAGAAAATAAGTAGGCAAGTACATATACAACAAATAGTAGTAGGTATTAGAACATTTATACAAAAGAAGAAAAAAAATTCGGGCAAGTGCGAGTCTGACTCGCGCACCGAGGGTTCCGTACGCATTTTACCTTATTTGAGGTTGATGCTAATTACGCTAGTCCTCCAAATCTGAGGTTTTAGTACCAGTTTGCACTCGATCGTCACGGTGGACGATAGCCTAGATGACAGGAACAATTTCCATACATTTTCTAAATGCGCCCCCGGTCTCTATCGATCGCTTCTCTCCATAAGGGGCGCTTTAACTCTCTCTGTACGAGCGCCCATAAAAAGAGTACCTACTATCTTAAATGGAGTCTACTATGTATGTATGGGGACACCCTTAAATTTTCCACTTTTTTTTTGTAGAGGATAGGAGATAATTATGGTCAAAATTAGGTTTTTGCGAAAACTTGTAAGTACCAAAATTAACCTTAATTTTCAACTTTTTGAAATTTTTGTAATTTTTACTTTATTTGTGCTGTAAGACCCTGCTTTTGGCCAAATTTCGTGATTCTAGTTCAACGGGAACTACCATATAGGTTTTCGACCCAAAACCTATAGGGTACTGACGGTTGACCTAGAATTGTCAATTATGGTCAAAACCAAGGTCTTACAGCACAAGTAAAGGAAAAATTCCGAAAATTAAAAAAAGTTGAAAATTAAGGTTAATTTTGGTACTTACAAGTTTTCGCAAAAATCTAATTTTGACCATATCTTTTTATCGGGTTGACCCAGGACCCTAATTTTATACACCTAATAGGAACCACAGACCTCAGTATCTGGTATAAATTTCAATTTGCTAGGTCCACCCGTTTCTGAGAAAATCGGTGGTGACACACGGACAGACAGACAGACAGACAGACAGACAGACAGACAGACGGACAAGAAAGTGATCTTATAAGGGTTCCTTTTTTTACCTTGTGAGGTACGGAACCCTAAAAAGGAGAAAAAACAAAAAAAAAAAACAAAAACAATTACAATATAATATGGTGAGGATGTGTCCCATCGCTGGCCAAAAAAGGTGGCTGAATCAGCACTATGTCCAGTGATGCTAGTGCATACCGGACGCTGGTATTCTTCCAGCCCCTTCTAGACATCCCGGATGTGCAACCATCGCCGTGCAGAACATGCAATCCGTGTGAGGTGTATCAGGGAATGTGTATTGTGTAGTGATTTATATAATTATACAGATTATCTAATTAATAAAAAAAAATATACACATACTTATTTGCATAAAGTTAATAAAATAAATAAATATATAAATGATATAAGTTACATAATATATAGAAGCGCGCCAAACTGTGGTGCCGGTAACGAGTCGAGGGCAGACTCACCTTCAGCTGATGTGTACCTATGCACATACCTGCATACATACGTACCTATACTCATTGTTGCGTAACCTAAATTATCGCGGCGTCCGCCTTGTCGGGAGACGAGGGGCGAGCGGGTGTGAGGTCCAACACTCGGCGCTCGCTCACGACGAAGCGAAGCAAGTGCACACACCATCCGAACTTCAAACACTAACCCAGTTTCAATCTGGGGTCCGCTTTCTAGTCTAACCGGATTTGGCTGAATATTAGCTTTTCCACAGAGCGACTGCCTGTCTGACCTCCGCAACCCGAAGGGATAGCGATATTCCATGGTTTAGACTTAGACCAGTGTCAGTTTATTTAGAAGGTACTGACGCCCTGTAACAGCTGTCAAAGATCTTCATGACAACCGGGACCGACGGCTTAACGTGCTCTCCGAGGCACGGGACAAGCGATAATTAACAATTCAATACGCACATAACTCCGAAAAGTCATTGGTGCGCGCCGTGGATTCGAACCCGAAACCCTCTGCATGGCAGTCTGTTGGTATCTCTACTCGGCTATCGCTGCCTTTTGACGGGAACAATTTTCATACATTTCCTTAATGCGCCCTCTATCGATTGCTACTATCCGATAAGGGCGCTTTTAGAAAATCTATGGAAATAGGGTTGTTTCCAACTAGTCAAATCAAGCACTTTTAATTAAATGTCAAAAACGACCTTTGTCAAGGGTTTTGTATGAAATATGATATAGTGACGTCATAGTGTTTTGCTGTCAAGTAGAATACTTATTATCAATAAATTGACGATAAAAAATGTTAAATTAAGTTTTAACATTAATTGATGAATGAAACTACTATTATTTTGACATGTTTCACTAGATAAAAGTACTTGCATAATTTATTTCACATGCAGGAAACTTCCGTAACGATCGCGCGCAAAACTCGTGGTTTGTTTGAAAAACAAACTCTTGGTAGACCCCCTATATACCTACATATAAGACTCATTTTCAAAATTCACACAAATTCTGTTTTAATTCAATTCTTTGTAAAACTGTTGACCCTTGAATGTAAAATAATATTTCTACTTAATTATCACTTTGTATCGAATGTAGACCATTGCGGTTGCAATTATTTATCATCTATAAAATATTGTATTAGCTTAAAAGTATATAGCTTATATTATATTATTATAAAATTATTTACTTAAAAATACTTTAATAATAATATAATAAATCACATTAGTTTATCAAATGTAACGACCTCCTTTATTTAGTTCTCGGACGTCACTGGCCGTACTGGCCGAATGACTGGTGACGTGGTGTTATGCTTTTTTTACCATAACTTTGTTTAGCTACTTTTGAAAAGTGATGGTCACCTACTTATGCCCTTTTAAGACAATCATTCATTTCTGGCGCTTGTCATGTTGAGCAATTTAGGTGTATTATGGTGTACAGCGATATTGAAAATCTAAATGTGGTCATCAACTCTTGATGCTGACTGTACCTACTTACATACGATATTGCTACTATTGTATTTAAATTATATTAAAAAAAATTATATGAAAAAGCGCAGTGATTTGACTTGTGTGGAAGTCACAAGACTGGAGAAGAAGGAAATAACTGTTACACTATTCAAGAAATATTGGTTAAATTGCATAGAATATTTATTTTTATATCTTTTGTTTGTAATGTGTTTTGTTATCAAACTTCAATCAGATACAATAAAGACAATTCTTTTTACACTTATGGAGAAGTATCTCTTTTTGCACTGGTATAGCTTGGATGATGACCTCCTCAGCTAATAATAATGTTAACATGAGTACAATCCAAAGCGCCTACGACACGTGGAAATCCATCAATTTCATAGAAGCTAGCTGCAAATCGACGTAGATCTTAAATGTAGACGTAGAACTTTCCTGTTTGGCAATTTAATAAATGTTGAGCTTAATTTTACAATGTCTTGAAAACTCTTTGCACTAATCTGCACACTGGATTTGAGTTTATTTGATAATCACCCAAGACCTGTTCAGTTGATAAGATCCTGTGGCGAAACCCTCAAACAATTTAAAATCTGTGTCAGACCATCAACATATTTATTTCTTTGAGATATGGGTTCCTTATCTACAGTATTGGTCAACTGCTTCTATGGATACTCTGTATGTAATAGGTAGGTGCCTATGTAAATCTCCGCCGTCGTGCCTTGAAAATAAATTCGCCTTGCCGGCATTTTACCACGAGAAAAATCTTCTGCGGGATCAGACTTGATGAAAGACTAGTTAAGACATAACTTAGGTATTCATTGTAAACCACTTTAATGCCGTAAAACTCTACAATGCATTGGAATATATTATATTATTTAATAGAGCTATATTTGGTAACAAATACTTGAATGTACAATAAGATATTATGGAACAGAGATAAATTCAACAACAATAGAGCTTTAATACCTCACTAAGCTCAAATTAGATTTTAAATTTCACAACTGTCATATTTAAAATTCACACTTGTCAAATAATAATAATAATAATAATTTATTTATTTACCAAACAAATTACAGATAAAAACACAGATATGTAAGTACACGAATTCACAGCTTATGACAGTTGGGTAGTAGTGGGATTGTGTTGCTGAAATCTGTACAATATTATAATTATAAACCCTATCTCTTAAACTAGGTGTTCCTGTATCTTAAGAGACAGTGTTTGGCTATCAGTTTTACACTTATTAGATTTGTACAACAGGTTGGAAAACAATGTTGATCGGTCCATTACAATAAGATTTAATTTACTTACACTAAAATGTAAAATACAGAAAAATATTGAATCATATTATATGTATGTGTGTGTGTGTGTGTGTGTGTGTGTGTGTGTGTGTGTGTGTGTGTGTTTTTTATATTAAGTGATGTAGTTTAGAAGAGACTCTGTTTGTAAATAGTCTTGTTTTTGTAACCACTCCGTCACCATATTTTTGGCCTGATATACGTTAAGATCCCTAATACCTAGCTGTTTATGGACGTTTTTGTATAAGTGGGTACTTAGCGTATAGAACTGGTGCCTAGCAAATGTCGTATTGTGTGGGGTACCTGGCGGAATGTTTGTACGCTTTTTTGGATCTGCAGGGGGGAGGGTGCAATGCTTCCTAAGGATAGAATTCAGCACAAAGAGCTGACGGACCGTTAGTACTCCACATTCTGAGTATAGCTGCTTGGTTGGGTATTTTATAGGCTTCCTGGTCATTACTTTGAGTATGGCTCTTTGTGCTCGTTCTACTCGTACAAATTTGGTCTTATTTGCTCCTCCCCATACAGAAATGCAGTAACCTATAATTGATTTACATAGAGCATTATATACCATATATAATGTATCACTATTAGCGGACTTTCTGAGTGCCTTAAATATGTGAATGAGTCGCATTACACGAGTGGTAAGTGCATCTAGTTGTTTGTCCCATTTTAGAGCATCGTCAATAAGTATGCCCAGGTATTTGATACTGTCAGTTCTACTGATTTTCGGACAAGAACAAGGTGCGGATTTGTCTAAGCATGAGTGAGCAGTTATAGTAAAGGAGGGGGGTGGCGATGTATTACGTCGGATAGTAAAGGGGATAAAATATGTTTTATTCAAATTTAGGGTCAGGAGGTTTGAGTTAAGCCAGTTCATTACTTTGGCAAGACATGTTTCTGCTTCTGTTTGAATTACATCCCAGGTAGATCCATAAACGATTATTGCTGTGTCGTCGGCATAGGCATATAGCTTGGAGCTTGGAAAGTCCATCTTACAGAGGTCATTAACATAGATTTGGAAGAGAGTTGGACCAAGTATGCTTCCTTGTGGTAAACCATATGTTAAAAGCTCTTCGTCACTCAGGTACATATCAATTTTAACACGTTGGGTGCGATTTGTTAAATAATCTTTGAATATGTCCAGAGCAATGCCTCGCACTCCTAGGCGTTCCATTTTTGTAAGAAGTTTGGGAACAGAAACTGTGTCAAATGCTTTGGAAAGATCCAAAAATATACCCATACATTTTATCCTATTATCTAGCTTTCGAGCTACTAGCTGTGTCAGTTCTAAGACGGCATCTTCAGTCGATATACCTGTCCGAAAGCCGTACTGATTGTCAGCTATTATGTTGTATTTCTCTAAAAAAGATCTTAACCGGATTGTTAAGAATCTTCTCCAAAAGTTTAGAGAGTGTGGGCAGAACAGATATGGGTCTATAGTTGTTGACACAGATTCTGTCCCCTCCCTTGTGAATTGGATGTATTATAGCTTTTTTGAGTGAGTTTGGGAATATGCCAGTTTGTAAGCAAATATTGCAGAGGTGAGTTATTACCGGCACCAATACAGGACGACTATTTTTAAATATCAAAGCCGATATTCCGTCCCATCCTATAGCGCAGTCATTCCGCAATTGTAAAATCAAAGACTCTACTTCGGCCTCATCTACCTCGATTATACCGAGTGAGTTTACGGGCGAGTGCAACGCGTCATATGATTGCCGATCCGCAGATTGATGTAAGTTATCCCCTGACATAATTTCTTCGGCCATGTTTTCCCCCACCCTACCAAAAAAATTACAAACCTCGTTTAGAGAAGTTATGGGGTTGCCCTGTAATTGTAAAAGTTCTACTGGACTATTGCAATTTCTTTGGGTGTTGGTTATTGTTTTAATAGTTTTCCATAATGCCTTAGGATTACTGCTAGCTTTATCAAGTTCATTCTTTTCGAAGCAAGTTTTCAGTCTTCGAAGAAGCGAATTGCAATAATTTCGATAACGGGTGTAGGTTATTTTTAATATTAGATTGTCTGGTGCTTTTTTGTTTGAGCGTGCAATTTATCCCGATGTCGAGTACATTTTAGTAATCCAGGTGTCATCCACGGTTTTAACGTTCTGTTTCGTCTTGAGATTTTTATTTGTTTTGTATGTGTAGACATAACTGATTTTAATATATATATGAATTTATTCATAGCTAAATTTGCATCCGTTATTGTATAAATAGTTGTGAAGTCAGTGTTCTCCAACTCTAGTTTGACTGCTTCATAATCTACTCGGCTATATGTATGGTGTTTATTTCGAGTGGGTTTCACGTTGGCCATAGATAGTAACAGAGGTTTGTGGTCTGTGATGTAAGAATTTATTACAATTGTTGTTGCCTGTAAATTAGTTTTCAAGAGAATGTGATCTAAAATGCTTTCTAGTCGCATAGGAAATGAATGGGCCGGCAGGAGTCCATGCGAGGCGTTTAAAATGAGATAATCCAAACTCCGATCGCTTATATTATTTTGCCTTATATCTATATTTAAGTCGCCAATAAGGGCGATATTTGGGCTATGGATGCTTTCGTAAACATTATTTAAACTAGTTAGAAAGCTATCAAAATTTTCTCTTGAGTTGTATGAAGGTGACCGGTATACAGCCACTAATGTCAGTTTGTTGTCGACATGACATGCTAGGCAGTTCCCACCCTTAAAATTTGGTTCCCATACCGTGATTGGCAATCCCAGTCTGGAATAAATTATTACGCCATCATTTTGGTTGCAATTATTTCTAGTAGCGTGTGACTGAAAATCCGTTATAATGGGGATGTTATGGACCTTACTGAGCCAGCATTCCGTGAGGATGATTATGTCAACGTGCATATTTATTGAGTATAGTAATACTTGTAGTTGCTCGAGATTTTTATTTACGCTGCGTATGTTGAGATGTAATAATTTTAAGTCATAAGCGGTTTGACTGAGATAATTTAAACATTCCTCCGGATTACAATTATATGAGTTGCCTACACTAATTTGCTCAAGGTCATTGTTAATAAAATTTAAATTAGCCATTTAGAATAAGGTAAACTTGGTACATAGTATTAGAACAGCCTTCGTCTAACGGGTGTGGGGTTTTGCAACCGTAGTTATGGTATAACAGATTATATAGGTAATATAACTTTTCAGTATAGAGTGGTACAAATTGTATAGTAAATGGGTGGTGTTTGATGGTGAGCATGTGTGTTATGGTTGTTGTGAGTGTTTGTAAATTGAGGTGACATATGAAATATAAAACAGTAATAAAATAATATTTTAGAGTAGAACAATGAGGCAAAGTTAGTTTACATAGTCAGATATCTGTGTTACCTATATCTTGCAGACTCTTATCACAACTAACGAGTATATGTTTTTCACCTTCGCATTTTCGCAAAAAGATCTTTCCATTTGAGATCCAACAGTATTTGTAAGCATTGTTTTTGGCAAATTCGCGAGCTTGATAAAATAGCTTCTTCGTGCTACTCGGCAGTTGTTCGGTAACATAGACTGGTTTGCCTTCCCCTGGTATACCCATGTCTGATGTGTTAATTTTTCCTTGTTTTGGTTTGTCTGTATTGTATGATCTCACCGAAGATATCAGGGCTTGTTTTTTCTGTACGGAAGTAAAATCGACAATTATAGGACGTGGGGTGGCAGAGCTGAGTGATTTACCTGGTAGCCGATATATGTCCCGGATCTCACAGTCTGAAACAGGTATTCCAACAACCTCGCCTATTTTACGAACCGTCTTCATTAGGGTTGAACAACATTCCGCGCTATCCTGTGGTATATTTCTAACTTCGACACCGTACGAGCGTGATTTATGCTGTAGGTCTATTATCTTGCGTTCTAGGTTTTCTATATATCTTTGTTGGTTTTGGCGCTCTTTTCTAAGATCCTCAATTTCCTTTTTCATGTCTTCGAACTGCTTATTGATGAATGACATGGAAATTTTCATTTCTTCATTGGACTTGCGAATTTCATCATTTGAAGTCTTAATGTGAGAATTTTGGGTTTTAATTTCTGCTATATCAGCCAAAAGTTTAGTCATTAATGTAGTCTGTTCCGCTTGAATCGAAGATAATTTCGTATCCTGTTCTTCTTTCCAGCTCTTTTAATGTTGCTTGTGTTCATGAGCCGCTGGGCGGCGGAAATCGCTTTCCATCCGTCTGCTTGTTTGCCGCCTATCACTAATGACTGTACGTGCAACGTAAAACGCGCTTGTCTAAATGTATAGGTACTAGTTTTTGCTTGTCACTTAGACCAGATTAGGTGATCAAATTATTTGACTGCACAAAATAATACAGACTTTTAGGCGGTCGTCTCGCTTAGAAGCCATTAGGTACGGGTATGTTGGGTCACGAAACAATATTTCGATTGTGTGTTTTGCACACAATTCAAAATATGCTATCTTCCTTTTCTTTCGTTTTATATATATTACGCAAGTATAACGTCGTGATTCTTTGTACGAAAAAGTCGACTCAAAACTGCTTTGTGACGTGGCGGGAGGCGGTAAATTGATAGATGTATTTAAACTTGAGTGTGATAGTAGATCCATAAGCAGGATCACGATAAAGCTGTCAAACCTACCTGATATAAACCAGTTCTTACTCAAAAAAAGTATGCTGTAATCACATATCCCGAAAGATATCAAATTAAAAGCAAAACTGTTTGCATAGTCGTATTTTGTACGGCGAGTTAGAGCATCGACCCACTCATCTTTTCCCTTTACTTTTCTTTTTTACAGTTTCACCTACTTTGAATGCATTTCTGGCCTGAACATTGCTTATAGAATATTTTTACACCTAGGATCCAAGTCAAAATATAATAGTGCTAACCACAACGATAATAAATTAATAACGATACACTTGCTTTAAGAAACTATCTTCATGCAAATGGGCCTTAACAATCCATATGATTTTTTCTATATGATATAGGGATATTAATATAGGATTTTTCTTGGTTACCTTAAGTAGTGTCTCGACAAATATAACCAGCAGTGTCGCCCCGTATTAATAAATTTGACCTAACAATTATGATTGACAATCTAAATTGTCCTAAGCACAGATTGGTAGACTCCTTTGATGTTGCTTGTGTTCATGAGCCGCTGGGCGGCGGAAATCGCTTTCCATCCGTCTGCTTGTTTGCCGCCTATTACATAAAAGAAAACAAAACATAGAAATAAGTCTTATTTATTTTGTTAATATACAAACACAGCATTTCTCTACAACATATAATATTATTGAGAAGACATGACGACCTTGTGAGGTAAGAGTTGAACGTACAAACGATAAATTACTCGAAGAATATATTTTAGTAAGAGCGTAAAATAATCTATTACATACTGTTATATATAACCATAAATTATTGTGTAAAAGGGTTCCCGATGACATATATATAGGCCTAATAGAAACCAGGTGCTATATCGGTAATGTTAATACATAAATAAATAATTTGTTACACCTGAATTTATTTTCGAACCGAGGCTATTCTATATCCGTTAGTGTCTATTTTTACTGAATTATGATGTTATTATGAGTGAGCATTTCTTATACTCTTCTGTGAAACACATGTAGGTACCTAGTTGTAGTTGTTACGAACAAAAATTTGTTCGTAACAAATATAACGCTTAAGTTTATCAGTTTTATATAGTTGGTAGGACTATTTTCATAGTATCAGTATAGTAATGAAAGTTTAATTTTATAGATATGTTTGATCAATGACATCATAGTAAATATGATGGTAACTAGTTAAGATTACATTGAGCTCATTGGATAGATATTAATTCAGTTTTCGTTAACAGAGCAGTTACAACATATAATTATATTTAAAGGTAAATATCTAAATTATGCCTTTGGTCTCGGGCACATACGAGATCATTAACCCGGTCTTGGGGAGAACAGAGCCACCTTCTCTGCTCTCCACCTGGACTATTCCTGTCCGGCGCGTCCACGTCGCGGGGGTGGGCATCCTACATTCTAGTAGGCCGGAGTGTGAGTGGTGGCCAAGTTCGGTCAGGGACCCAGCTTCACGGGGTATATCGTGAATCCCTTGCCCAGGGATACGGGTGAAGACCTCAACGGTGAAGAAGGCGTCGACTTAGTCGTAACGGTTTAGCCAGCGGAAGAGGCAGGCCACAGGGGCATAGTGCCTGGAACCTGGTGGAGGGCAGCGGTACCCATCAGTACTGAGGCAAAGCGTTAAGAAGCGTTTCCAGACCGGTTTGCCAACAGACTTCTACTTTCTCCCTGAGTTTGTAGAACCGCGATGTAGAAAGCAACGGGAAACTACTACATTATTCTATCCCATGAGAGTCTTTTGATGAGAATGCAAGTAGATCCAATGTCAGTTTTGCCGAGTGACCCGCGTAGCGACCGGCGCTCAGGACTTACCGGGGTTCAGAGTGTGAAATGGGATACCGGCCATGGGAATGTAGGCAACCAGGCAACCCACGGAAAATATGCGACTGGAAGAGACATTAAACTTCACAAGAACACACGCATAGGAACCTGGAACGTGCGCGGATTGTTAGGGAGAGGGCGACTGGACATTCTAGGTAGAGAACTCGAAAGATGTGATTCTGTTATCACCGGCATCAGCGAAACCCACTGGAAAGACAGTGGCCATCTTGACTTGGAGAAACATAGTATATACTACTCAGGAGACGCTTCCAGCAGTTTCACTGGAGTGGCCATTGTAATCCCAAAAAAATGGAACAAATCCGTTCTTGGCTATAACCCTATTAGCGGCAGGATCATATCCATGAAACTCGATGCATCACCGACACCACTTAATATTATTCAGGTGTATGCTCCTACAAGCTTAGCCAAGGATGAGGATATTGAAGACTTCTACAATGAACTCGAATCTTCAATTGAACGAGTACCAAAACGGGAAATGCTTATTGTTTTAGGTGACTTCAATGCAAAAATCGGCAACACAAAACAAGATGTTGGCCTTCGCAACATCGTTGGGCATTACGGTCTTGGACAACGAAACAATAGAGGAGAAAGACTACTGCAATTCGCAGCTGAAAACAGCTTTACCATAGCAAACACTGTTTTCCGACATCACCCAAGAAGGCTTTTCACATGGACGTCCCCCGACGGACAGTACAAAAATCAAATTGACTACATACTTATAAGAACTAGATGGCGTAGTTCAATTACAAACTCGCACACATTGCCCAGTGCCGACTGTCAGTCCGACCATCAGCTGCTTGTCTGTAACCTTAGACTTAGATTGCATAACACTGTAAAACGCAAAGTAAGTAATTGCCTAGAAATCTCCAGTGGCAGTTCTCTCAGAGAAAAGCTTAATGAAGATGGTCATAAGTGGAAAATGAAATCCGTTGAGACCAATCCAGACTCACTTTGGGAGAACGCTAAAGACCAAATTAAAGAAACTGTACTTATGACACAACCTAAGCAACTTAAGACCAAATTACAACACTGGATGTCTGATACAACATGGGACCTTGTGGAGCGTCGTCGTAAAGCGAAAATGAGTGGGGAGATCGTCAGTGTTCTCAACAGATTGAATGCACAAATACAGGCTGGCTGTAGACGCGATTATAACAACCATTTCGATAATATCTGCACAGAACTTGACAGAAACTCTGACCGCTTTGAAACCAAAGACCTTTTTAAAAAGATTCGCTATATTACCCGACAATTCAAACCAAGAACATGGGCTATCGAAAGATCCGATGGTGTCACTGTAACTGAAATTAAAGATATTGTCGAGGTCTGGAGAAGTTACTGCAAATCACTCTTTGCTGACAACACCTCGCCACCGCCAATGTTATCAGTTCAGGCCAGTACTGCATCTGTGCTGAAAGAACCACATATACTTAAAAGCGAAGTAAGTGCTGCAATAAATCATCTTAAGCGAAACAAAGCGGTTGGTGCTGATGATATCCCTATCGAGGTATTCCAAGCCATGGGCGAATTCGGGGTTGATGTTTTACACACTATCTGCAACTGTATTTGGGAAACCGAACAGTGGCCCCAAGATTGGAAACACTCCGTTTTCATTCCAATACATAAGAAGGGATCCACAAAGAAGTGCGGTAACTATCGATTGATCTCACTTATATCGCATGCCAGCAAGGTGCTCCTGCACATAATTAACACCAGACTGCAAGCGTACCTTTCACGCGAGGTTTCTCCCGAACAAGCCGGATTCGTTAAAGGCCGAGGAACTAGGGAACAGATATTAACACTGCGCCAAATTATAGAAAAGGCAAGAGAATTCAACAACCCAGTGTATATCTGCTTCGTCGATTTCCGCAAAGCCTTCGACACAGTAAAGTGGCATAAACTTTGGGATGTGCTTGTGCAAATGGGTGTCCCCCAGCATCTAGTGAGCCTTATCCGCAATCTATACCAGAAAGGTACTGCAACAGTCCGAATAGATGGGGTTCAATCTGAAACTTTTCAAACGCAAGCAGGAGTCAGACAGGGGTGTATATTATCTCCACTTCTGTTTAACATATACACCGAACACATCATGCGCATAGTTCTGGAGGAATGGACAAGTGGATTTACAGTCGGAGGCCGTAAAATTTGCAATTTGAGATATGCTGATGACACTACCCTTCTCACGCAGTCAAAAGAAGATATGGAAGCTTTATTGACGTCACTCGAAACAGCGAGCCTCTCCTTCGGATTAGCAATTAACAGGGAGAAAACCAAAATGATGATAGTTGATCGAGCTGAACTGAATCATCCTGATATCACGTCAGTAGCTAACTGTGAAGTGGTTCAGAGCTACGTATACCTCGGCTCAACTATATCCAACGATGGTGGATGTGAAAGCGAGATTCGGAGGAGATGTGCTATAACAAGATCTGCCGTAAGCAAACTTGATAAAGTCTGGAGCAACCAGAAAATCACGAAAAAAACAAAAGTCCGTCTCATGAAAAGCCTAGTGTTTCCAGTCCTCCTTTATGCTTCCGAAACTTGGACAATCCGATTTCAGGAACGCCGAAAAATTGACGCCCTCGAAATGTGGTGCTGGAGACGGCTGCTTAAAATACCCTGGACCGCACGCCGCACAAACGTTTCCATTCTTAAAGAACTAGAAATAAAAGAGAGATTGTCGTCCATTGTGCAACTACGAATCCTCAAATATTTCGGGCACATCATCCGCAACGAAAACTCTATCGAGCGTCTTGTCGTCCAGGGCCGCGCCGAGGGGAAACGGTCCCGAGGAAGGTCACCCACTCGTTGGACTGACCTAATAAAAACAGTGATGCATAAATCGGTGGTAGAGTGCTCCCGGGATGCACGGAATAGAAGCCGATGGAGACATTTAGCGAAGTCTGCCTGTAAACAAAATCAAGAGACCACGACCACTCTGTCAAGAGTGAACGACTGAAGAAGAAATCTAAATTTTGAAATATCTAACGAAAATGTTCACTTCAGCGAGCTTCAGAAACGATTTCACTCTACGTTAGTCGCTAACATTTTGTATTTTCTCCTTACATTATGTTGTGAACAGGAAAAATTGTTCCAAATGGATTTCATTTCTATTGATTCAAATTTAAATATGCTTTCAGTGGGAAATAAATAAACAAGATTGCCTGAAGATTTCAATAGAACGATGGTGTCATTTATTTTGGTGAATACAAAATATTGTAATGAATAACGCCTGTGATTGTAACTGTTGATTTTTATATAATTGATTCTTAGACAATATAGAGGCATGCATAATAATATATTTGTCAGTGTGTGCGAATGCTGTGTTATCTACATAGAAGGCTTGCAAACATCGCGGTCTTAGAGACGCGGACTGCGTATGTGCTAGAAATGTACGAAGTGGGAGAGCGGTTCGTAAACTATATGTCAAGTGCTGATGTAACCAGGAAAACTAATACGCGAGGAAATTACTTAGAATATTTTATAATTTAAACTAGTGTTTTGATTAAACGAATCAAACGCCAAAGCAAACATTCTTATGATTTTTAATGAGATATAGAAACCCTCTTACTTATTTTGTTTCGAAATACTAAATAAGAAAAATACGTATTTTGTTAATTTACGTACCGAACTTATATTATGATCTTTGGGTTCATGAGTGTTTTACGACGAGTACCCGTAGCTGACGCGTCACTACTACACATCTTGTGCGATACTTTCACAAACTGATCATAAACAAATTGCTGCGTACAGCAAAATAAAATCAAAGTCTCAGAAGCCTACGATAGCCTTATTTCATCATGAGCTACAGAATCAAACCAAAGCGAAGATTATTCACTCACCAATAAAAAGTCTATCTCACCCATAAATAGTAATCTTGACAACTATCTCATCTCTGAATCTGGCATTTGAAAGACTGTTTAGGCAGGTAATTCCAGCTAGGAATTGAATGTTGTGATAGAGCCGAAATAACTACAAAAAATAGCGCGGTTAAAACTCCAGAAATTGTTTACTTTGAGGTCGTCTTTTACAAATACAACAAAGATGGGGCTGATAGCAATCCATGTCTACATACCTAACCTACCGTTATAAATATATCGCTAAATTTGCGATTATTATTATGAGTTTTATCTGGTAAAATGTATTCTTAAAATAAAGTCGTCATTTTTTATACGAATAACTGAATAAAGTTATCAGCAGTCGCGAATCGAATTAAATATTTCTCGCCGAACTCGATCCTGTATTCAGAAGTATTGGATAAAATAAATAAGTAAAATTTACGTTTAAGGCGAGGTTGCAGTACTTTTTAAGATTTTTGAACGTCTGAAAGTCCCATGAACTATGATATTTTTAATGAATAAAAAATAAAGTATAAAAGTTGAACATATCTTCTAGTAAATCGTAAAGATAGAAACACGATTTGGAATGATTGGTTCGATAAAAAAAAATGTCAAACATGGCACTAAATCACAATTTTAAACGTGTACTGCTTAGAGATTCCATAATGAATTTATATGAAAGTACTATCAATAGAAACAGCTCTTTATTTTAAAATAAATGGTAAAAACAGATTTCGCAATTTCGTTATCATTTTTCTTCAAGAAAAAAAATAGTCAAAATGTTGGCATTATATCGCTCGCCGGCCGTTCATCAGTGCCTGTCTAGGCGTGATTGAGGGCGGACGTACGTCGTTGCTCCGCAAAATCCCCCTCCACCCCCGCATGTACGTTTTCGCAAAAGTACAAAGTAATTCGTATTCCAAACTCAATCGTTCAAACCATAGAGACATACTAGTAAGAAACCGTAGACAGGTTACTGACAAGGTAACATGACGGAGCTTACGAGTGGCACGCATCGCGAAAAGCGTACGCACACTAATATAAATATGTCAAAACGACACACTAAGAATTAGATAAGAAGTGTAAGTGAGATAGCACATCTGATCGCAAGCGCGAAATAGAGATAAACATATACTATCTGGACCGAAGCGCATTGTGACATCATGCTGACCGTTTCACAAACAATAATTTGACTCAGATGCGACATGATCACTTTGTCTGTCTTGAGTAAATTCAATTCGCCTCAAAGTAAATTTGATTAATTCATTTAAGGTAGGGAAATAAAAAGTCGATGTGATTTATTTATAACATTTATTAAAAAAGTACATTTCATTCAATGGAAACCTAAAACAATACGTTAATATGAAAACTGTGCGCTGCGGACCCACCGTAGCCCTGGCAATACCCCTGGGGGTATGGTGGGTCTTTTAAAGCTTATCCGTACTCCTGGCTGAAATGCTCGTAGTGTTATACCAACGTGCTACGTGGACATTAAACTGAACAGTGTTATCTCTCGTATGATAATGACTTACTACTTACGTTTTTGTATTTTTAGACAAGCGAAGACAAGCGCTAGTATGATGATATAGTGCAACAAGGAGATAAATTAGAGAATAAAACGTTTAGGTATTACTGCTAATGGTTATAATGCTTTGTATACTATAGGTATAATCTGTGGTACTGTTGAAGACCCGTCATCATCATCATCCTTGCGCTGTCGAATCATTCCTACTAGTTCTATGGAACAGTTCTATGATAGAACTAGTGATACTTTTTTCCCCACTAGTTCTATTAGCACAACTTGATGAGAAGAATAGAAACAGTTATAGGAAATTTACCACTAGTTCTATGTATGTTTTACAAGGGTAGTGTCACAACATCGCGCTCACAAATCCGAATAAATATAGATATTTATAAAAATGTGTTAAACGAATGAACGTCTACAAAACAATTGAACGTCTACAAAACAAATGAACGTCTACAAAACAAATGAACGTCTTCAAAACAAATGACTACCAGAAAGTGATCAGCTATCGATAGTGATTGCAAAAAACAGGTGCATGCGATTTTCGACCTTATTGACAATTCATGACAAACTTTTTTTTTGTTTTTTCTTGCTTTCTGGCAATATAAGGGTATTAAAATTATAAATTCTGACTAATGTCAATTAGGTTGAAAATCGCATGCACCTGTTTTCTGCAATCACTATCGATAGCTGATCACTTTCTGTAAGTCATTTGTTTTGTAGACGTTCATTTGTTTTGTAGGCGTTCATTTGTTTTGTAGACGTTCATTTGTTTTACACATTAAACAAATGAACGTCTACAAAACATATTTATTCGGATATATGAGCGCGATGTCGTGACACTACGGATCATTCCCAGTAGTTCTATTGAATACCCTTGTAAAACCATACATAGAACTAGACTGGGACATTTCCTATTACTTATCCCATTAGTTCTGTTCTCCTCATCAAGTTGTGCTAATAGAATTAGGATAGTTCTATCATAGAATTGTTCAATACTACTACTATACTGGGAATGATCCCACAAAATAGTAGAACTTGAAATTAACGAACTGAAATTAATAAACTAATTACACAACAATATTATCTGGGAGTACGGTTAAGCTTTGAAAGACCCACCAGGGGTACTGCCAGGGGTACGGTGGGTCGACAGCGAAAACTGTGCAGTACAATCTACTTAGTTGTTTAGTACTAAAAGGAGAAAAACAAGAACAAGTGAATGGACTTTGATCATCCGTCAATGTTTGTAACTTACGTATGATTTTGTATTTCTATAATAATAATATATTGTGTTGATTCAGCCTCAAATCAGTTTTATTACTTGACAAAAACACACATCAGTATTTTATTATTACGAATGTCCCATCTGGATACTTTGTTTTTTAGTCTTTGAACACGCACAATACTGCTTCTCTTTTACACTCGCTAAATGCCAATTTATTATTCACTCTATTATTTGTGATACTGAATTTATTATAAATTGAAAATAAAACGTTGTAATATTGTAATACTCATGAATGAGAAGTGATTCCATAACTTTTAGTCATTTTCCTACTATAGTTTAACTACTTTAGCAAAATCTCATTACACACGACGGCATTTTCAAATGTAACGTACACACACGCGAGTAAAAGAGCGAGCGCTTCCGACCGCAGCGCGTACGCGACTAAAGCCAAATGAGACATTTAGAAAAAAAAAAGTTTGTCATGAATTTGTCAGTTTTTAATGTGCCACTTTTGAAGTTCGCATAACTCATCTACGGTTTTTTTACGCTGCGCTGTGGCACACGCACACACGAAACCCCCCCTCCTCTCCCCCCGCTCACTCGCTGACGCCACCGCCGTGTTTTTGTTTTTGCGGGGGGTGAGGTCGAGCTACGCACTGTACTGCAACCTCGCCTTAAAATCGTAATAGCACAAATATATTTTGAGAAAGTATTTTCATATATTTATACCTGTGGGTTGCTTTACAAATGAATAAGTATAAATTGACGATGAAAGTCTTTTGTGGCTTTGATTACAAATTTACTTTTAACACACTCACAGATTACTTTGCGCCATCGATACGGGCTGTCATGAGGGTTTCTGGCAGTCGCTGCAGCGAGTACGGACTACAAAGACTGCCTTAGCAAGAATGCCAGTCTTGCTAAAATTTAAAAATTACTCCCTTACATCATCAGCCTTTAACAGTCCACTGCTGGACTAGGCCTCTCCTTGGAAAGGAGGAATTGGCCTACTATTTGGTTGGTATGGGGTTTGTATCAAGTTTTCCTTATCTTACAGTGCTGTTCTCTGCATAATCTCTGTCAGCTCTTACGACACCCATGGGATGATATATTATGGGGTGGTGATATCCGTATTCTTAATCCGTCACCACACGATAAAAATTACTCCCTTAGATTATTCTTTTAAATAAGAAGTAAACAAAATGTTGAACCTTACAAGGCTCTACTACCTGGCTTGTAAAGATCACATTGCATTCACTCCGTGCAAAGTCTCATATTCTGTATAATATAATTTTGATGATGATATATTATTTGTTGATATATATTTATATTTATTGATATATTACGTTTTAATGAGGCTCTATAGTCTCCTTGAGTATATTATTTCTTTATAAAATGTTTACTATCTTTCTTTCTTTTCACAGAAGTCACTTCAGGGACGTACTACACAACGGTCTCGGGATGACAGACGCCTATATGATGGAACGTGTGATGGTAGCGCTGGACCGAGGCACTTCACCTCACGTCACTATGACCACCTTCGCCAAAGCCATGTCACTCTATCTGCGGGGTACTCTTGAAGAACGTATTACTTACGCTTTTACTGTAAGTTGGTCAAAGTCTTATACACTTTAAGATTTTTATAATGCAGTCTACATACTTTACATTTTATAATGCATCGACATTTTGCTAGCGGCTTCTTTTGCTTTTTGTTCTTCGTGCCGCCGGCAAACTTCTCTACTTGAACAAGTTATATAGTCGCCAAATCATAGCCCGCTTGACGAATTGTCGAAGACTCATGTCAGCGGGCCGATGGGTATTAATTGTAATAGGTACTTTAAATTGACATAGAATCTTCATGGTTTGAGGTTTTTGAATGAAACTCATGGTTTCTATGATGTTCTTTTTAAAAAAATTTGAAACATTTGAATATCGACTTTCAATTGTTTTTGTTATTCAACTTAGACAAGAAAGATGGATACTGCGAAAATTCGAGTGATTTTTGAATACGAGTTCCGATGCAGAAGTAACGCGGCAGAAACAGCCCGCAATATCAATGTTGCGTTTGGAGAGGGGTCTGCTAATAAGTCAGCTGACATGATGAGATAATCATGCATGAATAAGAAATAAGTATATTAATAAATAAACAGTTAAACTCTTTCAAAAACTTTTTATAAGCAATATATTTTTTAGTATCACTGGTATCTAATTATATCCCTATTCCACAAAATCGTATATGTAGCAAATTTGACGGTATCAAATCTGATCCCTTTGCCGCCATAATGTGGTGAGGACCTTTTTTACAATTGCTGGTAATGTGAACGTTTAGGCCTGGCAAAGTGAGCAGTCTGTCCACTCGAATGTTAACTACTATTATGTAGAATCTGTAACCCACAGTCATCAAAGTTAGTTGAATCAATCTTTCGATTGACTCGCATTGCTATTGTATCGCGATTTAGAAGAGACTTCAGCCTCAAGCAGTAGACTGCGAAAAGCTGTAGTTATATGCAGCCAAAAAGACAACAATATAGCTTTATTTAATTTGAATCTAGTTGGTACAGTGGTTATTAATATTGAGATAATTACTGAACTATAAAAAATATATAGGACATCTTTAGCTTTGCTCTTAGACAAATGATTGGTATCGCTTCGCTATACTAGACACCGCGCTGCTTAAGAAAAATAGGGCCATAAATGAGGCAACTTATTTTGACAGTGTGTGTCAAACAAAAGCATCAAGACGCATGCGTGAAGAACTGTGTTGTCAGCTTCTCAACAGTTACCCGAGTAAATGGGAAAATATTTTATCCTGTGATCTAGTAGATAACTTATTAATCTCAAAATTAGTTAAGAAAATTCTTAAAAAATTTCAATTCATTAAAAGCATCGATATAATTGAGTATCGCATCATAATAAAATGAGATCCTATACGAGTTAGGCGTACCGCGTAAGTTCCTTTATGAGAAAAATGGTGGGTATATTAATATATAAAATCCTTGCGTTACTTATTGACTGACAGACGCTACAGCCGAAGCTATTGGCCGCAGGAAGCTGAAATTTGGCATGTTTGTTCCTTGGGGACCGTAGAGGTGCACTAAGTAGGGTTTTCCCAAAATTCCCACGGGATCAGTAAAAACGGGAAAATTAAAAAATAAATTGCAGGCGTAGCTGCTGGCGTCCTCTAGTATTGGATAATATACCCACCATTTTTACGCCTAACTCGTAAAGGGTCTCCTTTTATTATGATGGTTTGTTTTATGTACTTATAGTATTTTGCAAATTATTATTAGAAATAACCGTAGAGAAAATAAGGTGTTTTCAAAACCGTGCTTTCTATTTCCACGCTACTAGTCTATATAAATTTAGTTACGCATTATTAATTTAACATGAATAGTCGTGAAAACTACTTTGAATAAAACAATAATCTTACACACTTAATTACACATATAATTAGGTAAATTGTGAAATTGATTCTTGGGAAAGGTGTTCAGTTTCTAACAACTTACATTTTTCACCTTATTTGTAAAGGTATAAACATAAAATAATATAGAAATAAGTAAAATATATACTAAATAGGTTCGCTAAAAGAAATAGTAAAATATAACGAAATACAATAACTATAGATTCACATAATAAAAATCTCAAATGTGGGGAAGTTGATTCTTGTACTAGCAGCAACACTGAATGGCGTTTTCGGTTTTTTGTAATTTTAGGGGGAAATTTCAAATTTATTGTTATCTTACAGATGGTATGTGATCCCAGAGTCCTTCTTATTTTTGACTGAGTAATTTTTACACGGAATAAAAGCGCAACTTGGCTTTGTACAGCGAATTATTTCCGTAATTAATTCGGTGGACATATGCACCTGACACACGGCTGTCAGTGTGACAGGCTCAACCATGCCAGCTGGCATGGTTTTTTCTGCCTCATTTTACAAGTATGAGGGCTCCGTCTAGTAGAGCAGAGCGAGACCAATCATTAGTCTATGGCTTTGCTTATATTAAAATGACACCCTACAAAACATTCTGTTTAAAAAATGTGACGTCGCGATGACGTCGCGCTGGCACTCCCACTCATCTCGGTCATTACAGTTGGGTATATATATTAGGTAACATTTGTGTACATTTCATTCACGTGTAACATTTAACCACGTTTCTCATTTAACCACACCCTAAGTAGGGACAACGTTACAAAAATAAGTAATAATTAAGTAAATTAAGGCTATACAACGCTGAAATACTTATAAAGAAGGCTGTGACACTTTTCAACTGTATTTTATTAAACCATTTACTCTAAGCCATGTAAGAACAACACTCTTATAAAATGCTAAAGCTTCAACAAGTAGTTCGTCTTCTGAAATAAGCCTATTGAAGATAAGGGCGCCGAACTGGGTTACAGTAGTACAGTAATTGTAGTCAGCTGCTATGGCCATCAATCTGTCTCAACTATCACTCAAGGTGTAATCCAACATATGTACGTGCACTGTTAGATTGATCGGTTTAAACATAATATATAATACAATATGTATAGATAGATATATACCTACAGCCATATGCTTTCTGTATGCTATTGGCTGCTAAGTTGACAGAATGCGAGAGGACCTTCGCTAACACTTCACTGACCGAGTATTACAGTTTTTGACCCCATCATAATCTCACTTATGTTGACCTCAAATATCCCTTGAGGTGCGATCAAACTAAAGGCAAAGTGCCACAAGTGCGAAAGGTCACGTTGCTGCAAATTTTCATTGGCATAGGTTACCGGAAAAAAATTAATTATGACACCTTAATATAATTATATCACATAAATTGTGTCATTGTGTTGGTTATAAAATCAGCTATCATAATAATAACATGAATTACTACTAAATACTCACTTTTCTGGCAAAACAAGCTTACAAACTTAGAGGTTTGTTTTTTTTAACTCGTTCACACAAACATTTCATCACATATTAATGAATTTCATTACTTGTTTGGTTCATAAACACAAAAACATTATCACATATACCTTTAGGTTTTCATACAATACATTATTTATTTGTAACAAACGAATCTAACGCCACTAAAAAAGTTATAATCCGAACGCGTAACAAAAAGTTCGCCGTGCCAGGCAGCCATGTTACTGTTACGAACACTATGGCTGTGAATTATTTACCATTTGAAACACGATAACAGTGAAAATGTACAACAATGCTAGTATTTAGTTGCTAAAATATGTTATCAGATAAATAATCTGGGTACTTTTATGTCTTTCATAACTATTAAAAGAATATTTATCATAAAACACTTACGAAAATAGCGAGTTTAAAGAGTAGAAATAGCCCTTCTAAAAAGTGTTTGCCTTTTATCACTGTATTTCTTGTCTTTGTCACGAATAATGTCACTTCACAATTAATATTTATTTCTTTCTGAGTAAATCTATATAAGTATCTTTATAAAATATTCACCGGTTTCTTCCACAAGACAACTTTTATTATAAAGATCTCGGAACAAAACACAACAATGGCGGACGCTTTCGCAACTGAGACACAGATAATTATATTTCGATATTTTTTGGCGCGTTTCGTTTCCCTCACTCTTCTAAAATGATTTATATGCATAGAACATGAATTATTCTAATAGTTACTACTTTCGTTTCTTGGTTTAAGTAAAACAAAACGTGAAAATACCGCGACCAATAGAACGATTTTTAATTAAGCGCGACCGTGCGTGCCTCAAACACTTTGGACCACCAAAATTAGAGCACGACCGTGCGTGCTGTAATCACGTGGGGAGATATACATATGTTCGATGCGGAGAGCGGAAGCCAGGCAGCTTGGTTCTTCTCCGTGGTTAGGCTATCTATGTAGAAGCATCACCATTTAATAGAATCATATATTTATTGCCAACATACAATTTGTAAGCAAAGGAAGAATCCATTGCATAAATAGTAATATTTATATAGAAATATAATAATATTATTTTTCACCACAGTGCTACGATCTGCTAAGCGAGGGCCATCTCCGACGAGAGACTATGTATCAACTTATGAAGAAAAGTTTAGCAAAAGCTTCTAGGGACGACGACGTTGAAGAAGCAGTTAAGGTAAGCTTAAACAAAACTTACTTCATATTTGGGAAAACGTCTTAATAAAATTTGTATGTCAATACTTTACGAGATCTTTCGTAAGTTTAGGTAATAGATGGATATTAAATATACTTGCCAAACAGGTCTGTAC
This sequence comes from Euclidia mi, assembly GCA_944739405.2. Taxonomy (NCBI): domain Eukaryota; kingdom Metazoa; phylum Arthropoda; class Insecta; order Lepidoptera; family Erebidae; genus Euclidia; species Euclidia mi. The sequence continues at coordinate 11,094,926 of OX123199.2, read as the reverse complement.
TTTTGTTGTCAAACCAGAGTTTCTTAAGCCACATACCGCGCTCTTAAGCGATATTTAAATTGGAACGTACGCTACCTTGCCTAAGTTTCAATTAACAGATCGCAAATGTGTTAAAGTTAATGTTTTCAACTTTGAAGGTCATTTTTATGTTTGTTTAATTCATTTAATTTTATTTATATCTACATTATAGGCAGGTTCGTGTAAATCGTATTCATTATTCGCTCTTCTGTGTACGGTTTTGAATGTGTAGTATATCTTGATAAATAGCCCGGCGTCCGGCTGGCAGGACTTAAAGTAGTTCCCGAAAGAAGCAACGTTTGTCGCTCACAGTACTGTAAAAAAATGTAATTTACGGTTGAAATTTATATGAAAATGATAAAGACAAAATCAAAGATATAATAAAAATTATATAATTTATTTTCTTTACAATGGAAAAAATACTATTTACTAGATATTATTTCGTTCGATTTCCCAATCTTCAACATTATCAGACTATATCATAACTTAAATTCCCAGTTGAATTGACTTTTGGGAGTTTTACTCTTGCATTAGAAATCGTTAATACTTACATTGAGATAAATAAAAACCTTTTTCTCAGAAACGCGTGGAGATATCAAACTGAAATTTATATCAAATAGTCAAATCTACTGTTCCATGAAGCTGTGAAAAAATCGAACTTCTAAACGCAACCAAAAGATACAGTCGTTTATGCTGAAATTTGCCGCAAATTATCGAAACTCGCAAAGAAATCAAAACCTATAGGGTATTTCTCGTGAACTCAGAATCTTGAAATTTGGTAGGAAGCAATGTCTTATAGCACAAATAAAGGAAAAATTGCAAAAACGGTAATTTTTTAGTGACATCATATAAAAAAAAGTATTAATTTTAAAGTTACTACCCCTTTCCTCATGAACGCGTAAAGTTATTAAATTGTAATTCATATCAAATACTGGGGTCTATAATACCTTTAAGCTGTAACAAAATCAAACTTCTATCTCTAAGCAATCAAAAGAAACAGCAATTTTACTATATTTTCAAACTGGCAATGGAATCAAAACCTACAGAGTACTTCCCGTGAATTCAGATTCTTGAAATTTAGTACAAACCAACGTCTTATAGCACAGATAATGGAAAAATTGCAAATATCGTAAATTTTTAGTTACATCATATAGAAAAAAATAAATAAAAAAGATACTAGCCCTTTCCTTATGAACGCGTAGAGGTATTAAATTGAAATTCATATCAAATACTCAAGTCTAAAATATCTTTAAGCTGTAACAAAATCAAACTTCTAAATCAACGCAATCAAAAGATACATCTGTTTATGCCGCAAATTTTCGAAGCTCACAAGGGAATCAAAACCTACAGGGTACTTCCCGTGAATTCAGATTCTTAAAATTTGATACGAACCAACGTCTTATAGCACAGATAATGGAAAAATTGCAAAAATCGTAAATTTTTAGTTACATCATATAGAAAAAAAGATACTAGCCCTTTCCTTATGAACGCGTAGAGGTATTAAATGGAAATTCATATCAAATACTCAAGTCTAAAATATCTTTAAGCTGTAACAAAATCAAACTTCTAAACCAACGCAATCAAAAGATACAGCTGTTGATGCCGCAAATTTTCGAAGCTCACAAGGGAATCAAAACCTACAGGGTACTTTCCGTGAACTTAGAATCTTGAAATTTGCTACGAGGCAACTTCTTATAGCACAAATTAAGGAAAAATTTCCAAAATTCTAAATTTTTGGTTACATCATATAATAAAATTTTTTTTTTTTAATTTTAAAGTTACTACCTCTTTCTTCATGAACGCGTAGAGTTATTAAATTTAAATTTGTATCAAATACTCAGGTCTATAACACCGTTAAGCTGTAATAAAATCAAACTTCTATGTCAACGCCATCAACAGAAACAGCAATTTAAGTATATTTTCAAACTCACAACTACTCGCAAGAGAATCAAAACGTACAGGGCACTTCCCGTGAACTCAGAATCTTGAAATTTGGTACGAAGCAACGTCTTATAGTACAGATGAAGAGAAAATTGCGAAAACCGTAAATTTTATGTCATATTTACATCATATTATTTAAAATATTTTTAATAATTTTGGGGATAAGTTTAAAGGTTCCTCATGAACCCGTAGAGGATTAAATTGAAATTCATATCAAATGCTCAGTTCAAACTAAAGGGTACTTCCAGTCGATCTAGAATTTTGAAATTTGGCATAAAGCAACATTTTATAGCACTGAGCAAAAGTTTCTAAAAACTTCATTTTTTTCTTACATCACTTATTTTTTTTAATAATTATTTATACCCACAGGTTTGTACGGAACCGTCGGTGCGCGAGTCCGACTCGCACTTGATCGGTTTATTTAGTCTATAGAACATTTGTTTTAGCGTTATATTACCAAATAAAGCATTTAATGGCCGTTCCAGTAATTTCATAAAATATTTTACTTATTTTCTTAATGCGGCGAGGTCTGCAATTCTACAGGCTTTGACAATAAAACCTTAATAATGTAGAAACTTAACATTTTAATAAATTATGGTCGAATTTCGATCACAGGGCGATCTCTAGTTTGAATAAATTAGGACAAAAGTAATAACCATTTTAAGTATTATAAGATAACCATTTATTTTCACGAATTTTTCAATAGACTTTTATGCATCAAACATTGTTTGACGTATCTGTCTATATTTATATAATAAACTTCTAAGTAGTAAACTTTTACGGACGGATCTATCAAATAACAAATGAAAGAAACAACCAGTCTGCGCTTCTAATATCAAACAAAATTTTTTTATTAATAAAACATTTCTTTTATAACAAAACAACGAGAAGTCAAAAAAATTTACTTATTATCTATGTTGAGTTGACTATTAAACTGAGATATTATTATCAGTTAAATAAAACTATATCTACTCAGTAGATCCATTAGATATTACAGATTAATTAACAAAATGTCCCAATTAAATCAGACTATCAGAAATTTCAGATTAATTAACAAAATATACCAATCAAATGAAAGATTTGTTCAGTTCAAATCACAAGCCATTATTACGAATTATTTTGAAAGTAGCTCCTTCAGAATCACAAAATGTTCAAAGAATCGTCTGTTAAACGGCTTCCTTTTTTATTGACCAGATAACCAGCCGCTGAGAAGGCCCTTTCGGATTCAACGCTAGTTGGAACCGCAGATCTCAGGCAGACATCCACGAACTGTAAAAGTTTGCCTTTTGACCCCCCGGACTCTTATATAAATGCATATCATTTTTTATTAATGCCGATACCGACAGATTGCAATTCCATCCGAGTCAGCTCGTGCTTCGAATAAGACGTTTTTATGCTCGATTGCTATCTTGTTAATCTCGCGAGATCTTGCCCTTTTTTCGACCGAGATCAATTTCGCTAATAAAGGCCGAGATCTCGCGAGAACGAGATTGCATTCCCTGGAAAATAATTGTAACAGTAAAATATGGTGGTTTTAATGTTAATTGAGCTATGAAAATAGTGTGTTTAGTAATAATTTCAAATTATGATGTATATACCACATCTGCAAATGGATCTAAGCAATATGGCCATTCGAGAAATTGATAAATGTCTTTTATTTCTTCCTATAAATAAAATAATCGACATCTTAAATATCTTAAATTTACCAACTCAAAAGCAGCCACTTGTTTAGAACTTCTGTCAAACGCGGGTTCAAAGCCTACGGTCACCGTACTGCTGGAAGAACCACACCATTTTTTCATACCGACGCTGACAGGACTCGCGTCCGTCTTCCAGCAGGCCTTTAAGACGTCCTTCCGGAAGCGCTTCCAGCAGGACAAGTCACCGGGCAATCTATGGATATACTATGCGATACCTGAAAAGGCTCCGTGATTGAACATCAGATATAGTTCTGTTGTTCAAAATAATAAAAGGAAATTAATTTTATTCTAGACCTAAAAATCTTGTAATCGTTGGTAGGATACTAAGAGCTTATAATATTGGTATAATAGATTTTTATTCATATGGCATTTTACTGGCAAGACAAATCTTGTATGATAACTCCAAAAGCCTTTGTTTTTAGCCAGTTGCCAGTTTTAGGACCTAGTCAATTAAAACGCTTCGGGTATTTTTAGCCTCAGGCTACGATTAAAAGCAAATAGTTTAAGATAATCACAGTTTCTGCGACTAAGTCGTAATTATTTTGGTAAGAAATACACGCTCTATTAGAAGTCACTCAGATAAGTGAAATATAAATCAGATTAGTTAATGTAATGAAGACGTAGTGGTCCAGCGTTTAATTGGCATAAACTTTTGTTTTATCTTTGTCTTTGAGCAAGTTTTATGTAACTAACACTATGTGATTTATCTGTTTACTACGGCTACCAACCAGATAGCACTGTTTAAGCGTAAATTTACGTGACTTAATACAAAGTATTCAAACTACAAACTTATGTTTAAAACCCAGAATTTTAAAGGTGAATGGGTAAGAGTATACCGTGAGGCACATTTGTTGTGCATGTTTAAAACCCAGAATTTTAAAGGTGAATGGGTAAGGGTATACCCGGAGGCACATTTGTTGTTCAACCGAGTTGTTGCCTTCATAGAGTAGTTTAATTAATTATATGAAAACATGTCTAAATACACTTGGAGAAAAAAGATATACGAGGAAGTTGTCTTGATAAAAGAAACAGGCCAAAACTAACCAATAGATTTTATACGTTTTCACCCATAGATAGTGTGATTTCTCAGGAAGGTTTAGGTGTCCTAGAGGTCGCCTAGTGGACGAAATTCGACCATAATTTATTTAAATGTTAAGTTTCTACATTATTAATATATTTTATTTATGATTTTATTGTCATAGCCTCTACCATCACAGACCTCGCCGCATATTGAAAATTAGTAAAATCTTTTTGTAATTACTGCTTAAATAGTTTATTTGGTAAAACACTCTAATACAAATGTTCGATAGACTAAAATATAAAACTCTATACACTTGTACTTTATAATCATGTCATGTCTTGCCCTGATCTCAATGGTATTTAAGGTCAGTGCAGCAAATTCTTCTGTTAAATACTTACCTATCGCCCATCACCTACCCCTTTCTGTTACAAATCCTTCATCTCACAGTCCATACATTTTCTCATTTATTTTTTTTATTTTTATTTATAGTCTCACGCCAAATGTGGGTGTAAATATTACACCCACATTTCGCCAGATTTATTTTAGTCCCACGTAATAGGGGGCGAGCCTATTGCCGTTACCGGGCACATCATCAGACTCCGGGCTGCTACTGAGTATTCGGAAAAACCCAGTAACACTTTTGCCCGACCCGGGAAGCGAACCCGAGACCTCCCAATCCCACGCGCACATTTATGCCGCGAGACCAACGAGGCAGTCTTACATTTTCTCCTATCCTTTTTATCTTTTCTTTCCACTCCCTTTTCCCTTTCTCCCCTCTACTTTCATATTAATCACTTATTTACCTACATACAAACCATCTCTTCACCATGCCAAACAATTTCACATAGCATAACAATATGTGAAATCGCTTACAAGTGTTTCTCATATATATTCTGGCCCAACACTCAGCGCCATACAATACGAAAGGCTTTATAGACGCGGCCCTTCAATATGGTTACTATCCAATATTTTATAAAACTTATAAAACTTCCACGCCTACAAAACTGCCTATCACACACATCTCCTATTCCTCTCCTTTATAACAATCACATTCCCAAAGAGTTGTTGTGTAAAAAAGTACACAAGTCACAACCCTATTACAGTAGCACCAGTTGTGCTTTATAAACAAACATTTTAAAATATGAGAAACACTGAATACTTACCAATACCAGCAATTTCACATTGATACATAAAACCGATATATGAAAAATTATTATTGCCCTCTATTTCACAATAAATTACAGAATTAAAAAAAAAGATAAAACGTCTTAAATTTTCACAATCAATAAGAATTACCTGCTGACATCAAAATTTCCCGCGCGCTGTGATCTGAATTCAAACCCTTTTCGACGATGCAATGCAATTACGTTTGTTTTCTACGGATATAAATTTTGTGATTTTACACTTTGTCAGAAATGCATGATGACAAACTAAGTATACATTATGCATAATAAGTGTATGTTTTTATTTAGATAGTAAATAAAGATATATAAGCCGAGGTAAGTTTAATGCCAAATATAAAATCTATTAGGCAGAGAAGAAACCTTAAACAAAAGAAAAAATGTTATATAATCTCTTTCTATTTTGAAAGTAGAGCAATACTGTAAACGTATACATGGCATGCGTGTGTGTGTGGCAAATGTTTGACTGTTTAAATCATATATTTCTAATGCAAATTTTATAAAAAATATAGCCTTCTACACATCTTTTACATGTAAGCAATAAGTGTGCCAAATTTCATAATCCTCCGTTCGCGCATTTCTCGTTAAACGGGATCACAAAATTTTGTGATCCACCTGCTTCAATTATCTATATATAAATATATACAAATAATTGAAGCAGGTAGAGCCGAAGGAAAAGCTTAGTAATTAATAAAAATAACAAACATGCCCTTTTCACATGATTCCTTTATCAAAACAACTTTCTTGCAGCTATATCTTTTTTCTCCAAGTGAATATCGTTAGTTTAGTTAGTTTAGTTTATATAGCTTCGCGTTTGACTACTATCATGCCTGATGGTAAGCACTGATGCGATCTGGGATGTAGCACGCTTACCTAGAAGATGCATATTCACTCGCGTCTTGAAGACATCCAAATTGTACTGATCGGGAAATACAGATTCTGCCAGAGAGTTCCATTGTTTTGCAGTGCGCATGATGAACGAGGAAATGCTATCATATAATTAATTAAACTAGTCTATGAGGGTAACAATACAATAGGTATGGTTCATAATGCTACAGTCAATTTGATTTTCAGGGCTCCATAAAGTGTTACCCATTGTCATTTGTAGTATTTGTTTATAAGTAAGCATAAAGTGGCATGACCAAATAAAAACCAATAACTAGAAAAAAAATAACTTGTACACGATACAGACTTGACGTTTCAGGATTTGCACATATATTTAATATATTTAAAAATCACATTGTCAATGTATGACTGTTCACATTTTATTTTTGAGGTGAGTCAGTGCTGCATTATATACATATACAGAGGCAGAGCCTCCGTGATATCTTAGGCACCATCTCAGGATCTTTCGGGTTGCGCCCATAGTCGCGTTACACTTGGGTGGGTGACAACTTGTTTTGGCATTTACATTAAAGTGCTGACATACAACGGAGAGCTTGCATTAGTGCTGGTGCTTGTCTTAGGACAGCATCAGGCTAAGAAATCAGATTGGCATTTACATATATGAGTTAAAAATAACACTTCCGCATTCACTTGTTAATCACGTGTCATGGATTGCCTCTGACCCATAATTATCCCTTTTTCAAAACTATACTGCATAGCTTTATCAGCGTGGTGCAAAATAATGACAAAAGTTAGGGTTTACTCTGAGACTTATTAAACTCGAATTCCGACGAATTATATTGGTGAAGTGTGTTGTATTTTAATTAAGTAATACAATTGACGAGATTTCCTACGCATATTCTTAAGCTTAATTCATACTCCATGCACAAATTTTCCGTAGCCTATATATAAAATATTAGGGGAATATCATTTCACATAGGTACTTTCGTACATTTTTTATCATATTATAAAGCCTTCTACAGATACCAATGGTGATTATCAACGAAGTAGGGCTCAGTGAGGCACCTGTTGGTAGAAGCCGACAACTTGTTCTGCGAGAAACATTACCTTCCAGAAAAGTTTGAACGTTGTTGCGATAGATGGTATTGTACTCTGAGTTGCAAAATGTACGAGGCAAATTTAACAACACAGAATTATACAGTATGAGAGAATGCCAGTGCAAAAAAGACAATAGTTCAATAGTTGTAAAATTTGTAAGCTGCAGAAAAAAGGTAGTAAAAATTCTAATCTGTTTAAGTCGTAGCAGTACCTTATAACCATACTTGCAACGTTTTGGGCACAAAATTTGGCTTGAACACTTTAAATTTTACCTTATTGGATCTAACATAATTATGTCATATTAGATTTGCTTACTAATTTTACATATATATAGTGTTATTCATTGCATTCATCTCTATTTTCCCAAAAAAATAAGCACAACTTGGTTACTTAGTGCTCAGTTATACATTTTTAATGCTGCTATTCCATACTAGATGTCGCTGCAAAAAGCAACGTTGACATAAATATTTTGAACTTTTCAAAGCAAAAAATAATTACACGATGGCAGAATAAAAAACAAATACTTTGGAGAATTTGGTAACACAGTGGAAAATATTTATACAACTTAACAAGAGATTACTTTCAATACAAATAATATTTACCATTTCGTTCCTTACACGGCCGTGTATTATCCACTTACGTAGGTACAGTCAGCTACATACGTTCATATTCATTTACGTGATTTCGGATGGTTATATCGTCTCAACTTATCATGATGCTCATTGTATTGTGAGCATTTTAGACAAAGAAAACGTATCTGCCAAAATAACCATTGATGAATTAAGAATAATATTTAATCGAAGACTAATCGAGACATTCATAATACTCCCAGCAAAAGATTTTGAGATGTGTAGTGCATTTTGTAGTTGAATGTACATGTCTGCTATATTCTGACTTACTCAAAACAATGTAAAGAATTTAATAGTCACATAACAATGCTAAGTGTTTTCTATTTCATCCTCAATTTTAAATAGGTTTCATTGTCAACACGTCCCGGTCAAGACGCTCTTGAAATTTTCCTTGGATCAAATATACAAACGAGACAAAGACATAAATAACAAAATAGTATCATACGATTTATAAAGCAAATTATTCTGTCATTTAAATATACAGCAGACGTTGTATCTTGGCGGTTCTGAATTTAAGTTAGCTTTTGCGAATTGCCGCGCATGTACACTCGTGTACAGTAGAAAACGGTTTTTGCCAGAATTCGTTTAATTTTATAAAGAATGGACCTCATCTGTGTGTGTATCCTCATCAGTGGCAGATATTTTAACCGGAACGTCCGTCACGTCTTGTAATTAATTCTAATAAAGTTTTAGCAAACACTAAACAAAAAAAATTAACAATATATTTTTTTTATTTATGTACGCGCTGCAACTAGGTATAGGTACACTATGTTTTTAAGTCAGAGTATGTACTCAGCCCATCATAATTATTATAGACGCTACCTATAACATTTATTTTACAAAATGCACTAAAATAAATTTATTTTCTATTAAGTATTTCCTTTCATCATCCTCTTAGCGTTATCCCAGTTTCAATCTGGGGTCCGCTTACTAGTCTAACCTGATTTGGCTGAATATTAGCTTTTCCACAGAGCGACTGCCTGTCTGACCTGCGCAACCCGAAGGGCTAGCGATATTCAGTGTCATTTTATTTAGAAGGTATTGACATCCTGTAACGACTGTCATAGATCTTCATGACAACCAGGACCGACGGCTTAACGTGCTCTCCAAGGCGGGACAAGCGATAATTAACAATTCAATACACACTTTCCTGGATGGAAGGGTCCTGGGTTGCAGGGTAACTGGCTGAATAACGAGGTACTTGTTCAGACTGACGAGGTGGCGAGTATAATAAAACTATTATTGTAAGCAGACGATATCGGTAATTAAGCAATGTTTACAAATAATGGCAAGCTATATACAAAAATATACATTCAGAAAGGTTACTGGTGGGTAATGCGCACAATATCAATATTGACCAATAAAAGGAGACTTACAACTAACGGTTTTTACATGACTACATATTATAACTAGCTATAAACACAACTTGATTTACATCGGTAAACTCACTCTAACTAAGCGCTCTGTCCTTCACGCACAACTATATAATACAGTGGCATAGTACAAAATGCGTTGCACCTCATTCGCTTGACAAAACTCCGTGGCACGAAACGTCGCGGCTCACTTGCATGACATGCGTCGATGACGACACTCGCGCCGAGCTAGCGCGCGCGCTAAGCGTTATCAGTTCTTATCAGCTATCACGATTATCTCTTGTTTACGCTTCGTTGGGTTGTGCGTACTGCGCAAGTAGGTATGCACGCAGTACGCCACAGCACATAACTCATTGAAAAATCATTGGTGAGAGCCGTGGATTCGAACCCAATACTCTCTGCATGGCAGTCTATTGGTAGCTCCACACGGCTATCGCTGCCTATTAAATATTTCCTTTATAGTCAGCATTTCACAGGACTACAATGTGACGTGCACGATGGGTAAAGGGTAGTTTTCAGAGAACATTTTTCGATGTCTATGGGAATTTTTCTGTAACCAACTAACAAAACGAACGATCGATTCGTAAATTTTTTTGTACAGATTAGCTTTATACGTATCTTGTTCAAATGATTTATTTGAAATAATTGCAGTCCAAATGTACAAAATAAAAATATTTGAAATTCGTTCTTCTGATTCATATGACGTGCCCGTCTGCCATTTTCCGGAATAAAATAGTCGATGGCTCATTTTCCCTTTTATAAATCAGTATAAATTATTATATTATATAGCGAAAATGAATAGCCATCTTAAACAAAAAAGTAATAAGTATATATAAACTTAAAAACCTTAATGTGCTTATAAATAAGTAATTAATAAACAATTACACCAACCATGCAATAATTAAAAGATGCAACAATTACAATAAAGTACAAAGAAACAGTTGTCCACAATGAAAACTTTTGTCGTCATCTGTGCTCAAGACAGAGATAGTAACACGATTAATAAGGTGTGACAGAGATACATTACATCGCATCGCATCGAAAACTTCAAAAGTTATAAAGGGTGTCCAGTGTACATGTTTGACGCTCTATTTAATCGATTTTTATTGATATCGATTAAAATTAATTAGAAAAAATATAGGTCTATTAAAATACATATAAAGATTTTTGATGTGTTCCAACTCTTTTCATTTATGTCATCGTTAATAGATAACGGATATAAGTAAAGCTGGTCTTTATACCGAGAAAATAAATTTTATTAAATTTATGTTTTACTAAGAACTCTCTGTACCTATTGCTCGGTTTAATAAAATTTCATTTTATATCATAGAGTATTTTTATTATTATAACAAAAATAAATGAGTTCAAAATAAATTATAAAAGTATACGATGTAAATTTTTGCTTGAATAAAGTATTAATTTGTATTTACAAAAGGTGCATTACTGGCCTAGGCTACCACCCCGCGCACCCCGCTTCGTGCCCCCGCGTAGTTCCTAATAAGGATTACTGCGCAGCCTTTTGTGCTAACTTCAGAGCCGCCATCATAGAACGGCTGAAGTGTACTAAGAACATGACAGACTGCACCATTTCCTATATTTGTTTGTCTAGTTACATAAATTCATTTCTAAAACAAGCACTTAGTAAATACCAATTCTAGCAATCTAACTTCTCACAATGTTAATACGGGCAAGTAGCAGACGGTGTCAGTCCGTGAAAATGGCTTGTGTAACCTGTGCCGAACTATCCCCAGGTGGGGGAAAATAGAAGTTATTTTACCTTTTAGATAATTCAGTTTAGAGATCTTTATTACTCAAAAACAAACTTTACAGTTCACTTAAATATTGAGCAATCCATTTTATATACACATAACAACTTTTAATTACGCTATTAATACTCGTTACATCTTTAGTAGGTATCGAAAATGTATTCAAATAAATTCTATAAATAATAATTTAAATAGCAACTATTTAAATTATTATTTATAGAATTTATTTTGATACGAACAAGCAAAACTAGGTCTCATAATATAATTGTTTTAAATTACTCGTACCTATGATTCTGCTACTCGACACTAGATGGCGTGCGTACAAGCAGTTTTATTAAATCGAGCGTGTTACACAAAAAACCTTAAAAGCGAAAATATATAAAACAGTGCCCTCGTTTTATTTATTTTAGTGTTGTTTGAGCTATAAATATTTACTTAGTGTTAGTTTGTGACTAACGAAAACTCGAATGTGTTTTGAATATGCTCTTTACCCCAAATGTATTTCAAATTATGATACTATTGTCGATGAAGCGTGCGTTCTTACGAGAACCTATTTATTTACTTAAGAGGCGAATACTATCAAATTACTTAACGCAGCCATATAAATTGTTTAAGGACTGAAGGTCCCTTGCGATAAAGTATTTTTCTACACATTTCCATGTTCTCATAATGTATGTATGTATGTATAGACTCACGCCTTTATCCCCGAAGGGGTAGGCAGAGGTGTCATATTAGACTCACATTTCGCCATGAATTTTAGGTCCCAAGTAGTAAGAGGCGAGCCTATTGCCGCTACCGACCACATGACAAGACTCCGTGCTGCTACTGTGGAATTGGTAAAACTCAATAATGCTTTTGTCGAACCCGGGACCTCCGATCAGCAGACGCATACGCTATCTACTGGACCACGGAGGCAGAGTGTTCTCATAATAGATAAATAATTATTTAGGAGAACGCTTTGGATGTCAATCATAAAAATCTTAGATTATTAAGTATGTCGTACCGTAGTGCATATGATCGTCCAATGTTAGTTTGGTTTGAAATAATAAAATCTGTAAAATGCAGTTGGTAAAAATCGGATACGACCACAACTTTCATGTGTTGTTAAAAAGTTTATGTAGGTTTACAACGAGCACATTGTTAGAATTCCTATTCTGGATTTAACTTGTTTTCAAACCTTTTACTCGTTTTTAATTTGCTACGTTTTTGTGTTTAGGAATCTAAAAATGTATGGATTATTATTTATTTCTGGTAATTTTCTCTAATTTCCTTAAAATAAACTGCTTGATGGTGGATGGCTTTAAATAAATGGATTGATCCTACGTCGGATTAAATACTTACGAATACTAGCCGTATGTATGTAGGTTCCTACTTGCTACGGCCACGGTCTTGGCTAAACCATGAAAGTGTGGCGGAAGCGGCAGTAAGGCAGTGAACGAGGCTGGTTGCAACCTTGTTAACTATCATCATCACCATCAGCCTGATGTATGGATATAGCCCTTTCGTGTCCAGCCGCTGCCAGCCAATTTTTGTGTAAATCTTTGCTCTAGCTAAACGGAGGGCTCGACAAAATAATATGTGGATCAAAAAACATGTTGTCTTGTGTGGGTATTGAACCCACGACACCCAACGCAGTATTAAACGGCTAGGCAACCACTACGCTATAAAAGGCACTGCGTTATTTATCAATTTAAAAGGAGGATTCAGTTTTACCGTATTATATTTCGAACAGTAAACGACCCATCGTTGAGTCTATCAATTTATTGTATAAAATATAATTATTTGTACACCATAATGGTAAGGCATAATGAATTCTTTTTTGTACATAACACCTTTGATGAGATTGGTAATAAAAATGAAAAATTGTATAACGTATGTGTAGTTTTAATATGAGAGATTCGACAGACAGGATGACATTTACATGACATGTATGTGAGTACGGAGCTTGAAACATTGAACAACTGCTACAAATCACATTTATTCGGTATAAAATTCCTAGACGATAAATCAAGCGCTACCTCCCGTACCTATACCTAATCAGACGATGTAATGCGTAGCACATAATAAGTAAAATTATCTGTTATCTTTAGTTTTTAGTAGTTAGTATTCCATCTCATTGGCATCGATTGGTACTTTACTGAGTTACAAAGCACAGATACATGTCGAACTAGTGATGTATATTACAAATAGGTGCTACCAATGTAAAGTTAAATTTACTATTTCAACGCTCTCGCTAAAGGACAATGCCCAAAATCAGTACCGCTATAAAATAAGTCAGTATCGCCACAAAAATGTACTCATACCTAAATCATAAAATATTTGTTTGGCTTTACTTAGTTAAATTGATCAAAATCGTATGTGGGGTTAATATTTTGTTAGTAATTAGTTATTTATTTGATTTATTGCTCATTTTTAGGGTTCCGTACCTCGACATGAAAAACGAAACCCTTATAGGATCAGTTTGTTGTCCGTCCGTCTGTCAAAACCCATTTTCTCAAAAACGCGTGAAGGTATCAAACTGAAATTTATATCAAATAGTCAGGTCTACTGTCCCATGAAGCTGTGAAAAAATCTCGCCGCTTATGCTGCAAATTTCCGCAATTTTCGAAACTCGCAAGGAAACAAAACCTACTTCCCGTGAACTCAGAATCTTGAAATTTGGTACAAAGCAATGACTTATAGCACAGATACAAGAAAAATTGCGAAAACCGTAAATTTTAGTTACATCTTATCATAAAAATATTTTTAGTAATTTTAAAGTTACTACCATTTTCTCATGAACGCGTAGAGGTATTAAATTGAAATTCGTGTCAAATACTCAAGTGTATAATACCTTTAAGTTGTATCGAAATCAAACTTACTCGAAAGAAACAGCAATTTCAGCCGCATATTTCTCGCAACTACTCGCAAGAAAATCAAAACCTACAGGGTACTTCCCGTGAACTCAAAATCTTGAAATTTGGTACGAAGCAGTGTATTATAAAGCACATATAAAGGAAAAATTGCGAAAACCGTCAATTTTTAGTAATATCATATAAAAAATATTTGTATTAATTTTAAAGTTACTACCACTTTCCTCATGTACGCGTAAAGTTATTAAATTGAAATTCATATCAAATACTCAAGTCTATAATACATTTAAGCTGTAACAAAATCAAACTTCTATGTCAACGCAATCAAAAGAAACAGCAATTTTAGCATATTTTCAAACTCGCAACTACTGGCAAGGGAATCAAAACCTACAGGGTACTTCCCGTAAACTCAGAATCTCGAAATTTGGTACGAATCAACGTCTTATAGCACAGATAAAGGAAAAATTATGAAAACTGCAATTTTTTAGTTACATCATATAATAATAATAATTGTTGATGTTATCATTCCTCATGACAAGAATCTCGTGAAAGCCGAGAAAGACAAACAGATTAAATATCTGGTTTTGGCTCACAAGATTGTCGACATGTGGGATGTGGACTCAGCAATTATTGTGCCGATAGTTGTAACGGTTAATGGCCTAATAGCCCAAGAGCCTCGATCGTCACCTTAAGAGGCTCGCGTTGGGTGCTTGGGTCAAGGGCCTGATGCAAAAGGCAGTACTTCTCGACACGGCACGTATTGTGAGGAAGTTCCTATCTCTGGAGCCCTAACCAACGACAGCTTGGACCCTGTGCCCGTTGCTGGTGGGTTCCCACGGTAATATTAATAGGTAATATTTTTAAATGTATTTTATTTTTTATTGTATATTTAAAAATGTAAATGAAATCTGAAGAAAAATAAATAAAGGAATAATAATAATAAAACAAATGATGCAATGATATAGATGCAACTCTATGCACCCTCTTGAAGGCATGTTTGGGGCAGTGGAGGACGGTGCTTCGCTATCCAGGATGTCGACAGCCATGCCAAATGGGTATGGCGTACCTATAAAGATCAAACGGGGTATTTTCCAAGGCGACAGGTTGAGTCCACTATGGTTTTGCCTAGCACTGAACCCGCTGAGCACTTTGCTCGAAAGTCCAGGGCTAGGCTGTCGGTTGCAGACTAGAGGACAGGTTATTTCTCACCTCCTTTTCATGGATGACCTCAAACTATTTGCCCCCACTGACCTCCAATTAACTGAGTTACTAAAGATAACTGAGAACTGATAGCCTGAGAAAGATAGGATATACCAATAGACTGCCATGCAGAGGGTATCGGGTTCGAATCCACGGCGCGCACCAATGACTTTTCGGAGTTATGTGCGTATTGAATTGTTAATTATCGCTTGTCCCGTGCCTCGGACAGCACGTTACGCTGTCGGTCCCGGTTGTCATGAAGATCTTTGACAGTCGTTACATGGCGTCAGTACGTTCTAAATAAACTGGCACTAGTCTAAACCATGGTATATCGCTATCCTTTCGGGTTGCGGAGGTCAGACAGGCAGTCGCTCTGTGGAAAACGCTAATATTCAGCCAAATCCGCTTAGACTGGGAAGCGGACCCCAGATTGAAACTGGGATAACGCTAAGAGAAAGAGAAAGAAGACTAAAGATAACTGAAAGCTTTAGTAATTCAATTAAGATGGAGTTCGGTGTGGGTAAATGTGCGGTCATACATGTAAAGCGAGGCAGGAGTGTGGAATCTGATGGTATAGAACTCTCAGATTTCACATAACTTAGATCTCTCTCTGCAACGGAAACCTACAAATATCTGGGTATGTCGCAGGCATTAAGCATTGATGACGCTGGCATGAAACAGGCGTTGCAGGCACGCTTCTTTGGCCGCCTGATGAAAGTCTTAAAAAGCTTTTTATCGGGCGGAAATAAGGTACGTGCCTGTTACGGTTGGGCCATGCCCGTCTTAATGTACTCCTTCGGCATACTCAGATGGACTCAAACAGAATTGGACGCCTTGGATAGGAAAGTTCGCTGTCTACTCACGACATACCGGACGCATTAGCCGCGTTCGTCGGTGATGAGATTGTACATCCCGTGCAAGTGTGGGGGTCGTGGCTTCTTGAGTGTCAAGACCCTCCACAATCGCGAGGTGTGCCGGGCCGGGCCTTGCATGGGCCTGACGTAGATTTTCCAGCGTCGGTGTCCTGGCTGCGTTTTGGCGATCTTTTCACCGAAACAGAAGGATTTGTCTTTGCGATTATGGACGAAGCTATCATGACGAACAACTACCGGAAGTATATTCTGAGGGATGGGACGGTCGACATATTATGTCGGGCATGTCACCAGCCTGGTGAATCGCTTAGACATATAGTGACCGATTGTTCTCGTCTTGCCAACGGCGAATATTTGCATAGACACAACCAAGTAGCCAGGATTGTCCACCAGCAACTTGCCTTAAAGTACCAACTTGTCGACTCTAAAATAGCGTACTACAGGTATGTGCCCGACCCAGTTCTTGAAAATGGTCGTGCTACTCTGTATTGGGATCGGTCTATCATTACTGACAGAACTATTGTGGTGTTAATATTCACTGCCGAGATCTATAAATTCAACGATAGGGAAGATAGCATTACTAAAATATTTCTTTTTTGGTTCTGACTTGAGTGTTTCTGAAGAATCTAAGACGCCATTCCTCTCATTTCTTTTGACAGGTTATATACACTGCGCCTAACATGCCCATCCTTTCTGCAATTCGAATAACGTGCGGGTCTAGAGTTTCAGGTAGATAAATTATTTTGTGATTGGACCTTTACTAATTGACGTCCATTAGTTGTTTTCGTATTTCGAGCATTACGTAAATACTAAAGGAGTGAGTAAGGATTCTCAAATTGAGCCGCCTCAACAACCCAGTGTAACGGATCTGTCGTCGATGCTATGTAAATACATTCTACTGCACGTCTACCTGATACGTTGCATCTATTTATCAGTGCCAGTTTATCATAATAATATTCTAACAAAGAGTCCAAATATCTAGCTCGTCTGGCCAACATGTCGCTGAGCATCTGTCTGTAGGTTTCTTTTTTTTTCATTCGGCCCATGTAAACAGAACAGAGGGGAGACTTCATACCATCTTTGCAATAAATTGTTTGTTTTTCTGACCATTCACAAACAGTGGCGCACTCATTTACTATAAGTAGCTACATGGTCAGTATCTGTTCTTGTTTGCCTGGGCCGATTTTTGAGATCGTGTTACTAAGGGCTTACCTGAGCCACCGCTCAACATAGATTTTATTATAGATAAAAGGTCAACAAGAGTAGCTAGCTGTGGAAAATGGAAATGTCGACTCACCAGTGGTAATGTTTTGGCTGGCATCAACTGACCGCTGCTCATCTTCCGTCTCGTTGGTTCGTGTCCCTTTTAGTGGACAACGTGAACATTCTGCATGACTGGATGTGTGGTGGCTTAAATCATCCAGCGCCCGGCCGCCCTGCCCTGCTCTCTGGCTGTTCTAACGCTCCAGACCAGCCAACCAGCCAGCACCCGGCTGCTCTCATGCTCCAACACCCGGCTGCTTTCATGCTCCAGCACCCAGCCGCTCGCACGCCGAGGTGGCCGGCCGCTCGCACGCCGAGGTGTCCGGCAGCTCGCACGCCGAGGTGGCCGGCCGCTCGCACGCCGAGGTGTCAGGCCGCTCGCACGCCGAGGTGTCCGGCAGCTCGCACGCCGAGGTGGCCGGCCGCTCGCACGCCGAGGTGTCAGGCCGCTCGCACGCCGATGTGTCCGGCAGCTCGCATGCCGAGGTGTCCGGCCGCTCGCACGCCGAGGTGGCCGGCCGCTCGCACGCCGAGGTGTCCGGCAGCTCGCAAGCCGAGGTGGCCGGCCGCTCGCACGTCGAGGTGTCAGGCCGCTTGCACTCCAGCTGTCGTTTGTCTTCTTCCATAATGTATGTCTGCAATGAAAATAATACTCCGCAGAATTTCTTTTTTTAATGTCACACAGCAAACATTTAATCATTGTTCAAAACTAAGGAAAGATAATATGTACATAGTTCGCGGGAATGTAATAAAAAAGTACATAATGAATACAAAAAAAAAAACAGGTTTCAGCTTACAGAAAAAAAAATATTAACATACTTGTATGTCATAAATTTATATTGTTACAACAAAATTATATCAAAGTACATACAACGAGCGAAACGTAAATTAAAAGGAAAACCACGAGAAAAACTATTTTAATAACACATGTTTAAAAAAAATAAAAATTATGAAGGCGCTAGGTAGACAAATTATAGCATACCTACTTAGGATCACTATACCACTTCTGAGATTTATTTATTTATATAAAAACAATATAAGCTTACAGTTATAGACCAAATCGCTTATATGTTAAGTGAAGCTATACAATTCAAGAACAATAATATCTTAATATATATAAATCTCCTGTCACGATGTTTGTTCGCGATGGATTCCTAAACTACTTAACCGATTTTAAATTAAACTGGCACACCGTGAGCAGTCTGGTCCAACTTGAGAGATAGGATAGCTTAGATCTTTAATTATAGTCGCAATTTTATTTTATGGCAAATTATTTGTCTATAATTAATTGACAGTCACAATTATCTGTTAACTCCAAAAGATTCTAACAGATGTCGATACTTTTTATTTCGTCAAGGATTACATCGAAACCTTACCTGAATAATAAAACATAAAAAAATAAAGATATCGAGTCGACAACATATATCCGCAAAATTTGGATTGTCGAGTATTTTGTTAAATTCTAATGGTTCTATATTATATTATATATATAGAATAGACTTAGACTATATAGTCTAAGGTTCTGACAGACAAATCACAGTCGCCATATTGGCCGATCTAGCGAAACGTCACAGATACCCACAGAAGAATAACTAAAGCACAGATACTGGATAACACAGTCTTTACTAAGTAGTTTGTATGTGTAAATACTTTTTGCAGTTATATTTCTTAAACAGTTAAAACGACAACTATGGAAGTATCCGCCCAATAAAGGAGATTTGTATCAAATATAAAAAAATATATTAAGGCCCACTTGCGTAACGTTTGATTTAAGTCACTCCTTAATTTAAATTTGTTGACCAGAATAAACAGCATAAAATAATTTAAGTTAAAAGTATTCAGCGTCCTCTTGCACAACGACAACAACGCTTAGATTTAGTTAAACATTTTATGAGGTCGGTAAAGTAGTTTCTACGTTTTGTTTCATGGCATGAAGCCTTTTTGTTACGATTTTAACGATGTTATGCGTATGGTTTGGCATAAAACCTTAGACTATATATACTTTGAGTATAAAACAAAACGCATTGTCGTCGCCTAGCAACGAAATGACAATTGTCAAATAATAACTAGAAACTTTTGAGCATTAACCCTAGTACCCTACATGGGGTGCAGGTTCACCCCACACCGATTTATTTTCTAAATATCTCAATTTCTTTAATATCCACGAATTCTCACGTCGGAGTATTTTAGTTTGGTGTCAACCGCTCGCGTTACGTCAATACCGTGACGAGGGACCGCGTTGTGTGGTCGCCTGTATAAGTGCTGTGGGGTACGCCAGCACCCCAGTGTAGTAAAATCGTAAGATTATTTATTTATTAAGATTGTTGCATTTACATGTAATAAGTTTTTAAATTTGATTATTTATGTATTAAAACAATAGTCTTATATGAATTAAATACAGATATTTTTAGCTATTATGAGGGTAAAATTCAATGAAGTTTTTTTTGTTTTGTTTCGGATGGCTGTCAGAGGTTTGAATTACGAAGAAATAAGCTTTATTCTAGACCACAAATCTGGCGAGGAAGAAATAGAATTTGGGGCCAGTTGTAATTCCTGGGTTCTTTACAAGTTACAAAGTTCTGTACAAGTTTACAAGATCAAATAATAAGCCAAATATAAAGTTTCAGCAGACAGTTTTGAAATTAGGTTTGGAACTGATACATAAACATTTGGAGGACCGTTACCGGATGCCAATTCAGTCCATTGCAGTGATCCTCAAAAAAGGACCAAATCCTACAAGCGCTGTTGCTCAAACTAAATTTAACTTTGTGTAATAAGGGTGATTTGTGACCTCAAGTTACCGATTATGTTTAATAAAACGTATTTTCATGAATTGTTTTTTTTTATTTTAAGGATTACAGTCATTTTAGTATGGGGTGTTCCAGCACCCCAGTGTAGGAATAACATGTGCGCCAAATAGTGTAGGATTCTAGGGTTAACAATAACACAAGTAGGTACATTTTTATCCCCTCACCTGATACGGTCGCGGCGGCTATGTTGCCGTAATTTGATCGCCGAATTGAGACGCGCCGCGGCGCGATTTGAGTGGGTCACATATTTAGCATTTTATGGCCTTTCTGTGTATAAATACCTGACACATTATATATTGATGGAATCCTTGATAAATTATCTACAATGTTACAGTACAACCGTAACATTATATCGTACTGTGACCGAACTGTATTCAAGAGAAAAATAAAAATGTAATGAAATTGGGTAAATTCTGACTTTCTGATGAAATATATAAAAAAATAAACAAATTGTAGTTTTCTCTTTCGTTTTTATTTAACCTGCTATTATAAAGGAATAAGCATATTGAAAAACGTTTACACCTTTTCATAATAATATCTAACGTAAATCAACAAATTCCATAAGCGGTTTTTGTCGTTTTCATACCGTACGCGTAAAAACTGCATAAAAATGTCTGAACTTTGCACCTTCACTTTGTTCAACATATTTCATTAAACTCATGAGATATATATATATTTAGAAAGCTTGTTTGATGGTTAAAAGAATCACAATAAATTTAGGCGACAGAATTGCATTGATTTTAAACAAAAGGTAAATTAACAAGACCCTCGTTTTAGGCGGTCCAAAGCAGGGCATATTTAAAACTATGCTCATTATAACAAAATAAAACCAAAATACAAAATAAAGACTTATGAGTCTTAAAGAGTATAAAAGGAGCTTTAAATTTCAACAAATGACAATCTTATAGTTATTGTAAATAATTATTAATTAAATAAAAATTGCAGTAACAAAGGACAATGACTCGGCCTGACAGCCGGTCATAAAATGACCGACTGTTACCTGCATTATATTTTTCGTGAATATTTAGAAAATACATGAATGTAAGGACTTCTGCATATTATATACTATTTATTTATGAAATTATTCAAACAATACAACAAAAAAAATACCAACAAGTGCAGAAACAATACGTAAAATCATATGAAATATACGGGTGCGGGGCGAATTGGTTCTTACCTAAGGAAAAGTGTCTTTAATCTTAAATTACACTACGAATATTATCAACTTAAACATAAAACGAAAAAATACTTACTAAGGCATGATTAAATTGCTTCGGACTGATGCTGCAGCGTTTTTTTGGTATCAAAATTTATTATTGCGACAGGACACGCACAGCGACGCGGGAACTTTCTTTTGATTAGACGAAACTTTTTTTTTTTTTTTGGAGCATGTCTGTTTTCGTTTACAATACGCAAGGCGTGTTATTGTCCTACCAACCTAACGCAATCGCAAGCCGCTACAAATCGGTAAAACAGAGAAAACAGACTTGAAATGCGAACATAAAAAATGGTCATAATATGACTACGTATCAAAAATCGCCCTACTTTCTTCGGTCATAATATGACTATAGATCAGGTGAGGGGTTATCAGTTATATCATCATCATCATCATGTCAGCCTAGGGACGTCCACTGCTGGACATAGGCCTCCCCCTGCTGCGTCGTCCGGTCCAGTTATATAATTATAGATAATTTTCGTCGCTAATGACAAGATGCCAACATCAGTGTGACAGTTTTTAAATGAAATTAGCCACTAAACAGCCGATTTTCGGTAATTAATTTTGACAGTTCTTAAATCATATTACTCGACAAATTTTTCGTTGTGCAAGACGCTAGTGGTGTTTATTTTTTTTTTCTCGTTAAATACATCTTAATTCAATTTAAGAATCGTTGTGCAAGTGGGCCTAAAGTATCTTTACGTAATCTATACTAATATAATAAAGCGGAAGAGTTTGTTTGTTTGTTTGTTTATTTGTTTGTTTGTTTGTTTGTTTGAACGCGCTAATCTCAGGAACTACCGGTCGGATCTGAAAAATTCTTTTTGTATGCGATAGCCCAGTCATCCGGAAGGCTATAGGCTATATAACATAACGCTTCGACCCTTTGGGGCCGGGCAAAAGGCTAAAAAGGCTAAAAGATAATGTCGGCTAATCTCAGGAACTAGCAGTCGGATTTCAAAAATTGTTATTGCCTATAATAGCCCAATTATTCCGAAAGGCTATAGGCAATATAAAATAACGCCACAACTTTTAGGAGCCAGACAAAAATAATAAGATGGTCAGACGAGAAGGGGGAGGGTTGGGTCAAAGGCAAAAAAAGCTAAATGAATAGGATACAATCTATATGGGTATCGTTTTCGGCATTTTCGGGACACTGATTAATAATATGAAATTTATTTAGTGATCCAAGATGACGGACGGGAAATCAAATATGGCGGATGGGAAAATTTTAAAAATCAATATGGGTATCGCCTTCGATATTTTAAGGGGTGGGGAATCAAAATACAACATCTATTTCGTGATCAAAGATGGCGGTTGGGAAATCAAAGATGGCGGATGGGAAAATTTCAAAAAAATCAATATTAGTATCGTCTGCGATGTTAAAAGGGATGGAGAATCCAAATACAACATCTATTTCGTGATCAAAGATGGCGGATGAGATTTTTTTTTAAATCAATATGGGTATCGTCTCCGATGTTTAAAGGGATGGGGAATCCAAATACAACATCTATTTCGTGATTCAAGATGGCGGATGGGAAATCAAAGATGGCTAATGGGAAAAATTTTAAAAATCAATATTGGTGTCGTCTGCGATGTTAAAAGGGATGGGGAATGCAAATACAACATCTGTTTCGTGATTCAAGATGGTGCATGGGAAATCAAAGATGGCGGATGGGAAAAAATTAAAAAATCAATATGGCTATCGTCTCCGATATTTTAAGGGGTGGAGAATAAAAATACAACATCTATTTCGTGATCAAAGATGGCGGATGGGCTTTTTTTTTAAATCAATATGGGTATCATCTCCGATGTTTAAAGGAATGGGGAATCCAAATACAGCATCTATTTCGTGATTCAAGATGGCGGATGGGAAATCAAAGATGGCGGATAGGAAAATTTTTAAAAATCAATATGGGTATCGTCTCCGATGTTTAAAGGGATGGGGAATCCAAATACAACATCTATTTCGTTATTCAAGATGGCGGATGGGAAATCAAAGATGGTGGATGGGAAAGTTTAAAAAAATCAATATTGGTATCGTCTGCGATGTTAAAAGGGATGGGGAATGCAAGTACAACATCTGTTTCGTGATTCAAGATGGTGGATGGGAAATCAAAGATGGCGGATGGGAAAAATAAAAAAAAGCAATATGGGTATCGTCTCCGATATTTTAAGGGATGGAGAATCCGAATACAACATCTATTTCGTGATCAATGATGGCGGATGGGATTTGTTTTTTAAATCGATATGGGTATCGTCTCCGATGTTTAAAGGGATGGGGAATTCAAATACAACATCTATTTCGTGATTCAAGATGGCGGATGGGAAATCAAATATGGCGGATGGGAAAAATTTAAAAAATCAATATTGGTATCGTCTGCGATGTTAAAAGGGATGGGGAATGCAAATACAACATCTGTTTCGTGATTCAAGATGGTGCATGGGAAATCAAAGATGGCGGATGGGAAAAAATTAAAAAATCAATATGGCTATCGTCTCCGATATTTTAAGGGGTGGAGAATAAAAATACAACATCTATTTCGTGATCAAAGATGGCGGATGGGCTTTTTTTTTAAATCAATATGGGTATCATCTCCGATGTTTAAAGGAATGGGGAATCCAAATACAACATCTATTTCGTGATTCAAGATGGCGGATGGGAAATCAAAGATGGCGGATAGGAAAAATTTTAAAAATCAATTTAGGTATCGTCTCTGATGATTTAAGGGATGGTGAATCCAAATACAACATCTATTTCGTGATCAAAATCCAAATACAACATCTATTTCGTGATCAAAGATGGCGGATGGGAAATATAATAATATAAAAAAGTTATTATTGGTGGTGAAAAAGTGGTAGTGGTATTTGATGTTCGATGCAGATAATGGCTATATTCAGTGGATACCTCGCCTACGGAACCCTTCATGGGCGAGTCAGACTTGCACTTGATTTAATTATTTAATAGCCATAGTATTTAATAGTACCTATTAGTAATTTTATCATATCACTATATCAGTGATCTAACCATATCACTCATATACCACGTTCTCATCTCCTTACAATAAGTTAGTTTTTCTACCCTAGAAATAATTTATATGGCAAAACAACTTTGCCTAGCAATTAAGAGATTAAACACTTAGGTTCTTGGTAACTTTGTTCTGAATAAGTTGGAAAAGAGTTAAAAATTAATATGAAATGTTATCCCGGCGAACTCAATGTAAATACATTAAAAAGGCGATACGGAGTTCGCCGGGACAGCTATTATATTATATAATAAAATTAAATTAAACTAACACAATTTTAAAACTTATTAAATTAGAAACTATACCTACATAACTATACATTACAAATTTTATTTAAATGTCAAGTTTAAAAAAAGGAAAATTGAACTACTTATTATACCTATATTGATATAAAATATGTCAGCATTGGGATCGGCTTGTACAAACTTATTAATTAATTTGATTGCTCTAGCAGTAGGACTATTAGTTAAGTTTAGAGGCCATGATGGTGGCCAAGCAAGCAGTTGATAATCTCTCCTACTGGCACCTCGCATGTATCGGTCAGGCACGTAGAAGTGTAAGTACTCCCGTACGGAGGGATTGTCAACTCTATTCCTTAGTAATAGACAATAGTGCAAGATATGCATGTAGTCGCGTCTTAGCTGCAAGGTATTAATACCAACCATATGTTCGTATCGAACATAGAAGGATCCAAAATGGATGGTATCCATACGTCCTCTTGTACACAAAGCGTGCAAAGGAGAATGACCAAATTTGTATGGAAGATGGGCTAAGTTTGCTTCTCGATGATTTGACCAGTAAAATATAGTAAATATACTCCTAATTAAATTAGGAAAAAATGAATACGATATTCGGCGGCAGTTCTTAGCTATCGGACATTAAAGATATCAAATATTTTGAGGTTAAGTATTGTGAAAGTTACATGATTTAATCACATAAATAGTAGTAAATTAGTTAATTATCGCCCGTGCTTCGAAGAGTACTTAAATTAAGCCGTCGGTCGGTCCTAGTTGTCATGAAGATCTTTCACTTTCGCACGTCGTTACGGGGAGTCAGTACGCGGACCCAGGGCTCCTAGGCGTTGAAGTCTTGGATGGAAGCGACATAACTCTAGGACGGTGAAGATATGATTTAATCATATTAACGGAATTTATTAGAAGCCTCTATGTATATTATACAATATAGAAAATAGTTGTAAAAAGAAGTGTAGATACGAAACAAACGCTTGTACATTATATTAGTTTACGGTTTTTTCAGTCTGATATATTTCTTACTGAGAATTCTCAATACCATGTGGTACAATTAATGAGAATTTCAGGGAGACTAGTTCGCAAAAGATAAGCTCATTCCATCGGACCTTATTACAAAGTTGGCATTAAAACAACACTGTTTTATGCTTAATAGGTAAATGAAACAGTTTTTATGTTATTCTTCATTTTATTTGTTATTACACCTAAATCTTCTTCAAATAAATCACCTCAAAATGAAGCAGGAGCTTGTATATCGTATACCACAATGTGGTGCAGGTATGACCTCAGAAGTTACAACAGCTTTAATTAATGTGTAGCATGCTAAACATAAGACTCAATTCCAATTATAAATATGTTCAATTCCTGAAACAAACAATTAAAGGAGTTTGAATATTCGGTGAGGAGAGCACGAGAGAATTGTAGGAATTGAGAAGATAAGTAAAGAACACTTACACAGACTGGCGCTATCCATGATGTCAAAATATTGAGCTCCGAATCAGATAGCTTGTCGCAAAGGAAGAGTTAACATAACTGCAATCCTCACCACGGCTAGTTGTTCTAAGTCCAGACGACATACAGTCCGTTCACAGTTATTTTACCTCTGACAGATGTCGGTGTTTATTTTCTTTATGTTGGAATTGTACTCTGTGTTGACCATAGGGTTACCCGTGCATAACATTTTACCCAATATTAGTGGAAATGCTTCAAAAATTCAAGTGCTTGAAGCTCATGGCCGCAAAGTGGTTAGATTACCGCCATACCACTGCGAGCTAAACGCAATTGAACTTACGTGGAGTCTCATTAAAAGGCGAGTCACAAGCAAAAGTTTAGGACAAGAGGCAACCAACATTGTGAATTTAGCTGAAGAAGCTTTTCAATCTATCACTGCAGAAGACTGACAAAAACAATGCAAACATGAGCGCCACATTGAAGACAAGCTTCGTGAAACAGATGGGTCTACGGATGCTGAAATGGACAGGTTCATAATAGAATTAAATTCTGAGTCTGATACAGAATATGACAGCAGTTACGAATCATCATAACATTGGCAGTCCACATGGATCATTCTTATAGACTCACGCCTGTTTGCATGCAGGGGTAGGCAGAGGTGTAATATTAAACCCACATCATTCTTATTCAAAATAAATATGAAAATTAAATTTGCAGTTTTTGTATTTGATAATTAGAACCTCACGTTGGCGTAATTATGATGCGTTTACCTTTATTATTAAATAAACAACATTTTTATTATAACTACTTATCTTCATAGGAAATTAGTTATTTCGTAAGAAAATAAATGTACATGCATATAGCCATGCCGATATCAAGAGGTTTGGTTACAAACATTACTTCCAAATATTTAATATGATCGCTTAGGCAATAAAAAAATAAGTACATTTTTACCAATACTGTATATTTAAAATAGGAGTACTATATACCAAATATAGCAACACAACGCCCAGGTTGGCCAATCTAACAGCTAGAGGTAAAATAACTGTGAACGGACTATAGGTACTAATGTTACCAATAAAGACTGTCTCATACTTTAGTCAACCCACGAGACTTGATAACACGAAATAAACTTGTTTGGTCCACAAAGGATTGTTCAAGTCAATATAAACGACAGTAAATTACTTATTTTCCAATAAAGAGATGAGCATAGGTGAAAAAGCAATTTGACTGTTTTCATGTCAAAATAACTGACGTAAGACCAGAGAGGTTGGAGTAGTAATAAGGTTATATTTCTTTGCGTAAGACATTACAGATGCCAGTATAATAAAAATATGTTCCCATATTTTCGATAAGTACAAAACATTATTTCGTGGGTAATATGTTGCAAAAAGGATAAACATATTATTTATAGAAAATATTTCACCACAGTACATTTGTCAAAATATCATATGATTTTGGTGTTATTTTGCTTATTAGAACTTTTGTTACGTCACCCTGTTTTCACTATGAATGTAATTTTTTCCTATTAAAAGGGGTTTGCAAGAAACTGTAAACATTTGCCTAAATATGCAAAATGAGTTTTGAATATGAAATGGCGATGTCACGACCGGAACAACGCAGATACTTTTAATTTTGAACTAAAAGTCCCCGTTTCGCTTTAAATTAAAATTAATATATATAAAATTATAAAATAAAAGATCATTTTCTAGATATGAATGGTTTAGAAGCAAACGTGCCACAAAATAGCCCAGTTTTGGTCATTCTCCTTTGCGCTGGACTTTTTCTACCATAAGAGTATAGAGCTTTTCGCGCAGATTCCATATGACAGCATTATATTCAAGTTTGCTTCAGACGTATGCGTTATACAACATTTTAATGATTGCGACATTACCAAATTCATTTGAGGTTCGTATTATAAATCCTAATGATTTCCTAATGATGAGATGTTAGACATTATCAGGATGATTATTGCAATATGATCAACAAATGACATACAAATTAATACAACAGTGGATAGAAAAGAAACAATAGCTTTGTACTCACATATTATATTTTACAATCATAAAGCGATTTCACACAAGGTATCATAATTATACTGTATTAGGTTTGGTGATTGTATTCTTATTCTTAACTCGTCATCAATACCTTCTTTTTACAACTCCGCACCAATACGACTGAAAAAAAGTCGACAATCGCCTTTCTATATTTTATATTCCCGCGCATCAATAAGCATAATGGATTGTGATTGGCCAGTCGTGTCGGTGCTGCAATACAGATAATCAAAATATTACTTGTCAACCAGAACCTTTACTACAGGGGTTGTATAGGTCAATTAAATAATGGCTTGTAATTCATTATCGCTAACAATTCTTATAAAACTAGGCTTTGAATGTCGGGTACATAACACTGGTTCATTTTATTAGCTTCTGTAAAACAACCTCATGCTTTTTAGATATACAAATAACCGAAATCTTCTTTAGACATCATACATTGAAGGTGTTCCAACAACAATGAAACTTGTAAACATATACTATATTATTATTAACTTCTCGTTGAACACGTTATATTGTAGTACTCACGCAGTTTATACCAAAATAAAATACTTTATCACGAAAACCTTCCATAATAGTCAATGATTCAATTACTCGTATTTTGATTTACTCTTAGACTATATATTATCTTAATAGACGGAGGGATCCGATCACAAGACCATCACTAAACAGTCTGACAAAGGTGGCCGTGTTCGATGCCAGTTAGAAGTACGCACACAATTTTATTTTCTTTCTTACTCACCATGCGGGTTCCTGGTTTAATTCTTTTAAATTATTTTTATTTCTTACTTACTTAAGACCTAGGTTTCAGTTCTATAAGGGCGTAATTAATTTGACCTGTATTAATTTGTGCAGCGATAGCCGAGTGGAGAGACAGACAGACTGCTACGCAGAGGGTCTCGGGTTCGAATCCACGGCATGCACCAATGACTTTTCGAAGTTAAGTGCGTATTAAATTGTTAATTATCGCTTGCTTATCGGTGAAGGAAAACATCGTGAGGAAACTTGCATGTCTGAGAGATTTCCAAAATGTTCACGAAAGACATGTGAAGTCTGCCAACCCGCACTTGGCTGGCTGATTGCGGGTTGGCAGACTTTAGTTGGCAGATTAGTATCCTTGTTATCCTTACTTTAAGGATTTACTAGATTTGTATTTAATGACATAAGTCAGTCATCAATTACAAGAAAGGCCATTCGGAAACCATAAAATATTATTTCGTTTTCTACCAAAGAGTTTAGTATTATGCTGCTTCAATATTTTATTTCTGAATTGGCGTCGATTTATGCATTACATTTCCAATCAACACAGTGTCGTTACTATTACAATATAAATTTTATAAATATTAACCATTTCACCTAGTTTGGAACGTACCATTCATTCAATAAGGCGGTCATTTAGCCACATCTCTATGTACGTTACTAAAGTCATCGAGTAAGCGATAGATGTCAAAATGCCGTTTGTGCTGCCTGCTATAGTTCTGTCATCGAGGACTCGTCACATTTACTTTACAAATTCGTAAATATTTTGTGCTTGAGCCTCAGGTTGAAACTGGGATAACGCAAGGAGGACGATGATGATTTTATGGCATCACAACAAATAAAAAAACGCACATAGCTTATGTACTTAGTTCGTATCAATTTCGTCAATTTGCGTGTTCTTTGCGTGCCAGACCAGCTTCGGGCACGTTCGGATTATTTCGTGAAAGCTGCGCCAATCGCCTCCCTGCGCCTATCTCCCTCTCAACAGTACGCGTTTGGCAACTGCAATGAATGCACGTTACATGTATTAACAAAAACTTACGTTGCGTAAATATTTCACTAAACGATATCCCACATTAAAAGTCTTGTGAATTAATCAAACATTGATGGTAAGAAAAGGTTCAGTGTGGCAGAACGTCGCAAGCATTTTAAAGGGAATACATGTTTAAAAAGACGCTATAATTATTTAAACTCTTACTTTGATAAAATTCACAGGTACCTACTGGAATTTTACTATTAACCAAAGGCACGAGTTTCAAAATGGTAGTAGTGCCATGTCAACTGACATTCCCTCGGTGTGTTCAGGTGTGTCGTATTTTGAAAAAACCGAGAAGGCGAAGAAATCTGGGTGCGGCACTACGCTAAATCGGTGACGATCGATCGGTGATCGCAAAGATAAGGAACAACGATTGTCAAAACTGCTTTTCGAAGTTGCTAGAAGAGCCTTATTTAATTCGAAAGTACTGGATGTATTTTTTGTGGACCTTGTCTTCTTCTCTCATCATCTTAGAGTCAGATCGTCGAGAAAAAGTTTGATAGAGTGCCAACTCAAGATAATTTGTCTCCTTACAAATTATCTAACCCACACATGTAAGATTTTTGTTTTGTTGCGTGTGAGTGGGTGGCCTACTCTAGTATCAGATTTTAGAGACCACCCGAAGGCCGCCGACTTGGCCTTACAATTTAGTCGTTAGATAAGAGCCAGGACCGTCAGTTCTAGGTAGTAGAAGTTGAAGCAAGGTAGCACGCTGATGTAAATGCCACATGAGGTCACCCATCCAAGTGGTGACCTGTGCAAACTTTGCTTAACTTTTCTAACGCTAAGCCAAGTCACGCTATGAGCGCTAAATGATAGAAACAACAGTATGGAGCGCAGTTACCACGAGCTAATAACACTAATAAAGGAATAAATATATCATAAATACATACATACATACATACATACATACATATCGTCACGCCTTTTATCCCCGAAAGGGTAGGCAGAGGTGTATTTCTACACCCACTTTTCGCCAGATATACTTTAGTCCCACGTAATAAGGGGCGAGCCTATTGCCGTACCGGGCACATTTGCAGACTCCGTGCTGCTACTGAGAATTTCGTGACAGAAAAGCCCAATAACACTGCCCGACCCAGGAATCGAACCCGGGACCTCCTGATCCCACGCGCACATTTATGCCGCGAGACCAACGAGGCAGTCGTATAAGGTTTGATGTCAAGTTTTCCGTCTCTACGCAATGATGGTATTTGCATCGTGTTATCCCAAAGTCGCCTCTTACGACACCCACGGGAAGATAGGGGGTGGTGACACTTGTATTCTATGCCGTCAACTACACCATAAATAGAAAATAATAACAACACTGTTGATTATGCCTTGCTTAATGGTGAAGAAAATCATCGTGAGGAAACCTGCATGTCTGAGAGTTCTTCATAATACTGTTGTAAAAAGACATGAGTCCCAGCCCACAGTTGGCCAACATGGTGGCCTTACCCTTCTCATAGTAACAAGAGGACCATGCCCAGCTGTGGGACAATAAATGCGGTTTATGGTGATGCTGGTAAAATAATCCTTCATACCACACGACAAGAAGATAAGGTAAGGTCATCATACAATGGAAATGATTTGATGTCTTTCATCTTCTTGAGACTACCTAATTGCTGTTTTTGATTAATTCTTAACCAAGCACATAGCTCGTTATGGGAGTTTAGACTCAAGAAATACAAGTTACCGTCCTTCAAAACTGGTAAAGAACCATGTGACAACGCAGCTTACATGTCTGGTCTATAATTAAATATATCGGCCTACACATTAGGCCAATTAAAATGGTAAATATGCAGCTGAAAGCAGCCCAGAGATAATACGTTCTTTATTTTTACTTCTGTAAGAGCTATTCAATTTTTTGCAGCGTCAATTCCTTAAAGCTTTTTTGACAATCAACAATAAACAATAAACACATTGGTATACAACTCATTGGTCATATGGTCAGCTCATACATATGCATGCAATAGTCTACCCGATTCGTGCAATGAAACTCATGCGCCGTTATTTTTTCTCCAAAATTACGCACAACAGAAGAAAGCATTGGAATATCACGCACTAGCCTTCATATCGGTATTTCAATAATTTTTACTGGTTTGTGAAGTCTTTAAATGAAAAACAACAACTAAAAGATATTCAATTAACCATTGCCGGCGCACACATAAAGATACGTTATACATGTAATATACACATAAATAAATTTTAAATCATGAAATGAGAATAAACAGAACATAGTTCTATTATTTTAAACCCATTCATTTATAATAAGTTATTCTATTATATTATTATTTTGGAAGCTTTAAAGCGTCTGGTAAAAATTACCGTCGCCGAAATGAGTCTTAGACCAGTGCAGATACGTTAGAAAACGGCAAAAAGTCAAATAAAATTATAGTAGAATGAAACCCATTGGAGAAGGAAGAGAATATAATAAAAATTAAAGAAAAATAAATTACGGGCCATCTGAGGTCGAGAAGTGGGTGGAGTTGCGATTTTAAGGGTAAAAAAGGGTTTTTCTCGATTGCCGGTAAATCTACAAGTCCTACGGGAAAAACGTCAATGGCAAAGTTGTAGGTAATAAAAAGATCTACAACTTTTGTATTTACACTTTATTCACAATAATATAATTAATACACTTCGTCAAAATTGCTGTTAAAAATTCAAATAACCAAGTTTTTGGTTTTATAATTTAACTTTTACAATAGTTTTCTTTTTTTCACAGTGAAAACTTATATTTTTATGTTCCAAACACACTGTAAATGTTTTTATTTAAACTATTTATTTTCACTCCTTATTTTGACTTAATATCGAAATAAACCCCTAATTTTCAATCGGAAATTCTCACGTCAAAATATCTGTATTTTTTTAAATTGTTCGTTGAAATCTCAACTTGCTGATGGTGTAAATAAAATATACATTTCTACGGTGAACGTTCTCAGAAAATGCAAAAAAACTAAACAACCTCGAGACTGAAGCTTTTTTATCATTATGTACAATTATGTGGTATTTATTAAAATTAACACTTTAATTACTCGAAAAAGACGTAAGACATGCTACATTTATTAAAAAGAACTTGCAAATCGATATATAAGTACAACTAAAATTAACAACCAAATAAGTTGATATTTAATAAGACATCTGCAATATTTTGAGAAAGTTATGGAATCTTCTTTATATTATAGCGTAGACTCCTATTTATTGCTATTTTATGATAATGTTTATACCACAGTTTATACTTGAGTGACCCACAGACAATTTTAGCCAATCAATAGTTATTTTATAGAGACGTGGGGAAGGGCTAGGTGGATCCCAGCTCTGACATGTATTTTTATGGATAATGTTGTTTACTGTTACGTTTTTCGAATACTGACTAACTGTTTTTACAGTTGGGGCCCAATTCTCCTAAATAAATACAGTTTCGATAAACATAATGTCAGTATCATACTTACGTCACAGAAAGCGTAGTCTTATAAATTATCTGATATTTAAATGAAATTCTAACGAGATCGTAAATTGAAATAAGTGTCAAAATTATGTGTCAGCGACGAACTGTTTATTTCAAATTACTTATACGATAATGGCATTAGGTTAACAGAATACCGCTTCTGAGTCAATTCAAAATATGATTTCAATGTCATATAAAAATACGAGAATTGGCCTCCTGATACGAAAAAACTGGTAGTAAGGCCTAGATCCACCTAACCCTTCCCCTATTAGTATATATAGGCATATTAGAACACATT
Source organism: Euclidia mi (assembly GCA_944739405.2). Taxonomy (NCBI): domain Eukaryota; kingdom Metazoa; phylum Arthropoda; class Insecta; order Lepidoptera; family Erebidae; genus Euclidia; species Euclidia mi. Next base: position 11,060,822 of record OX123199.2, on the reverse strand, counting down.
ACAGTATCCTCTGGCTGGGACTGGCTGAGACTATCAACTTTAGATGCCCAGAGAAAGAGTTAGTCTTTTTTTTCAACTCCAGTTTTTAAGGGTCGTTGTTATGAGTGAAAATTGGAGCTCATGGTTCTGCAGAGGCTAGACTAGGTCTTGTTTTGAAAGAAGTAAAGACAAATTAAATGTATTATTTATTGCTGACGACGAAAAAATTATAACACATTGGAATGAAAATTTGTTATATTTCATTCGATTTTCGTTTGTAACTTTGTTATCTTTCATTTTACGGCAAAATGTTATGGAATAAAAACTGTAGAGAATTTAATTTGCAACAAAACCTAATTTTAAATTTTTCTGTAAGGCTAATAGTTTAAACTAGAAAACCCATTTGTACCACTCTTTTCAAGATGGCGGCCGAAGAACAAGGGCTGCGACCCCACAAACTTGGAGTTAACATAATACTAGCCCCCTCTTGACATCTATAAAGTAAAATTGCGTCCTCTGAAAAATGCACGCTGAGCTGAAAAAAATTTTACATTTCAATGGACTATAAGCTTTCATCAAGACCCTTTTAACAGTTTGCGTGAAATAGAAACAAATATCCATCGAACCGCACAAACTTGTATTTATAATAGTAGTAAAACATATTTTATAATTAAAATTATTTTATGGATAAAAATTAGGTAATTATTCTATAATCATATATATTTTTTTTTTTTCTCTTTATTTATTTTAAAGGAACGGTTAACAAAATGTTATGTAGGTTCCATCGTAACCTAATCTTATTACTAACATCAAATAGTTACTAGAGAGTAAACCATCATCGCTTCCGCTGACATTGGTGATGACAAAATAATATTATATGTACCTATATCTAGCTTATTTATTTTTAAATTTATTATTAAAGAACTCCTCTCAGACTCGTTCCGGGCGCATTCCACCAGAAGGTGATATAAATCTTCAATTTTATTGCAGACTAAGCAGTTAGGAGACTCTACTTTTTTCATCAAAAAAGCAAAAGACTTCAGTGGCATGTGTCCAGAACGTAGTCTGAAAGCAGTAACCAAAATTCGCCGGCTAACCATAAAATTACTAAACCATGGCAAAGGGGGAGGCTCACTTTGAATAGTTTTATACCATAGCCCTTTAGATTTTGATATCTCGTTAAAATATGATTTCCATTCTTCATTACAATAATTTTTAAACTTTGAAAGAATTTCGGTATAATATGGCAAAATAAATATTTGAACACCTGACGTAACAGCTATGTTAGCTAGTCTGTCAGCCTCCTCATTACCTCGCAGACCAATATGCGACGGGACCCACTGTAACACTAGATTAACACCATTTAAAAGTAAAGTTTGTATTTTACTTAATGCGGCAAAGGCTATCGGCACACCTCTGTGTCCAGAGGCGCACCGAGCCAAATGCTGGAGCGCACTCTTACTATCAGTAAATATCACTATCTTAGAGTGTTGAATAGTTGAAATGTAGGACAACGCTTCAGAGATTGCTAATAGCTCTGCCGTCATTATAGACACTTCAGATACTATACTAAAACACGCACCTGTCTTAGTTAGTGGATCATAAAAGGCGGCCCCGGCCTTGGAGCTCTTTGAACCATCAGTAAACAATTTGTACCATCCTTTATATGTTTCTAGTAATTCATGTGAAATAAGACATCTTAAATAGCGCGTTTCATAAGTTTTTTTTGGCATGTTTACACTTTGTAGATTAGTTTGGATCGCATTTTTAATTGAAATATTACTACACCAGAGATTTAATTTATACATGTCTAAGGGGTTAGATGAATAGATTTTTTCTTCCTGAATTATATTATAAGTATCCATTAAAACAGGTGTCTTTTTATTTGACCAGTATCTGTGATTCTTAAGAGCTCCAAGGTCCGATAGACACTTAACCGTCTTACACTTAGTCCACGATTTAGCCTTGAGGCAAAACTTAAATGCTAAATATTTACGTCTTATATGTAACGGGGGTAGACAACATTCGCTTTCCATCACATGTATAGGTGTGGTTTTAATGAATCCACCAATAACTCTCATTGCCTGGTTTTGAATTTTGTCTAATTTATATAACCTAGACTTAATACTACTATCGTAGAATACACAACCGTAATCTAGTCGGCTCCTTATCAAAGAGATGTATAAATGTCTTAGATGTATAGGATGCAAACCCCAGCAAGAATTTGCTAGTACTTTTAAGATATTTAACATGTTCTGACACTTTTCCTCCAGTTCATTTATATGTTTGCCCCATCGAAGCGAGCGGTCCAACCATACGCCCAGATACCTGATGTTCTCAGTTGCTGCTAAGGGAATATTATTTAGACATAATTGTACGTGTTGCCTTCTATATCCTCTGCTAAACAAACAAAACTGTGATTTGGACGTGGACAATTCTAAGCCCATACTAGACAATAACTTCACAATATTATTTAAAGAGGTTTGCAAATGTTGCACACTTTCATCTATAGTTTTTAGACTGGCAAAGATAACAAAATCGTCGGCATACTGACATATTTTAACCATATTAGAAATTTTATTACAAATTTCAAATGTCACAATATTAAAGAGCAGAGGAGAGATCGGATCTCCCTGTGCTAATCCTCTAGTACTCCATCTCACGATATCACTTTTGCTCTCCGTGTCACCTTTGATGATTAAGTGTCTTTGCCTAAGAAATTCCCACAAATAATTACAAAAACGACCACCCACTTTTAAGTCATCCAAAGTTTTAACTACATTATCTATCAAAGCATTGTTGTAAGCATTCTCAATGTCTAAGAAACATGCCAGAGTCGATATGTTTTTTGTAAACCCTACTTGAATATATGAGATCAGCTGAGCGAGTGAATCCAAGCACGATCGTCCTCTCCGAAAGCCTGTAGTGCTAGGGGGTAAAAGCTTATTATGTTCAACGAACCACTCTATACGTTTAGCTAACATCAAGTGAAAGATCTTACATAAACAAGAAATAAGCGAGATTGGTCTTAATTTGGAATTATCTGCTAATTTAGGTATTGCAATTACTTTAATATTACGCCATTCATCAGGAACACAACCAGAGGTAAAAATATTATTATATATCTGTAGCAAGAATATTTTGGCCACAGTGGGCAGATTGAAAATCATTGAGTACGTAATATTATCGATTCCCGGCGCGGAGTCTTTCCTTTTGATACAAGCCTCTAGTTCTTGTAAGGTAAACTCTGACTCTAATAGCACATTGTTTGAGATAAACAGAGGTTTAGAGCATTGAACTGAATCGGGGGTCAAACTATTTAACAACTCTATTCTTTTATTCCACGGAACATAATGATTGTGTTGTTTATATCCCTGAATCCACTTCATTTTGCGCCACATCACCGATGAAGTTACAGTGCCATCTACTGAGGAACAAAATGTTTGCCAGCAATTTGTTTTAGCTCTACGAATTTCTTGTTTAGCCTTTAACGCTTTATTTTCTAGCTCTGCTAGGTTTACCGGTGTAGGGTTACGTCTGAATGTCCGCAATGCAAGTCTCCTTTCTGCTACAAGTTTTGAAAGATATGGGGTCCAATATGGCTTTGGTTTAAAATTATTATCTGGATTCATACAATTTTTAATTAATGGTATGTTCTTCTCAACAGATTTATTGATAGTTGAAATAAAGGTCCTATACATTTGCGAAATATCATGTGAGCTGTGGGGATCGATATCAGAAAATAACTGCTCTATGTCATTAGAATATGCTAACCAGTTTGCTTTTTTAAAGTTACGTTTGTTGTTAGTGGAATCACTTATAGCTTGGTAATTCATTTTAATTTTAATCATTAAATGGTCACTGCCCAAGTTGTCACTTAATACTTGCCACCTAAAATGAACTGCAATATCGGAAGAACCAAAAGTGATATCTGGAGATGACTGTTGTAGAACATTACTCACGTATCTCACCCGCGTGGCGCTGCCGTCATTAACGGGAATGTATCCGTATTCTAACGCTGAGTCCATAATTTGCTTGCCTCTTACATCTGTCTTATAGGACCAATTAGAGTGATGCCCATTGAAGTCGCCGGCTACAAGTGTTTTGTTAGGACACAGCGAAAACAACTCATCCCAATGGTTTTGTCTAGTTTGTATAGAAGACGGGCAGTAAACTGAAATTATATTTTCTAAGCGTTTACAATTGTATATTTTAATATGTAGCATCTCGATGCCAGTATTGCTAATGTTTGATAATTTACATTCTGCTTTTAACGAGTTATGTATGACAATCGCTACGCCCCCATACCCATCCATTCGGTCTTTTCTATATATTTTATACTGGGATATGTTTAAAAAACTATCTTGCTCTAACCATGTCTCACAGATGATTGCAATATGTATTTGTTCTTTATATAAAATTGACTCAAATTCGATAATTTTAGGTCTTATACTTTGCGAATTCCATTGCATTATGTTGATAGTGGCATCTTTTACTTTGTTAGGAGCCATCGTTAAATAATGAAAACACTTTGTTTATCAAATTCCCCTCATTTACAAATCCAAATACCAGTTGAATAATTTCTTCAATAATTAAACTAATTACTAATTTGATTTTATCAGCAGTACTAGACCTGGAAAAGTAGATTTCTCTAAGTTTATCCATTAACTTCTTTAAATAAAATATATTTCTATACGTTTGCTTCTGTGGATCTTCTGAGTTACCGGTAGATCCACTTTCATTTGAAGGCTGGTTCATTTCATAAAGCTCATCCTTTTCACATTCCTCTTTACGTTTGTTTGTAAGTTTCTGGGATTTTTTAGAAGGTTCTGGCTCTGTAGACTCCTCCATAGGCTCCTCTGTATCTCGCTTGTCGGCAAAAGAATCCTCATGGGCTAACTCTATCTGTTCTGTACGATTCCGTGTTCCTGACATCAGGATATCCCTATACGACTTTTCTTTGGACTGGGGAGTATTGTGTATTTGGGTCATGTTTACCTCTTCGTTGATAAATTCATTCATCTGTTGAGATTTATATTTGTTGACATATAGCCCCGATGCTGTTCTATAGGTACAATTCTCCTCGCACATAATTTGTCTGATAGCCTTTTCTTTTTTAAAGGCGGGACACGATTTGTTAAGTGCCATATGTGCGCCCTTACAATTTATGCACTTAAAATTACTAGTTGCACAATTGTCGTGATTGCCGCCGCATTTGGGGCATAATATCTTCTTGGTTGGGCAGGTCCTAATAAGATGCCCAAACCTCCAACATCCCGCGCATTGACTTACGGGGAAGGTATATGTTTCTACCTTAAATCTGCACCCGTATAGGAGCACATACGGGGGTAAGGTAGAACTTTTAAAACAAATGCGAATAGACTCGCTTTGTATCCACTCTCCGTTAGCTGATTGCCTTTTTAGCCTTTTTACAGAAACAACTTCACTTTCACATTCTATACTCTCCAGGAATTCCTTCTCTTCAATATCTAAATCAATTTGTTTCACAACGCCATATGACAAACTTATTTCATCAATAAATTGACATCTATAGCCCATACTTTGCAGTTTACTACAATTAATCAGATTGACCGCGTTACTTCTATCTTCAAACTCAATATGTATCTTATAGGGGTTTTTATATTGAATCTTTAATATATTCTTAATACTTTCAGCTCTTAATAATTTAGCCATACCAAAAGGCTTGGGCAACATTTCTTTTGACGTTACGCACACTATTATTTTGTCATTTCCTGTTTTAGGTGAATTGATTATGTACTCACCACTAGCGGGGACCGTAATCGGGGCATTTGATGTAGTGGGTATGTTTGATATAGTCGTGTTATTTGACGTAGTATGGGCATTTGACGTCGTCGGGGCCTTTGATGTGCCCGTCGCTAATTTCTTTTGGTTATTTCTCACCGTAATAAATCCTAAATCATCCTCTATTATCTCTTCGTTATCTGATCGCACCCTTTTCTCCGTCATTCTGTCTATTTCCTTCGCTCTGCTTCGCTCACTATCTCTAACTTGTTGCTCACATTCTTGTACTAAGTCCCCTTCTACCACATCACTTTCACTTGAATCACAAAAGTCCAAACTATCCATTATGCAATAACATTACTTTTATCAAAAGTAATATGTGGGTACTATGAAAAATCACGACTCGGGCAAACTCGACCTTGGTTTGACGCGTGCGCTCACCTCGGCGATTCGCGCGGGACTGATAATCATATATTTTAAAGTGATTTATTTAGATTCCACAAGGCTAATCATGATCACAGAATATACACTCTAATATTGTCTCAAGTACCTGAAATTCGAAAGTATTCATCTATTGGTGTAGGTCTACAAAATGTTTGCTTGTAGAAATGTAAAGCTTGTACCCACTTGTAATTTTCCTTGGGGTTGTAGAAAGTTTCAATCATTTTTCTATTTATTTTCGTTTTACTATTTATTTCAATAGCTTCTTGAGTGGAGTAACCTTTGGCAAATGATAGAACTCCCTCATAGCTTTCCAATCTACTCAAAGCGTTTCTCGCGATCCTAATAACATCTTTGGTCCACCTTGCGGGAGGCCTAACTCTGCTGCCTCGTCCAGTGTGTAGTCACTACTCCAGAACCCGCTTGCCTTAACAGCTATTGGTTCTTCGAACTACGTGCCGAGCTGTTGACACTTCAGCTTGAAAATCGACAGAAATTATAAAGTTCTCATGAGTGAAAATAAATAATTTTATTTTAAAGAAACTTGTGTGTTGTCAGGTAAAATGGAATTGACAGTTGACAAACGGCAAAAGTTTAGTTTCGTTGGTGACCTGTAATATTGGCAAGTACCGATTCAAGCTCACTTGAAGAATGAAACTATGTTGTCAGTAGCCTCTTGTATTATAAACACTGATTTTTGTGTTCTGGTACTGCCGAAATATTCACTACCGTGTCACCTGTGTTGCTAAGTTCAGCAATAGTGAGCTTTGAATACACCGAATTTGATTTCGAAACCAACTTCCATGGAGCCTCAGGTAAAGCTTAGAAACCTGTATCGCATTAGAAAAGAAGTAGGTATATTGTTACGAATGGCGACACCTATCGACGTCTAATTGAAGCATCCGAGTCTCTAGTTCTCTTTATACTAAAATAAAGTTCAGTTTAGTGGCAAAGTAAATTTAATTTATCGCCGAACCCCAGCTCGTAACAATATTAAAAGTTGGAAAAAGGGAGAGATTTAAAATAAAAAGATTTACAAAAGTTATATGTATACTTGTGAATATGGCAGTATGGCAGGCTGGTATTCTACCGTATTTAGGTTCTCTCCCTTCTCCAATATGGCAACAATTGGAGCTGGTATCAACATGATCATCGTGGTAGCGTTATCTCAGATGCACTCCAGACATGCGCCTTTAAATATACTACTTTTGCGATATAAATAAAATAAGAATAAGTATATTATGACAACTTTGATATTTCATTACATGCATTACTCACTTTTGTCATAAACAGTAGTCAAAATTAAAACCAGACGGTACAAAATAAATTGTATGAATTTGAAACACTTGTGTAACTTTGCTTATCAGGATAACACGGGTTATTGAAGCTACAAAAGTTCACCTCATATCTGCTTTATGTGTTATTTAAACTGGCTTCTTATATGAATTTGTGCCAGGTAGATTTACGAGTTTTCTCTAGCCTAGAGGCTTGAGATTTATTTATCTGAAGTATCTATTTTATTGGCCTACGTTTTATTAGTATATAAATATCGTCTACGTCTTTTATATTTCTTTATCCACACATATTATAAATGCGTGTTGCTTTTTTGTTATTTTTTTATTATGTTTGGCATAAAGGCTGGAGAGTGGCCATTGCCTTTTACACCGCGCTAATTGGCACCCACGAGGGCGGAACCACAGGCGATGTGTAGTTATATTGCTAATAAATACGTGCTAATCGTTCCACGCCGTAATAATTGTAGCACTAATTAAAATTTGATTAAATGTTTTGCCGTGGCAATGAAATCATCTGCTGGGCACGGGTCTCTTCCTAATATAAGAAGGGTACGGCCAATGATATTACAAGAAAGAGGTAGATACGTTACCTACGTAGTAATCAATCCGTAGAAACGGTACACTAACGCACACATCGATAACTCCATATTTTATTTTATTTTTGGTTGACAAGATGTGTCAGTTTCACTTTGACGCCGGCTCCCGACTTCACACACACATATGTCAGACTGGCCAACTGGCTTATGTTTAGCTCCTGCTTTTGGTACGCCTATAACATATCTACTTCTTTTTACTATTGTAACATCATTGGGTACGGCCATAGTCCACCATGCTGGCCAAGTCCGGGTTGGCAGACTTCACACGTCTTTCGAGAACATTATGGAGAACTCTCAGACATGCAGGTTTCCTCACGATGTTTTCCTTTACCGTTAAGCAAGCGAAAATTAAAAATTTAATACGCACATATCTTCGGAACGTCATTGGTGCGCGCCCTGGATTCGAACCCGAGACCTTCTGCGCAGTCCGACGATCTCTTCACTAGGCTATCGCTGCAAATGTAAAAATAAAAATATATTGCACCAAAAAAGGCATGAATGTGTCATTCTCCTAGCTCTTCAACTATTTTAATATAAAAAATCACATTAATCCGTGGCTCCGCTTTTCATTGAAAGAAGAATAAACAAATACACTTTTGCCCGCGATTCCGCTCGCGGCAGCGTGGGTGTTCTATGTGGTATTATGATGTATAAGGTATACCTATTACAATGCAAATATTCATCAATGATGGTTCAGTAGTTTTAGCGACAAAAAAGACAAACAAACAAAATCCAATAAGGTCCTCTGAACCGACTACGTAACAAAGAATGAGGTTCCTCTGTAATATAAAAAATACTCCAGATTAATAATAATTATTATAATATTAAACCGTTATTCGACCAATACTAATGTACGGATGTGAGGCTTGGACGCTAACACTAAGGGAAAAAGGAAAGAAAACTTCTGATAGCGGAGAGGAGGATCTTTCGAAAGATCCTAGAACCTGTGCAAAGACCCGATGGGAGTTGGAGAATTAGAAGGAACGCCGAAATCGAAGAACTGGTGGCTGAACCCAATGTGATTGGAGAAGCGAAAGCTCAAAGACTACGATGGCTAGGCCACCTAGAAAGAATGGGAGAGGATCGCAGCGTAAAGAGAGCATATCTCGGCCGACCAACTGGACGTCGCCGGTTGGTCGACCCAGATATCGCTGGAGTTATGTAGTTAAGGAGGACGTTCGGCAGCTTCAAGCCATTAACTGGCAAGAAACTGCGAAGGATCAGGTGAAGTGGCGAGCTCTCATATCGGAGGCCAAGACACACTTTGGGTCGCTGAGCCATCGGAGTACCTAAGTAAGTAAGTAATAATTATATGCGTAGATATATACATACATACATACATACACAGACTGACGCCTATTTCTCGGAGGGGTACGCAGAGACTACGGAACGCCATTTGCAACGATCCTGACATACCTCTCTCGCTTCATTCACTCCCATCAAGTTTCTCATGCATGCTCTTCTGTTTAGGGTACTTCTGACCTGTCCTTTTTTAGGGTGTCTCCAATCTGGTCAGAGAACGTCCGCCTAGGTCTTCCCCTTCCCATGTCGTCCTGTCCCATTCACAATTGCCTTATACATATTCTTTGTCAGTCTTTCGTACGTGTCATCGTCGTTTCGTAGATATATAATATGCATACTTAATTAATTTTAAAGTAAACAAATACCAATTAAATAAATTGAGATGAGTCCAATTAACAGTGACCGCAGGCTCATGAAGCCAGGATATTGATGCTTTCAAGTCTCATATATAAACATTAATTTGTGCACTGGACTATTTTGATCCACTAAGTGGATATTAAGACCAACAGCTCACTATTCACAATGGTTAATAGGGTATTCTTTTAAGTAATTTTTGTAATATAAATTAAATCAAGATTCTGTGTGTGAAAGTATTTATGGTTCTTGCGGTAGTATGTTAAGAAGACGTCATCATTCAGCCTATCGCAGATTACTAATGGACATGGTCCTCTCCTAATTTGCTTTGCAAGAGTTGTGATTCAATAGGAGGCTGCTATTCGATGCTGGCTAGAAGGGTTGGTATATAGTGTTTGATGTCGAGTTTTGTGTCTTCACAAAGATATAATTTGCTTCGTTTATTTTCCTTGGTCGCCTCTTACGATATCCGGGGAACGAAAAGAGGATAGTAGCATTTTTTATTATTAATACGGTGAGCCATCTTCAATTCGTTGGTCTTGAGTCGGCGGCAATGCCAACTGATGTTGAAAAGATAAGATTCTTTTATAAACGACATCGTCCATTTACAAACGCTCGCAGTTTGATGATATACCGAAAGCAAATTAGCGACTCGATCAATTGTAATGATTTGGCAGTGTTTGGTAGTAGGGAATATTAAAGCCTTATTAGTAAAAATAAGCATAGTTGAGGGTAAACCTGTACCAAGCGAACGAGAGTTTTCATAATCAAAATATGACTTTATTACTATAGTTTGTAAACAGAGGACTCCCTTTGTATCATGCCGTATTAATCAATGTGCTGCGACGCAAACGTCAAATTTTGGTCACAATATAATGAAGCCTATTTGAGTGATCGGATTGTGTGGAGGTTTATGTGGTCGTCTTTGACTATGTGCCCAGTGATTGTTGATTTGATTTATGTGCTAATAAATAGTTGTGACCCAATAAAATTCCTCATTATGATTGTATTTGTTCATAGTAGGATTATAAAGCATGAATGGAATGTAGACATTAAAATCGAGCATTATTTACTACAAATAATACAAATATAGTGAGGTAAAGTGATACAAAAATTCTTCATGAATTTGTACTTTATTATGGAACTTATACAAGAAATACTATTAACATAATAATATTTAGTTGCTTTCATAATAGGCAAACGAAGCGTAGCAAAGATTACTGTGTAGGAAACTCAATTGTAATATTCTTGAAAATATTTAGTTACAATAGGCTTGTGTCCACTAAGAATAAATCGGTTTAATTTGTAGTATCTATAGATTCGTTATAATTATAAGATGTCAATAAATTATTATTTATTATAAAAACGTAAGATTAATGTTATTTTTAGGATTCTAAAACTAAAAATAATGTATTTATTCTTGTGACAGTGAACACCAATCAGAGAGCATTACGTCAAACAGTATGTCCGCCATTCATGTTGTTGACGTTTTAGTAGTAAATACAACTAAAACGTCAAACAAAGCCGTAATTAGTAATGTTGCTGACCGAGTTTTTAAGAAAAATCAGGTATTTCAGTTTAACATCTAATAAAGGAACGAATCAATCGCTAATTACATTTTAGGACACAAGCCCATTATAAGCGTATTTTGTGTAAATACTAATAGAGAGGCTAGAGATACCTAACTAATATATTAAATATCCTGTCTAGAAATATGTAAAACTAAAGAAAATATAATAGTTTCAACATTGGCACCGCTAATATGGTTGCTTATTATTTTCAATCTGCCAACTGAATTTGACACACATATACGATGATAATCATCACAGTACATAATATTTTACAATACCTATATGTACTGGCTTTATGCATGTCGCTTTACATGTGATGTTGTACCTCAAAGGATGCGTTATAGGAGGTCTGTTATAGGATCACAAATTCACAATATCATAATAATAATTTTGGGTTTGGCAAAAGTAGATTTGAAGTCAGTTGACTATTAATCGTTAATTCGTAAAATAAACTTATCTGTGAAGATTAGCAAGAATTATTACGCAAGAATTCGTGTCGTAACTAGAAAATAACTGTGTACACTGCTCGCAGCGGTGCACGAAAAAAATCTTGTCTGCGCAAGACACGACGGCGACGCGGCGAACGTTGTTGCGGAGCGGTGTGGGGCAGAGTAGTAGGGTTCAGCCTCATTTTTCTCTTGTATAATTTGATGAACCCAGAAAAGTCTCTTGTTGTTTGTTTCCTTTTTCATTTTGTTATAATAATAATATGCAATTATCATTCTCTTTTGCTTTGTAGTTAACATTTTTATAAATAAACGAAAATGATTATCAGACTTGTTATTACTTGCGCGCCCTACGCCCGACTGACGACTGCACGAAAAAAATCGTGTCGTGTACACGTTCCAATTGGCCTTGTCTGCGGAAGACACGAAAAGTTTTCGTGTCTTCCTTCATTCACTTCATTGTTATTATAACAAAATGAAAAAGGAAACAAAAACCAAGAGACTTTTCTGGGTTCATCAAATTATACAAGAGAAAAATGAGGCTGAGCCCTACTACTCTGCCCCACACCGCTCCGCAACAACGTTCGCCGCGTCGCCGTCGTGTCTTGCGCAGACACGGTAAATTTTCTTACTGTGTACAAGCGCCCTAATTATATCAGTTAAAATAAGTCCACTGCTGGAGCTAGGCCCCACATAGACCGATCTTAAGCCACTCACATCTATTAGCTCCCTGCTAACCCAACAAGATAATCAGACCACCCTACGTGAGACCTACCTCTGCTACGATCAGATCCGATGTAAGTTTATTACAAAAACAAATGGCTCGGCAATTCACATGTGACCTATTTTGTTTGAAATAATATTAATCGATCCTGAAAAAGTAATAATACAAATGGCCTTTCTTCTCACGATTTTCCTGTGACAAAGAATTTTATTGTAATTATTTACCAATATTAGTACGTACGTCTGGCCTCAGACTTGTGCCCAACAGTAGAACAGATATTATATAAACAAGGCTAATGTTCATGCGAGTGTCGTCACCGTCTTTTTTAGTAGATATGCAATACTCATTTATTTATTTATTAGGTTAACCAACAATTGTTTACACAATTAATACTTTTCAGATAATTGGTGGCATACATTTACACGTGTAACAATTATTTACTAGCTAACACCACATGCAGTAATATAAGTTATAATACGAATTTAAAACAGTAAACAATAATAGATAATAAATACATTAAATTAGTCGTCCATTTAACTATTAAATTAATCGTGAAAATTTAATGAGTGACATAATAATAACTAATTCCAAAAGTAATAATATAAAAATTTAAATCAAACAATATTAAATTAAATTCAAACAATATAAAATTAAATAACGGATATAAATTACATTTTAGAATCTTAAACAATGGACAGAAATCGAAAAATATATAAAAAATAAGATTCATTTCATGTATACGTCTGTTGCTGCGACCTTAATGATTTTGCCTAAACCGTCGAAGTGTATGTCTACTAAGTCACTACTCATAGTTAAGATTCAGACAACTCTTTAGAGAAAAAAATTTTAAAGCTATCACCACTTAGCTAATAAAGTATTCTTATCCCTATTCATAATAGTTTGTCTTATAAAGTTTAAATCTTAAGCTTTAAATACATAAAACACACACATAAAATGCAAAACCTGTTGCTTACCCGCACTAACATGCAATTATTACGTACACATAAGTGGAATAAACTGATCTCTTTTCCGAGTGCAGGCTTATAATGAGTCTCGCGCCGTAGAGTGCGCCGTAATGACTCGCCATGTTCACTCGTTCAAATAAACTTTTTGTAGTGATATGCGCTATGTTTACATTTATTTTAATGGAAATAAAAATTATAATAATAATACTCAGATGGACCCAGACTGACCTAGATGCCCTGGATAGAAAAGTTCGTTCAATGCTGACTGCGTCTCGTATGCATCAACCACGCTCATCGGTGATGAGGCTGTACATCCCGCGGAAATGTGGGGATCGAGGTTTTTTATGTGCTAAGACTCTCCATAACCGCGAGCTGTACAACCTCAGAGAATATTTTCTGGGAATGAACGTGGATGTGCACCATAATGTAGTTGCCGTTGTTACAGGACCTACCCCGCTCACTCTGGCTAAAGCGAACTGGCACAAACCTGCAGTACTTAGTACTGAGGACCGAAGAGAAATATGGAAGGGCAAGGAGCTGCATGGACGGTTTTATAGGGCTTTAAATGGCCGAGAAGTGAACTTTAAAGCCTCCATTTCCTGGCTACGATTCGGTGATCTCTTCGGAGAAACCGAAGGTTTTGTGCGCAATTATGGACGAAGTTGCTTGACAAACAACTACCGAAAGTATATACTGAGGGACGGTACGGTTGACATATGTCGGGTGTGTCACCAGCCTGGGGAATCTCTCAGGCATATAGTCTCCGGTTGTTCGAGTCTTGCCAACGGTCAGTATTTGCACAAGTGGCCAGGATAATCCATCAGCAACTAGCCCTTAAATATAATCTCATTGGTTCAGAAGTACTGTACTATTGATAGGTGCCCGACCCAGTTCTCGAAAATGGTCGTGCATTGTTGTACTGAGATCGGTCTATCATTACAGACAGGACTATTGTAACCAATAAGCCTGATATTGTAGTGATAGGCCGAGCAGAGCGACTCGCAATGAAAGTTGATATCACCATACCGCATGACGTCAATCTCGTAAAAGCAGAAAAAGAGAAAGATATCAAATATTTAGGCTCACGAGATTGTCGACATATGGGATGTGGATTCTGCAATCATTGTGCCGATAGTCGTCTCAGTGAATGGATTAATCGCCAAGAGCCTCGACTAACACCTAAAGAGGCTCGCACTGGGCAGCTGGATCGAGTCCTTGATTCAGAAGGCGGTTCTTCTCGACACGGCACGCATCGTGAGGAAGTTCCTGTCTCTGAGGCCCTAACCACCGGTGGCTTGGTCCCTGTACCCGACACTGGTGGGTCTCCGTGGTCCCTTTTATATGTACTTCTAAACGGTTTTGTTTTTCTAATGAAATGTAGTTTATTACAGTAGTAGTAGTCGGGGTAGGCAGAGACAACAGAACGCCACTTGCTTCTATCCTTACAAACCTCACGCGCTTCCTCTACACTCATTACTCTTTTCATACATGCTCGCCGGTTTCGGGTACTTCGGACCTGGCCGTTTTTTAGGACGTCCCCCCCCCAATTTGATCGAGGAATGTCCGACGAGGTCTGCCGCGACCGACTTGCCCACACACATTTGTCTTATAAATCTTATTCGTCATTCTTTCTTCACTCAGTCGCTGCACGTGTCCAAACCACTTTAGCATTCCTGTCTCAATCCTAATCACGACATCTTCTTTCAGACCACTGCTCTCTCGTATAGTTACGTTCGGAATTCTATCGATCAGTCTCACCCCACACATACTACGCAGTGATCGCATCTCAACTGCGTTAATTCTACTTTCATGCCTTTTCTGCCATACCCAACTCTCACTTCCATACATCAACGTGGGGACAAGCACTCCAGTATGAACCGCCAATCGCGCCTCTTTCGGCACAGTCTGGCCGTTCATAAAGGCATACAGTGCTCCATTTACACGATTTAGTAGTTTATTAATATAAAAGAAATCATGTGATTGATAATAAATGGAGTGAATAATAATATCATTTATTGCGAATATCACAATTTCCACCTCTGTTTGCCCCAAGAAGACAGGTGTGGATACTGACCACTATAATAGTTGTCACAGTAAAAAGTAGCTATCTATAATTCAATAAATGTACCTATCTATCACTTAATGCGTGCTGTTGTTGCATGTAATTGTTAATTTTAAATACAGGTGGAAGAATATATTGTTAATGCGACAGGCTTTATGTACCATGACTGAAAAATCGAATGAGTCCATTTATCTCACTAAATTTATTTATTCAAGCGGCAGCAGAAAAATAATAGTACATTACTATCATTACTGCACGGTTGTAGTGGTTTAAGCGGCCGCCTCGCGGTTGACACTGCGCGGAGTGTCGTGGGTTCGATTCCCACACGAAAAAACACTTGTGATCGATAAATTGTTGTTTCGAGTCTGGGTTTTTATTGTGTCCATTAGTTGTATGTTTGTAAAGTCCCCCGTGACACAGGATTTATTCCTAGAGCAGAAGTTGTCTTTGTTAAAAATAAAAAAATAAAAAAAATACGAAGACAGTGTAAGTTACTTTTATTCTAAGCCGCAATGTTTATAATTGGACTTGTAAAACTTCCGGCTACAAAAATATATCGATATTCAAATAAACGTCTGTAAATGTGCAACAATACTGAAAATCCTTTTCAAATGTAAATGTTATATTATTTGGCTTAGGTTAGTTTGTTCACGAACAAAGTGTCGGGGTTGGCCAAATGTATAGCTACTATAATAATATCAGACTTGTACCTATTAGACCAGTGCAGATACGTTTGAAAACAGCCAAAACTTAAGTAAAATAATAGTAGGATGAAACCCATTGGAGAAGTAAGAGAATATAACAAAAATTAAAGAAAAATAAATTACGGGCGATCTGAGATCAGGAAGTGCATGAGGTTGCGTTGTTAAGGTTAAAATACTCACGTCAAAATATCACCTTTTTAAAAAAGTTGGTCGGACTTTTGTTCTTTGAAATCTCTACTTTCTGAGGGTCTAGTACGAGTTTGCACTCGATCCTCACGGTGGACGATAGCCTAGTCGTCGGGATCAATTTCCATTCATTTTCTAAAAGCGGAGTTTTCCCCTAACGGTGTAAATAAAATATACATAACTACATTAAACGTTTTTAGAAAATGCAAAGAAACGAAACAACCTCGACACCGTTTTTTTATCATAATGTATAATTTTGAGTTATTTATTAAAATTACATACATACATACATATCGTCACGCCTTTTATCCCCGAAGGGGTAGGCAGAGGTGTATTTCTACACCCACTTTTCGCGAGATATACTTTAGTCCCACGTAATAAGGGGCGAGCCTATTGCCGTACCGGGCACATTTCCAGACTCCGTGCTGCTACTGAGAATTTTGTGACAGAAAAACCCAATAACACTGCCCGACCCAGGCATCGAACCCGGGACCTCCCGATCCCACGCGCACATCTACGCCGCGAGACCAACGAGGCAGTCGTATAGGGTTTGATGTCGAGTTTTCCGTCTCTACGCAAAGATGGTATTTGCATCGTGTTATCCCTTAGTCGCCTCTTACGACACCCATGGGAAGATAGGGAGTGGTGACACTTGTATTCTATGCCGTCAACCACACGGCAATTAAAATTAACACTTTAATTACTCGGAAAACGTAAGATTCCATGCTACATTGAATAAAAAGAACAACACTAATACAACTACAATTAACAACCAAATAAGTTGATATTTAATAAGACATCTACAATATTTTGAGAAAGCTATAGAATCTTATCTAAATTATAACGTGGATTCCTATTTATTGCTATTTTAATATTATGTATCGACTCGTCCGCAGAACAAAGTCCGATCTGCAGGGTTCTCAGTTTTCAGTGGAGAATGTAAAAGTTCTTGATTTGTGTAAAGTTGTATAACTCTTATATCGAGATATTTTAAATGAGGATTTTTGGTATATTTCTAGACCTTTTATTTTACGAGATAGTGGGCTACATATGGACGGACATTTTATGGCGGAAGAGCGAGCGGGCGTGGTAAACTTCGTACGTTGTTTTACGGAAACGTTCGATTTAAGGAACGTTCTATATTAACATAGGTTGATTTGTTTTGGAATTGTTCAACACTTAAGAGTCCTTTGTGAATAATATGAAACAACATAACATTTTTGATCAAATGGTTTATGTTTATTATTAAAATGTCTTAAAATAGTTGGCATAACCTCAAAACGTCAAGATTGGAGGTCTTGCTTGCATCAGTTATTATAATTTTACTAACTAGACACGTCGTGTACGAAACGGAGTAATTATATTTATATATCAAAACAATTAAACTGTGTACCTATGTACATAACTATATCTATATAACTGTACGTATATTCATATTGTTACGACCTGGGGTTCGGCGATAAATTAAATGCACTATGCCACTAAAACTGCACTTTCATAAAAAAAACACTAGATTACACACCTAATTTTCAACACTAATAAAACACACTATTCACACCACTGAACACTTCCGACTCACTTAAGCTTCACACTCCTTCGCTTCTTGATCGCTGTGATTATTCAACGGTAACTGTGTGAACTCGCTCGTCCGCGCGGTATTTACACCGGCCGGATAACAAACTAGTTCATTCTAGACGTTTCTGAGATATTCTGGTAACAGTCGAGAACAGTCAATACAGCAACGCCATCTAGTAGACAGTAGGTGAAATACCTTTAAACCACCGATACATCCAATCTCTTCTAGTTCTCTCATTCACCGATAGATGGCGTTATTTTCAATTATCGCCATTGGTAACAATATATACTTATTTAAAAGCAATAAAATTGTACGTATATATAAAAACTAATACTCAATAAATGACAAATTGTATCATAAAACTGCAACTAAGTACCTATCTACACGACGGGGGCTCAGACTGAAATTTATTTTACAATGACTTACTAAATAAAAAATAAATTTTATTACTACAAACATCTTTAACATCACCTAAACCCAAAAACATCAATTGCTGGGCAAAGGCCTCCCCAAAGGCTCTCCACACAGACCAATTGAGCCGGCTGAATCCAATCACTTCCTGCGATCCTGACTAACTGTCTTTTCCTTTATCTTTATAATATAAGAATAACAATATTTATTAAACAGTAGTAAAATACAACTAATTATACACAAAATTTAAAATTGAGTGCTCCTAAATATTTTAGTTCTTAACTAAGCTATTCTGTTAGGACAGCGATAGCCTAGTAGAGATACCAACAGACTGCCATGCAGAGGGTATCGGGTTCCAATCCACGGCGCGCACCAATGACTTTTCGGAGTTATGTGCGTATTGGATTGTTAATTATCGCTTGCCCCGTGCCTCGGAGAGCACATTAAGCCGTCGGTCCCGGTTGTCATGAAAATCTTTGACAGTCGTTATAGGGCGTCAGTGCCTTCTAAATAAACTGACACTAGTCTAAACCATGGAATATCGCTATCCCTTCGGGTTGCGGAGGTCAGACAGGCAGTCGCTCCGTGGAAAAGCTAATATTCAGCCAAATCCGGTTAGACTAGTAAGCGGACCCCGGGTTGAAACTGGGATAACGCTAGGAGGATGATGAACTAAGCTATTCTGTTAGATCTGATTAGACTAGTACGCAGAGCCCGGCCTCTGAGACAAAAAACTCATGGATGCAATTGATTGATAAGGTTTAGACGACGATAATGACATATTTTAGTACTTAAAAATACCTATCTAGAAAGGAATCAACCATAGTCGATTACTTATTCTGACAGGTTGTCATCTGATTCTTCGGCACCATTAATCGTGATTTGATCTGGCAGAGAGATGAAGTATGTATGTTTCTCTAACTGAATAAGATAATAATTTTTAACAGAGGGAATTATTACAGGCACGAAAAGTGTGTTTGTGACCATTAATTAGGTCGCAAACAGAATCACACTTTTCATTGCATCATCTATAACAATCTTGTGCCTGTCATGCCGACTCCATCGGTCTTCCTCTAAATTGGCTCTTTAATCCTATCTCATCAATGCATACATATCTCATCCATGCAGTCTATCGAAAACATAATAATGAAAAACTTAAAATACGAGTTGAAACAGCAAGAGTATTAATGTTAGTTGGGCAACATACTTCAATTTTCTCGCTGGGAACTGCAGTAAATGGCAGAGTTTGTAAAAGGATGTTTTAATGTTTTCTATTATTAGGTGTATTGCAGTAGTAGCACACAATAATATATTATCGCATTTCGAATGAACATGTACGTATTTACAAAAGAATAGTATGTTTATCCATTGTCTTCATTCCACTGTCTTCAATATATAAAAAAATATTTGAATTAATTTTAAAAACAGCAATTTAAGCATATTTTGAAACTCGCAATTACTCGCAAGAGAATCAAAATCTACAGGGTACTTCTCTTAAACTCAGAATCTTGAAATTTGGCACGAAGCAACGTCGTATAGCACAGGTAAAGGAAAAATTGCGAAAACCGTAAATTTTAGTTATACCCTATAATTAAAATATTTTTAATAATTTTAAACCCATATCCTCATGAACCTGTAGATGTATAAAATTGAAATTCATATCAAATGCTCAAGTCAAAACTAAAGGGTACTGCCAGTCAATATAGTATCTTGTAATTTGGCATAAAGCAACGTTTTATAGCACATAAGAAAAATTTCGAAAACCTTAAATGTTTTGTTATATCACATATTTTTTAAATAATTATATATACCTACAGGTTTGTACGGAACCCTCGGTGCAACTAGTCCGACTCGCACTTGACCGGTTTATTATTTATTTTACTGAGTGAGAAATGTTACGCTACACACTAGGTAAAGTACCTAGTGTGTAGCGTAACATTTCTCGACGCCTCCTCGACGCCGCACCGACGCCGCACCGACGCCGCATAAATACCGCACTGTCACAACGCTAAGGCAGCGATCACAGTTCAGTATAGTATTGTCGGAGTAAAATCTTTTACATTAATTATAATTAATTTCCGCCGCTGCTTGTAGATTAAAAAAACAAAGTTCTACTTAATACTTAATTTTTATGCTTAATGTTAATATTACGAATATATGCGAATATAACTAAAACAGTGAAGTCTGTACAGTTACACAGACAATACTATACTTAACTGTGATCACTGCTTTATAATTTAGCGTTGTGACAATGCGGTATTTATGCGGCGTCGGTGCGGCGTCGGTGCGGCATCGACGCGGTGGCGATGCGGTTCTGATGTGAATACACAGTATTGCGGTGCGGCACCGGTGCGGGTTCGGCGTTGTATACAGGAAGCCTTATTGTATAATAATATAGTGGGTGTCAACTCTATCACTAATTTTGCAGTGTGGAATGTTGACATTCCTATGTTCACGCATATTTAGGAATCATTACCAACTCCATTATCTTCGAAAATTTTATATTTCAAGGATCTCAAACAAGCATAAAAACGAAGTGCTTTATTAATAATTATTTGGCACCACCTTACAACATGTCTCTCCGACAACTGATTTTTTACTTTTTTTTTTAAAAGGACAGACTTTACAAACATACAACTAACGGACACAATGAACACCCAGACTTGAAACAACAATTTATGAATCACACAAAGTGTTGTCTCGTGTGGGGATCGAACCCACAACACTCGGCGCAATGTCATGCGGTGAGGCGGCCGCTTAAACCACTACGCCAACCGTGCAGTCAATTTTGTGCTTGCTTTTAGTGATTGAACTTAGCAACCAAACAAAATAAATTAGCGGGCCTTAATCGCGTACAACTAACTTATTTAAGGTATAAATACCAATTTGGTTCCGACGTTTCGCTCGTCTTGCACCGAGCGTGGTCGCGGAGAGACTGATGAGAGCTCAGCGCCGTCTTGTGGAAGTGCGGTTTTCGGCACCTACCCTCACTTGGTCTTTATTTAAGTTCGCAATGTCGGTACTCCGACATTGCGAAGTTAGTTGTACGCGATTAAGACCCGCTAATTTATTTTGTATGATGTATACAAATCGTGAACTTAACAACATAAAAAATGCGACAGAAGTATTTAAATTTACCCTAAAGATAAAATTAATGTTAGAATCTACAAAATTTTTACAATTCAAGGATTTAGTTATTTGTCGTATTCAATCAAATATATTCGATAAGGGCATTGATGGCCTATTTTACCGGCACATTGATTTGTGATTAGTACCAAGTAGAAGAACAATAGTCATGTTTCAAAAGTTTGTAATGATGTATTTAATGTATGTATACAAAGAGCATCAAAATAGGTATACTTAATTTCTTATCAAAAAAGAAAAACTGAAGACTAATAATATTGTTAATCTAATAGTTTTCACTATTAAATTGCATAAGACGGATACAATGATTTATAGTAGGTAGATATTTTGATTTATAATTTCAATTGTGTAGTGGTAAATGCGTTAAAGTTAAGTTTTTATAAAAAATACAATTTGATTGAAACTAAAAAGGTAATTTTATTTCAGTGCAAGTGTGAAAACAATAGTTTTATTTGATAAAACTGTTTAAATAGCAGTAATTTCACAATATTACTGCCCTTTACTTAGTATGATTTATAAATAAAAAATCTTAAATGCAGTAATAGCAGAATTTACTGCATTTTAAAGAGATTTCAAAATGATTTTGCAAAAAATTTGTAGTAAAAAGTGTTTCATAATTTGGTTTTGTGCCTATCCTTTCACCAGACATTGAAGGTTTTATCGAAAAATATACTTTGGATACAATTTTAAGGGTTTTAAACTTTAAACGCGTTTTTCTCGAATTCGTGTTTTTACTGTTACTGCACTTTAGGTTAGGGAGGGCAGCGGTTTGTGTGATTTAAAAATGTTTGTTTCGAGTCTGGGTGTTAATTTATCATCAGCCCCTAAACAGTCTACTGCTCGACTAAGCCTCTCCTTTGAAAGAATGTGTTGGCCTACTATACCACGCTGGCCAAACGGGTTTGTATCAGTTTCGTGTCTCTTCTCTTACAGTGCTGTTCTCTGCATAATATGGTCCCTCTGTCAGCTCTTACGACGGCCATGGGATTATATGGGGTGGTAAAATTCCGTATTCATAATCCGTCACCCCACGGACAATGGTGTGACGAGTGTTCATTACACACAGGCCGTGCCGCGACACAGGAATCCCAGTGCAGGAGGACGTCTAGAGGATCACGATGTGCAGTTTAAGGCGAGGATTTCCCAAAATACAGTGTTATCTAGCGTGGCCAAACGCGTTTTATTTTTAAATAACAGAGATTTAAATTCGGAAAAAAATATATGTTATTCTACAGCATTAGATCTTTATATTTCGGCCATTCAAAACACGATTACTGTCATTTGATACGATAGAAAATAATCGCGAATATAGGTCTGTTTAAACAACTTTTTCCGTTTCATTTGAGTTGTATTGGGATTAGAATTTTCAAAAGTATACCAAAAGAAAGGTCATGTAAAAGCGAATGGTTCTCGGCAATCACATTATGAATTTTAATATATACAAAAATATAATACCGAAAATACGTAATTTCCTACTGCGGACGCGCTCTCTCCGGCGTCGTTCAGTCCCGAGCGGGATGTAATGGAGACAGGACGTATCGCTAGTTTGCAGAGCGCACCGCAGGATTACGAATTATTTTATCGTCAGTTACGAATGTCATCATCACTTATTGATAAATATATTACATCTAGGTTTAGTTTGTAAATAGGTATTGTAAATTTTTAGTAAGTAATAATAGTGTATATAAGTAAGAAGTATAGTTTTAAAAATATCGTTTTGATTATTGGACAAGATAACGACTTGATAACAACAGCATAGTTAGGTAACAGTACTTTAGAAAAATATTGATATGTTGTATATTGTGGATGATTTATAGTATTATTGTTGTATTGGGTACCTACCTAATACAATAATTCACACTTTTATTCTGTGTACCTATATACGGAAATAAAATGTGAGATGTACCTAAAAGCTATACAAGCGAATTTTATAGGTAGGTACCTACCTACCTAAATAAATACAAGTATCCGCAGTTACCTACTTAGTGGTATTTATGGTTACTGCCCCACCCTCGTGGGTAGTAGCGTGATGTTATTTGGTATAACCTTCCTCAACAAATGGGCTAGAGAAGCAAATAAATCTTAGAAATTGGCCTGCTAGTTCCTAAGACTAGCGCGATCAAAAAAAAAAAAAAATGAATTTCCGTCTATTCAATAATTCTATTGACTATTTCCACCAATAATATCATTGATTTCCACACTATTACAAAACACGGAACAATGGACACCTAATAATATTATAGTAATTATTTATCACGCCGAGGAAGTATGCACTGGTGTCACAGCTTAGAAAGGTAGGTAAGGTGTTCGGTAGGTAAGTATATCAATTTGAGCGACAAATAATAACGAAAACTAGAGTTTATTATTGGTTGGCGGAAAATAAGCGTTGTGGGTGTAGGAGTATCATTTCGTACGTATGTATGTATGTAAAATTTTAACTTTTTCACTACTACTTGCCGATGGCAGCGCCTAAAGGAGATCACCCAAATAGGGCTAATTTTTATTTTGCCGGCCAATCAATAAATTGTGTTATTTTAATAGAACACACTGTTGTAAACATTTTAACTATTACACCAAACTTCTAAGTCAATAGGCTTGTGTCCACTAAGAATAAATCGGTTTGATTGTAGTATCTATAGATCCATTATGATTTAAGATGTCAATAAAGTTTATTATTTATTATAAAAAGGATAAAGATAAATGTAATTTTTAGGATTCTAAAACTAAAAAATAATGTTTTTACTTATTCTTGTGACAGTGAACACCAATCAGAGAGCATTACGTCAAACAGTACGTCCACCATTCATGTTGTTGACGTTTTAGTAGTAAGTACAACTAAAAAGTAAAAGTTTCAAACTGTCAAATCGAATATAACAAAATAAAAGTGGGTGCATCAGACCAGACTTCATTCACGGATTGTTTTGTTTTGTACTTTGTGATATCACTCAACCGCTATGATGGTTTACAGCGTTTTCGTGTCAAATTCAAAAAGTTTTTTAAAAAGCCGTAATTAGTAATATTGCTGATTGTTTTTTGAAGAAAAATCAGGTATTTCAGTTTAACATCTAATAAAGGAACGAATCAATCGCTAATTACATTTTAGGATACAAGCGTATTCTCTGAGACAATATTTAGGTTTGAATGTATGTCTCAAAGTACCGTAGAGCAGTTTTGTTTTGACAAAAGTGTTAAATCAAACAGGTGTAACGGTAGTCAACTATACGTTTTCAGCCTAACGTGAAATACGTGAGCCTTAAAATGCAGTGGACTCATTAAAAAAGTAAAAAACATATTTTTAAATACTCCTGACCAAATATAAAAATATCGTCTAAACCTTTAGTAGGAATGTCTATGACCGGTCAGGTACAGATGTCTTGCATGATGTACAGGCATGGCACTATGTGATTGAAGAGATGTTGCGTCGCGACGTTCTCACTTTCCAATTTTTCGGCCGGTTCTTGTAGAGAAAAGGCCAGTCGGAAACACCTGGATATCACTATAGTGACAGCAGCCGCAACCCTGTCCAAGAAACGGCGCTACAAATGTTGGCGGAATGCCCCGCTTATGCATCCCAGCGCCGTGAACATCACCATCTTAAGCCTTTTCCGACCATTTTGGTGTAGACCTCTACAACAAATTCCTTTCCGTTCTGTTTTGGGCAGTTTTCAACCAATTACTGCCTGCTATCTTTATGATGTCTTTTTTCCATCTCATTTGCCGTTCCAGCTAGTCATTTACAATCCCATGGTTGCCATTTTAATATTTGCTTGCACCATGTTTCGGGATTTCTGGCTACATGTCCGGCCGCTACTCTATTGGCAACATCTGGTACTAGACTTTCTTTTCGGAGCTATTTATTCTTCTTTCTGTCTCTGAGTGTCACTCCTCCCAGTTTTCTCTCCATTGTTCTTTGAACAACTTCAAGTTTCTGTAGCGCTGCCTCTGTAGTAACCCAAGTTTCGGCTCCGTAGGTGAGCACTGGCAGGACGCACTGGTTGAATATTCTTGCTTTTTGATGCTTCGTAAAAGCAAATGCCAGTTTATCGAAAGCAGCCCAACCCAAATGGATACGTGTATCAATCCTCTTCACTTGGTTTGCTTTGCCCATCTTTATTTCTTGCCCTAGGTATAATATACTATTTATTGAAGAATTCTAATCGGGTACATCCTACTGCAATTGTTATTCCGCTGGAGTTTTCACTGGTCATGTTTCGAATTGGCCGTAAACTGATCGCGGCAATTGTTACATAGACTACAGGCCCATGTCCAAAATGGATGGGTCATATGAACCACCAGGTGACGTATATAGGACGATATAAGAGCATCAAATAATAAGATTCAGCACTATGCCGTCACTTGTAAGCTGTCCAACTGATTGCTGGTGAGAATTTGATTTTCTGACAATTTCCAAAAAAAATACCGACTTTGTAGCGCACCATTTTTTTACGGCACTGCGCGCTTTCTTATTATTTATCATGGATCTATCGAAGGTCATAATGCTGTCCAAAAATAAATGACCGAAATGCGTACTCACTCTACCTGCACTTTTGAATTCTCATCAGTACTCAGTTGGACAGCTCACAAGTGACGGCATAGTGCTGAATCTTATTATTTGATGCTCTTATATCGTCCTATATACGTCACCTGGTGGTTCATATGACCCATCCATTTTGGACATGGGCCTGTAGTCTAACAGTCGTATCCTCGCTACCTGCCCTGCCCATAGTCTGGTGCGTGATGGCTTGGAACGTCAGCGTCTCTTTCTGTGAGGCAGTAATGCTTATCAATCAGATATTTCGCTCTTGGCTTACTACCCGTCATTACCTGATGCCATTTAAATTGCAACATGCACGTTATTTTAGGCAAAAAAATAACAGTAATTACTTAGGATTTATTTTAGGAACAGAATAGATTCTTTGAGCTGGAATATGATCTCACAGACTGCACTTAGAACCTTAGTGTAGTAATAAAAAATGTTTATTTCGTAATATTCTATAAGTTTATTTTAGTTGGCCGGCACCATTGACATATATTTAGTACATATATATCGATGGCCGGCACTTTTAGAATAGCCTAAATTTGTATGGGGCTGGGTGATCTTCTTTATTATGCATGCACGTGTGTTTGCATGAGTATATATTGCTATAACTATTGCCCTGTAATAAAAATCTTGTGTATTATTGATCTTTTTCCGGTACTTTTTTGACAGAATAGTATCTTAGAGATTGCATAGTTAAAATAAATATAACAAAATGTAATTATTGCTGATTAAAAGTAGCTATAAGTATCTTACCTTTTATGTGTATTATTGGTTCTATGCCGTTGTTTTGCTGACAATAGCAACGAATTAATTAATTTATATTAATCTAATCCTTTTCCCTAAGATTGATATCGAACAAGCGATACTTTCGCATTGCGAGCGATCATAAGTTTTTTTTTATAATTAACAACAAACATAATGTTCATAAATTATCTACTGATTACTATTGTCACTATAAACAAAAGCAATTATGTAAAACTACTTTCGAATTTCATAAAGGTTTATTCAAAAGAAAAACTTTGCAAATTATTTATACTCGATAAGTAAGTTTATATTTCAATTGATATACTGCTTCAATTTTCTATACTGTGGCGCGAAAGTGTTATACCTACATAATATGGCGGCAGGTGCGTCGCGTCTCGCGTCGCGATTGATCGTAATTATACTCGCGAACTGGGGAAGAGGGGAGCCTCAAAAGCTTTGAGCGCTCGGAAATCCTCGCCTTAAAATATAAGCTTGAATGATAATACAATATTTCAGTACTTACTCAAATATTATATGATTACTAAAACTAATAACAGATGCAGCTATACAGAGCATATCAGAGTCTCGGCGCGCACCACTGACTTCTTAAAGTTAAGTCTGTATTAAAGTGTTAATCTTCGCTTGGTAAACGGTAAAGGAAAACTTTGAGAGAGAAATATGTGCACTTTTGATGGCTAGCGCTCATAGCTGCAGAGCGTAGCGGAGAGTATCTGTATAGATGTATCTGAGATATATGTGCATTACAAAATATCATAATATGTCCTTTGAATGTGACAAAAGATTTAATATACACATAAGACTCGGATTTTGTGGTCGGAAGAAGATATTCTATTATATTGTAAAGCACATTGCTGTAGGCATATGATCTCCGTACGAGGATATTTAAAACAAAATAGCCCTTATTATTCTATTATCGCATGCAGACAATATAATGTAAAAGTTTCAGAGGTGTGAAATTAAATCGTTAGTTCATCACATGTGAAAAATATTTTTATTATGTAGTTAATAGTATTAAATTATTTTTGGGTGATTGTGCTTTAAAAATCTATTTGTATCATATAAAAAATAATTAAAAAATTAGTAATGTTTGTCCTGAAATCAAATCAAATTTACTTTTTTTGAATTTGAGAATTAAATCCATATCCATACGTATTCTTATGCTTAATTACGGGCAAATCCAAAACTATAGACACTTATTTGCTCTGATAACGTGCCCTAACTCATCTCATGTGAAGTAATTTTTTTTTTTCATTTTTTTTATAAACTCACGCCTGTATCCCCGAAGGGGTAGGCAGAGGCGCAATTTTACACCCACATTTCGCCATGAATTTTTAAGTCCCACGTAATAGGGGACGAGCGTATTGCCGTACCCAGGTGCATCACCAGACACTGTGCTGCTACTGAGAATTCGAAAAAACCCAGTAACACTTTTCCCCGACCCGGGAATCGAACCCGGGACCTTCCGTCAGTAGTCGCATACGCTATCCACTGGACCACGGAGGCAGTCAGTGAAGTAATCTGGCCGTCACTATTACATTATTTCTATGGTATTGGGTTCATATAAAATGACTACAGTGAATTTTTGTGCCCTTGACGGAGCACGGCTCTCTCACAAGTCTCAGTCACTGCTCAGTCATTTGCAGGTAGATTATTCACTGCGTCTGTGTATTCCAGTTTCTCTAGAGATAACTTTTATGTGATCCTTAAATGGTTGTTACGAGTCATGATATTCTTTGTGTAAATTATTAATACATTGTAAAGCTTACAAGGACATATGATATGAAGGTGAAATGTCTTGAATAAAATGAAAAGCTCAAAAATAGTTATTACCAAATAGAGTCAATTAATGCATTGACCATGAACTTTCCAGTCGAAATATCTGTAATAGTAGCTGCGAGAATAATTACTCTAACATGTGCTTACAACTGATTAAACAGTATTATATCCATTGAATTAGGTATTCCTTTGAGCCGTGAAGGTCAGACAGTAATTGCTATTTACTATTGTAGCCAGACAAGTCTAGATGTTCGATACTTTGGAAATATATCATTCAGGCTATACGACGATAATATCTATCTATAGAACTTGGTAGAAAATGTGTATTCCTGTCTTGTAGCTTAGATATTAATGAATGTTTACATAAGCTGTTTCACATAATGTATACAATTGGTAAATACATACATATACTTACGCCTTTTTCCCGTTGGGGTAGGCAGAGATAACCGATCGCCACTTACAGTAACAAGGATAGGAATCCTTACAAACCTCACGCGCTTTCTCTACACTCGTTACTCTTTTCATACATGCTCGCCGGTTTCGGGTACTTCGGACCTTTCCTTTTCTAAGGATGTCTCCAATTTGGTCTTGCCTACACAAATTTGCCTTATATATCTGATTCGTCATTCTTTCTTCACTCATTCGCTCCACGTGTCCAAACCACCTAAGCATTCCTTTCTCAATCCTTGTCACAACATCTTCTTTCAGTCCACTGCACTTCCAGTATACTTGCATTCGGAATTCTATCAATCAGTCTTACCCAACACATACTACGCAGTGATCGCATCTCAACTGCGTTAATTCTACTTTCATGCTATTTACTCTAATTTTAGTGTAGTGGGTGCAATGCACCCAGCCTCTTTCTCAAACTATTTATGTAATACCTCATAAATATACAATGTACTAATACTAAACGTCTTTTAAAAGAATCTGATAAATATTGCACGCAATTGAGGAAAAAAATCGGAAGACTGATATATCTATTTCTAGGAAAGAGATACACGTCCGGGTGCAAACTCTCATGAACAATGTAATAGATTATTGGATTCCAAATCGCATAATTTAACTAGATGATTTAGATGATTCGGATTTGTGTACCGGCGGCGCCCGCAGCTGCTGGAGGTGCCGCGAACGTGCACCAACTTACTGCATCTCGCGCCACTGACTCTAACGCTGCGTGTGCTCAACATAATGTCCAATAAAATTAATATTTTTTCTTGTTCATTGAACGAGTTCACAGAGGCCACCTCCTCAGTATTATGTGAAGTGGTTCTATAATATTTCAGTAATGTTATTTACACAGATTTATTTCTAATTACTCATCCATTGCATTAGGTTCATCTGTAAAAATGGTTTGTTTTGTGATGATAATTAAATAAATAAACTTTACTACTACTCTACATCCCATTCCTGGTTCTAATGAAAACTGTCTAGACTTCTTAATTGAGCGTGAATCGCGAAGATCAAATCATTATTTAACAGATTCTCTGTAAGAGCGTGTCCATTCTAATGGTTTTCTAATTAATTCTGCTATCGGAATTGATAGATATTTAATTACACATTTGCATAGACGGAGAGAGTACGAGCAATGCGTTGAAGGCGTTTGTGAACTTTTTATATGTAATATATTGTTTTTATGTACCTAATATGATTGTAGGTATTTTATTTAGTTTTTGAGCAATTTATGGATGACTAATCGCAGGATTCTATATCCCATCCATGGATTTGAAGATTAGAGATGCATATTTGACATAAGCTTCATACAAAATATGTCAGATATGTATCGCTAATCTTGAAATCGTGTGTTGGGACCGGCCATAAGTTGATAATGCACTGGCAATAATAGCTTTTTAATATAAAAAGCCTTTTTACTAGCCCTTAACGTACAATTTTAATGTTCATTCGATAAATCATTTTGTAAAGTAACCGATAGCATAATCATAGCAACGAACGCCGAGAATTGTTTTGTATGCAACTCAAGAGCCCAATAATTGTATCCATGAACACTATATTCTCAATTATAGCTATTGAATGAATCAATCTGTTACGGGTTTCGACGCGGAATTGTTACAATCTGCATATTTAAAACGAGTGGCAATAAAAAGCTTTTAGGTACAATCGACTTTTTATACATAGACTCACGCCTGTTTCCCCGAAGGGGTAGGCAGAGAGATATTAAACGCCCACTTTTCGCCAGTGTTTTGATCCCACGTAATAGGTGGCGAGCCTATTGCCGCTTATCGGGATATTTTGTTTGCCAGAGCCTCGTCCGTTGATCGGCAGGTGCACCACTTGCAGGTGAGGTTGGCTTGGGACTCTAAGTTCTTGGTGGGAACCCTATGCACCCTATTATAATATGTGCAACACAGAAAAATGCATAAAATAGTAGAAATTACCGAGAAAGCTAACAATTGGACATGATTACTTATATGAAATGTGTAGTCTGTTTCGAAGTTTTTTGTTAAAAATGACACACTTAATGTAGCAACAGCTTTGATAATTTTGAAACTTTGGGTCAGATGTTTCTTTCTAGTATTTTTAAATCATTGCTCTAGGGATCAAATCCCCGATACTCGGTACAGAGTTAAACGGTGAGGCTGATTACCTTGGATATATTCTATCAGCCGTACAGGAGTAACGCAGGGGAAACATTTATCTTCGCTGCATGCTGAAAGGGACCACGACCATGTACCGGACGACGCAGCGCGGATAGGCCTCCCGAAAGAAGGACCGACGATCAGGGGCGCAATTCTCCTTAATAAATACAGTTTCGATTTAATGTCAGTGTCATACTTGTCACAAAAAGCGTATTCTTCTAAATTATCTGATATTTGAGTGATGTTGTAACGAGATCGTAAATTAAAATAAATGTCAAATTATGTGTCTATGACGAACTGTTTATTTCAAATTATACCTTAATGACATGTTATCAGAATACCGCTTCTGAGTCAATTCAAAATATAATTTCAATGTCATATAAAAAAACGTTATAATATATATAATATAAATATAGGGTGCATAGGGTTCCCACCAAGAACTTAGGGTCCCAAGCCAACCTCACCTGCAAGTGGTGCACCTGCCGATCAACGGACGAGGCTCTGGCAAACAAAATATCCCGATAAGCGGCAATAGGCTCGCCACCTATTACGTGGGATCAAAACACTGGCGAAAAGTGGGCGTTTAATATGCCTCTGCCTACCCCTTCGAGGAAACAGGCGTGAGTCTATGTATGTAAGTATGTATAAAAATACGAGAATTGGGCTCAAAATCAGTCTATGTGGAGAACCTTAGGGGAGGCCTATGTCCAGAAGTGGGCGTCTCAAGGCTGACATGAACATGCTGAAAGGGACTGCGACACTATGCTAATCTATTCAATTGCTACTTAGCAATTGAATAGATTAGCATAGTGTCGCATCGTCTTTTAGCTTTTTTTTGTCATGTGTTCGATTGCTAGGGACAATACTTTGTGTGATCTACAAATTGTTGGGCGGAGTTTAAGCGTCCATTGTGTCCGTTGGTTGTAAGTTTGTTATCTCTCCGCGATGGAGAATTTCTTCCCAGTGCAAGAGTGGTCTAACAAAAAAAAAACAATATTTCTTAAATCTTGACCTAAGGTATCTTAAATAAGATTTGTTTTATTCATATTGGCTAATTATGAATAGTTATTATTTTTATTTTATTACTGGTAGAGCCTTGCTGATTTTGGCATACATGTGCCGACTCGACCGAAGAATTCTCTCTCACTGAATATCGACATAAAATAACGGTATTCATACTAATAGGTTTCACTCGGTGAGTGAGAGTACTGGAGGCCACATTCCTTTTTCTTCTACCACATCACACTCCTTCTACTCTCTCGTTTACCCATCGCAAAGGCCAGCAAATCACTTCTGACTCCTCTAGTGCTGCGGGTCGATCATGAGGCGGCCAAACTTTGTTTGCTACCTGTAATATAAAAAAACGTTACTATTAGCTATTTGAGAATACCAGTGCCATTCTTGCTATAAAACCTCACTTTTTTTAAAGCTTTTATCATGCTTTTCCTGTTCCTGCCAATAGTAAAATTATAAATATTAACATATATACATACACAGACTCACGCCTGTTTCCCCGAATGGGTAGGCAGAGGCATATTAAACGCCCACTTTTCGCCAGTATTTTGATCCCACGTAATAGGTGGCGAGCCTATTGCCGCTTATCGGGATATTTTGTTTGCCAGAGCCTCGTCCGTTGATCGGCAGGTGCACCACTTGCAGGTGAGGTTGGCTTGGGGCCCTAAGTTATTGGTGGGAACCCTATGCACTAAATATTAAGTCTTTACATTATTGAACAACTGTGAACCTAGTGACCTAAATGTCAGATACAACTTTGTTATTCATTTGGCTATGCCAGTTGGCAACAAAAATTTAAAGATATTCGTGCAACGTGGAAATTGCATTTTAAATAATTAGTTTAATAAAAAACGTTTTTGATATTTATTTCGTAAGTTTGTATGAATTCTCATCATTATGAATAGTTATTTCTGTGTGTAATTTATAGTACTCTGTATTTATTTGGGACAGGCATCTTTGAAGATGTTTAAGCAACTTAGTATAACATAAAATCATAATACTTTTTAACGTGTGTTTGTCAACTGACTTCTTCTAACAGACTGAATCAATTTAGAATAATATTTTGTGAGTATATTTCCTGCCTGAGAGCTAGGACCTGGTAGCCCTGGTAGGTCGCAGCGCAGTGGGTGTGTCACCAAAGTTGATTTTCAGGACAGGTAGACCAACGTCTGCCTGGTCCTTTTGTATTATTGTAATAAGACTCTAATTAACTATCTAATAATGGTTTCAGCATGTCTTTTTTCACTTCAGATTTCCTTTACTTTAACTTTATCCTAAATGCACTTGTTAAGGGTATGTTCATGATTACAAGTTTAAAGTTGGCTTAAGTAAATATTATTTATGAAAGAATAATGTTGGCCGTCTAAATGATAAACACAAGCAATTTGAAAGCATTTTAACTGAGGTAAAAAGCCACGAGTATGAAGTCAAAACTTACGCAAACAAAAGAACAATAGGGTACAATGGTACAACTACACATACAAAAAGTTTATTAATATTTAATAAACTTCTGTATGTGTAATTTTGCGTTTTTGTGAGGTAGACGACGGCGAATAATAATGAGGAAGGTCCGAAGGCTAGCCCTTGGACAATGGTCCACGGGCACTTCTCTGCCTCTGCCCGCTTGAGGTTCATTTACCTTACCTGTAAGGTACAAAACCTTGTGTACGAATTCTCATAACTACTTAAACAAATATCGCTTGAGTTTGACTTGGTGTTTACACGTGTATCATGCTCTATATTTTTTATATGTTTAGCTAACCATATCGAATAATAGTTTTTTCTAAAATATCGTATAAATTATAGACATTACTCCGATATCCTTTCACAGTGTATGGGCTTAGTTTATTGAGGTCGCCGCCTAACAATGTACAGAGAAATATTCTGGGACAATCCACCGACGGTTGTCTGATTCTAATCTAGGCAGAGCTTGTAGATACTTTGGGTATCAGATAACTGATAATCATACTTGTAGATATAACTGGGAGTTGTAGGAAGCTGTGAGAATTGAGCGCTATATGCCTTTATGGATGGGCAGACTGTGCCAAAAAAGCCGCGACTGGCGGTTCATAATGGAAAGCTGGTGCCCACTCTGAGGTATGGAAGTGAGTGTTGAGCAGTTGAGATGTGATCACTGCGTAGTATGTGTGGGGTGAGACTGATTGATAGAATTCCGAATGCAGTTATACGAGAGCGATGTGGCCTGAAAAATGATGTTGTGACAAGGATTGAGAAAGGAATGCTGAAATGGTTTGGACACATGGAGCGAATGAGTGAAGGAAGACTGACGAATCAAATATATAAGGCAGATGTGTGTGGAAAACCGGTTGCGGCAGACCTCGTAAGACGTTCGTCGACCAAATTGGGGACATCTTGCAAAAACGGAAAAGTCCGAAGCACCCGTAACCGGCGGGCATGCATGAAAAGAGTAATAAATGTAGAGGAAGCATGTGAGGTTTGTAAGGATAGAAGCAAGTGGCGTCCTGTTGTCTCTGCCTACCCCGACAGGAAAAAGGGCGTGAGCATGTGTATGTATGTGTGTATGTAGATATAACAGCCAGAAACCGAACAAATGATCATTCTTCTCACACAAACATGCTTCCTTGGTGGGACTATAATCCACAACCGGTGACTTAGTAGTCTAGAGTAGCTAACTATTAGACCAAGAGGCCAATAAAAATATGGAAAAGACACATATCCAATTCAGTAGTTTACATTTCTATTCAGTGTTATTTTAAATATTTTTTATCGGCACATGCCTAGATAACTGTGGTGTAAGCCATGCGACGTTGTCTTAGCCTTTTTACAAAAGAGAACGAATTTCTTAGAAGTAGCTCGCTGGGATTCCTGATAATTGCGAAAAAAACTTAAGAACCTACAAATTCTTGAATAAAAACAGGTCGCCCGTTTGTGTGGAGTTCATTAGCATATACACGTGTAACAGAATTATATTTATTAAGATAACAATCATTTAATAAAAAATTTAGAAACGTTTATATTAATGTACTTATGTGCTTATTCATTGTGCTCGCAGAAAATTGATTAGTCTTGTTTTATCATTGACTAGATTTTGCCCGCGGCTTCGCGCGAGTTGAATTCGGGGTAACACAAATCTACTTTCAGTCTCAAGTTGTGTGAAGGCACTCCTCATTATTCTAAAGAGTTCAGAAAGTCTATAGGGTACAAAGTAACTCGGTCAGTATCTATGACATTATCTACCGAAAGGTACTTAATAACATCACATTGCATACAGTCAAATGTCGAAGCCATATAATTATGTTCCAGTACATGTCCAATATATATCCATAAACAGTTTAGCATTTATAATAATAGTAAAGATATTCGTTTCAGCCCTTTAAGCGTAGTATATAATTATTAGTTTATATATGCAAACAATGTAATCACAGTGCACAATATGACAATATGTATAATGTGACTATATGCTTTTTCATTGTGTTCACAGAAAATTGACTATTTTGTGTTTTATCATTGATGAAGCACTACATTATTTTTTCATAGTCTACGTGAACATAATATGAATGGTAGGTGCTTAGTGCTAGTGATGATGGTATGCGTCGAATGCTGGAAATTATTCAGTACCTATAGCTTCAATATTGACGCTGTCTTGCCTAAAATAGGTAATTAGGCTGCATGCAAGGAGGCACTTCAATTCTCTCTGTATAATCAAACGCTTGCTGTTCTGGTGCAACGGTCTGAACCTGTTAAGAGCTATACCATGCTGCTGCTAGTTTTGAATAATATGTAGGTAACTAATAATTGAATGACGCGCCGCGCGCCGGACGGACGATGCATACTTACTCGCGCTGTGCCGTACAGAAGTGATTCTTTGGATAGAGGTGTACCTCGAACTTAATAATATACGAAAGTTCTTCGCCAACACCATTGTATATGTATAGGCATCTTATTAATGGTTAATTTGTATTTAACTTTCGTGAGTGCCTCCGTGGTCCAGCGTATGCGTCTGCTGACCGGAGGTCCCAGGCTCGATTCCCGGGTCGGGTAAAAGTTTTACTGGGTTTTTTTCCAATTCTTAGTAGCAGCACGGAGTCTGGTGATGTGCCCAGTAACAGCAATAGGGTCCCTCCCTATTACATGCGACCTAAAAATTCTTTGGTGAAATGTGGGTGTAATTTTACACCTCTGCCTACCTTAAGGGGTTACAGACGAGAGGCTATAAAAAATAATAATTTGTAATTTCTGTCCACTGGCCTGGGTACCTAACTAACGAGAATTGTCTCATATCTCGCTTAGACATGCGACGAGTAGCCGTCATGGACGCCCTCTTAACGGAGTTTCAGCTGTAACATTGGTCTCGAGGTAATCTTAGGAAACAATAACTTTTTAGCTGAATAAAAACAACTCTCTAAGGTAAATAATCCCTATTCAAGCTGGCGCTGGATTTTTCTAGCTTAATGAGCTCTTGAGAAGAGACGACGAATCACACTCAGGATTATTGTTTTATTTTTGCTCATTAATTTCATTTTCTTTAAACTTTCTATGATAAATTATTTCAAATATCTCCAATTTTTCTATTCATAGTAAGGTGATTGGTAAGTGATTACCGCCACCCTGCAATGCCCGAAGGATCACAAGTGCGTAGCTGAATAATAATATGCACGTTTCTTAAAGGTTCCAATGTCGAATTGATTTGGAAATACCGCTGCAGATAGCTTGTTCCACAGTTTGGTCGTTCGCACGGCAAGGAATGGTGTGTGAAGCGTACGGTGCAAGAACGTCAATCATAAAGGTGGTGAGAGTGGAACTTGTGGAACAACACAGACAGAGTCAGAACACTCCCCATGATACAAACGATAGAGTACGCAGAGAGACGCAACATCTCCACGCAGATCACGGTGGTAGACCGGCCCGTGAGGACTTCGTTATCGATGATTCGAGCCGCTCTATGTAGTATGCGGTCAAAGGGAAGCAGTTGGTAATGTGGTGCCCAGATCCACAGATGGCAGCAGTTCTCCATGTGAGACCTTACTTGAGCCTTGTAGAGCAATAGGCGTTGCGCCGAAGTAAAAAATGGACTTACTTTGTTCAGGACACCCAGTTTTTTTAGGCTAGCTTGGCCTTATCTTCCAGATGACCGCAAAGTTCGGACAATTCGGAGAATTCCTATGTCTAACATCTACTGATTACGCTTTCATGCCCACACTGTATTTGTATTCTGAGACATAGCCGACTGCAGACAACAGCGGTGGTATAACATTGCATTGACGTACTCCACTTTGTTATGTTTCCTCAATACCACGTCTCTAATAATTGCGACCTGGGAAATTGAATGTCATTTGTTATCGTGTCAATCACTTTTGTAGACAATCACTATGTGGGATACAGAAGGTAGTTACTCGACATTATGTAGGTGATCTATGGAATGGACTTGCGGGCCATGACATTTGATCCAGTGACTTGCTCTAGTTTCAAGTAAATGTTTAGTAATTGCTGACCTATTTGTCTGACTGTCTACATGTACTGTTATAAATACAAAGGTCATATATGGACTCCGAGAACTGCAATTAATTTTGGCGTGACCTGGCGTAGGAATAGTACTATAATGTGGACTTGAGCCCCCTGTTTGAAGATAGTCGCTTAGTGTTAGTGTTACCTTGCCCCAGGAATTTATTTTTAAAGCTTTAAATAAATTACAATTCAATTTACCCTAGAATAATAAGAAATTTCCAAAATTATATTTTAATACCTATTCCATTACCATCAAACACAATAAATTTTGTGGGCTTTTGTCTCTTGGTCAGATAATAAAAATTAGGATCTGTTCTGGCCCCATGGTTTAATATTATTCTTGCGTATTTTCCTATAACTGCAAATTTATGTGTACAATGAGTGTACGGTACTACACTCATTGTAAATAGGTATAATAGGTACTTTAAAAATTATTACATTATAGGACTGCCTCGTTGGTCTCGCGGCATAAATGTGCGCGTGGGATTGGGAGGTCTCGGGTTCGATTCCCAGGTCGGGCTAAGTGTTATTGGGTTTTTCCGTTAGAAAATTCTCAGTAGCAGCAGGGAGTCTGGTAATGTGACCGTTACGGCAATAGGCTCGCCAGCTATTACGTGGGACCTAAAAAATTAATGGCGAAATGTGGGTGTAATATTATACCACTGCCTACCCCTTCGGGGATACAGGCGTGAGACTATAAATAAATAAATTAATAGGTACTTTATACACAGTGTACCTTCACAATTGATTTGTTTGAAATATTCGTTAATATATTAGAAACGATCAATATACCAAAAAGAATCATCATCCTCTTAGCGTTATCCCAGTTTCAATCTGGGGTCCGCTTACTAGTCTAACCGGATTTAGCTGAATATTAGCTTTTCCACAGAGCGACTGCAGGCAGTCGCTCTGTGGCACAACCTCCGCAACACGAAGGGATAGCGATATTCCATGGTTTAGACTAGAGTCAGTTCATTTAGAAGGTACTGACGCCCTGTAACGACTGTCAAATATCTTCATGACAACCGGGACCGACGGGTTAACGTGCTCTCCGAGGCACGGGACAAGCGATAATTAATAATTCAATACGCACATAACTCCGAAAAGTCATTGGTGCGCGCCGTGGATTCGAACCCGATACCCTCTGCATGGCAGTCTGTTGGTGGAGTGATGAGTGGAGATCCACTCGGCTATCGCTGCCATATATAATATACCAAAAAGAAAGAACACAAAATTAGTGTTATACAAAATCAAATTGGTTTTAGAACATTAATCAAACTAAAGCACTTTTAAAACCAATGCCTTCATCAAGTCTGGTCTTAGTCATATATTGTTATCTACAATCACTTGCAATGTATGTCTGCATAGTAGTTAGTCTATGGTGGTTGTTCAGAGATTGCCCTAGGCAAGTGCGAATTGTTGCAGAGTGCAGTGGAAACTAGTTACATACTCCAATTGACCAGGGCAACACAAGGAGTAGTCTGACCATACATGAGAGCTGAGTTTCTCAGCGCTAACTTATTTAGATCTTCAATGGAGTCCTGCAGGCAAGCTAGGATAAACACACAACTAAATTAGAGGCCAAAATAGAGTGAGATATCTTTACTTTGCCAGACTTTAACGCGATGGCGACGTCTTCAAGGCACGTGGCATGGTAGGAGAGAAATTCACAATTTCACAAAATGTCAATGTTCAATATAATATCACAAATTTATCAACACGGGCGGACTGGGCGGTGCCGGACAAATCAAAATTGGCCGTTTTACAAGGTTTTACACAATTCAATTCGCGAAGCTGGTTTACAATGTGCTTTCAATAATGCGATTTTAACGGAAGTCAATGATTTGTCAGTTCATAATGTGACCAGAGCAAAAAAATAATTACCAACGAAAACAAATGTTACGAACTGACATTCTGTTTAAACAGTGGTAAATGACGTCACATGAAAATAAAGAAATACATTTTTATCTGGTAATGTGATATAAGTAATTAACTTTTTTTTTACTTAAATACTAAATAATATTAACTAGCGCTAATACAGATACAAGTTCTGATTCGAATTAACCGATATATCATCTCCACGGTGTCAATAAACGAAGCTGACCCACACCGCAGGAAAGTCAAAGTGACACTAATAGAGTAAGATCCCAGGGCCGCCAGACCTGGACCTAATAATGTAGTGTTAGAATCTTCTATATAAGTGTACGCATACTTGCTAGCTTGGAACATGGGCCAATTTTTAGTTATGAGGTGCTAAAGGGCCACGGGAACAATTTCCATTCATTTTCTAAATGTGCCCCCTAGTCATGGTCTCTACCGATAATTAGATATTTTGGAAACTTTAAAGCGTCTGGTAAAAATTACCGCCACCGAAATGAGTGCGACAGAATTATTTATAAATTTTTAATCATATTTTCTGAAACACACATAAAATCAGCACTGAGAATTTAAGAAAAGTTAATACTATGTTTACGTAACTTTAGCACCTAGTACCTAAAAATTGGCCCACGATCCAAGCTTACAAGTATTTGTACACTCATGTCACACACTAACACTATATTATTCTATACATTTCGTTTCTGAGAAAATAAGTAAGGTCTGGCAGCCCTGGGATCTTGGACTATATCTTGCTTTGCATGGATATCCGTGCAAATCATTTGAACAAAGTCAGTGTTCTGAAAGCTACATCTAGTACGTTAGTACATGTATATCAATTATCGTTGCACCACATGAGTAAATAAACCGAACAGAGAGACAGCTTCTTAAGAGCTTGTAAATTTGTTGCCTATTTTGGTAGGATTGTCACAATAGGTTAAGACAAATCGCTTGTTCGGTATACGACAGATTCTGGATTGGACAGATTCGTGATTTGGCAGATTCCCAATTCGACAGATTCGTGGATTGGGCAGATTCTTGGACTCGACGGATTCGCTATACGGCAGAAGTACAGTTGTAAATAAAATAGCGAGGGGAACCAAAAAAGGCATGCACCTGAAACTTTTAAAAAAGCACGGAATAAAAATATACATTTGTTACCAAGGACACGACGTGACGACGTGATTTATTTGACATTCCCAACGATACCACTAATAGTGTTGAATATTTTCTGGTAGTATGATCTATTTTCGGCTGGAAAGAAGCCAAGCTGGTCCTCATCAATAAACCTGGCAGAACTGCTGACTCTCCTTCGGCGTTCCGACCTATTTGCCTGTTGGATGAGGTGGCGAAACTCTTCGAGAGAGTTATCGCCACCCGTATCACCGAGCATCTGTCACGTGTGGGTCCTGACTTATCGGATAGCCAATTCGGTTTCCGGCAGGGGCGTTCGACGCTGGACGCGATAGAACGCGTTCGGTCCCTGACGGAGGAGATTGTTCGTCGGAAGGGAGTGGCTTTGGCTGTTAGTCTTGACATAGTCAACGCCTTCAACTCCCTTCCGTGGCAAGCCATTAAGGAGGCACTGTTACATCATAATGTGCCTCCATATCTACATAAAATCGTTGGGACGTATCTGCGCGAC
The DNA here is from genome assembly GCA_944739405.2 of Euclidia mi. NCBI lineage: Eukaryota > Metazoa > Arthropoda > Insecta > Lepidoptera > Erebidae > Euclidia > Euclidia mi. The sequence goes on along the minus strand of OX123199.2, from coordinate 11,019,604 downwards.
AGGTCCATTACGTATATGGGTCGGGACGGCTTTGAACACCGGAGGGAGGTCACGTGTGGGGTTCCCCAGGGGTCAGTGTTAGGACCCCTGCTATGGAACCTCGCATACGATGCGGTTCTGAGGACCAGTCTACCCCCCGGCGTGAGTGTCGTCTGCTATGCGGACGACACTCTGGTATTAGCAAGAGGGCATGGCTTCCCTGAGGTAATTCGGCTCGCGGAACTGGGAGTGGCTTGTGTCGTCCGACAGATAAACGGGCTAGGGCTACAGGTAGCGCCTCATAAGACCGAGGCGCTGTGGTTCCACAGAAAACGTCAGAGTGTGGTTCCACCCAGCTCATTTGTAAGAGTGGCTGGTGTGGAGGTTCAGGTAGGTCGGTACATTAAGTACCTCGGCCTTACCCTGGACAGTCGCTGGAGCTTTGAGGAGCATTTTGAGCGGATGATCCCCCGAGTTCGTAGGGCAGCGGGGGCCCTTCAAAGGCTGCTGCCGAACCTCGGGGGTCCCAGGGAAGAAGTTCGCCGCCTCTATTGTGCGGTCGTACGATCCATGGCCCTCTACGGAGCGCCTATATGGGCCACACGCCTAGCGGCGTCCTCCCGCTGCAGGGCTAAGCTCAATAGTGTGCAGCGGGTAGCGGCCATTCGGATCGTACGAGGATACCGCACAATTTCATCAGAGGCGGCGACAGTCCTGGCACGTTTTCCACCCTTTGACATCCTGGCGGACATGGACGCGAGGGTCTATAGCCAAACTCGCGCAGATCGTCGGGAAGCGAATGGGGACGTCCAAGACGTGCTCGAAATGCGGCGCAATGCTCACCGGCAGGCTTTGCAGCAATGGCGCGCGCGGCTGGAATTGCCGCAGAATGCGCGCCAACGCGCTGTCGGTGCCATTTTGCCAAGCCTTGAGGCGTGGGTTGGACGCAAACACGGCCGCGTCACCTACCGATTCACTCAGATACTCACCGGGCACGGGTGCTTCGGTGAGTATCTGAATCGAATCGGACGCGAACGGACGGCACAATGCCATCACTGTACAGGCGACCAGGATTCCGCCCAGCATACGCTGGAGGATTGCCCGGCATGGGCAACGGAACGTGAAGTTCTGGTCGACCAGATCGGACGAGATCTGTCGCCGCCAGCAGTTATTGCTGCCATACTGGCGAGTGAGGAGGGCTGGGACGCAGTGGCCTCCTTTTGCGAGTTCGTAATGCTCCAAAAAGAGGCTGCTGAGCGGGATCGGGAGAGGGCTGATCCCGCCCGAAGACAAGGACGATTTCGCCGAGATCCGCCAACAGGGCCGCGGGCCGCCAGAGCATGGGGAGCTCTGGTCGGCGATTAAGATTCGTTGGTCCGGGAAGAAGTACGGGCAGGTGAGGGCGTGTAGCCTTCCCTGAGAACGGGTTCCGTTGAACCTGGCGCCATGGGAGGAAGACTGGACAGCTTCTGTACCCAGTCTTCCTCTCGTTGGGCGTCTTTGGTTGGCAGTCGAGGTGGTTTTTAGTGGCAACACCACATACTCCGTCTCATTTCCCCAAGAGACGGAGATCCGAAGGGATTTTCCACCTCGTAAAAAAAAAAAAAAAAAAAAAAAAAAAAAAAAAAAAAAAAAAAAAAGTATGATCTATTTTGCTAATAAACATAGGAATCTCCTTTAGCTATTATGGCCACTAGTTTTACCACGGGGATAGGTATCTAAGATAAGTTTAAAAAGAAATTATGTAAGACAAATGAACGTCTACAAAACAAATGACTATAAAATGATCAACCATCGATAGGGCTTACAAAAAATAGGTGCATGCGATTTTCGACCTTATTGACAATTCATGACAGACTTTTTTTGGTATTTTCTTGCTTTCTGACATTGATACGTTATTAAAATTATAAATTCTGAGTTACGTCAATAAGGTCGAAAATCGCATGCACCTGTTTTTTGTAATCCCTATCGATAGCTGATCACTTTCTGATAGTCATTGGTTTTGTAAACATTAATTGCTTTTACACAATTTCACAACTAATGAGTTGTTAAGTATTTCGTTGCCAACATTCACAATATTTATTTCAAGATCAAAATATTCGCAAAACTTTTGCTCGAGCAATTCAAGAAATGCGACAAAATTATCAGGAGTTATACCTAATTAAAAAACCCAATTGTACGTTACCATTGTTAAAATCTTTATAATGATTTAATTATTTCATCTAGTATTATTCATACACACAGTACAATAAACAACCATTATTAATAATAAAATAAAACACCACTTTTTTACATTAAAATATTAAAACTTGCAACGTACAAAACAAACAACGTGCGTCGTAATAACCCTAAGATTGTCAACTGCCTGTGCCTACGTAAACCGGTTCTTTCCACTCTCGCCGCGTACACGACAAGCGGCCAGTGGTCACGCACACATAAGCCGAGTACTCGTAGTAGTGCAACCGATTCGCGCTGTTGTATGAAGCTGTGTCTCTGTTCCGTTTATCTACTCATGTGCGTTGCACACACAAAGCACCAAATCTAGCTTGCCTTCTATTAACATCGTCATGCTCATACAATACAAACGTGTTGTGTTTGCGTCCGAGTCCAACGTACACAACAACGTACCAATCCAACGTAGATTGCTTATGTTTGGTAATATTAGTCGTATGCCAAGTCAATCTGCAAAATAACTGTCACTTTCTCTCCAATGGAGACACAAAGTCGTGGTTATTCCTCGAAGTCTGGATGTCGTACCGCACTATGCAATATTCCCAATAAATTAATATTTCAGTCCTAAGGTTCTAACGTCAAGCCACAAAGTTTGATTAAAGTCTGAGCTGACATGATGACTCCAGATTTGCTGCTTTGTACTGTTTATAATTATTCAATTACTACTACAATAATATAGGTACTGTAATTCGCTTAGTGTTACCTCCTTGCTTGTTAACCAGAGTTCTTCTTTCGAATCCAGTATTTATTTTTCTTATGTTCTCTTAGGCGGGTTTTCCTGTCACGCTGATCGCACGCCAACGGTCCGCGCTGATGGGTCAATGTGTATGAAGTACTTCTAGCGTTTTTGAGTCGCGCTGGCCGCTCAGCGCTGTCGGCCGTCAGCACTGAGCAGCCAGCGCCAGCTGAGTTATTACTTCATACACATTGACATTATTGACACATCCGCGCGGACCGTCGACGTGCGATCAGCGTGACAGGAAAACTCGCCTTAAAAGAAGAACAATTAAGCGCCTGGCACACGATTTGCTTAAAATTCCGTTCGCCCGTTTTAAAATGCACGCTCTTCCGTTTATAACTAAGTAAGCGACGTCTTACCCAGTTTTCATTATAAGCATTTATATACGGAACGTAAGATGTACTGTCTGTCTCAGCGCTTGATCTAACTTTAGGATCTGTAGTAACATTTCACTAGGGTAGCTGAATAAGAGGTTCCCTATCTCGGGCTAATACGATTAATCCTAATTGCGTCATCATTTGTTACTCGCATGTTATAAATAGCTAAGCGTAGTGGCGTATATTACTTTACCTTGAGTATTGTTTAGGTATTCTCAATAATAAAGTTGAAATTATAACTTCTTTATCGATGCGATTGGTTTTGTCTACCTTCGCACCGTTTATTGTTATTGCATTCATAAAAATAAACACAGTGTACAGCCTGTACTACTAACATGCAATTTATATGCGACACAGTCTGTTGTCCCTTATATTCGTAGTCTTCACTACACAAGACATTAATATTCTTAGCATACGGATGGCAAAAAATCGATAATATGATATTATAGTACTTAGGTAAATACGAGTTTGCCGAACCAATTTAAAAATATCTTGGTTATTTAGTTGTGACGATGTTTGAAAATGTTTCTACAATAAAATTCTAGAGCAGAAATATTAGGTATAATGTATTTCGGAAATGTCTTTTTAATACTTTTGTTTTATATCGATTCATTCAACATTCTTCAGTTCCCGAGCATAATTAATGTATACAATCAAGTTACTATAAAGGTGGTCTTGGTGTAATTTATGTGTCGCGGTAGTCTCACAAGCGTGTAACTACTATAATATGTAGACTACATAAATTTAAAATTGTGGCCATGTAAAGCTAGCCAATAAATCTACTGTCAAGTTGTCTATTAGTCCATAAAAACTGTTCACCTTGTTACTTGCCAACTACTTTACTAAAGTAGGTTGGATTGTCTAGAAAAGTCTCGAAGACTAAGAAAAGAGTTGAAATCTTTAATATTACATAGAATGGATGAAACTTGATAAGGACCATCGCACACGTTTCAACGCAAAAAGTGAAAATTGTTAATTACTCCCTTTAGGAAGGGTAAACTTTAAATAGGTATAGGTAATTTTATATTATGTGGTGATAGCACTATTTATATTATAATTTAAGCTTACTGATTATTGTTTTCATGTATATGGATGCTACTGTATTTTTTTTGGGCTTAAAAATGCCTTATTTGAATTTACAAGCAGGATAAATGGCATGAAGTAGGCCTTCGACGCCAATTCGTATTTTAGCGTAGCGGACAATGTAGGAATGGAGCAATTTAGTCACGGAGCATAGAATTATTTACTATTCCATGCATGTTGGGTACAACTACTGTAACAGCTTATTAATACTTCAAACGCCGTTTTCAGATCAATAACCTGTAAGTTACTTGTAGCACCGCTGCTAATGCATAATAAGTTATGGACTGCAATCTTGAATTCACTCAACTGTAAAATGAGCAAAGCCTTCGTTACAAAAGAATACCGTTGTACTAAATAATCAGCTCTTTGTTCAATTTTATGAAATATTTGCTGTGCAATATAAACTTGATCTGAGTTCTACAATGTCGACTTTAAACGATAGAGTCGATTCAGTAGTGTGCGCTCTACGGGATAAATATCCAACCTCGGACGGCATAAACGAGTAAAAGTGTGGCTTTGTGGTTTTCGCCTATTTATTGCGAAATTTTTCGTCGAAGGCTATGGGTCGAAATAGAGGTATCGCGGTTGTGGTCATTTGGGAGACACCGTTGCGGTTACACCAATCAAACGTCGAATAAACACTTTCAAAAGAATGTCGGCTAATAATAGGATTCCGGTAAGCTCGGTCGTATCGTTTCTCAATAAACCGTGTGGACTGTACTAATGTTTTACGAGTTTGGTGTTTATTTGTTAATGGGTAACTTCTTTTTTACGCTTCGGGTATTTTATGGTATAAAGGAGTTTCGAATAACAATGAACCCATATACGTCTCGTTTTAAATATGTATTTAGAAAGCCATTATAATAGTAATAATCGCTCAATAACCCTAAAAAAGGATTACTTGAACTCCTCTCACCGCACGGTATTAAATGACTTAACTACTTCCTTTTGACCCTTTGACCGCTTTATACCGATAAATAACTTTATACCGATAAATACCCATAAATAACTGTCGTGATCGGTTGCAGCACTTTTTAGCCAAAGCTAGTTAAGCTAGCTAAGATTGCGTTCGGTGAGATGAGTGATTGCTTCGTGCCAGTATCGATTAAAAAGCGACCGCCTAATTCTCTAATGTAAATATATGGTATGCGGTTTTCCACTTAACTGCACTGACTTCTACTCCCTGCACCTGAGTGCGGTGCAGGGAGTGGTGAATGGTCTCAGGGGTAGCGCAGTTCGTGAAGATCCTTCATCGTCCATATCCTTTTCGAGGTTGCCACCCGTTCTTGGTCCAGTTCCTGCAGAAATTGATGCAACCAAAACCTCCAGCCGAAACACAATAACAGGCACATTACACACACACACACTCACACACATGCGCGCACACACTCGTCTCAGGCCGTTAACCCAAGCGGGCGCCCGATGTCGTGCTGTAAACCAGCCCCGCGTTCCTATATCTCTCTGATAATCCTAACGTCCTGTATGACGTTCCCTGTTGCGGGCTCCATGGAGGGTGGAAAGCCAGAGGGATGAAGTCTTGTTAAACTTTTATGGATCGTGGATATGATCGCAATCCCAAAAATTACCCCAACTGCGACGGTGTCAGCGAAACCTGTTCCCGCCGCCACTAGAAACCAAACAGATGGTTGACGCCGTGGCCTCGGCTGCAGGTGTCACACCATCCCCCAGGGATGGGACTTCAGCGCTAACTAGTACTAGTCCCGTCCTTACAATCGTCAGCCCGTTTGAAATCAAGCGGGAAGACGACTCCTCCTTCGCGGGATGGCAAGCGGTGAGTCACTAGAAGGGCAAGGGCAAGACTACCAATCCTGTCCAACGCCCGCCCACCACAAAACTGAGTGGACCCGCTGCTGCCAGCTCTGCAAAGAAGAAGAGCTGAGGGGAAACCGAAACAAGAGACAGCGCATGGCAGCTAAGCGGAAGGCTTCACAAATCGCTGCCGCTGCCGGTGTTGCCTCTACGAAAACAGCGGAGCACGCCGCTGTCGCAGGTCCCAGCAAGGTGACCAGCGCGCAGGCCACGCTCAGCAGTGAGGGGTGCACGAAGGCCGGAGGCAGTACGGGGAGACCGCCTGCCGCCAAGCGGCGGGCAGTCCACCCTGGACGGCATCTAGCTGCAGCACCACCGAAGAACACGGCAGGTAAAACTGCCGAACACAAGGAAAGAGGTGAGGCCAAACGTGCTCTCAACGAAACCAGCTCGCCTCGCGGGGAGCACAAGAAGCCCCGCCTCGACTCCTCCAGGACGACAGAAGGTAAGTCCTACGCACAGGCCTCCAAGGCGTCCCTGGGCGTTGCAGCAACATGCAAACGAACGGAGAACTTGCCGAAGGACTTGGTGGACCAGGTATTCACGGAGATCCAAAGGAAGATCCTGAGTGATGACTGGTCGACCAAAACCCCCAAACGCCCCGCTCCAGCGTTCACCGGGAAACCCATGTACGCGGACGCGGTCCTCAAGCTTTAGTGCGCCGACGAGGCAACCCGTATCTGGCTGACAGAGGCGGTCTCTCTCCTGGTCCCACCACCGGGCTTCGAACTGGATGTCAGGGGCCAGGAAGAGGCCCCAAAGAGAGTGCGGTGCGGCATTGTCGTACCCAACGAACAGGGGGTCTTGGGCGACCTGCGCGACGTGGGTCGCGCTCTGGAGTTCCAGAACCCCTGGTTGGCGGTCGACAAAAGATCGTCTCCTCCGAAAGGCAGTCAGGTGGGTGGTTCTTAATGGTAGGCGTCCCGGAAGAACAAGTCCCGATCCTGGTGCAGAACGAGCGCCGCCTCGCGCTGGGCTGGGTGCCGTCTACGTCAGGTTCCGGGACCCCTCAGGCAAGTATGTTGAGCATCCTCCGAGATGTGAGGACAACTCCACACAGGTCAAGCAGGACTCCAACACCCAGTTAAGGTGCGACGCAGAACCCGGCTCTTCAGAGCCGGGCGCGTCTGGCTCGGGGGCTAGCCCATCAGCCGAGGGTAACTCGGAAGACAATTATAATAATGATAAGACCTGGCAACACTAAAGTTGACAGTACATTCTTGGGGCAGTTTTTCTATTTATTTATATTTAGGTGACCGTGTGGCCACCCATTACCCGTCAAAATTTAATAAAACTTAATTTGAAACTTTGAGACTTCGTTCATAGACATTTTGATTTAATCGTATAAAGATTGTGACACATACACTTAGTGACGTTTTAACTTTATCGATACTTTTATATTACAGACTAGCTTTGGCCCACGTATTCGCGGATGTGGGTGACAGTTATTGCAAAAAAAAGGGTGCCTTTGCACTATTCTGAAGTATAAACTATACTGAAATATTTCTTTGAAATATAAGTATACTTGAATATAATTATAAATATCTCAAGAAAAGTGTTTTCATCGATCATCACAAACTTTCGTGTTTATAAAAGTTCAAATAAAACCATGTTCAAATAAAACCATCTGCTGCTAACAACTAAGTTTAAAGCTTGTGTTTGATTGCCGGACTAATAGGAAGGGCTAGCACGCCAATCTTAAAACGATAAATTACCATGATGCTAAACGTGTGAGTCATTATCATGATTATATAATCGTAGCCATGATAAACCTGTCGTCATGCAAATGACAAGTAGACAGCTGTGAACCCTTAAAATATTTGTAAGTCAATTTTGATCAAAATGGATAAGGATCAATATTATGGTTATAAAAACCCCTTAACAAAATTATGCAATACTAGGGGATACCCGCAGCTATGCTCGCAGATATTTTTTTAAAGTTGTTTTTGCCGTATTCTGTGGTAATTTCGAGAAATTCCTTTTTAGTGCACCCTTACGGTGCCCAAGATGCCATCGATTTTGATCATGACTACATTTTTACGACAAAATTTACCGAGTGCACTATGGATGTTGTTCACTACATTGCAGGATTTGTGGTCAGAAAACTGCAAAATGTCTTAAGGTGTAAAAGTGTATTGGAACTAGAGCCCAGATGTTTCCTCTTAAAAGTAAAAGACAGAGGAGGATTAGTCACACCATCAAAGTGTGTATTCAATATTTGCAAAGTAACAGAAAAAGTTGTACTTAAGCAAAAATAAATAACATATCGCATGACGGCAATCTCGTAAAAGCAGAAAAAGAGAAGGAGATCAAATATTTGGTCCCAGCTCATGAGATTGTCGATATCTGGGATGTGAACTCGGCGATCATTGTGCCGATAGTTGTGTCAGTAAATGGACTAATCGCCAAGAGCATTTACCAACATCTTAAGATGCTCGCACTAGGCAGCAGAAAAACTAATATTTTTAACAACAACACTTTTTGAGTTCGGTGCCAGTTAGAAGTACGCACACAATTTTATTTTCTTTCTTACTCACCATGTGGGCTCCTGGTTTAATTCTTTTAAATTATTTTTATTTCTTACTTATTTTAGACCTAGGCTTCTATAAGGGTGTAATTAATTTGACCTGTATATATATATATAATATGATTTTGTAAAGATTTGAGTTTATATTGATAAGTTCATTTGATTTTCACGGTCATAGATCATGTCTACTACTTGTTCGTTGTTAGGCACAGATTGTACGTTATTATTATAAACTATTTCTACACGGGATAATGCGTCTACGTTCATATTTATCTTACCTTTCTCTTCACACTGTAGCTCTATTGTTGTATACGATTTCATATCGCTCTTTACTGGAATACAAACATAGTCTGTTCTCAACGTCATATTTTTCATATCGATCTCTCATCCTAAAGGTCTTAATAAGTCAACACCTATGAGTCCAAGAAGCGAGCCAGAAGTACGCACTCAATTTTATTTTCTTTCTTACTCACCATGTGGGCTCCTGGTTTAATTCTTTTAAATTATTTTTATCATCATATAATCTTCCAGCCCGTTGTAGGGACAGCATCCACGAACCTGTCACTGAAGTCGTCTATAAAATAATAGCCAATTAAAATAACATTTTAGACTATTCAACTGACGACTGACTGAACTCAGTGAAAGATAAGGATTTCGTGCCTCCAAGCATTAATACAAAACTTGGCTATAAAATATGTGATTCAAAAAAACAAAGTTCTAAGCTGTGATTATAAATAAATAAATATTTTTGCTACCACAAAGTTCTATGTTATTTTAATTTTGATGATATTATAAAATATAAAAGTCAATACGCTTTTTTTAAAACTTGGAAAGCATTGTGTAGCCCTAATCTATAATATTAAAATGTCAAAAGAGGCTAATGCTACTTTAAATACATTTTACATAAGTCAAAAATTAAAAAGTCTTATTATCAAACTTCATCAAAATTAACATAAGACCTTGTAATAGTGAGCCAGCGAAATTTCATTTTAAATCTTCGAAATTGCCGTAAATTTTTCTAGACTAGTAATGTGCTTACTCAAAATGAATTTCGATAAAATATTGATAATGTTTGCAATAAGTCCTTAGATTTGGTTTACTTAGAATGAATATCAATTGAATGTTGTTCAGATAAACTAAAAAATGTGAATAAATACAGCTTATACTTAAACTCTAGTAAATAAGTTACGATAAAAAACTATATTTTTAAATTAGCTTTTTAAGGTGAATAAAGCAATTGATATTCATAATATCACTAATAATCACTACCTATATGCAATGATAGGGTCAATGACGAGATCATTACCACGTAATGGTTTTCGAATATAAACCACGTTAGGTATTTCAGACTTTTGGAAGTTATATGCTTATTATTTAGAAAATTATCACGATCGTCAAGTGTTTGTCTAAAATCTTCCAAACCAAAGTAGGCCTTCTCAAATTGAAGGAAGGCCCGAGCCCAGTATGTTCAGTTACATAATTATATTAAATGACCAATCGAGAACAGGCTGCAGTAATAAGTGAGTTAACTAACAGATATTTATTTAGGGTAAAATAGAAAAAGTCATTGATAGTGTCATTGGCTTAATTAGAAAAAAAACTCAAATCTTTACAAAATCATATTATATACACAGGTAAAATTAATTACGCCCTTATAGAAGCCTAGGTCTAAAATAAGTAAGAAATAAAAATAATTTAAAAGAATTAAACCGGGAGCCCACATGGTGAGTAAGAAAGAAAATAAAATTGTGTGCGTACTTCTGGCTCGCTTCTTGGACTCATAGGTGTTGACTTATTAAGACCTTTAGGATGTGAGATCGATATGAAAAATATGACGTTGAGAACAGACTTTGTTTGTATTCCAGTAAAGAGCGATATGAAATCGTATACAACAATAGAGCTACAGTGTGAAGAGAAAGGTAAGATAAATATGAACGTAGACGCATTATCCCGTGTAGAAATAGTTTATAATAATAACGTACAATCTGTGCCTAACAACGAACAAGTAGTAGACATGATCTATGACCGTGAAAATCAAATGAACTTATCAATATAACCTCAACCCAGCACGTCGCGTGATACGTTTAGTGATCTTGACGGAATAGACATCGAAACTCTCATTGACACCTCAACAATATTCGTTCCACCACAGTCAATAGATAGCTGAATAGACACCCCGGAACCCATTCAGTCAGACTCAAACAATCAATTAGATTATAAAATTCCCGAAATATCAGATGCAATAGACAGGCAATTAAAACAGCTTCACATTCGAAAAATGCCCTGGCCTAGAGTAGGCGATAGAACCAAAGGAAAGATAGTTATTAAAGACGTATTTATCCGTATTAATGAAACAGGACAGCAAATTATAAAATTCCTAAAGGAACATACCATACCAGACCGTGCATTCCATTGTTATTTTTACCACGAAGAATTATATCCCATATTTTGCAAAGTCGTTAAAACCATTTTTAGCAATAAAGGCCCAAAGTTAATACATTGTACTACAAGGGTAACTTTAGTAGAAAATAACAGCGAACAAATAGAATTAATAAAAAAATATCACGAAGGCAAAACCATCCATAGAGGCATTCAAGAAACATACAAACACTCAAGAATTACCATTGGGCGAATATTCCACTATCAATTCAAAAGTATATTAATCAATGCGAAAAATTTCTCGAACCTAAATATGAACGTAACCCTATGAAATAACCACAGACCACCATCAAGTAGATATCAGATGTAGATTAGCAGGTCAGTTCTCGTATTTTTATATGACATTGAAATTATATTTTGAACATACTCAGAAGCGGTATTCTGAGGGTCTAGTACGAGTTTGCACTCGATCGTCACGGTGGACGATAGCCTAGTCGACGGGAACAATTTCCAGAAGCATTTTCTAAAAGCGTCCCTAACGGAGAGTAGCGATCGATAGAGTCCACTAGGGGGCGCATCGGACGATCGAGTGCAAACTCGTGCTAGACCCTCTGATAACCTAATGTCATTATCGTATAGTTTGAATTACGATCTCATTACAATTTTATTCAAATATCAGATACTTTAGAAGAATACGCTTTTTATGTCGTAAGTATGACACTGACATTATATCGAAACTGTATTTATTTAGGAGAATTGGGCCCTAGATATAAGATTCCATTTAGTTATGTCCTATAACGTTAGTAGAATACGCGATATATAGGTACATAGAAGTAAGCAGAGATTTTTATACATTCAAGTTATTTCATATGAATATATCCAATTATAAAGTTAGTTTGGTTACTCTAGTAACCAAACTATCTTTATAATTGGATCAATTAGAATATCTTATAGATAAGATAGAAAGTAAGTTAGTTTACTTAGGATCTACTGAACTCAGCTTAGGAAGAACATATATCCCTAGAATTAAAAGAGGTTTAGTTAATGGACTAGGATCCGTTATAAAAGCAATCACTGGCAACCTAGACCAGGAAGATGTATTTAGCTTAGGAAATGAAGTTCAGGAAATATAGAAATTAACAGTTAATAAGCAAAGCGAAACCTTAGGAATAATGTCAAATTTCACTACTGAATATCATAGTAAATTAGAAAGTATTACAAAGAATCAGAAAGAGTTAACTAAACCGATCGGAAAATTAATAGAACAAAATCAGGATATAGAGAATAAAGTATATACCATGCAAATATTGTATAATCAAATTGAAACATGCTTTCAAAAGTATATGATAGATCAGTTACCTTAGAGAATGCCATAACATTCTGTCATCTAGGACAACTACATCCCAGTGAAGTCGAACCTAGCTATCTTATTGCAGAGTTAGCGAGCATCCAAAAGGATATAAGCTTCAAGATTTGCAATTGCCATATGCACTGTCAATGAAAAATATACATATAATGGAAAAATCTATCGTAGTTAAAGCATATAGTACAAATGAATCGATTAACTTTGTGTTAGAGATCCCCTTAGTAACTAAACATCCTTATATTTACTCCATTTATACCCGATCCCGAATGCAAACAATTCTATCCTAATACCTAAAAATCCTTACCTGATCTTGGGCAGCAACATGTTTGCGTATCCTCGCGAGCCATCCGCCTCCATCACCGACGAAACCGTCATCTGCTATTACCTGTAGGGGAAGCCCGGGAAAACTACCACAACACAAGAAACCATATAACTGCACCTACGCCACAGTAGAATTCAATGAGAACATCATACACCAAATTAAAGAAAACAGCTGGATCGCCATCCTGAAACAAGAAAAAGTAATCAAGACAACCTGCGGAGAAGAGGTATACTACCAAAGAAACAGCGGCGTCGTCCTGATGTCAATCAATAACCAATGCATCATTGGCATAGAAAGAAGAACCCTACTACGTACCTACACATAAGAAATTCCTCATCGACAGGGAAAGCATTCCTCGGCCTAGAAACAGTACAGCACAACGAATAAGTACTCACAATAGAAACTTCAAATAGAAGATGTTCAGCTCAACGAACTAGACAAACTATTAGAAAAAACGAAAAACTTGCAAGAAAAAGAAGAGATAGTCATCAATCGCTACTAAGCCCAGTTGGCCCACCATATGCCTATATGCGATCATGATACTAGTCACCATAGGCTTCATCACTTTATTTTAAAAGATTCCCTAGCCAGTCCACGGCTCGTAACTCGCGCCATGACAGTTTTATTACTGTACTATACTAATCTCGCGGCGCTACCTGCATGGGAGTTGGTAAGCCTATGCTACTGTTCAGCCGCCTATCTCCACACAAAAATCATACTATAACATCGCTCCACCGCGACGCGAAAAAAGGACAAACCAACAAAAACACTTTAGCATTTATAAGCCGCGAGCCAAGTCTAGTGACTTAGCTCGCGGCTCTACCCGTGAGGGGAGCAGTTCTCGCGGTAAAAAGTAGACTATGTCTCACTTCAGGTCGCTTATTATTTCCACGCACTAAAATGATACCTTTACATTGCTCCGTTGCGACTTGAACGAATGACAAAAACAAACACAATTTCGCATTGATTATAATATTAGTTGGGACACGCTAGTTTTAATAGGAAACATTAAGCAAATCTCATCTGTCCCGACTTTCCGTAATGGTCGCTATTAGTTTTCGACTGTTCTCTAGTACTCAGTCGCTTCAGTGGAATTCAGTTTTTAGTTATACCCGGCAATAAAATATGAACTAAAATTGCTGTACATTCCTTATTTGAAAAAATAATTGTTTCCACGAAGTGTAACTTCTATAAATATAATAAACAATTTGTTGGTATTTATGTCCAAAGAACTAGTACTGACTGGTGGAAAAAGATAAATAAACTGCATGAATTTTTACTATGAATATATGTAATATTTTACATAGTAATATATTCAGAGTATTGTAAACTATAATTATAATTTGTTAGTAGTGCTTGTCATAAGAATTTCTACATTTTGTCACTTTTAAATATCTGGTAGCAAAGAATGGGCAAATCATTCCACATGTACAGAATATACAGATGTCGGTGCTAAGGGCGGTTTCAGATTAGCGTATTTTTCTGCGCGTGTACGGTCGTTTCAGCATACGAGCTTACACGCGCGCTACATTACGCGCTTCAAAAAACCGAACGGGCATATTTCGGCGTGTTCGCTCGAAACTGTAGTGACATCTTGTCAGTGTCAACATGGATTCTGACGGCTCGTGCATATACGAGCTTAGAAGCGCGTCAACGCTCGTACGAGTTGCGCGTGTGCCAAAAGGCGCGCCTGTACGCGCCTACATGCGCTTCGAAAAACGAGCTTATACGCGCGTATAAAACGCTAATCTGAAACCGCTCTAAATCTGTCTACATTCAAGTTTGCTTAGTTCAGCTACACCGAAAATGTAAAATATTACAGAAAACGGGAACATCCTCCTTTGTACTAAAATAAGGTAATAATCATAAATGTCTACAAATCTCACGGCCAGTCTTCAAGTAGAAACGCTTTATTGTCAATATTTACAGGACGATAATATCGTTATCCTTATGAGTTGTGAAGGTCCGGCAGGCGCACTGTGCAAATGCTAGTATTCTGTCAAATTTGGTTAGACCAGTAAGCGGAGCGTGGGCTCCGAGACAAAAAGCCTTGGATGCAACCGGGATGACGCTGGGGCGATTGCTATGAGTCATATAAGAGGCTATAGAGAGAGGAGAGGTAGAATTTATAAAATGTTCTTGTTGTAGTTCTTCGTACGATGCAAACAGTTCACAAAGATGTCACTCATGCTTTGTAAACTACAAAACGTTCTTCGAACTTTATGTCTTTGTTACTATAAAAAACTACTTTTCTAAGAAAACTTATTGACTTTCAAACAGATGATTTTCTTTCCTCCTACATTATTTGTCACGAGTACCTCATTATATCAGGATATTTAGTGTTTAATATGTTGGGCGAACGAAAGACGAGTTAATTAATCCTCTGCCCTCTTGATAGCAAGGCGGGATTTCGAACATTTTAAATTTACAATTATTAAATTTATAATATTTTCCTAAGAGTACTTCATTATAATATCTTGATATTAATATGTTATGTAAGAGGAGTGTGACAATAAATAATTGACTGCCCTCTTTTTAGCAATACGGAATTTCGAACATTTTAAATGTACATTTATTAATATTATAATAGTTTAAATCGCCTAATCGCGTTGTTATTTGTTCTACTTGCCACTGTATCAGAATAATATTTTTATACCAGAAGTGACTTGCAAATCATTAGGAATATTGTCAAAAATGTGCAATTTTATCGTTAATTGTATAGGTAGGAAAATTACTTGTCTGCCTGAAAGATTTTATTTATGCACATCAAATTTAAATCACATAGAGACCTACAACGTGCTTGATATTGAATCCCGTTCAAAGACGTCGATACTTATTGAGTGTGTAGTATTGTGCCAAGAAGAATATTACGGGCCATCGCGTTTCTTGAAAACCACAATTAGTATTGAGTCTATAATATCAAGCGTCTAGCTTGAGGCGGAATTTACCGTGATATTTGTCAATAACATTCTTGTCAGCGAGCGATGAGGACGCACCTACTCGCGTTCAAATGCTTGCGTAGTGGATGCTAGATCCACTATGCAAGCATTTTACCACTTCTCAGTTCAGAGATCAGAATTGCTTACATTATTTTTTATCACATATTGGAGACATACTCGAGGAGTAAGAAAATATTGATGGTACGTCAAAGCTCGGCCTTTGCATTTTTGTCCTTACGTGACTGATAATGAAACAATTACTAATCTATTTATAGAAAACACATCATCAATGTTACGATAGTAACAAAAGCTTAAGGCCGCCCTCACATTGGGCGTCAGCGTCAACGCAGCGGTGCCTCGGCGTCGAGTCGTAGACGCTGCGGTGCCGCTGCGTCTACGTCGCGTCAGCCGAGTGTTTTGACGCTGACGCCCAATGTGAGGGCCGCCTAATATGACTTGTAATTCGTCACTGCTAAGTCAGTAGACCCCTTACGCGTTTAGGGATGAATGCAGATGGGAATTTCAAAGCCAATCAACGCGACTTTTATTGAGCGTGTTACTGAAATATAACTTGACGGACAAAGCAGTTTAGTTATGTTTCTGCGATAATCTATTTCTATGATATGTATAGGTGTAGCGGGTCCGTTAAATGGTAGCTTTTTCTGATTTTCAGTATATTTATCTAAGTCATCTTCATCCTCCTGACATAACCCCGGTAGCTTCCAAAACTTTCATACTGGAGCCATTGAGATTTGTCATTTATTTATTTGATGAAATTTGAAAAACCTTAGCTTTTCTACAATCTATTTACCTTAGGCAGTGGTCTAACCGCCAGCAAGGGAACGACCACCCATTAGCTATTTTGCGGTCAAGAAACGTAAAAATGCATTATAAGTATACATTACGTCTAAATAAAAAGAGATGCGCATATTAATATTCGATTGCCAAGTGTGAACATTCGCTCCCCAGCGTAGACACACTCTTTTGGTTTGCTAACTTGCTTTCTGTCAAATATATACTCGTCTGCCAATGTTCTCTTGAAACACTTGGGCAGCGCGGGCATTGTTGCGCAGTATTAACATAAGGTAGTTGTCTCACCACCAGCGAGGAGGTTACTAACTATTGGCTAGTTTATCGCTTAACCCGCGAGCATTCGCGATATGAGCATTTCCCTCACGTTGAATTTAAAACTCGCGCCATTCAGGCAAAACTGTGCCTACGCGCCTGGTCTGCGCTATAGTTGAGTTTTGTACATCCCTCGACCCCTGCACAGTAACTATACTACCGCAGTGCATCCGTGTCCACCGTGGGAAGAAGTTTGTCACGCGGAGTCGTGACACGCGGGGATTCGCTCATCGCACAAGTATCGACGTAAGTACATAGTCCTTCGTTGTTTATTACTTGAAATAGATGAATTGAGTTATGTACGTGATTTATGGCTGTTTTAAACTTACAAAGTTGTCTGTAATATTTTAGGGCAGTTATTTATAATACAGAATTGAGGCAGCGATATCCTAGTGGAGATACCAACGGACTGCCATGCAGAGGGTATTTGGTTCGAATCCACGGCACGCACCAATGACTTTTCGAAGTTAAGTGCGTATTAAATTATTAATTATCGCTTGCTCCATGCCTCGGAGAGCACGTTAAACCTTCGGTCCCGGCTGTCATGAAGATCTTTGACAGTCATTACGGGGAGTCAGTACCCTCAAATAAACTGATACTGGTCTAAACCATGGAATATCGCTATCCCTTTGGGTTGTGGAGGTCAGACGGCAGTCGCTCTGTGAAAAAGTTGATATTCTGTCATATCTGGTAAGACCAGTAAGCGGACCCCGGGCTCCATGGCGTGTAAATCATGGATGCAACCAGGATAACGCTAGGGCGATGATGATGATTTAAAATACATATACATTTTTTCAGATTGATAGATTGTTTCGATTGATCGATTAGAGGAAGAAAATGGTTCAGAAGATATTAAATTCCATATTTTAGAGCCGGTATTTTAGAAAGCGACCAAGATAGTAAGCACATTGGTCATAATATTGATATGGAAGATATTCATCAACGGAAGATTGACCTGGAGTGTCTGGGTCTGAAAATCCTGAAGGAATCTGCGGGATCATCATAAAGGAAAAAGACAGGAGTTTCTGCAAAAAAAATTTGGCATGGAACATGCTGTTACTTTGTGTGGTATATGAAAAGCTCGTGCTTATGATGACATGTAATTCTTTTGTTCCTTTTCAAGTGGTCGTTAATTATTTTTATTTTATTCCAAAAGTACGTGTTGCCATGAGCAATTTAGTTCTTATGTTTGTTATTGAAAATTAAAAGTGGGTACATGAAATACTGTGTACTTCTAATAACAACCATTTTTTTCGATTGGTTTATTGTAAAAATAAAAAAAATGCGTAATTTATTGTGTCATGTGTATAATTTCAATGTATACGAAATGTGAGCCAAATGCTCTATACACGAGTGTTCGTGTAACTTTTAGGAGCGCGTGTATTTCTGGGTTAAGAAACGTACAAATCCATAGACTGTTGCGTGTTTCTTCAGCGCTGAAATAGCCAGTTGGTCGCTTCCCCGCTGAAGAAGAGACACTTGCCTAACCGTCCCGTCTGAGTAGTGCGAGTAATGGTCTATCCACACACATCTGTGCCGTGGCCGAGCCGGGACGAGGCCGTGTCTCGTCCGGAGCGCAGAAAAGAATCGTTGCAAACATTTTATTATATGTACTTGTTCACACACGTCCGTGGCCGGGCCGGGCCCAGAGCTTCCGTGCCCTGTCAGAGCGCTGTCAGTGCTTCGACCGTGGGGTCGTGCGCAATCGATATATATTTAGCACTAGATGCACTAAGTGCGACGTGACGTCCAGAAGAACAATATTATGAAAGCGGATTGTGGTTCAGGCACAACAATACCTTACAGGGCTTCTTAGTTCGCTTGAGACCAGTCAAGAAAGCACACAAAATATTCGAGTGCTTTCATTCAATATTAAAATACTTCTGAATGATAATTGAAGCTTAAATTATTATATTTTGTTATTTGGTAAGTAGGTAGTAACTCGGGCACGCCGTGTGTGGCGCTAAGTCCCGTGGTTGAAGAGTGGTCGGAGAGACTTCACGGCGTCCTCACCTTCCGGTTAACTCAAATCCTTACCGGCCATGGTTGCTTTGGCCGGTATTTGTGGAGGATAGGCCGGGAGGAAACGCCCGGATGCCACCATTGTGGCAGCAGCCGCGACCTTGTCGAAGACACGGCGTTGCATACTTTGGCGGAATGCCCAGCCTGGGCATCGCAGCGCCGTGATCTGGTCGCGGCTCTGAATACGGTTGTCCTCTCGCTCCCGGCCGTAGTTCTGTCTATGGTCCGGAGTGAGAGGTCCTGGAACGCCGTCGCCTCCTTCTGCGAAGCAGTCATGCTGAGCAAGGAGGCGGCGGAGCGGGAGAGGGAAATACACCGCCCTCTCCCCAACCGTAGGTCCGGGCGTCGGGGACGTCGCACAAGAGACGACCTCCGACCACCCTAAATTTAGTGCCTGCGGACGGTGAGCGCTGGGGCTGCTCCCTGTCTGACAAAAGGCGGGAGGCGGCGCGTGTCCTCGCCGCCTCCCAAGTAGCTTTGTAAGGTGAAGTATGCGAGAAGTTTGATGGATGCAAGAAGTTTGATGGATGATTGCGAGATCATGACGAGACGGGGCCCGCCAACACCAACGGCGGGCCAATCCCGGGCGGGGTCGCGAGAAAGTATGCTATCCGTGAATCACGTGACCCCGCCAACATACGGGACTCGTAGGGACACTGCGGTGGGTTTTAGTGGGTATGCCCCGAACGCCTTTAGGGGAGAGCCTCCACGTACCTCCTCCGCCAGTCCCAAGCTCAGCCGTTTTAATGGCTGGGTTGGCGGAGTTGAGATGACTCATAAGGAGAGTTTCCCACCATAGTGAAAAAAAAAGTAGGTAGTAACTATTTATTCTAGCAAAAAATGTTGCTAACGCGTTTCCCAGTAAATACATTTAACTGAATAATAAAATAAGTTAATAGTCTAAAAATACTAGAAAAACACGCTTTTATAAATGCACATAAAAACAAAAAATAAATTATGGATCGTTCAAGTTGTCTCTATTTTGGGGCTGAAGTGTAAAATATGTGCTTTTAATTATAATATTTGATTGTAAAAGCGTGGGGCGCTGGAACAGGAAAGACGTTCTTGTTTAACTTGCTCAAAAATCAAATAAACAGATGTTACGGGAAGCAGGTTACACAGATTGGCGCTCTAACTGGAGTTGCAGCACAAGTAGTAAGTGGCTCTACATTAAACAGTCTGTTCAAAGTACCAGTTTGTCGAACTCAGACAAAACATGTGCCATCAGCTTGGAAGACGACATACACCGACATGTTTAACGCCAATCTTCTTTCAGGAAATTAAGTACATAAGGGTAATGCGTCAACAGTGGCAAAATGTAAAGTTCTTGTTCGTGGACGAGATATCTTTGGTTCCCTTTGGTAGCCCTTTGGCGGCATAAATGCTATGCTCTTGTGCGACCTCATGCAGCTTCCGCCAGGAAGGTAGTATTAGTATTTGTTAACGATACAGTCTTTCCTGTTCCAGCGCCCCAGGCTTTTACAATCAAATATTATAATTATTAAAAGCACATAGTTTACACTTCAGCCCAGAAATAGAGACAACTTGAACGATCCATAATAATTTTTTTGTATTTATATTTATTTTATACTTTTTGGTATTTGATAACGAAATACTTAGTTGTAGCATTTATACATTTATTTTAAGAAATAAGAGATGTATGTAGATAAAAAAGACCAGTCAAGTGCGAGTAGGGCTCGCGCACCGAGGGTTCCGTACAAACCTGTAGATATATACATAATAATTTAATTATTAAAAAAAATATGTAAGTAAAAATTTAAGGTGTTCGACATTTTTCTTATGTCCTACAAAACGTTGCATTTGCCAAATTTCAAGATTCTAAATCGACTGGAAGTAACCCTTTAGTTTTTAAAACTAAAAATGTACAGTTTTCGCAATTTTTCCTTTAAATGTCCTATAAAACGTTGCTTTGTGCCTAATTTCAAGATTCTGAGTTCACGGAACCCTGTAGGTTTTGATTTCCTTGCGAGTAGTTGCGAGTTTGAAAATATAGTAATATTGATGTTTCTTTTGATTGCGTTGAGATACAAGTTTGATTTTGTTACAGGTTTAAGATATTATAGACTTGAGTATTTCATATGAATTTTAATTTAATACCTCGACGCGTTCATAAGGAAAGGGCTAGTAACCTTAAAATTAATTATTAAAATATTTTTTTATATGATGTAACTAAAAAATTGCGGTTTTCGCAATTTTTTTTGTGTTTTAAGGCATTGCTTCGTATCAAATTTCAAGATTCTGAGTACCCTGTAGGTTTTGATTCCGTTGCGAGTTTCGAAAATTTCCGGAAATTTGCCGCATAATCAGCTGTATCTTTTGATTGCGTTGGCTTAGAAGTTTGATATTTTCACAGCTTCAAGGGACAGTAGATTTTACTATTTGATATAAATTTCAGTTTGATACCTCCACGCATTTCTGAGATAAAGGGTCTTGACAGACGAACGGACAACTAAGTGATCCTATATGGGTTCCGTTTTTTCATTTCGAGATACGGAACCCTAAAAAGTGATGAATATGCATGTAGAAGAATGAAAACGGAGAGGACGGCAAAGGAAAATATGGATGGACTGTGTGAGGATGGATATGAAAGAGAAAGGGGTCAACGATCGGATGACTATCGTGACAGAGAGGTATGGAAGCGAAGAACATACTGCGCCGAATCCAAATAAATTGGGACCACGGCAAGACAATGATGACGACATTTATTTTAAGTAGGCGAATGAGCCCGCATCCTCTCCATCTCCGCCTGTGCATTTGTATTACATGGTGTTTTATCTGTCAGCTTATAACAATTTAACTCTTCAATCAGGAGACCACTAAGTGATTTTACTCTACTCAGGGCCACACACGCCTATCCAGCCCCAAAAGTACGTGGCTCTAGCTACACCACTACGTGGTCTACAATAAATAATTGGTTTGTACCTTGAAACCTGATCGTGTTCAAAGTCCATTACATGGCCTTTCTCACAAGTGCAAACACGTCTATGATACGATATTCCATCATGGAATGCCAGTGTCAATCTTCCGGCTTCATCATCAGAGCTTGAAACCTAATCGTGGCCAAAGTTCATTACAAGACTTTTCTAAGAAATCCAAAACAGCCATGATACGATTTTCCATCATTAAGTTCCAGTTCATGTCTTCCAGCTCCATCATCAGATCAGTTTGACAGTACCATATTATTGAATTGTCATCAGAACTACATACAGCTGCCAATTTCCATTACGCTACGACCCTTGGCAGATGGTTAAATTGGTTAGCTTAGATTCCATTACATAGTTACATACACGACGACCTAATAAAAGCGTGTTAGTAAAGAAGTTGAACTAGGTAAGTCTATTACGAATAAAAATGGGCGAGTTTAATATGCAAATTGACACTTTTACATTTTTGACATGACGCTACGATATTGTTCTACGAGAATCATGCATAAACGAAAAGGGCACATGTCTGAATAATAAAACTTCTCGTTTAACAAGGTTAAGGGTATTCATGTAGATATGTCTATTTGGACAAAATAAGAAGAATTGTATATTGTTTTTGCTGATTGTTTTTCTATAGGAAATAATGTGTCAAATGCCAATTTCAATAAGGTTTACTAAGATAGATACAAAACATATTCATTGTTATAATGAAATATTTAAGATAAAAACTAAACCTAAAACTAACCTATGATTAACGAAAAAAAGAACAAAAGATAAAAAAAGAATACAATAATATTTATGTAAAATAATAATATATATACCTAATTGTTTTTTTTTTGTTTCGTGTGAGTGTGTGGGCAACTCTAGTGTCGGAGTTTTCAGACCGCCCGAAGGCCTCCGACATGGCCTAACGATCCTTATCGTTAGACAAGAACCAGGACCGACAGCTTTACGTGCCCTCCGAAGCACGGTAGCGCTCAGATGTAAATGCCACACTTGGTCACCCATCCAAGTGGCGACCTGTGCAAGCGTTGCTTAACTTTGCCGATCTGTTACGAACAGCAAGCCAAGTCTCGCTATGAGCGCTACCTAATAATAAATATAGAAACAAAATTGTCCTTGGTTAGTTATGTTTATTTTCGTCACGATAGATTATTGTCGCAATAGAAAGATATCGTCTCCTTACAAAGATTTAATTGAAATAATAAAAAAAACGTCTGAGAGCCCATACGCCTCCTGCATGTGTCTAATTAAACTATATATATGTCACCGGAAAATAATAACAACCGTAAATTTATAAATTCCTAGGCAATTTATAAACTTTCGTGGGATTCTAAATGAGAGATTAATTGTATTACTTTACGCAAACATTTCCGTAAATTTATCAATATGTGACGTCTCATCGTAAAAATGTATAAACTGACGGATATCCATTCGTAAGATTCTACACAGTTTGACCAATCACAGAAGAACTTTTAATTTTACGCTTCTATAAAATACGGCAAATCACCCTCTGCTCTCTGATTGGTCGGTCGGTGATAATGAAGGTCGGCATCAGTTCAACTTAATAGATTATGTTAGGTTTTCTTGTGACCCTCAACACAAAAATAGGAGCCCTTCGAAGCAGGGCTCCCTCAACTTAGCCTCATTTACATAGCTAATGTTCCGGTTTATTCGTAAAAGTGGCTAAGAATGGCGGTGGCGTGGAAGGAAATGGAACACGTGACTTATTCAACCAATCAGAGCGCACATGCCGTTCGGTTATTGCTTACGTATAATTTTACGAATGAATTCGGTAAGTTTATCACTTTACGAAAATATGGGCGTAAAATAATTCAATTTATCTCTCGTTTAGAATCCTACGCAACTTGATAAACCTAATAAATTTATAAATTTACGGTTCTTGTTAGTTTCCGGTGACATACAATATACATATGCGATGACACTTAATTTATATATGAGATAATCAAGTTTTATATATAAAAATCGATATAAATTCTTCGTTTCAAATATTTGTCACTTCTAGGATATCATATATCCATAGACACGCTTTTACCTTCAAGTGTAACCTGCTGCCATTGATCTATATAACAACTAGATTAGCAAAGAGCGCACATATTTGTTGCCATGTGTTATGGGTCCGTGGACCTAATACTGCCACATTGTCCTCAAGTGTCAAATTTGTCGACACGAAAAGACAACGATCGTAAAAAGGGTAGAATTGTAGTGAAATATTTCAAATTACGTTGATAAAGAGGCAGGATATTTTATTTCACGCTCATGTTAATTGTTTTTCACGACATTTTGTTACAAATTACTATAAAAATCGCAAAGAATCATTGAACTTCACGATGTTGTCAATAAATAAAATTTTGAATTTCCTATTTTTACGGAAGTTTCGTAACTTGATGAGCGTTGTCATTTGGTAACGGAATTATAGGACTCAATCCTTGTTTCCTACTAAGACTTTTTCCTCCTACGAAGCAGAAAATTATTATTTTAATATTTTTTTGTTTCCGTTTTTTTCTTATATTTTTAATTCCTTTCTATTTAAAGAGAAATCGACGAGATACAATCAACAACAAAATATTTTGCCTTAAAATATTTTTATTTAGAAAAGTTATTTTGTTCATTTGAATTCCTACACAATTCGGTACCAATTTTTGCACGACTGCTCAAAAAAAGGTGTGTTATATTTTAGGGTTCATTTATTTAACAATGTATGTATGGGTGTTTCTTTTTTCCGTTATGTTTTCGGGGAAAACAATTTTACAACTGGAGAACACCGTATTTCACGATTGACGTTCAGTTGTTGTCTCATTCAAATTAACGTTTTGGAACGTCGTCTATATCCAATTTCTTTGGTCATTTCTGAGTAAGTGAAAGAGATGAATATAGGTTTTTTCTAAGGTGCATATTGGTTTCAAAGCTACGTCGTCTATCTCGGCTGGTTGCCACGCTATTTCGAACGTCAATTGCAGGAGTTTGTTACTCTAGTAGTTATGTTATCTCAATGCCTGCTGCCATGTATTTTCAAAGGATAGAACTAGTGAATAATTTGGCCATAGATTAATACTGAAATAAAACAGGTGTGACAAAGATTTGTTGACATGTATTGAGTACTCATAAAAATCTGGCGAAATTCAAACTTACGTTTGTAAACATAGTTGGAGTGTTAGATGGCTATGAAATAGGCCTCGGGTTTCATGTTTCTGTTGTTGACTTCTTGAAGTTCTGCAGATAAACATTATAGGGATAACTATATATGAAGTAAAAAAATATTGTGAAGTGGCAATGTGAAATAAATTGCCGCAATTACTGAATATCAAAGGAAGTATTCATATTCATTCCATATGAAAATGAATTATTGTGACATAGAAACGCAGGTACCTACACACAACATAGAAGAAGGATCATTGGTATACATTAATTTCCTGAAACTTAATTTATATTTTTCGAAGTATTTTACCATACAGCGAGACGTGCGACGGCACTGCAGCTTTAAGAAATACTATAAAATGTATGCTAGTTCACTTTCATGCTAACTAACTTCATCAGCATATTGGCCGATAAACGTCCACTGCAGGACATAAGTCTACCAAGAAAACGCTTACTTACAGACTGGTAATAAATGATAATTCTTGTAGTATTTATTATTATGCTTTCGTGATTCTCATAAGAATTTATCTAGTTCATAACAACTGCAAATTAACTTATCTTTTTATTAATCTATGACCAAAACCTGACATAATAAGTTTGAAAATGACAGTTTGCAATGGACTCGCCAATTTTTATTTGTATTAGACTTGCCCAAGTGCCTATAGTGACAGATGAAAGGTCGCGGCTAGGGCGAATATTCTAAATTTTTATTCGAATATTTGATATTTTTCCAGGCAAAATTCAATTTTATTTTTTCTTCATTCAAGTATAGGCCTATATTCCTGGCAACCATTACAGCTAAGGGCCTTTGCAAACCACGTTTTTTAAACGCGCCGTCGACGCGCGTTTGTAGCGATACAGACGCGATACGCATGCAAGTCAGACGCAGCCTGTAGACCTTTGCACACCTGTATAAATTCAAACGCGCGTGTGCAGCGATACAGACGCGATGCACACGCGCGTGTGTAGCGATACAGACGCGATGCACACGCGCTTGTGTAGCGATACAGACGCGATGCACACGCGCGTGGGTATCGATACAGACGCGCCGGTGCGGCGCGTTTGTATCGATATAAACGACAACAAACTGCTCTGCTGAAAAAAAGCGCGCCGTCGACGCACGTGTGCAGCGATACAGACGCGATGCACACGCGCGTGTGTAGCGATACAGACGCGATGCACACGCGCGTGTGTATCGATACAGACGCGCCGATGCGGCGCGTTTGTATCGATACAAACGACAACAAACTGCTCACTATGCAAACCACGTTTTTTAAACGCGCCGTCGACGCGCGTTTGTAGCGATACAGACGCTATACGCATGCAAGTCAGACGCAGCCTGTAGACCTTTGCACACCTGTATAAATTCAAACGCGCGTGTGCAGCGATACAGACGCGATGCAAACGCGCGTGTATAGCGATACAGACGCGATGCACACGCGCTTGTGTAGCGATACAGACGCGATGCACACGCGCGTGTGTATCGATACAAACGCGCCGCACCGGCGCGTCTGTATCGATACACACGCGCGTGTGCATCGCGTAAACGACAACAAACTGCTCTGCTGGAAAAAAGCGCGCCGTCGACGCGCGTTTTTGAAACGCGCGTCGACGGCGCGTTCAAAAAATGTGGTTTGCATAGGCCCTAAGGTGCTTGATAGTTTGCTGGATACATACATGGCCCCTAGAATTAGTCTTCACGTCGCGTAGTGTGGTTTCAAACCCGGTTTGTCGACGGAAAGTGCCATCATGTGTCTAAAGCAGACCGTCTGGTACTATATAGTTAGAAACACAAGTAAATCCGAGTTTCTTAGACCTTTATAAGGCATTCAACCTTAAACCTCTTGTTTTTTCGTTGTTGTTTTTTGTGTGAGTTTGTGGCCAACTCTAGTGTTGGAGTTTTCAGGCCGCCCGAAGGCCTCTGACATAGCCTAACGATTCCTATCCTGAGACAAGAACCGGGACTGACAGTTTTACGTGCCCTTCAAAGCACGATTGCGCTCAGATGTAAATGCCACCCGTTGTCACCCATCCAAGTGGCAACATGTGCAAGCGTTGCTTAACTTTGCCGATCTATATGGGGAAAGTTAAAAAAGGAGAGTCAGGTAGATACTGGTATTACGTGAATGCTACAATATTGGTATGCAAATCAAATAAACACTGTCAGGTGGCGCGTACAGCTCTGCATGAGAAATATGGGCTGAAATGTGTCGTGAAGCAAGGGGGAATCTCCTCGCCACGCTTTTTTAATTTATGTGTTTATAAATCAGCTGATTGTTGTACTCAGCAAGGCTGTCGACTGCCATGTTGATGGAGTAGTCATGAACAACATCAGCTATACGGACGACATGGTCTTGCTGGGCCCAATAATCGGTGCGATGAGACGCATATTAAAGCTGTGTGAAGTTGCGGGCGCTTTTAGAAATCGACTCTAACCAGCCAATAAAAGCAAGCCGGAGACGAAGCCCTGACTTGAGGACTGACAGCTCGCCACAAAGCTGCCCTGTGACTTGTAAGCTTTCTATTTATCCTGTGATGCAGTTTTTGTTATATCATAAGATGAAGGTGATGTTTGAAAGCTGTCACTCTGCCCTCCGGTTGCGTTAGTCTGATAATGAGATAACGACTGCCCCCCAGAGAGGTTTATTATTATTATGATTCTTTTTTCTCGGCTATTCTTCTTATTAATATGAGAACTCCGCCTTTTAGGTATTCATCCTCAAAAAAAAACAGAACACTAAAATATATATTAAGAATGTCAACTAAATGTCAACAGTGCTTATTGGTGCACGTATTTAGGACAATTTTGAGAACGCTGTTCGAACTAGAATCGGAAATTGCAATTTCCTTTGGAATATTTGACACAAATCATAATTCGAATAATTCAAATATTAAATATAATAATAATAATAATAAATCCTTATTACAGATCAATGATCCATACAAATTAAAAAAGTACTTCAAAAGCTATTACATTAATAAAAATAATATGAGAGAACTAAACTAAACAATATCATGCCGCGATGAAAATGCAAACTCCAGTGACAGCCCGTCCACGCTACGGTTGCACCCCTGACGTGTGTGAACGAAATATCCCGGCCGGGACCCGGAAGCATGGTGACGGCCTGGCCACGCCCCGGATGTGTGTGGATAGACCTTAAGGTCTATCCACAGTCTATCTAATCATCTGACGATGGGCCAGCGATAAAACTAAAGAAACTACAAACTCGCTGTTCGCCAACTAATTTTCACTTGCTAGCAGAACAGCTGCTTTATTTTAATATTTATTTTGATTACAGCTTATAAACGATGCGGTGAATCGGAGGTTTTTATTCAATATTTATTATTTAATTTATTATTTAATCAGTGCAAAACCCTTCCACTAAGTACGGCATAGATTTTGACAGAAATACGATTCTCCATTGTTTTTATTTCATAATTCATTGCTGTCAACGTGTCCAAATATCAAATAAAACATTTGGAAACTATTGGAAAGTGATTATAATTGGGCTATTGAAACTGTAAACATATGTCTTATTCAGTAAATTTAGACTTTTGACAACAATGTTATCAAGTATTCATCATGTCAGCCTAGAGACGTCCACTGCTGGACATAGGCCTCCCCCGAGGTTCTCCACACAGACCGATTTTGAGCCGCCCGCATCCAACCGCTTCCCGCGATCTTAACCAGTGAGACGGGTCTCAGGTAGGTTGTCGGGGTTCAATAGAAACACTGCTAGAAGGAACAGGTATTTTATTATGTCTCACTACCGCTTACATACAGTATGACCGACTAGGTGTAAGCACAGACCTCAAGGCTGGAGTGTAGGCCGGCCCAGTCAGGCGCCAGTGGCCTTGCTGTAGGAAGCTCGCAGGCAGGAGCTGACGCGTAGGCAGCGGCTGGCAGAGCACGGCGCCAGCAGCTGGTAGGTCGGAGCTAACAGCAACCCTTAGGGAGAAGACAGGTGTAGACCCGTAGGAAGATTGTAGCCCGTAGGAAGAAGTGGAAAGTAGCATAGAGAATATACAACAACTGGTCAGGAACAGGCTGTCCCTAGATCGGCTGTTATGCTTAGGAGAGACAGATACTACAGACAGAACATATAGGCACACAGATAACTAGAATATGCTCACCCCCAGCGGGACAGTAGATATGGAAGTAAAAGGCAGAATAATCACGTAGTGTAGTTGCAGCGTAGCGACGTCTAGGAAAAGTGACCGATTTAGATCGCGCACCCACTTTATATAGGCATAGACTTATTACCTTATAAGGTAATAATTCCTAGCAAAGCGCTCTTCGGACCAGGCTGGTTTCACCCACTGCGTTAAGCGCCTGCGAGATATTATAACGCAATGCATTACGTTATAGTATTACGTTACACCAGATCGTCGGTCCACCTTGCGGGAGGACCTGTTGCATCGTCAGGTACGTGGTCGCCATTCCAGAACCCGCCTGCACCAACGGCCATCAGTTCTTCGCGCTATGTGCCCTGCCCATTGCCACTTCAGCCTGGCTATTCGGAGAACTATGTCGGTGACTTTGGTTCTCCTGCGGATCTCCTCATTTCCGATTCGATCTCGCAGGGAAACTCCGAGCATAGCTCTCTCCATCGCCTACGCCGACTGACGCTGAGCTTTCGGAGAAGGCCCATAGTTAGCGACCACGTCTCAGCGCCGTAAATCATCACTGGCAACACACACTGGTCAAAGACTTTCGTCTTGAGACACTGCGGAATATCGGACATGAAGATATGCCGTAACTTCCCGAACGCCGCTCAACCGAGTTGGATTCAAGGCGTCGGGATGTGACGACCCACCAGTGCAGTCAGTCAACCGGAAAATGGCGGTCAAACCATCCAAAGTAAGGCGGAAGTAAATGGAAAAATACTAGACGGGCAGCAGCGTCTAGTATGAAAGACTTCCGCCACTGCAATCGCCAATACGTCTCGCCAAGCGTGGCGATTACGGCAAAATCCCCCCAAAATAAGCCACACACCTTATCAAGTATTGCGACAACTTGTTTCCTTGAAATGAGACATTATTGTTTTACTCTATCCCATTTTCTTTGACCGTGCCTTGGCAAACGTAGTGTAAGTCGCTCTCTGGCTAGTGTAGATATACGCAAAGTGGCTGGCAGCGGCTGGACACGCAAAGCCGAAAATAGTGCTCGTGCCATTGTAGAGGCTTACATCCAGCAGTGATCTATGGCAAGCTAATGATGAGATGACGACATGACATGTGCTATCTCAATTAAAACTCCGTTGCGTGATTAAATTGGGTAGAAATCTTACATACTTTATATGACTAATGTCATGATGTGTGATATTTGTCTTTCATGGGCGCATTCACAATAAGTATATTTAACCAATTCTATATGATATTCTCGCTTTATATTCGATATTTATACAGTTTTATTTCAGCACAAATAGGTTATACGCCACCGCAGCGAATGCTACTAAGTGGACGTGGGTGCAAAAGTACCGACCTCAAATACGTGTCAGCCATTTGTTGTCTGTGGTTGCAGCCAGTAGATATTAATATTTTTTAAAGATAACTGAGAGTATATGCTGCTGGTAAATAAAACAGTAATAAATAAGAGAATACAAATCATTATAGACGTGAGAGAGAAAGCTTTTGATTTAGTGGCAAGCATATGACCTTTTGCGATAGACGGCCACAAGAAGTAGCAGCGACTGAGTATTGTGAGGCGGCCAATGGTGACGTTGTATGCGGCGAGCTTATAAAAAACAAACTGAAACTGGAGTACACAGATCAGAAGCGGCGTTTTGTTTCTATCACTTTGCGCCTACGCTTATTGTTTTTAAAACAGTATGAGCTGACTGACGGCAGTTTTATTATTCACTAAAAACGTTTCATCAAATAAAAAATTCGAGTCCCGATGCTCGATATCGATATCGTAGTATTATGAACTGCACCGTTATTTTGATGCCGTTTATTTATTTCCATTATTTCATGTATACGAATATATGCCCGACTATTGTCTATGAAGTGGATAGTTTATTGGTAACAATGCGAATGCAAAAAAGTAAAAAACGTGATGAATTTTTCCTTTTTAATTTACAATGGCTGAGCTTTTAGCCAATCGTTTGGAACAGATTGCTCTAGTACTATTGGCTTAAGTCAAGATCTTGTCTATTACGTACTGGCGATTTTAAATCTGTAACATTGAATTTAGTAAGGATTATTTTTAGAAGTGGTTCTTCAGTTGTGTTTCGTTCCTAGAAAGATTTGGGTTTTAAAAAATATGCGTGTTAATGCGAAATTGCTCCACTCAAATAAAAGTTTCAAAATAATAACTAGACGATAGCGTTAAGTGTAAATGATGAGGTAGTTGCCTAGAACTACTTTACGGTGCTTTTCCCGAGAAAACTACATTTAGAGGAGTAAACAAGCTCTTGAAATCCAATCTAGTCAGTGGTCTCAACAGATTGCGGGCGAGCCACCAAAGCTTCACTGCAAATGGGTTGCTACGCTTCAACATAATTATCAACTGAACTTGAACAAAATAAAAAGTGAACATTTATTGATTTGGCATACCCAAGTCCAATCCGCCGATATGAAACTTTAACATAACAATGCCGGTTTCGATACCATTAAATATTTTAAAACTATAACTGAACCGGTTCGTACATCTTGGGCCCAGTTCTCCTAAATAAATATAGTTTCGATATCATGTCAGTGTCATACTTACGTCACAAAAAGCGTATTCTTCTAAATTATCTGATAATTAAACGAAGTTGTAACGAGATCGTAAATTGAAACAAGTGTCAAAATATGTGTCAACGACGAACTGTTTATTTCAAATTATACGATAATGACATTAGATTATCAGAATACCGCTTCTGAGTCCATTCAAAATATAATATCAATGTCATATAAAAATAGGAGAATCGGACCCCAAGTCTCGCAAAAATATACAGCCAGCGTGCGATATCTGTTCCGAAGCGTCCTCACTCTGTAAAGTTTTACGAGTTTTTCTATTTTATAAATCAAAGCTCACTCAGAATTACTGTGAGCGAGCGCATAGCACTTCTACAGTGTAGACAACGCTTTCCCCACGGGATAACTCACTACGTATCCGAATGAATGTTAGGTATAGCAAATATGTAGAGCTTTGGTGACATCCCTCGGGTCTAGGTGTTACACTTCGACTATATATTTACAATGTAATCAAGGTTACACCAGATTACATACGAACTTTGTTATTCAACGCTATGAATCTGCTGACTGCTTAGTTCATTTACAATATTGAATTACCACTTGTTGAATGATTTACAGCGCACGTTACAAAAGTAATAAACATCAATGAATTAAGCGTATGTCATTTATATAACGTATTGAATAAGGTGATGAATAGCCAAACGTGTCCAAAAAGGCGCGTTTGGCTGTGCATAGAGGGGTGCTAGTACCTACTCTTATGTATGGTAGTGATAGTTGGGTATGGCAGAAAAGTCATGAAAGTAAAATAAATGCTGTAGAAATGAGAGCACTGAGAAGTATGTGTGGTGTTTCTTTGACTGATAGAGTAAAGAATTGTGTGATAAGAGAGTGTTGTGGGGTAAAAGAAGATGTAGTGACAAGCATCGAGAAAGGTATGCTAAGATGGTTTGGGCACGTGGAGACGATGGATGACGAAAGACTGACCAAGCAGATATATAAGGCAAGTGTGGAAGGGACAGGACGAAGGGGAAGACCTAGGCGGACGTTCTCTGACCAGATTGGAGACATCCTAAAAACAGGACAGGTTAGAAGCACCCTGAACAGAATAGCATGCATGAGGTATCTGATGGGAGTGAATGAAGCAAGAGAGATATGTCAGGATCGTTGCAAATGGCGTTCCGTAGTCTCTGCCTACCCCTCCGGGAAACAGGCGTGAGTCTATGTATGTATTGAATAAAGTACGACTTTTCTAACCGAAATGGAATAAAAAGAGAGTTCGTTTATAATCAATACAAAGTAATAACGTAATAGACGTTAAATAAGCAGGTCTTAAGTTGTTTATGACCTAACAAATGTAATCGTTCGTTAAAAATATAAACTCGTTTAGAAGTTTAGACGTACTTAAAATAATATATTTTCAAACTTCTAAAGTGCATACTTTTGTCACATGTTAATTTTCAATTGTGTTTTTACTTAACCTCCGTCATTAGGCAGGCAACGTGGCACAATGTGGAGCACGGCTGCGACACCTTCAAAAGTATAAAATTAACTTAATATGAATTATGATATTTTCTACTGCCGTTCGTAATAGGTCGGCAAAGTTAAGCTCCCACAGGCCACCACTGTGTGGCATTTAAATCAGAAGGCCAATTCTCGTATTTCATTTGACATCGACACTGTATTTTGAACAAAATAGGATTAATTTTGAACTGACTCACAATAAATTAGTATTCAGCTAACTTAATGTCATTATCGTCTCATTTGACTCTCATAGTTTGACGTTAACGCATAGTTTGACACCTTGTTTAATTATGTCATAAGTATGACACTGACATCTACACTACATTTTGAAAACTATTATTACGAGAATTGACCCTTAGAGCGCTATCGTGCTGTCCTTAAAGTAATATATAGTCTAAGGTGCTGTCGTTCGCCGGTTCTTGTTTCATAACCAGAATCGTGTGGCAATATCGGAGGCCTACAGGTAGCTTTAAAACTCAAACATCAGAACTGGCTACCCACTCACGCGAAATGAAAAGAAAAACAGACGTGTCTAATACTAAGATAAGTTTGAAGGAAAATAAACGATCCTTTAACAGTCGGGCATGGAAGCATGGAGTTTAAAGCAAAGCGTCCACAGCTCGGCATCGTACGCATCGGACGCATCGCATCACTCGCATAATTTTTTCATACTGCGTCCACTGTATCGACAGCGATCGGATTACCGACGCAAATACCAGTGATTGTACGTGTATTTGTGAGAATGGAGAAAAGCGAAGAAGAACAATTTGTCGTTATTGCTTGTTTGTTAGTATAAGAGGAAGAAAATGCAAAAACATCTAAAAAAAGAAAACATAATGCCTGGATACACGTACATTACGTATGACGTCATCGGCACGCATCGCAAAAGTTGCCTCTCGGAGCATCCGTGTCGGCATTGTCGATGTGCGATCCGTACAATGCGGATCAGTGGACGCACTTGTATGACTTTCTATACAAAGAATACTACGATCCGTAAAATGCGATGCGTCCGATGCGTACGATGCCGATCAGTGGACGCTTAGCTTAAATGAGAGTTTCTCGAATACGTGTGATACGTACCCACAGCGTAGTGCCCGTTCCTGCACTTTTAATTACAGACTGGGATTAGCCGCAGTGAGTATAGACACGGTACTCGTGTAGAAATTAATACCACTGGCTTTTAGGAATTATAGTTGGTATATCCATTTATTTTCTGTTTGGTAGCTCATGCCCATGAAATACCGTTTCCTTTTCGGAATAATGTACTACACTAAGATCATACTTTATTGACTTATCTCTAAATATGAAGTGCCCTGTGCATAACAACAATCACAGACAATTAAACAGTACTTGAAATAAAATAAATCGATCAGTTGATGTATGTGATGTGTATATTTGAGTAATTTTCTGTAAAAAAAATAGAATCAATGAATTTATTATAACTTTGTGAGAGCCCTGAGACCAGCTGTATAGCATAATTCTTTCTAAGTAAATTGATGATTTTTACACCTTGCTAAACTTCAGGTCGATACAAAAAATATTCAGGCCCCTTCGTACAAAGTTACAACAGTAGTTGAACATCTTTAACTTATAAACTACTAGACGTCGCCAGTGGCTGCGCCCGCGTCAATTATACAAATAAAACTTCCTCTTGAATCATTCTATCTATTAAAAAAACCACATTAAAATCCGTTGCGTAGTTTTTAAGATTTAAGCATACATAGGGACAGACAGACAGAAGACAGCCTTTGTTTTATACTATGTAGTGATGACTAGGTACCTCTCTGCCAAAGTTCTAGTCTGTAACACAAATATGTAAGTACTTTCATACAGAACTGTGGGAGCCTTAAGACCACTTTAATCCTGATCTGTTGCAAAATCCATTTTTATCGGAAGTTTATTAAACTACCTTCCTACGAAATTTCGTACCTATACATGAAGCGGTTTTCATTATCACACATACGAGTACATAAAGCTGATATTCTGTCAAATCTGGTTAGACTAGTAAGCAAGCCCCGGGTTCTAAGAGGAGAAGTCATGGTTTCAACTGGGATAATGCTAGGACGATGATGATGACATCAAGCTGTTTTCATTATTTTTTTTATAACATAACATAAAATAACTTCACGCCTTTTATACCCGAAGATATATCTAATATATAAAATTCTCGTGTCACAGTTTTCGTTCCCATACTCCTCCGAAACGGCTTGACCGATTTTGATGAAATTTTTTGTGCTTATCCGGTATCTATGTGAATCGGCCAACATCTATTGTTCAAAAAAAAAAAAAAAATTGCAATACAACGTTTGCCGGGTCAGCTAGTCTAATATATAAAATTCTCGTGTTTTCGTTCCCATACTCCTCCGAAACGGCTTGACCGATTTTGATGAAATTTTTTGTGCTTATCCGGTATCTATGAGAATAGGCCAACAGCTATTTAAAAAAAAATAAAAAAATTGCAAAACAACGTTTGCCGGGTCAGCTAGTATATATATATATATATATATATATATATATATATATATATATATATATATATATATATATATATACTGATGTGTATAACTGTTTGCTTTTATATTTATGCTTTAAACGTTATGTTCATATTTATATTGTCATTTTAAACTTCCATGTGCAAGTTAAATAATTGTTTTTCGCTACCTCGATTAATTATTATTCTGACAATTTTTACCTGTATCTAGCTCACGAAAATTTACGCTAGCTGACACTTATTAATTCGGTGTACTTACTTTGCATGCAATACATAGCTAATAATGAGGGGGAATTTGCATAATTAAACTAATGTGGCGGTCAAGTTTTCGCGCAAGGGAATATCTCTAGTGAATTTTTAATGAGCAGGCTAGCCATTCCAGGAGTTGAAATTTAGATGTGTTATGAATTTTGAAATGTTCGGTTTATCTAACATGACTTTCCTCTTTCTTGATGAATATTGTTGAAATATTTTCAATCAGCTTGATACGGATAAAGGGTTCATTATATGAGTGTAATACAAATATCGCGATATGTGTTGATCTAGCAATTTAGTAAATGGGCATATATTGTTTAAGTACGATTTATGCCCTCATTTACATAGGCTTCAAAATAAGTTGCTTCAATAAACTTTCATTCTATATTTTGCATCTGGAAAACCCACTTTATTAAGTGTCGGCGTCAAAAAAAGATCCAAGAGTAGCAAGTTAGGCTTTGAGACCTGACGCCAGCAAGTAAAAGTGATGTTATGTATATATTGATGATGATTAACAAAATAGGTCAATCATGACAGTGATATAACAGAAACTTATATCAGTAGTTCTTAAGTCACGTGCATTTATTTAAAATTATTATATTTTCGTCAAGACATTAAATGATTTTAAATAATTAATGTGTCGTTTTTACCTCCTTCAACAACTCTACGTTGAGTTTCAAGATTTGTTTATTTTAGACGATGGGCCATTTAATTAAAGGCATCTTCAATTTCTCATACGTTCCTAGTAATCATTAATAAATTATTATCTCATAGTCTCGGTGCCATACAAGACTCAGTCACAAATGGTATTCGCCTAAATTAACTGAAACTTTAATGATATTGCAAACGCGTCATAAATTGAACAGTGTCCAACTTTGTGCCAATGTCCAACTATTTAGGTTAAATTAGACAATAACAACATCAAGTGTAGCAGAATACCGATTGTGAGTCAATTCAAAATCAAATCGAATTTCATTCAACATATTACAGTGTCGGTATCTTTCAAAATAGAAGACTTGGTATTCAGGTTTCTTATTTCCTTTTCATTTATTTAGACTTTTGTTTGCAGGAACTCGTCGATATAATGCTGAAGCGTATGGATGCTGATCTAGATGGAGTTATAAACTTCCAAGACTTCCACGACACGGTGACAAAGACACCGTCTCTATTAGAGAGTCTTGGATACTGCTTGCCTGAAAGACCAGCCGTCTATGCTTTTGTTGCAACTTGGTGCCCTAGATGGGACAAAATGTGAAGCTTTTTCGGAAACAGTTAATAATGGTGATAATAAAAACACTTTTCGAAGTAGTACCAGTAAAGGTTTGTATTTTTGTTATCAAATGAATATAAAAATCATTCAAATAAATTTTATTTTGCATACCCTATGGACCTTGTATTAATTGCTAAAGCTGTAATCTTAATAGTTGCACAACACAGTTCATTAAACGATGCCAGTTTTCATGCAAAGACTTGCGTACCAAGGGAGAGCAGCTTATTTTAACGATTTGCTGACCCGGCGAACTTCGTACCGCGCAACAGTCGATTCTTTAATTTTCATTTTGTATTTTTTTCTCCGTAAGAACCATCCTCGTACTTCAAGGAATATAATAAAAAAAGAACTAGCGAAAACGGTTCAGCTACTGTCGAGATTTGCGCTTAGCAACACATTCAGCGATTCATATTTATATTATAGATGTATATGTTGAAGGGTGGCCTTGTATGTTACATGAAGCTATGTAAAGCCGCATTTCATGGACGACGTTTTATCTCAATCCAATGCGACGACCGCGACGCAACGTACTAAGCTTGTCTCAGACGCTGTCAAACATCATGGTAGCTAAGAGGGTTGAATTGTGTTGATCCATCCTTCCTTGGCCAACCTGGAAAGCACTCAATAGGCTGCGTACCCAGGTTGGCAGATCCAGGGACAATTTTGCAAGGTAGGGATTTATAGACCCAAGTACGAATAAATGCGGCTATGGTGCGTTTCCACAGACGATGGGCCATTTGCTTACGTGCCCCACAGGCCCGGAGTTGTGTACGCTTGACGACCTGTATGAGGCAAGGCCAAATGCCATCCGAGTGGCCGAGTTTTAGGCCAAATATACCTATTTAAAGTGTTGCCATCGACACGATAAGTAAGTAAGCTAAGAGGGTTAAACGTTTTATAAGGCTGATTCTTTCGACTTGCTGATAGCTGCTGATAGCTGTGTGTGGTAAGTTATGTAGATATTTGGCTCAACATCTGTTCTAGATTTTTATCCATTTAACTTTTACGATAGGTGCAGGTTATTTAAGAGTCACTATGAAACAGGTCAGACTGCTGACTTCTATGTGATGTAGACATTTTAGAAAATTTTGAGCAATATCTATTATCATGTATCGTGCATACATCAAATTGCTAATCTATGACTAGGCATAGCGGTGGATTTAGTCTTCACGTAAATCATACAAAGGTATAATAATTATGAATATCAGAATGTTCTCCTTTAATTATAAAGAACTACTCGATATGCCTAGACGTAGGTGTAGTGGTTTAAGCGCTTGCCTCGCCAATTTACT
This sequence comes from Euclidia mi, assembly GCA_944739405.2. Taxonomy (NCBI): domain Eukaryota; kingdom Metazoa; phylum Arthropoda; class Insecta; order Lepidoptera; family Erebidae; genus Euclidia; species Euclidia mi. The sequence continues at coordinate 10,981,070 of OX123199.2, read as the reverse complement.
ATTTTTGTGATTGGTATCTCGGTTCTTTTGCTTGTTGGTTGTATGACTATCAAGTCACCGCGGTTCAGAATTTATTTCCCTTTTGATTGATTTCGGCTATATCATGGCTTACACTACGTTGAATTATTATCAAATCAAATTATTATAATTATGTTGCCAGTAAAATTCATACATGGCTGTAAACAATAACGAGTAATAACGGATAGTATATAAAGTAGGGGAAGCCCATGAAGGGCTTTCGGGATTTACTCGAGCGCGTCAGATATTGATAGCATCCATGTCCTACGTATTTTTAATAAAGTAGGAATGTCAATCTGATCGTTTGCATATTGGAGGTGGTCATACGAAAGATTTTAAAATGCAAAAAATAGAAATTTAATCGGGCGTGTCAGATTTTCTAAGGCGATGTTAAGTGAACCTAAAAAATGGCTCTCATTGAATAATCTCACGATTTGGGTGTAACGCAAACTCGTGGTCACTATTAGGGCTACCGCAGACTAGCTTCTTTTAGCATCGGCGATCGGAGATTTAATCGCTTTTTAGCATCCAGATGCAGCGTTCAAATTCTTACTAGTCTAGTCAAGATCCACATTCGTGCTTGCAAAAGGTCGGACAACCACGATTTTTAGGGTTCCGTACCTAAAAGGTAAAAAACGGAACCCTATTACTAAGCCTCCGCTGTCTGTCTGTCTGTCTGTCTGTCCGTCTGTCTGTCACCAGGCTGTATCTCATAAACTATGATAGCTAGAAAGCTGAAAATTTCACAAATTATATATTTCGGTTGCCGCTATAACAACAAATAGTAAAATAAAAAAAATGAAAATATTAAGGGGAGGTCCCATACAATAAACGTGTTTTATTTCGTATTTTTTGCTCAAAATTACCAACGGCAACAGGCAGACGCTTAAAATTTTCACTGAATATGTAGTTGTATATTACCTTTCAAAATAAATCACGAAATAATAAAAAATAATAATAAAGGGGGCTCCCATACAACAAAGGTAATTTTGAAGCAATTTGGTACCTACTCGATCTTAATAAACAGGGAGAAACTTAAAAATTATTTAAGTAAACATACACCGAACGTGATTTTCTTTTATAGATGATGGTACGGAACCCTTCGTGCGCGAGTCCGAATCGCACTTGCCCAATTTTTTTATATGTTGTTATGAACTACAATAGTGATAAAAATCCAGATTTGCAATTTTCAAAGTGCTGTGCGAGCGGTAGGGTATCCAAAACACCATGTAATTTTCGGATTTTTTTCAGTTTTCCCTCAATATCTTATTAAACGTAGGGTTTGACTGGTTAAAAAGAACCTATTGCACTAATCCCTCCAGATAATATTCAGATTATGAGAAAGCACGTCTAGGAGGTTAGGATGAAAGCATAAACATCTTAATCTGACGCGCTTGAGTATCTCAAAATGACGAATTCTTTTTGCACGTTCCAAGAGCCACCGCAGACTAGCTTCTTTTAGCATCGGCGACCGGCGATTTTGCAACTGTATCGATGCTGCATCGCGTTTTAGCGACTCTCTGCATTCGGACGTGGCGACCGTAGTGTGTAGTGAGTTGTTGGTAATCGCTCGAGTCGACTATCAATAATTTGATTTATATTTGTTATTTTAAAACCATATCAGTAATACAGGTTGCTAGAATATATATACCAATATAACTAAATGATGTTCGTAATAATAATGTTAAAATATGTCCTATTATTAATAGACTTATACTATCGAAAACTGGCAACTTATAGCCTGCGTTTTATGCTCTAAAATAAACGATGGTATGGACAGTATTGCACTCATTTCTTCGTATTAATATTAATGTATAAAATAATAGGTGATGCTCTCCGAAGCTGGTTGTAGGATGTAGGTAACAAATACCGACTTCAGCTCAGTTGATATTTCCATCGGTATAAATGAAGGGGTAGGTAGCTTCATCATAATCTATGGTAAGGGTCGCCTCGTAAAATTCTAGTACAACTCTCTAGGTCGTGTACCGCCTTAATAAAAACTTTATTCATAAAATGACATACGTGGCTATTCTATATAATTATTTATTATTAACTTTATTTTATCGACATTTATTTTGTTTAGCCAGTCACTAGTCCAACCCTGTAGTAACATCCTTATCTTCGGCTACAGTATAATAAATGACACTTTGGGGTAAAATTACTCCAAACGGCTATTAAAAAGTTGATATACCTATACAAAATAACTTATTTTTGTAGTTTACATAGGGATCTGAAATCAAAAAATCAGTGCATCAAAAATCTTAAGTAACACTGAAGTGTGTTAAGCTAAAAAACTTTTCTTTCACTAACTTTCATTCAAATCTTAATTCCTACATCGTTCTACAAAATATAATTTAATATAAAAAGTCTCGTCCGCTCACAGATAACTTAATAGGCTATGTTAGTGGTAGCGCCATCTACCTTCCTATCTACAACTAATCGCATCAACATGAATCGTTCCACGCTTGTCTAGTGCGAGCGATATCATATTTCCGTCCCTCTCTTTCCCTCTCACTGGAAGAGGCACTGCCTTCGCCTGATTCGTCGACGTGATCGTGGACGCGAGTGACAGTCTAGAACATTCCGCTCGCTAAGAACGCCGTCTCGATACCGCTCCGCGCCGCACCGCTGTATGTGATTTACCGCTTCCACCAAGGAAAACCCGCTCGTGAGTGAAGTGAAAACAAGCAGCTGCATCACGAAACCACCAGGAGACTGCCCTACGGAAACGAAGAAGGTTGTATAAGGTAAGTGCCTTCCATCCTTGAAATATCCTATACCCACTCAATCACCTCCTCCCGTATCCATCTCCTCTTCCCTTATTCCTTTCTAGGCGACCCAGAACTCGCACTAATGCAGTCCATTCCATTAATCCTTCCCAAGTCGCCTAGAACCCTACGGTTTCGGTGTAAAGCCGAGCCATTTTTTTGATCCATACGAGTCGGATTCATTTACGTTTTATACGTTATACCGCTATACCTAGGCAGTTATAGCACCTAGCTATACTCCTAATATATTCACATAACCGTCACATGGTTATTTCCGCCCGCATTAGTAGGTAAACTTTTATGTAGCTACCTACTTATTAAATTATTATTTCTGCAACTATCATAGTTGTCTTATAAATCTCATATTTCAATCAACTTTTATTTCCTCAGCTCTAAAGTGTTGCCTACTTAGGTAAAATAATAGATACATTAGATATTCTTATTTTGTTTCGTTCTCATTAGCTTATACTTATGTAAGCATGTCACAACAAAAGAAGTCACGCGTGTCGGAAGACAAAGAGATGACAAAAAATTGCAATACAACGTTTGCCGGGTCAGCTAGTCTAATATATAAAATTCTCGTGTTTTCGTTCCCATACTCCTCCGAAACGGCTTGACCGATTTTGATGAAATTTTTTGTGCTTATCCGGTATCTATGAGAATAGGCCAACAGCTATTTAAAAAAAAATAAAAAAATTGCAAAACAACGTTTGCCGGGTCAGCTAGTATATATATATATATATATATATATATATATATATATATATATATATATATATATATATATATATATATATATACTGATGTGTATAACTGTTTGCTTTTATATTTATGCTTTAAACGTTATGTTCATATTTATATTGTCATTTTAAACTTCCATGTGCAAGTTAAATAATTGTTTTTCGCTACCTCGATTAATTATTATTCTGACAATTTTTACCTGTATCTAGCTCACGAAAATTTACGCTAGCTGACACTTATTAATTCGGTGTACTTACTTTGCATGCAATACATAGCTAATAATGAGGGGGAATTTGCATAATTAAACTAATGTGGCGGTCAAGTTTTCGCGCAAGGGAATATCTCTAGTGAATTTTTAATGAGCAGGCTAGCCATTCCAGGAGTTGAAATTTAGATGTGTTATGAATTTTGAAATGTTCGGTTTATCTAACATGACTTTCCTCTTTCTTGATGAATATTGTTGAAATATTTTCAATCAGCTTGATACGGATAAAGGGTTCATTATATGAGTGTAATACAAATATCGCGATATGTGTTGATCTAGCAATTTAGTAAATGGGCATATATTGTTTAAGTACGATTTATGCCCTCATTTACATAGGCTTCAAAATAAGTTGCTTCAATAAACTTTCATTCTATATTTTGCATCTGGAAAACCCACTTTATTAAGTGTCGGCGTCAAAAAAAGATCCAAGAGTAGCAAGTTAGGCTTTGAGACCTGACGCCAGCAAGTAAAAGTGATGTTATGTATATATTGATGATGATTAACAAAATAGGTCAATCATGACAGTGATATAACAGAAACTTATATCAGTAGTTCTTAAGTCACGTGCATTTATTTAAAATTATTATATTTTCGTCAAGACATTAAATGATTTTAAATAATTAATGTGTCGTTTTTACCTCCTTCAACAACTCTACGTTGAGTTTCAAGATTTGTTTATTTTAGACGATGGGCCATTTAATTAAAGGCATCTTCAATTTCTCATACGTTCCTAGTAATCATTAATAAATTATTATCTCATAGTCTCGGTGCCATACAAGACTCAGTCACAAATGGTATTCGCCTAAATTAACTGAAACTTTAATGATATTGCAAACGCGTCATAAATTGAACAGTGTCCAACTTTGTGCCAATGTCCAACTATTTAGGTTAAATTAGACAATAACAACATCAAGTGTAGCAGAATACCGATTGTGAGTCAATTCAAAATCAAATCGAATTTCATTCAACATATTACAGTGTCGGTATCTTTCAAAATAGAAGACTTGGTATTCAGGTTTCTTATTTCCTTTTCATTTATTTAGACTTTTGTTTGCAGGAACTCGTCGATATAATGCTGAAGCGTATGGATGCTGATCTAGATGGAGTTATAAACTTCCAAGACTTCCACGACACGGTGACAAAGACACCGTCTCTATTAGAGAGTCTTGGATACTGCTTGCCTGAAAGACCAGCCGTCTATGCTTTTGTTGCAACTTGGTGCCCTAGATGGGACAAAATGTGAAGCTTTTTCGGAAACAGTTAATAATGGTGATAATAAAAACACTTTTCGAAGTAGTACCAGTAAAGGTTTGTATTTTTGTTATCAAATGAATATAAAAATCATTCAAATAAATTTTATTTTGCATACCCTATGGACCTTGTATTAATTGCTAAAGCTGTAATCTTAATAGTTGCACAACACAGTTCATTAAACGATGCCAGTTTTCATGCAAAGACTTGCGTACCAAGGGAGAGCAGCTTATTTTAACGATTTGCTGACCCGGCGAACTTCGTACCGCGCAACAGTCGATTCTTTAATTTTCATTTTGTATTTTTTTCTCCGTAAGAACCATCCTCGTACTTCAAGGAATATAATAAAAAAAGAACTAGCGAAAACGGTTCAGCTACTGTCGAGATTTGCGCTTAGCAACACATTCAGCGATTCATATTTATATTATAGATGTATATGTTGAAGGGTGGCCTTGTATGTTACATGAAGCTATGTAAAGCCGCATTTCATGGACGACGTTTTATCTCAATCCAATGCGACGACCGCGACGCAACGTACTAAGCTTGTCTCAGACGCTGTCAAACATCATGGTAGCTAAGAGGGTTGAATTGTGTTGATCCATCCTTCCTTGGCCAACCTGGAAAGCACTCAATAGGCTGCGTACCCAGGTTGGCAGATCCAGGGACAATTTTGCAAGGTAGGGATTTATAGACCCAAGTACGAATAAATGCGGCTATGGTGCGTTTCCACAGACGATGGGCCATTTGCTTACGTGCCCCACAGGCCCGGAGTTGTGTACGCTTGACGACCTGTATGAGGCAAGGCCAAATGCCATCCGAGTGGCCGAGTTTTAGGCCAAATATACCTATTTAAAGTGTTGCCATCGACACGATAAGTAAGTAAGCTAAGAGGGTTAAACGTTTTATAAGGCTGATTCTTTCGACTTGCTGATAGCTGCTGATAGCTGTGTGTGGTAAGTTATGTAGATATTTGGCTCAACATCTGTTCTAGATTTTTATCCATTTAACTTTTACGATAGGTGCAGGTTATTTAAGAGTCACTATGAAACAGGTCAGACTGCTGACTTCTATGTGATGTAGACATTTTAGAAAATTTTGAGCAATATCTATTATCATGTATCGTGCATACATCAAATTGCTAATCTATGACTAGGCATAGCGGTGGATTTAGTCTTCACGTAAATCATACAAAGGTATAATAATTATGAATATCAGAATGTTCTCCTTTAATTATAAAGAACTACTCGATATGCCTAGACGTAGGTGTAGTGGTTTAAGCGCTTGCCTCGCCAATTTACTATTTTTGTGATTGGTATCTCGGTTCTTTTGCTTGTTGGTTGTATGACTATCAAGTCACCGCGGTTCAGAATTTATTTCCCTTTTGATTGATTTCGGCTATATCATGGCTTACACTACGTTGAATTATTATCAAATCAAATTATTATAATTATGTTGCCAGTAAAATTCATACATGGCTGTAAACAATAACGAGTAATAACGGATAGTATATAAAGTAGGGGAAGCCCATGAAGGGCTTTCGGGATTTACTCGAGCGCGTCAGATATTGATAGCATCCATGTCCTACGTATTTTTAATAAAGTAGGAATGTCAATCTGATCGTTTGCATATTGGAGGTGGTCATACGAAAGATTTTAAAATGCAAAAAATAGAAATTTAATCGGGCGTGTCAGATTTTCTAAGGCGATGTTAAGTGAACCTAAAAAATGGCTCTCATTGAATAATCTCACGATTTGGGTGTAACGCAAACTCGTGGTCACTATTAGGGCTACCGCAGACTAGCTTCTTTTAGCATCGGCGATCGGAGATTTAATCGCTTTTTAGCATCCAGATGCAGCGTTCAAATTCTTACTAGTCTAGTCAAGATCCACATTCGTGCTTGCAAAAGGTCGGACAACCACGATTTTTAGGGTTCCGTACCTAAAAGGTAAAAAACGGAACCCTATTACTAAGCCTCCGCTGTCTGTCTGTCTGTCTGTCTGTCCGTCTGTCTGTCACCAGGCTGTATCTCATAAACTGTGATAGCTAGAAAGCTGAAAATTTCACAAATTATATATTTCGGTTGCCGCTATAACAACAAATAGTAAAATAAAAAAAATGAAAATATTAAGGGGAGGTCCCATACAATAAACGTGTTTTATTTCGTATTTTTTGCTCAAAATTACCAACGGCAACAGGCAGACGCTTAAAATTTTCACTGAATATGTAGTTGTATATTACCTTTCAAAATAAATCACGAAATAATAAAAAATAATAATAAAGGGGGCTCCCATACAACAAAGGTAATTTTGAAGCAATTTGGTACCTACTCGATCTTAATAAACAGGGAGAAACTTAAAAATTATTTAAGTAAACATACACCGAACGTGATTTTCTTTTATAGATGATGGTACGGAACCCTTCGTGCGCGAGTCCGAATCGCACTTGCCCAATTTTTTTATATGTTGTTATGAACTACAATAGTGATAAAAATCCAGATTTGCAATTTTCAAAGTGCTGTGCGAGCGGTAGGGTATCCAAAACACCATGTAATTTTCGGATTTTTTTCAGTTTTCCCTCAATATCTTATTAAACGTAGGGTTTGACTGGTTAAAAAGAACCTATTGCACTAATCCCTCCAGATAATATTCAGATTATGAGAAAGCACGTCTAGGAGGTTAGGATGAAAGCATAAACATCTTAATCTGACGCGCTTGAGTATCTCAAAATGACGAATTCTTTTTGCACGTTCCAAGAGCCACCGCAGACTAGCTTCTTTTAGCATCGGCGACCGGCGATTTTGCAACTGTATCGATGCTGCATCGCGTTTTAGCGACTCTCTGCATTCGGACGTGGCGACCGTAGTGTGTAGTGAGTTGTTGGTAATCGCTCGAGTCGACTATCAATAATTTGATTTATATTTGTTATTTTAAAACCATATCAGTAATACAGGTTGCTAGAATATATATACCAATATAACTAAATGATGTTCGTAATAATAATGTTAAAATATGTCCTATTATTAATAGACTTATACTATCGAAAACTGGCAACTTATAGCCTGCGTTTTATGCTCTAAAATAAACGATGGTATGGACAGTATTGCACTCATTTCTTCGTATTAATATTAATGTATAAAATAATAGGTGATGCTCTCCGAAGCTGGTTGTAGGATGTAGGTAACAAATACCGACTTCAGCTCAGTTGATATTTCCATCGGTATAAATGAAGGGGTAGGTAGCTTCATCATAATCTATGGTAAGGGTCGCCTCGTAAAATTCTAGTACAACTCTCTAGGTCGTGTACCGCCTTAATAAAAACTTTATTCATAAAATGACATACGTGGCTATTCTATATAATTATTTATTATTAACTTTATTTTATCGACATTTATTTTGTTTAGCCAGTCACTAGTCCAACCCTGTAGTAACATCCTTATCTTCGGCTACAGTATAATAAATGACACTTTGGGGTAAAATTACTCCAAACGGCTATTAAAAAGTTGATATACCTATACAAAATAACTTATTTTTGTAGTTTACATAGGGATCTGAAATCAAAAAATCAGTGCATCAAAAATCTTAAGTAACACTGAAGTGTGTTAAGCTAAAAAACTTTTCTTTCACTAACTTTCATTCAAATCTTAATTCCTACATCGTTCTACAAAATATAATTTAATATAAAAAGTCTCGTCCGCTCACAGATAACTTAATAGGCTATGTTAGTGGTAGCGCCATCTACCTTCCTATCTACAACTAATCGCATCAACATGAATCGTTCCACGCTTGTCTAGTGCGAGCGATATCATATTTCCGTCCCTCTCTTTCCCTCTCACTGGAAGAGGCACTGCCTTCGCCTGATTCGTCGACGTGATCGTGGACGCGAGTGACAGTCTAGAACATTCCGCTCGCTAAGAACGCCGTCTCGATACCGCTCCGCGCCGCACCGCTGTATGTGATTTACCGCTTCCACCAAGGAAAACCCGCTCGTGAGTGAAGTGAAAACAAGCAGCTGCATCACGAAACCACCAGGAGACTGCCCTACGGAAACGAAGAAGGTTGTATAAGGTAAGTGCCTTCCATCCTTGAAATATCCTATACCCACTCAATCACCTCCTCCCGTATCCATCTCCTCTTCCCTTATTCCTTTCTAGGCGACCCAGAACTCGCACTAATGCAGTCCATTCCATTAATCCTTCCCAAGTCGCCTAGAACCCTACGGTTTCGGTGTAAAGCCGAGCCATTTTTTTGATCCATACGAGTCGGATTCATTTACGTTTTATACGTTATACCGCTATACCTAGGCAGTTATAGCACCTAGCTATACTCCTAATATATTCACATAACCGTCACATGGTTATTTCCGCCCGCATTAGTAGGTAAACTTTTATGTAGCTACCTACTTATTAAATTATTATTTCTGCAACTATCATAGTTGTCTTATAAATCTCATATTTCAATCAACTTTTATTTCCTCAGCTCTAAAGTGTTGCCTACTTAGGTAAAATAATAGATACATTAGATATTCTTATTTTGTTTCGTTCTCATTAGCTTATACTTATGTAAGCATGTCACAACAAAAGAAGTCACGCGTGTCGGAAGACAAAGAGATGACAATCTTAGAAGCGAAACGCAATATTTTATTTGAGCGCATCCAAAATATCTATGAACGATCAAAAACCGCATCTATGTCTGACAGTAATAGCGAAGCATTTCTCAGTTATTGTATAACAGTAGATAGTATTCGAACAGATTTTCATAAGTTGTTAGACGATTATAACGCAAGATTACTTTCTATCAATCCTGATGAAAAACCGAACTATCAGGCGTATACCTCATTCGAAGATCTTTATTGTATTATTAAGCGTATACAATCGCAATTGGAGGGTAAATGTTCGGCAGAGCCCGTTGCCCGCAAACCGAGATTACCGCCAATCGAGATTATGTCGTTTGACGGAGATATACGAAATTGGCCGTTATTCTATGCAAGTTTTAAGTCTACAGTGCACGATAATGGTTCTCTGACAGATGCTGACAGTAGTGTACTATTTAATAGGTAAACTGTCACCGAAGGCCCAGTCCGTATTTGCAGGTGTCACACCCAGTGCTGAGAATTATCAGGTCATATTTCAGTCACTACTTGACAGATATCAAGACACGCGCGTTCTAGCGTCTACGTACTTTGACCAAGCTTTAAATCTCAAACTGTCCAGCAACGCGTCTGTCTCGAATTTCCAGCTGTTTATTGATAACTTCGTAACCGCGGTTAATTCTCTTAGGAATTTAAAATGAGAAGATCTTTCCGACTTTATGTTGCTTCAACTCGCTTTAAAAAAGTTTGACACTGATACAATTCGCGCATTCGAGATGACGGAACGCAATAATAAAATACCTACACTAGATAGTTTTATTTCGTTCATCAAAGATCAGTGTCGAATATTTCATAATACGCAGTCTGGTTCACCTGGCCCGTCTAACACTAACAACAACAAACAAAGGTTGAATAAATCGCGAAATAGTAATAATAACTCAGTCCCTAATCCACAATCTTACGTAACATGTTCGGAATCTAATAGTAATAATTCACAGAAGTGTCTGTGCAGTAATATAGTGCACGACCATTACTATAAGTGTCCCACCTTTAATGATTTAAATCCAATTGCTCGTTTTAAAAGCGTAAAAGATAACAAAGCTTGCATTAATTGCTTAAGCATAAAACATAAAACGAGTAATTGTTCCAGTAGAACGAGATGTCGCACGTGTAAACAAAAACATCATACACTGTTACATTTTGATAAAAATAACCGGTTATCAAGTCAAGCCGCTAACCTTGACACACTCACGCAAGTGCAGAACACGGTAGCTGCGCCTTCCACGCCTCGCAATAATGAGATATCGTTGTGTACGACATCCATTGCGCGGGCGGCACGCACGCGCGGACGGCCTTCGCGCGCTTGTAGTGATCAGAGCAGTGCTAGGCCGCCATGTATGGCGTCTAAGACTGTTCTGTTAGCGACAGCGCAAGTTATCATATATGATGTCAATGGGTCGCCGCACATGGTACGTTGTCTGCTAGATAGCGCATCTCAGACCAATTTAATAACGTTAGAATTGTTCAAACGCCTCGGATTATGGAATAACTTTAAAAATACGAACTCAATAATCCGAGGGATAGGCGGATCAGAAAAACATTGCAAAGGTTCCGTAGATATTAAAATACATTCGCGTTTTAATAGGGACATTAATTTTAACATTTCTTCGCTTATCGTGGAACGTATTACAGACACGTTGCCAAACGCTAATGTGGACGTGTCGCTCCTCACACATCTCGAATCATTACCACTAGCGGATTAGGAGTTTGCGAATCCGGCAGACATTGATGTTTTGATCGGAGCCGCAATATTCCCGCACTTGCTACTTACTAAAGTGGTACGTAGTCAGCAAAATAACTTACCGCCCGCTATTGAGACGGTATTCGGGTATGTGATTATGGGTACCGTACCTACATTACATACTTCTCAATACGTTACGTCTTGCTGTTGTTCTGTTCTTCAAGAAAACAATATTGACTCTCTTCTCAAGCGATTTTGGGAGCTTGAAGAGGTTACCGCACCGCCCTCGATGAGCCGTAAAGATCTCGAGTGTGAAGAACATTTCCGCGCTACCACTGTTCGTGACGACAGTGGCAGATACGTTGTGGCGTTGCCATTCTGTGGTGACCCTTATTCGTTAGGCGACTCGTACGCTGCTGCGCTCAGACGTTTCCATTGTTTGGAACGTAAACTTGATGGATCACCTAAGTTACGCAGCGCCCATAATGACGTCATTCGTGACTACATAGATAAAGGTTTTTTGAGTGTAGTTGTAAACAACGAGGGCAACTCTCTGCCCTCATATTATATCCCGCATCACGGCGTAGTTCGCGAAGATAAAACCTCTACTAAACTTCGTGTGGTTTTAGACGCTAGTTGTAAGACTACATCGGGTCAGTCGATTAATGACATTTTGCATGCCGGCCCCAATCTACAGGGTGATTTATTTAACATCATAATAAAGTTTCGTCTTTTCCAAATCGCTCTGTCAGCTGATTGCCGCCAAATGTTCCTCAATATCGGCGTTCGCGAATCTGACCGTAGATTTCAACGGGTCTTTTATCGTTTTGACAAGAAAGAACCTTTATCTGTGTATCAGTTCAATCGTGTTTGCTTTGGACTCAAGTCTAGCCCATATCACGCGTTACGAGTTGTTCGCCAGTTGATCGCTGATGAAGGCGATCACTTTCCCACCGCAGCGGCTGTTGCCACTTCCGCTTTGTACATGGATGACATTGCCTGTAGTGTCATATCCGCTCCGCTAGCAATTTCGCTTTGTGAAGAGCTTATTCAGCTTTTCAAGCGAGGCCAGTTTGATCTTGTCAAATGGACAAGCAACTCTAAGGAGGTTCTCGCACGCATACCAGATTCTCATAAGGCTTCTCCAGACATTGAGTTTGTCCGCATAAGGTTCTCGGTTTACGCTGGGACAAATCCTGCGATAGTTTTCGGTTTGACGTCTCACCACCAGATGATAAGTGCACCAAACGCACTATGCTGTCCACAGTGGCTCGACTATGGGACATAATGGGTTTTGTGGCTCCCACAATTTTGTACGCCAAGCTCTTGATCAAAGAGCTTTGGCTATCAAAGTGTGAGTGGGATGAAACACCCCCTGACCATATTGTCGCCGCTTGGGGCCAGTTTTGTATTGAGCTTACCGCGCTCAATCAAGTTACTATTCCGCGTCATCTTGGGTTGGTAGATGGATGTACCATCAACTTGATAGGTTTCGCTGACGCCAGCGAGCGTGCTTAAGGCGGAGTCGTATATCTGCAAGTCCGCATTGGTTCTAACTACTCGGTGCAGTTAGTTTGTGCCAAGTCTAAGGTCTCGCCTGTTAAAACCGTTTCAGTTGCGAGACTGGAGTTGTGCGCGGCCCTTCTGCTGTCTCAGTTGCTCCGCAAGGTTCAAGACACAGTTTTGCCCCACTACCCCATTAATAAATTATACGCATTTTCTGACTCCAAAGTAGTGCTCGCTTGGATTCATTCTTCTCCTCATCGCTGGCAGACTTTTGTAGCCAACCGCGTTAGCAAATTGATTGAACTGGTTCCTGCTACTTGTTTCAATCACGTCGCGGGTATTGAGAACCCCGCAGATTGCTTGTCTCGTGGCGTCGTGGACCTTCTTGGATCTCCCATGATCCGTCAGAATGGCCCATGCAACCCTTTGACCACAGTGCAGAAGACGAAGATGTACCCGAGCGGAAGTCTGTTTCTTATCCCGCTATTGCTGAGGTTGCGGAGTCTCCCATCTATGCACTCGCACTACGCATGTCATCGTGGTCTAAGTTACTCCGCGCCATCGTTTATGTCTATAGGTTTCTTAGGCACCTACCTAATGAGACTTTTGTATCAAGTACTGATCTCAAATTCGCAGAATGTAAGTTACTACGAGCTGTACAAGCTGTTCATTTTAGTAACGACATTCAAAATTTAAAGGACAATGTACCTTGTTCTCCCGCTATCCTTAGACTCAAGCCGTTTCTCGATGAACATGGCGTCATACGCGTTGGGGTCAAATTCGGATGAACCTTATAACTACAAACATCCTTGTATTCTGCCGCGACACGATCATGTTGTCGACCTTCTTGTTGATTTTTATCACAAGAAGCACCTCCATGCCGGTCCGGAGTTGCTTATGTCCTTACTTAGGCATAAGTATTGGATTTTAGCCGCTCGACGAATAATTCGTCACAGAATACATAAATGTAACGTCTGTTTCAAATTTCGTCCGCGTCCGACTTTCCCTCCCATGGCCGATCTCCCTAGCCAGCGCGTCAACCAGGTTGCTAAAGCGTTTACACACACCGGTTGTGATTACGCAGGACCACTGCAGTATACGCCAGTGCGTGGTCGAGGTGTTAAAAGCCGTAAAGCCTGGCTATGTATTTTTACATGCTTAACGACGCGCGCTACGCATATTGAAGTTGCGACAGATTTAAGCACGGTGTCATTCCTGGCAGCCCTTAAACGATTTCTCTCACGGCGCGGCCCTATACAGTGTTTGTACACGGATAACGGCACTTGTTTTGTGGGCGCAAGCTCTTATTTACGCGACCTTTATAAGTTTCTCAGGGAAGAATATCGTACTCGTCTTCAGGAGGAACTTTCCATAAATCATATCGACTGGAAGTTTATTCCACCAGCATCACCGCATTTCGGTGGATGTTGGGAAAGCATGGTCAAAGTAATTAAAACGCATCTCTTCAAGGTTATAGGTCAACAGATCCTCTCTTACGAAGAGCTTTTAACTGTCCTTGCACAAGTCGAGGCACTGATCAACTCGCGTCCGCTCACGGCATTGAGTAGTGACCCTGCAGAACCATCCGCGTTAAGCCCTGCACATTTTCTGAACACAGTGCCATTATCGTCATTTCCGGCTCCTGAAGCAGACTCTTCAAGCTTGCTCCAGAGACATACTCTGCTGGATAAACTCGTGCAGTCGTTCTGGCGGCGCTGGCGTGCGGAATATCTACACCAGCTTCAGGCTAGATCCAAGTGGAATAGTCCTGTATCCCCTATACAGGAGGGTACGTTGGTCGTCATAATACATGATAATGCTCCGCCGCTTTCATGGCCGTTAGCCATCGTAGAGAAATTGCATACTTCCAAGGACGGTACAACTCGCGTTGTTACCGTGAAAACCGCCAAGGGGAGTTACATGCGCCCTGTTGTACGTCTCTGTCCGCTTCCAACTCAGTGAGATCTAGCCTGAAGTTGGACTTACCTCTTAGTTCAAGTATTTAGTTAGTAGTTTTCGCTATTATTGCGTTTGTAGCTTTCGCTAAAGTTTATTTAGATTAATTTTATTGTCATATCGCTGTCTTAGCCTATTGATGGGTTATGCGGTAGTACACCCAACATAGCTAAGTTCAATTCTATTTTTTTTAAAGGCAACCCTTTAGGGCCGGGGGGATATGGTAGCGCCATCTACCTTCCTATCTACAACTAATCGCATCAACATGAATTGTTCCACGCTTGTCTAGTGCGAGCGATATCATATTTCCGTCCCTCTCTTTCCCTCTCCCTGGAAGAGGCACTGCCTTCGCCTGATTCGTCGACGTGATCGTGGACGCGAGTGACAGTCTAGAACATTCCGCTCGCTAAGAACGCCGTCTCGATACCGCTCCGCGCCGCACCGCTGTATGTGATTTACCGCTTCCATCAAGGAAAACCCGCTCGTGAGTGAAGTGAAAACAAGCAGCTGCATCACGACACCACCAGGAGACTGCCCTACGGAAACGAAGAAGGTTGTATAAGGTAAGTGCCTTCCATCCTTGAAATATCCTATACCCACTCAATCACCTCCTCCCGTATCCATCTCCTCTTCCCTTATTCCTTTCTAGGCGACCCAGAACTCGCACTAATACAGTCCATTCCATTAATCCTTCCCAAGTCGCCTAGAACCCTACGGTTTCGGTGTAAAGCCGAGCCAGTTAGGTTTTCTTATAACCCTGCACCCAAAAAAGGAGACCTCCGAGAAGGGCTCCGTAAACTTAGCTTAATACAATTTGATTGAATTGATGAGAAATTAATGCATGCGCAACTGGCATCCTGGGGTAATTTTACCTCACATGCCTATGCATGCTAGATGGATGTTTATTTACGCCACATGATTGCCAGCTTTAGAAAATGCACGAAAGACGATGACACTATCTCCGTAGAAAAATAAATAGAATATCAAGTTTTATGCGCCTGGTGAACAATTACCCCGCGGTGTTATTTAAGGGTTAAAGTTTTGAAAATCAATAGCCACTCCCCTCACCGATGAAAAGGTATACATTATTTACATTTTTATCATTTTATCATCTTAGCTTTGAAACCAATAGGTCTCAATGACGCTCGAGTTAATCCCAATTTAGCATCGTGGGCTCCCTTACGAAACATAAGTACTAAATATCTATCAAAACGTCGTTGGCACTCTATGTTTGGCAGTACAGCGATGACGTTAACAACATATCCGAAGTCTCTTCAGAGCGGGTCGCCGTGTAAGCTATAAATAACTTAGTTCAATTTAACCTTAACGCAACTCATGCATACTAGCAATGTGGCATTTGGGATTACTCTGCACCAGAAAACTGAATTCGTGATTACAGTTGAAGTTTCGAAGAATAATTTCGGCGACACCGTATCATTAGAAGCCTTATACTTGACAAGTATTTGTTTTTAGAAAAAGCAACCCCTGCTCTCGGATAAATACTGTGTCGCAGAAGACTTTACAAACATACAATCAATTGACACAAAGAACACCCAGGCTAGAAACAACAATTTATGGATCACATAATGTGTTGTCTCGTATGGGAATCGAACCCACAGTACACAGCGCAGTGTCAAATGGCGAGGCGGCCGCTTAAACCGATACGCCAACAATGCATCGTATTTGGCTAGAACTTATTTACATACTATAAGGTTTGATGATATAAATAAGTGTAGGTACCTACGAGACACTGACTGGGTTACTTTTGCTTTAACGTGAGTCAGCACGCTAATCGCATGCCGAACGCCTGCTGCGATTATACCTATGTCTTGTCGTGTTATACTCCAGTTATCACACATACTTTTTGTAGTTTATGTGTCACAAGTGTATATCAAGCAAAGGGTGTGGGCAACCCACATTTTGTCCATACACAAACGCAGATTAGTGAAGACCTGCATAGCAGGTAATGCTCTTATGCTCCTCACATTAATAATTTTTCTCACCATATCTATGTTTTCTTTTCTTATCATGACTTGAGCAACTAGACTTTTAACGACAAGACGACAAGACGAGTATTAAGGTATCTAATAACAGCACAATTTTACCGAGTGGAATCTCACTTAGCGAGCGACGTGGCAGTATATAAAATTATCTACTCGTTATAACTGGTGCACGTGAATAACTTATTTATATTACAAGGCATATTTCCAAGTGTAAGTGAAATTCTAATCTTGTCGCTTTTTGACGAACTTGTAAAAAGAAATGACACGATGTCGATGCAGCCTTAAATAGCTGCACGTCCAATGCACGTCATTGACATTCTTCAATTATTCAGGGTCTTATGCAAGAGAATAAAGCGACACGCCATGCGGTGAATAAATATGCAGCTGTATAATGTTCCGTAAGGACACTTATAGAGAACACCCTTTAAAAGTACAAAGAGCGTACCGCGGAAGTAAGTCAACGGTTTACGATAAGACCGAAAATATTGCTGCAATGTGAAATGCAGTCGCGCAAGAAATATGTTACTCTTAAAATAATTGTAGTATTTCTTAAATATCTTCCAACTGAAATACTGAGTAATGCTTCTTACTAAAGGTACGATGAAATAATATTTATTCTCGATCTTGCGCGCGACACTCCAAGCATAACTCTATCCATCACCCTCTGAGTGACCTTTAGCTTTCTAATAAGGCCCTTAGTTAGCGACCGCCTCCGTAAATCATCACTAGTAACACACACTGGTCAAAGACTTTCGTCTTGAGACACTGCGGGATATCGGTCGTGAAGATATTCCGTAACTCCGCGAACGGCGCGCCGTCCAATCGAGTAGTACCTAAGTACTTAGTAACCGCACAACGAAATCAATTAACATTATGCTAACGCCAATTGAATATATCCCATGCCTGTTTAAAACTAAAATGGGCATAGAATGCTAGTTAACTAGAGACTACGCAAAACAGAATAAACATAAAATAATTTCTATAAACCAGCCATAATTGAATTGCTTCATAATGCGCCAGTGTTATGATAATAATTATAGCCGTTTTTAGGCTACCCGGCCGGCAGCCCACTGCTGGGCACCGGCGTGTTGTGCGGGCAAGTCTGTGGTTTGTTTTTGTGTAAGTTGAGTATGGCATGGGTTTGCACCCGAGACCAAGCGTTGCGACCTGTTGGTCCTCTCCATTAAATTATCGCTACCTATATGAGTTAATACGGCGGTATAATCCGAAATTACGAATTGGAAAGTGACCTATTTATAAACATATTTCAAGTACAAAGTACAAGTTATAGTAGACCGAATTTATTTTTATAGAGGAATGACTTCACTAATGCATTATACCGATACGTGGAACGTCATACTGGTATATACATATAATGTCGTTGAAAGCTCCCTACTATAAACGCACGATGTGGATCCGTCCCCGACACAAGCTCTGGGTACTTATTCCTATTTCCAAATTAATATTTTTAAGACAACTAAACTTCACCCGCGGTTTCGCTCGCGTGAACATATATATCTAGTACATATTATATTGGTTAAAAAGATTTAGTATCAGTTCTATAGTGTTTGTATGTATAGATATTTTACCCACATTGTTCAACCGCCATAATAAAACAATTTTAATAAATTACGCTTACATATTACGATGAAACATTTTCAACAAGCGTGCAACTGAAACCATTTTATTATACCTGACATTGCATTCCGACTCCACGTTGGCTCCTAATCAACTGTACGATAGCACACATTTATACATTTGTATATATTTGCGTCGGGCTTTGGATGTTGGCCTTTACCTTGACACTGGCATAGTTGGTTTTCACATCCACGTGATCGGACCGATTATGAGATTTTGCGGCGGACATTGCATTTACATGCGGTTTCGTTGGCATCGCAATGTACACATCCAATGCAGGCTTGCAAGGTTAAAGTCACGTGGTCTGTGGTGACTTGCTAGCTACGTGTAATGTACATTCAATTTTATATGAAAAGGCTCGTGCGATGTTGTGATTCAATTTTATGCACTGCTTTCAACTCATAGTACCAGCTAAAATTGAGATACAAATACGGGGAAAGTTTGGATTATAAATTTTTTACCTATGTCGATTAGCTTGGTTCTCTGTCGGATCACTTCATTACGAATTCGATCCTTCAGAGAAACTCCGAGCATAGCCCTCTCCATAGCTCGCTGAGCGACCTTAAATTGGTGGACTAGTCGCACCGTCAGTGTCCACGTCTCGGCTTCGAAGTCATAACGGGTAGGACGCAATCGTTGAAGACTTTTGTCTTAAGGCTTTGCGGTAGGGATGACGAAAAGACTCGACAGAGTTTCCGGTGGCTTGGTATGGACATGTAAAGGCGCTGATACACCTGAGCATTCACCTGTAATGAGCATCCTCGCGAATGTTACAAAACAAATGAGTGTGTTTTAGCGAGCATTCTCACGAACATTCGGCCGAGCCTTAGAATATAGATAATAAATAGAATTCACGCTACAATCGCGGTTAAACCCAATATATTTACTTCACTTTTACTTATGATTTTAATCCAGGGCTGAATCTTCGTAGTTTGTCACTAATTTTAACCTAACTAGTGATGAGCTAATCGATTTTAAACTTTAAATTTTTTGTGATTATATAGTGATGAGATTACTCAGAATAAATATTGATAAAATATCGATAATGTTTACTATAGATCCTTAGATTTGGTTTACTTAGAATTAATTTCAATAGAATGTTGATAAACTCTCGATATCAATAAATACATTTGAACGTAGGAACAGACACTTGTGTGATTTATTAAACCTGTTAAAATTAAAATCTGAATTGTATTATTTAGAAACGTTTATGTATCTTACTCTTACTCTTATAAATAATTCATAAGTGAAACTGAAGTAAACATATTGGGAAAAACTGCTGTTGTAGTGTGATTTCTATATTTTTTCTATATTCAACGGACTATTTGAATTTAGAGTGTTCGCTAGAATTATTGTGAAAAGATTCGGTTCGACAAAAGAGAAAACGGCGAATGCTCGCTGTTCTGTTACAAGTGAATGCTCAGAAGGTGTATCAGCGCTATTATGCAAAGAGATTATTTGTATGGAGGTAAACAAGTGAATATTTTTTTATTCCTTTAAGAGATCGCTTTTGCACTAAGTATAAATCCTGCGTCACGGGGGCTTTGACAAACAATCAACGGACACAAAGTAAAGAACACTTCATAGATCACACAAGTGGTGCCTCATGTTGGTATAGAAACCACAATACTTGCGCTGTGTCAGGCGACGAGGCGGCGGCGGTTTAAATGCCTACGCCAACTATCGTCTTAGCGTTATCCCAGTTTCAATCTGGGGTCCGCTTACTAGTCTAACCGGATTTGGCTGAATATTAGCTTTTCCACGGAGCGACTGCCTATCTGACCGCCGCAACCCGAAGGAATAGCGATATTCCATGGCTTAGACTAGTGTCAGTTTATTTTAGAAGGTACTGACGCCCTGTAACGATTGTCAAAGATCTTTATGACAACCGGGACCGACGGCTTAACGTGCACTCCGAGGCACGGGACAAGCGATAATTGGCAATTCAACACGCACATAATTCCGAAAAGTCATTGGTGCGCGCCGTAGAATCGAACCCGATACCCTCTGCATGGCAGTCTGTTGGTATCTCCACTAGGCTATCGCTGCCTTAATAAACGCCTACGCCAACCGTGCAGGCTTAAATGAATTCGAAAGAAGAGGGACAAAAAGCAAGAGGGTGTCAAAAGTCAAAAGAGATAGTGTGAATATGAAAGTAGAGGCACGTAAAGGAAGAGCAGGCCAAGGAAAACATCTATCAACTGTGTGAGGGTCTGATAAGGATAAAAGAGAAAGGAGTAAATAATTAGGTACATAACAAGATGTATGGAAACAAAAGACATGCTGCGCAAGGCCAAGAAAACGAAATTTTTATAAAGTAAAAGTCTTTAAGTTAACATCTATTTCAGAGTTTTATAACTAAGAAAAGTATTTAATAGCCGTTCCACTAATTTCAGTTTCATAAATGATTTTCTTTATTTTTATTGTGCGGCGAAGTCTGTGATTGAAGTCTTTGGCGGTACAATCTTTAACACTTTCACTGTCCATGCATTACATGTAATGCACTGATGAGTTCGCTCCGTACGTCCGTGCATGACATACAATACACTATTAACCACCAAGAATAGTGTTGTTCACGAGAAACTTGAAAAATCAATCAAATAAAAAAAACAGATAATTTTTTCAACCTGCCAAGTACGTAATCTGGGTCCCTAAAATATCTAATATGTAAAAAAAATAAAAGTAAAAGTTGGTATATTTTAATCAAACAAAAATAAAAATGTTATTTTTTACTTAAATTCCACTTAAATAAAACTTCTTATTTTTATTTCTTTGGGGGGTCTACGCTATTAAACTGTTCTTGAGACATAATAAGTAACCTGCACAGTCGATACAATAAACTGCATTAAGTGCTAGTTCAGACACGGCGGGAACCGCGCGATTTCAGAATCGTATGAAAATCGCGCGAGTCTTATTTGTATGAATTATTAGTAATCGTTCAGACATAACCCAACCACCAGAAAATAAAATCGCGCTGCTCCCGCGCGTTTCTATTACTATGGAGTCTTTACTTCGCGTTCAGTAATCAGTTGCGTTGTGGATACCGCGCGATTAGCACGTCACAGCTCGTGAGTTCGCCATGGATCGTTTCGACACTGAACTATTTATTGATGAAGCGGAGAAGAGAAAAGAGAAATATCTTGCCTGATCAGTTCAATTAGTTCATCAAAAGATTTTATTGACATTCTCAAATAGTCAAAATTTTTTTATCATGCATTCTTAAATTGGGACAGAACGTTACGAACTGACCATGTACTAGTCGGTCATTTAATATTGGATGCACCTAATACCGCCTTTTTTCTTTTCTTTTTTTTAAGGAGCAACCACAGTAAACACATTTCTTCGTCGACCTCCATTTTCAAACTGACGTTATCCCCGCACGAAAATCGCATAATAACCGCAGGTGTCTGAATAACATCACAATTTTGCGGTTTCAAATCGCGCGATTCGTGAACGCGCGGTTCCCGCATGTCTGAACTGGTGCTAAGTGCCACACAATTAACTTCACCTTCTTCACAATCACTATCTTCTAAAATACGCACTAAATCATCGCCTGATACAATCCGAGTCATGGTTGATAAAATGAAGCCAAGACCAATAATAGAAAATATTACAACTATTCACCAATAAACACACAATCAAAAACAAAATGACATTGTCTATGTCATGTCTATGCAATTTACTTATCTATTATGGTACATAATTATCTCTTTCGTTTTTCCTCGTAGAGGTTTATCAATGAAACAGTCCGCCAAAATATACACGAGATCAACGATTTGACCATGTTTGTTACCTATACATCGATCGTGTTTCAACGTACTTGGACAACACTATTGGTCGGCGGTTGAAGTTCATACGTCCATGCATTGTATATAACGCACTATTGGACGTGCAATAATTGTATTGATAATTGTCTTAGGACAGTGAAAGTGTTAATAATGGACAGCGGGTTAGCAGCCCTACGCTACAAGGCACTGTACCTACAGGGAATGCTTAAAATGCTAAGGGACTTAATCTACCTTATTAACCTACACTATCCTAACTTATTACCCTATCTTCTATAATATCCTATCCTAGTTATCCTAGCCCTAATTACCTATATGTATCCTTAATCTATCCTAAGTTTTACCTAGCGTATAATGCGTATAGGCTTGGTGCTCTGAGGTATTCTGTGTTACAGACCAGCACTTAATACGCATCTACTAGTAAGCCCTAGCCTTGGGCACATACTATCGTGGTACTACCGTGATATGCTGTGATGCAGACCTACGCTTCGTACGCGCCTAAAACCCTAATCCTTGTGTCCCTACAGTCCCTAGGCCCTAGCCCTACCATACGTATTTATATATACTTATATAGATAAGTGTGGGATATCTGCCACACGAGACCTATGATGACGGACGGACTGTGGGTAGGAATCAGGTATGGTGGAGATGGTTTTCTGTCGGCCAACTCAACAGACTCATCGGGCTGATCAGGTACTGATGGCTTAAGGTGTCTTGGCCACTGTCAGAAGTGTAGGGAGGGTATTGAGTCAAAGACGGATTAAACTTGTGACTGGTTTATTTCTTAAACTACATGATCTTATATACTAAACTTATCCTATGTACACACACACACACACAAGTTTACGGTTGTGTGCTGTGTGTAAAAGGTGCCATCTCAGCGGTATGTACCTTACGTGAGTACGTGATTTTTCTTAATTTAATATAAATCACGAACGATAATTGTTGCGGTAAATACTCACGTAGGTTTATATCGCTGAAAAGACATGTTCATGTGTGAGCATTAATGTAGAAACTTAACATTTCAATAAATTATGGTCGAATTTCGACCACTGGGCGACCTCTAGTCTCTTTAATTACATACCTAATAAGCATCTCTTCACATAAGATGTTTGTATAATGCGAACCTTTTTGTCCATGGCCTCTTCTTGCAAACTACTTTGATATTTTCTCTATTTTGGCATGGTAATATATTTATTAATATATCATGTATCATACTATTCATTACCTATAAGAACGCAATTTTAAAACTAAACTGGCTTATTAAAGTCTTAACTCGCAATTTTTGCAATTCTCACTTGCAAAATATAAGTATATCGCAACGAAAATAAAAAGAATTCCAGAAATGGATCAGAAAATTCAGAATTCTCGGCGAGACCTACATTACAAATAATATCCAGACTGAACTGAAGATATCCTCCTATTTGAAGTGGGTTGATCAAAAACATCATAGAGTATTCAAAAGCAACGAAAGATTTAAATACAGGACTTTTATGAAACCCTCCCGATCGAAGGAAGGATCGTTTTTATGACACGTATAGGATAAACATCTCTGGCTCAAGAATATTGTACATTCAAAGAAAAAGCAAGGAAACGTAATATCTAGCTACACTTCTATCTCCCTTCATCAAGACACACGTAATGGACGGCTTCTTACCGTAGGATGTCACTTATTTTTAACCCTTAAATAACACCGCGGGGTAATTGTTCACCAGGCGCATAAAACTTGATATTCTATTTATTTTTCTACGGAAATAGTGTCATCGTCTTTCGTGCATTTTCTAAAGCTGGCAGTCATGTGGCGTAAATAAACATCCATCTAGCATGTATAGGCATGTGAGGTAAAATTACCCCAGGATGCCGGTCGCGCATGCATTAATTTCTCATCAATTCAATCAAATTGTATTAAGGTAAGTTTACGGAGCCCTTCTTCGTGGGTCTCTCTATAAGAAAACCTAACATAACCTATTAAGTTATCTGTGAGCGGACGAGACTTTTTATATTAAATTATATTTTGTAGAACAATGTATGAATTAAGATTTGAATGAAAGTTAGTGAAAGAAAAGTTTTTTAGCTTAACACACTTCAGTGTTTCAGATTTTTGATGCACTGATTTTTTTATTTAAGATCCCTATGTAAACCACAAAAATAAGTTATTTTGTATAGGTATATCAACTTTTTAATAGCCGTTTGGAGTAATTTTACCCCAAAGTGTCATTGATTATACTGTAGCCGAAGATAAGGATATTACTACAGGGTTGGACTAGTGACTGGCTAAACAAAATAAATGTCGATAAATAAAGATAGTGTTAATAATAAATAATTATATAGAATAGCCACGTATGTCATTTTATGAATAAAGTTTTTATTAAGGCGGTACACTACCTAGAGAGTTCTACTAGAATTTTACGAGGCGACCCTTACCATATGTCTAGAATTACCGTAGCCAGGCAGGAAGGTGTATCAGAAGTGCGCAGTGGAAGATGTAATACATCTACCTGACCACGATAGACAATGATCCAGACACAATGCACTGCGTTGCACAGCGATGAATTTAAATCAATCAATATCAAGATTGGGTTTCACTCACCCGCTATCCTTGCTGATGTCAGGCTTGAGCTAAATTAGACACATTCATACAAGTATATTGGCCAAAATAAATGAATGAAGTATCTTATACTTAGCTATTAATTATATACTATAGCTATTGATTATTGTCAGTATGTGATGCCAAATGCTAGTGTAAAGGAACTGTTGGGTAACATAGAAAACAAAATTAAAGATTTTACTAGTAATGACTATTGTATATTGTGTATTGGAGAAAATGATGTAAAAATGGAAGGAAGTCATATAACTACAATTAATGTTATAAAAGAAACACTGCAGAAAGTGACATACACGAATAAGATTATCTGCTTGCCAACATATATAGCAGGAGCACCAATATATAATTTTAAAGTTGAGATGTTTAACAATCTCCTATTTCTCGACATTCAAAATAATGACTACGCAAAACTATTTGACAGTAACCAAGAATTATCACTTGACATGTTTTCATATACAACTGGCAAAATTATGAGACAAGGTATAAAAAACATCTATGATCGCATTATGAATAACATTTTTGAGGAATTTTCAATAACGAAACCAACTTATAATAAAAGGACACGAAACACACTCTCTGACATGCCAATACAATCTACTGAAGCCGAAAATGATGAAACAGACTCACAGTTTTTTCTCTGAAAAGCATCTTCGAGTTTTACATCAAAATATAGCAGGACTGCTCAACAAAACAGATATATTATGTGTTAACCTAGAGGAACTTCAAGACAATTGCAAGATTATAGATGTTATATGTGTAACGGAACATTTCATGAAGGCAGGACATGAGATGAATCTAAATCTTCCTAATTATGTACTGGCATCATCTTACAGTAGACCAAATGTAAAACGAGGAGGAACATGCATTCTGCTAAGAAAGGAACATAAATTCAGGGAAGTATCTGCCACCAGTAAATTCTGTCTTGAAAATGTATTTGAATGCTGTGCAGTCGAACTTGTTGACTATAAAATTGTTATCATTTCTGTTTATAGAACACCTAAAGAAAATAATCTGTATACATTTTTACAACGGCTTGACAAGTATCTAAACTATATATCTAAATCTAATTATAAGAATATTATAATCGGCGGTGATTTCAATATAAATGTTTTAAAAAAGAATAATGTTACTTTGGATTTTGAATGTTTGTTATTAAACTATAACTTAAAACTAGCTTTACATGAACCGACTAGACTAGCCAGCAAATCATGCCTTGATAATTTTGCACATAATTTTAAAAAGTTATGTAAAACTGAAGTTATGGAATTTGGTTTGTCAGACCACACTGCCCAAATAATTACAATTCCTGTAAAAAAAGTAGTAGCATTCAGTTACTGGCGCACCAAAAAACGGGATTATAGCACAGAAAATATAGAGAAATTTAAAAATTGTATTAGAAACCTATCTTTTTCACACATTTATAAGACTGACGATCCAAATTTAGCCTACAACTTTTTCATAAATGATTTTAAACTGTTTTATGATTTATGTTTTCCGAAAATTATATTTAT
The DNA here is from genome assembly GCA_944739405.2 of Euclidia mi. Classification (NCBI taxonomy): domain Eukaryota; kingdom Metazoa; phylum Arthropoda; class Insecta; order Lepidoptera; family Erebidae; genus Euclidia; species Euclidia mi. The sequence goes on along the minus strand of OX123199.2, from coordinate 10,954,695 downwards.
AAATAATGTTAACTCCAAACCGAAGTGGATATCACGTGGTATAAAGATTTGTAGTAGAAAAAAGAAAGATATATTATGGCAATATAGACTCAACCCTTCAGAGGAAAATAAGGCAACATATAAAAAATATTGTAAAATATTTCAAAAGGTTATATCATTAACAAAACGCGCTCAAAATAACTATAAAATAATATCCTCCAAACATAAATGTAAGACAGCGTGGCATATTATTAATAAAAGTAGACTCAATGTGCCAAAAGAAAATATATGCAACATTATGGATAAACATAGCAATATCATTAACGATCCCAAAGACATAGCAGAAGCATTCAACAATTACTTTATTGATAAAATCGACCCAATCCCGGGTGCTGGTAAAAAAGTAACTGTTTTAATTAATCATCAATTAAATTCGATGTTTCTTGCTCCTAGTACACCATACCAAATTAATAAAATTATAAAGAGTCTGAAAAACACAAACAGTGTAGGGTATGATGGGATTGCCACTAAAATTATAAAATTAGTAAATGATCATATCTGTCATCACCTTAGCTACCTTATTAACTTGTGCATATCGACCGGCGAATACCCGCAAGTTCTTAAACTGTCCATTATACAGCCTCAATATAAAAAAGGAAATAAACGGCTGATGGAAAACTACAGACCAATTGCATTGTTGCCAATATTTTCAAAGATCTTTGAAAAATATTTATACGGTGAAATAAATACCTACTTTGAAAAAAACAATATTCTTTGCACAGAACAAAAAGGTTTTCGGCAAAATAAAACCATAAACATGGCAATTTATGAATTTTTAGCAAATGTGATGTGTCATATTAACAAGAGATCTTCAGTATGTGCCATTTATTGCGACATGTCTCAAGCATTTGACTATGTGGACCACAATATTCTTACCAATAAACTAAACGCATATGGTGTCAGAGGCAATGTTCTAAGATTAATTAAATCATATCTTTCAAATAGAGAACATGTTACTGAAATTAGGAGAGTGAACCCAAAGACAAAAAACGAAGAAACACACACCTCGATGAAGCGTTATATATCTTATTCAGTCCCTCAAGGTAGTGTGTTAGGTCCTCTTCTATTTATTATATATATAAATGATCTACCAAAATCAACAACACAACCTATGACGTTATTTGCCGATGACAGTACAGTTACAATTGCTTGTAGGGACATAAATTGTTATCAGTTTGACATAAAACATTCTTTGACATCTATAATTTCATGGCTAGAAAATAATAATTTAAAAATTAATTTGACAAAAACAAACATCATGCATTTTGGACAAAGATTACAAAATTCATTAAATATAAATTTAGTTTATGACGATTTTACTATAAAGGAGGTAAATACAGCACGTTTTCTTGGTTTGACTATAGATAGTCGATTAAATTGGAAAGACCATATTGAAATACTATGTAAAAAAATAAGTAGCTTATCATATGCCTTATATAAACTTGCACCAACTATAAACACTGATACATTACTATCTGCGTATCATGGTCTCGTCGAATCAGTCCTCAGGTACGGAATAATATTTTGGGGAAACTCGACTAATAACAATATGGCATTTAAAATGCAAAAGCGATGCTTGCGTGGTATGTTTCGCCTAGCTTCTACGGATAGCTGTAAACCAATTTTTAAGAAGCATAGAATCTTAACTCTTCCTTCTTTATACATCTTGGAAGTAGCATTATTTGTTAAAAGTAATCCATATCTATTTCCTCGCCTGTCAGACAGGATAAAGCGTAATCGACGTGATGGCAACAGACTCTGTATTCATCCAGCTAAAACAGCGCTATTACACAAAAGCATAGTATGTAAAGCTCCAATAATATATAATAAAATACCAGATAACATGAAGCAACTGAACACAAACATGTTTAAAATGAAATTAAAAAAAATGCTCATTGAAAAATCTTATTATAATATAGATGACTTTCTTAATGACAAATGTTTAATGTAACAAATAATTATATCACATCATAACAAATACTCGGCTAATTATGTTTTTGTTAATACATTATATTAATTATGATTTTTGCTTACTAGCTAATTATGGTATTTGTTTATTTTTACTTATTTTATTTTCTTTGAATTTCTTTATTTTAAAATCACTTTTGACATTTTATTGTACCATTTGACATTGTTCAATCTTATGCACTAATTTTAATTATTACGTAATACATTTGACACTGTCCAATTTTATGCACTAATTTTAATTATAATGTACCTTTTTTATTTGGAATGGCTTACTTATATTTGTACACCAATTATTAATATGGTCAAACACGTTGATGCAAATTATTGTTTAAAGATCTGTGTAATAAACATTTATAATGCTTTTATTATGTACTAACACGTGTTTTAGCAAATAAATATCTTTATCTTATTAAGCTTCAAACGCGACGTTTTCAGGACACGTTGGCACGTGGAAGTCGATACCAGATTCACAGTTTTCACAAATGTCATTCAATAGTTCACAATCAATTTACCGTTGCCAGCACTAGATCAGGCGGCGTTCAAAGCGGTTTACTCAATTTAATTTAATTCGCGTTAATTCAAAAGTCGATATTTTACGTACGAGACGACAACGTGGTAATTTTTCAACGGGAAGCGAACGGAAGTGACAGTTCAGTGTGACCATTGTCAGAAATTTTCAATAGACTAAACAAAATGTTACTCAATCGATCTAATCGATTTGACTTATAATAAAAACCAATTCTATTTCAAACATCCACCCGCCCCGGACCGGCCTACCGGTCCGCTAATCGGTTGGTAGACGCGACAATGTTGCAACCGCTCTCCTCAGAATCGAACCGTACACCAAGACCTCAGCAAATCGGGGAACTCCATCAGCCCCAGTTACCAAATGAAGGATGCGCCCCCTGCGCCATCTGAGTGGCGGAAGGTTAGCCTCCTTGATCAAAACGAGGTCACCAATCTTGGGTGGATCGGTCTTGTCGGTCCACTTAACGCGTTGCTGGAGTATGTGCAAATATTCCAAGTTCCAGCGTTTCCAAAAGCTCTGAGTAATCTGGCGTACCAATTCAAAACGCGAGAGACGACCAGGTCTCGTATCAATATAGGGGTACTCAGGCAAGGCGACAAGTGGGCGACCAATCAAAAAATGGCCCGGCGTAAGGGCCTCCAAATCATTCGGATCTGAGGAGATCGGGCACAATGGCCGAGAGTTCAAAACGGCCTCAATCTTACAAAACACAGTTGCGAGTTCCTCAAATGTAAGAACAGACTCACCGATTGTCCTGCGCAAGTGTGTTTTGGCCGATTTTACGGCGGCCTCAAATATACCACCCCAGTGTGGACAATTTGGTGGGGAAAACAACCAATTTATCCCACGTCGGGCAAGCCTATCACCTATATCAGCTTTGTTGGTTTCAAGGAAATTAACAACATCATTCAAATAATTATAGGTGCCCTTGAAGTTAGTGCCGCAGTCAGAACGGATCAAGGAAGGCATCCCTCTGCGGGATACAAATCTGTCAAATGTGGCTACAAACGCCTCGGTCGTAAGCGAGGAGACCAGTTCTAAGTGTACGGCCTTTGTAGAGAGACAAACAAAAACACACAAGTAGGCCTTAACAGTCTTGCTGTTTCGAAGTGTCGACGTTTTCACCAAAAAGGGACCTGTGAAGTCCGTGCCAACACCGTCAAACGTCCTGCTTTCAGTTACGCGATCTGCCGGTAAGTCCCCCATCAAGGGCTGCATGGTAGAAGCCTTGAGCTTATAGCAAGGGATGCAGCGAAAGACTACACTCCGAATAATTCTTCGGGCAGACAAAATCCAAAACTCGCGTTGCAAAATGGCCAACAAGGCATTACAACCAGCATGCGAATTTTTAAGGTGACGGTCAGTTACCAACAAGCGTACCAAATGACCGTCCTTAGGTAACAAAAGGGGGTGACGAGCCCCGTAAGGGAGGTTGGCGTTCTTGAGACGCCCTCCAACGCGCAAGAGACCCGTTTCGTCCAAAAAGGGGTTCAATTTAGATACAGCTCCCGACAATTTCGATTTCCCCGACTTGAGGATAGCAATCTCCCTTTCAAAATGCGCCAATTGCACAGAACGAACCCAAAAGGTGGGACTCCTGTCGTTCCTGTGGCGAGAGAAACGGTGTCAGTCGTTTCTGTTGTGGGTGCCTAAAATTAAAAACAAAACGCTTTATCCAAGCAGTGACACCTAACAACTTGTCGAGGGAGCTGTAACGATTCAACAAAAAATCGGGGTCGAAGGCGCATTCCACCTTCTCAAGAGCGAGTGTTCGTAGACCCGGCAAATTAGAAGTATTCAAAACTGGCGTTCGAGGCCAATCAATTTCTGGTCGACTCAACCATTCCGGACCCCACCACAGCGAATGACCTATCAAACTAGGCGTCAAGCATCCGCGCGAGGCACAATCAGCGGGGTTGAGCTCACCTGGCACGTGTCTCCAAACAAGTTTGACTTCGGATTTCTGGATTTGGGAAACGCGATTAGCGACAAATACCTCCAAAGTGTGGACAGAAGCCTTCAACCAACAAAGAACAATTTGGCTGTCTGTCCAGGCGTAGGTCCCATTAATACAAATGCTTTTACCCAAAGTGTTAGACACATGGTTCAATAAGCGTACAAGCAGAGCTGCTCCCGAGAGCTCCAATTTTGGAATGGTCAGAGATGTCCGAAGGGGTGCCACCTTGCTCTTTGCCATGATCAGGGAAACTCTCACCTGACCTGAGGCACTGACTGTGCGCAAGTACACCACAGCCGCGTGACCACGTTCCGAGGCATCACAAAACCCGTGAAGGGTGGCCTTGTACTTCCCGGGAGGAAGGATGGGACGAGGCAAGGAGATCTCGTTGACGGCAGGAAGTGAGGATACAAAAGATGTCCATTCCTCAACAAGAGTGCCGTGCAGAGGTTCGTCCCAGGTCAATCCTGCTGTCCAAAGCTTCTGCAAGAAGCATTTTGCCCAAAATATAATTGGACAGATCCAACCGTTCGGATCAAAGGTTCTGGCGACAGTGGACAATACGAGACGTTTAGTCCAAGAACACGGCAATTTCAAGTCTACGTTATATGTAAAGATGTCTTGGACTGGTCTGTACTGAACGCCGAGCACAGCCATCATGGCGGGGTTGTCAACAATCTCAAACAAATGTGGATCCTGCTGATGATCCTCTGGCAAGCCTTCCAAAAGCGCTGGTGAGTTGGAAATCCATTTGCGCAACTCATAACCAGCGGAGGCCAAAATACCTATCAATTCGTCCCGCAGGAGGATCGCCTCGTCTACTGTGGAGGCGCCCGAGCAAATGTCATCGACGTAAATATCGTCTTTCAAGATGGCGGAGGCTCGTGGGAAACGTAAGCCTTCGCTGTCTGCGAGCTCCCAAAGAGAACGTATTGCCAAGTAGGGGCTTGACCTTAACCCGTACGTATTAGTATTGAGCTCGTAGACGACCATGGGATCACGAGGAGACTCTCTCCAAAGGATCAGCTGGAAGCGACGGTCATCAGGGTGGATAATAGTCTGCCTGAACATCATTTTTATGTCGGCTACAAAGACAACCTGATGTCGTCGGAAGCTGGTGATGACGTCACAAAGGTCCTTGACCAACTTGGGACCAGAATGCAAGCACTGGTTCAAGGATACGCCTGTTGAAGTCTGCGCAGAACCATCAAATACTGTGCGCAGCTTCCCAGTCGATGGCTTCAATACCGCATGATGCGGGAGAAAGTAGTGCTCCACCGAACGCCAATCCAAATTTGACACAGACATGTGTCCCAATTGTTCATATTCTCTCATGAACTCAATATACTTCTGTCTGAGCTCCGGATCACGACCCATGCGACGCTCCATAGCCAACAATCTCTTTTCGGCTAAAGGTCGTGACTCACCAAGCGGAGGCCGAACAGACAGAAAGGGCAGCTTCGTGATAATCCGACCAGAACGGAGTCGACCAGTGTTGTTCTGGAAGAACAGCTCGCACTCCTCATGTTCTGGATTCAAACGGGCAGCTTGAGGGGGCTCCTCTACCTCCCAAAACCTCTGAACCGCATCAGAGAGAGCGGAGCCTACAGCCAACAAATTATCAAGTTCGGGTGGAGGGGGGTCCCTAGGTACAGGTCCCATCAAAGCAAATCCAAATATGGTCGGGATGGCAGTCAAACCATTTGGCACCAAGACCCGTTTGCCACCAATCAAAATTCCACCGAGGACATCAGAGCCAATCAACAAGTCGATTTGTCCCGGTGTGTCAAATTTGGGGTCTGCCAGTTCCAATCCCGATGTCAAATTCACCACAGCAGCGGGTAGCTGTTTCTGTGGGTGCATACCCAAAATATTCTTCAACACAATAGCCGAGGTTTTAATCCTCGGGTGTGAAGATTCAACAGGGCCAAACAAAACTTTAACTTGCCCTTCAACATTAGAGGCTACGTCACCTATGCCCCGTATACAATTTGGAAATAAACCCATATTTAATTTAACCTGCCCTACCAAATAAGTGGAAACAATGCAACCTTGTGAACCTGTGTCCAATATAGCACGGACAACAACAGAGGTCCCCGTGGGTCCCCAGACCCTAACAGCAACCGTTGGTAGGATAACGGTCTCAATGGGGGAGGTTGGTGTTATAGAGCAGGGGTCAATGACCTATTGTTGCCTGGGCGGCGACCGTTGGCCAGGACCAGGCAAGTCAAAACGAGGGTGCGGCTTGAAGTCCTCAAAAGCGCGATGACTCGATCCGCGCGCCATCTGTGGGGGGTCATAGTGACGCACCCGCCCAAAACGAGGTGGGCGCGAGTCAAGGCGGGGACGCTCCGCCAAAGGAGGGGAATACCTGGGGCAGCAGTCATGGTGCTGGTGACGTTGCGCGGTCGCACATTCAGGTGCGCGAGAGAGAGGAGGCGTGCGCACGCTACGGTTCTCCAAGCGGGGCGAGTGGCGATCAACTGAGCGAGGCGACTCTCGGCTACGCGCCGGTGAGCCTCGGCTGCCACCTTCAAAACACCCGCCCGTGCGCGGCGTCGGCTGGTTGGACAAGCGGCCAACCTCTCTGGCATTCATACAAAGAATGTCCAAATGCTGTCCTCCACAGTGAGGACAGGGGTGAGAATTTGGGCAGTCTCGCTGGTAGTGGGACCCCAAACAAGAGAAGCAAAGGCGGCGGGCATTCGCGATGCGCCTACGAGAGGCGACATGCAGGTCCAAGAATGCCCTACAACTGGCCGTTCTGTGCCCCGTGACCTTGCAGTAGGAGCACTCCACTGGGCTCTGCGTGACTGCAAAGCGAGGAGGGCGCCGGTCAACACTGGCTCGGGTGTGAACGCGAGCCTGCTCCTTGACCTTGGGCGGCTGCGACTTAGCCGGCGTGTCACCACCGGAGTTGTCCAAGACCCGGCACTCATCCTCCAGGAACTTCTCCAGGTCAGCAAAGGGGGGCAGATGGGTCGCGCTATCCCCACCAAAGCGCTGTTCAAAACGCGACCTCAGGTCGGCAGGCAGCTTCTTCAGCACAATGTGCACCAATAGATAGGACCATTGGTCCACGGGCAGGTCAAGGCACTTAAGTGCGTTGATGGCCACCAAAAGCGGGTTCAACAGTTGGGTGCGCAACCCAGAGACCCGGGTGAGCGTCGGCAAGCCCAAAATCTGCTCAATGTGCGTGTCGGCGAGGCCACGCTTATTATGGTACCTACGGGTGATTAGGTCCCGAGCCGTCTGGTACGCCTCGTCAGACACGGGCAGATGCTGGATGAGGCCCTTTGCCTCCCCATCCAGTACCGACATTAGATAGGCCAACTTTTGTGCCGGCCGAAGGTCAGCCCTATCATGGACTAGGCTGTCGAACAAATTAACGAAGCCCAGGTAGCTTCCTAGGCAGCCATCAAAATGGGGGAGGTCCAATGTAGGGAGCCTACTCACCAGCCCCGGTGCTGACCTAGGAAGCTCCTGCTTCAGGCTGGGTTGCCCTTCCCTATCGGCAACTAGTTGTCTCGCAGTATTGGAGACAGCATCATACAGGTCTAAGACCTGGGCATAGTCTTCGCTGACCTTATTTCGCTGGTCAGCGGTGAAATCATTGATTGACACTTCAAGACAGCAAGTGCTGAAAGTGCGGAATTGCTGTTCCACACTTGCCAGGCGATCATCAATCCGCTCGTACCTCTGAAGTAAGGCCTGCTGGCGATCAGGCCGGTTCACTAAAGCATTGGCCGAGGCAAACCAGCGCAGATCTGATGCAATAGCACCAGCAGCCGCACGCAAGTCCTTGATAGCTGACATAATCAAAATTTCAAAAGAGCCCGGACAAGCGTTAAACAATATTAACAATCAAAACTTAATTTTTCTCAATTCTTTGAAACCAACAAAGTATTAGCCTGTTTACTGCAAGTGCAGGCAAGTGACAGGTATTTACTGCCCAACAAAATTGAAGGTTTCAGTATATTGAAACAAACACAAAAGTTATCAAAGTTATAACTTATAACAAAGTAATAAAGTTGAAACTTCAACTTAATTAATTAATTATTTGCAACAGACAGACTAACTGTGTTATTTATGATATACAATAGGAAGTAAGCACAGAATATGTGTTACCTAAGAATATTATCTTTATATTATAACAAAACAAAGTTTATTAATGTGACCCGCCCAAGTGGCAAGGTCAAGTTGGTTGTTATGTTTATGAATATATGCAATAAACTAAATTTACTAAATTTATTGATACATACAGCTGTTATGTATCCAAACAAACTGACTTATTAATGCAACAACAAATTTAAGTTAGATTTTCCAACAATACAAATCAACAATTACTGATTGAGGTTATGTGACAATGTGTTTCAAATTATCTAGGTCAACTTATACAATTAAATATTATGTATTTTAGACAATAACTGACCTGACAAACACTACAATACTGTCTACAAGGTGATATATATAGCTCATACAACACCAATCTGAGTTCAGATACAATCAACGGCTAAGCTAAACTTGTAAGTTTACAATATAGGCACAGTTAACCACGCTCTGCTACCAAAATTTATGTCTAGAATTACCGTAGCCAGGCAGGAAGGTGTATCAGAAGTGCGCAGTGGAAGATGTAATACATCTACCTGACCACGATAGACAATGATCCAGACACAATGCACTGCGTTGCACAGCGATGAATTTAAATCAATCAATATCAATATTGGGTTTCACTCACCCGCTATCCTTGCTGATGTCAGGCTTGAGCTAAATTAGACACATTCATACAAGTATATTGGCCAAAAAAAATGAATGAAGTATCTTATACTTAGCTATTAAGCTTCAAACGCGACGTTTTCAGGACACGTTGGCACGTGGAAGTCGATACAAGATTCACAGTTTTCACAAATGTCAATCAATAGTTCACAATCAATTTACCGTTGCCAGCACTAGATCAGGCGGCGTTCAAAGCGGTTTACTCAATTTAATTTAATTCGCGTTAATTCAAAAGGCGATATTTTACGTACGAGACGACAACGTGGTAATTTTTCAACGGGAAGCGAACGGAAGTGACAGTTCAGTGTGACCATTGTCAGAAATTTTCAATAGACTAAACAAAATGTTACTCAATCGATCTAATCGATTTGACTTATAATAAAAACCAATTCTATTTCAAACACCATAGATTATGATGAAGCTACCTACCCCTTCATTTATAGCGATGGAAATATCAAGGGAGCTGAAGTCGGTTTTTGTTACCTACATCCTACAACCAGCTTCGGAGAGCATCACCTATTATTTTATACATTAATATTAATACGAAGAAATGAGTGCAATACTGTCCATACCATCGTTTATTTTAGAGCATAAAACGCAGGCTATAAGTTGCCAGTTTTCGATAGTATAAGTCTATTAATAATAGGACATATTTTAACATTATTATTACGAACATCATTTAGTTATACTGGTATATATATTCTAGCAACCTGTATTACTGATATGGTTTTAAAATAATGAAAATATAAATCAAATTATTGATAGTCGACTCGAGCGATTACCAACAACTCACTACACACTACGGTCGCCACGTCCGAATGAAGAGAGTCGCTAAAACGCGATGCAGCATCGATACAGTTGCAAAATCGCCGGTCGCCGATGCTAAAAGAAGCTAGTCTGCGGTGGCTCTTGGAACGTGCAAAAAGAATTCGTCATTTTGAGATACTCAAGCGCGTCAGATTAAGATTTTTATTCTTACATCCTAACCTCCTAGACGTGCTTTCTCATAATCTGAAGATTATCTGGAGGGATTAGTGCAAGTTTCTTTTTTAAATCAATAGCCGCTCACCTCACCGTTGAAAAGGTATACATTATTTACATTTTTGTCATTTTATCATCTTAGCTTTGAAACTAATAGGTCTCAATGACGCTCGAGTAAATCCCAATTTAGCATCGTGGTCTCCCCTACTATACATAAGTATAAAACGTCTTTGGCACTCTATGTTTGGCAGTACAGCGATGACGTTAATAACATATCCGAAGTCTCTTCAGAGCGGGTCGCCGTGTAAGCTATAAATAACTTAGTTCAATTTAACCTTAACGCAACTCATGCATACTAGCAATGTGGCATTTGGGATTACTCTGCACCAGAAAACTGAATTCGTGATTACAGTTGAAGTTTCGAAGAATAATCTCGGCAACACCGTATCATTAGAAGCTTTATACTTGACAAGTATTTGTTTTTAGAAAAAGCAACCCCTGCTCTCGGATAAATACTGTGTCGCAGAAGACTTTACAAACATACAATCAATTGACACAAAGAACACCCATGCTCGAAACAACAATTTATGGATCAAATAATGTGTTGTCTCGTATGGGAATCGAACCCACAGTACTCAGCGCAGTGTCAAATGGCGAGGCGGCCGCTTAAACCGATACGCCAACGATATTTGGCTAGAACTTATTTACATACTTAAGGTTTGATGATATAAATATGTATTATATTACGAGACATTGACTGGGTTACTTTAGCTTTAACGTGTGTCAGCACGCTAATCGCATGCCAAACGCCTGCTGCAATTAAACCTATGTCTTGTCGTGTTATACTCCAGTTATCACACATACTTTTTGTAGTTTATGTGTCACAAGTGTATATCAAGCAAAGGGTGTGGGCAACCCACATTTTGTCCATACACAAACGCAGATTAGTGAAGACCTGCAAATCAGGTAATGCTCTTATGCTCCTCACATTAATTATTTTTCTCACCATATCTATGTTTACTTTTCTTATCATGACTTGAGCAGCTAGACTTTTAACGACAAGACGACAAGACGAGTATTAAGGTATCTAATAACAGCACAATTTTACCGAGTGGAATCTCACTTAGCGAGCGACGTGGCAGTATATAAAATTATCTACTCGTTATAACTGGTGCACGTGAATAACTTATTTATATTACAAGGCATATTTCCAAGTGTAAGTGAAATTCTAATATTATCGCTTTTTGACGAACTTGTAAAAAGAAATGACACGATGTCGATGCAGCCTTAAATAGCTGCACGTCCAATGCACGTCATTGACATTCTTCAATTATTCAGGGTCTTATGCAAGCGAATAAAGCGACACGCCATGCGGTGAATAAATATGCAGCTGTATAATGTTCCGTAAGGACACTTATAGAGAACACCCTTTAAAAGTACAAAGAGCGTTCCGCGGAATTAAGTCAACGGTTTACGATAAGACTGAAAATATTGCTGCAATGTGAAATGCAGTCGCGCAAGAAATATGTTACTCTTAAAATAATTGTAGTATTTCTTAAATATCTTCCAACTGAAATACTGAGTAATGCTTCTTACTAAAGGTACGATGAAATAATATTTATTCTCGATCTTGCGCGCGACACTCCAAGCCCTTATAACTCTATCCATCACCCTCTGAGTGACCTTGAGCTTTCTAATAAGGCCCTTAGTTAGCGACCGCGTCCGTAAATCATCAATAGTAACACACACTGGTCAAAGACTTTCGTCTTGAGACACTGCGGGATATCGGTCGTGAAGATATTCCGTAACTCCGCGAACGGCGCGCCGTCCAATCGAGTAGTACCTAAGTACTGCCCATCCTACCACTGCTGGGCACCGGCGTGTTGTGCGGGCAAGTCTGTGGTTTGTTTTTGTGTAAGTTGAGTATGGCATGGGTTTGCACCCGAGACCAAGCGTTGCGACCTGTTGGTCCTCTCCATTAAATTATCGCTACCTATATGAGTTAATACGGCGGTATAATCCGAAATTACGAATTGGAAAGTGACCTATTTATAAACATATTTCAAGTACAAAGTACAAGTTATAGTAGACCGAATTTATTTTTATAGAGGAATTACTTCACTAAAGCATTATACCGATACGTGGAACGTCATACTGGTATATACATATAAAGTCGTTGAAAGCTCCCGACTATAAACGCACGATGTGGATCCATCCCCGGCACAAGCTCTGGGTATTCCTATTCCCAAATTAATATTTTTAAGACAACTAAACTTCACCCGCGGCTTCACTCGCGTGAACACACATATTGGTTTACAGTACATATTATATTGGTTAAAAAGATTTAGTATCAGTTCTATAGTGTTTTAATGTATGGATATTTTACCCACATTGTTCAACCGCCATAATAAAACAATTTTAATGAATTACGCTAACATAATTATTATGATGAAACATTTTCAACAAGCGTGCAACTGAAACCATTTTATTATACCTGACATTGCATTCCGACTCCACGTTGGCTCCTAATAAAGTGTACGATAGCACACATTTATACATTTGTATATATTTGCGTCGGGCTTTGGATGTTGGCCTTTACCTTGACACTGGCATAGTTGGTTTTCACATCCACGTGATAGGACCGATGATGAGATTTTGCGGCGGACATTGCATTTACATGCGGTTTCGTTGGCATCGCAATGTACACATCCAATGCAGGCTTGCAAGGTTAGGCTTGCAAGGTTAAAGTCACGTGGTCTGTGGTGACTTGCTAGCTACGTGTAATGTACATTCAATTTTATATGAAAAGGCTCGTGCGTTGTTGTGATTCAATTTGATGCACTGCTTTCAACTCATAGTACCAGCTAAGATTGAGATACAAAGACGGGGAAAGTTTGGATTATTAATTTTCTTACCGGCTATAAAAAAGGAGGAGGTTCACGATTCATTTGAATGTTTTCTATGTTTATAACTTCTGAAATTCATCATTTATTGACCGATATAAGTTTCTTTTTTTATTAGAAAGGTAGACTTTCCGTCTGGTTCTTCCCGGTTTCGATAAGTTTTATTTTTTCAAAAATCTAACTCAAAGCGACGCATCATACTGCACCACGACAACGCAAGCTCACACAGCGCTCGTCAAACGGTTGAGTATTTCAAGCAGGAAAAAGTAGAAATTCTTGCTCGTCCTCCATACAGTCCTGACCTAAGACATAAAGATATCTTTACATTTCCTAAAATTAAGAAAAGTCTTCGTGGTCAAAGGTTCCAGTCCGGTGAAGAAGCAGTCGACGCTTTCAAGTAAGCCATTTTGAACACCCGCACTTTAGAGTGGAATAAATGTTATAATAACTGGTTTGAGGGAATGGAAAAGTGTATTAAGCTACGTGGTGAATATTTTGAAAAACAATAAAAGTACTATAAGGTTCTAGTTGTGTTTTTTCTTTAAACGACAAAACTTAAAAGGCATGCCTCGCAACGGGCTCACCAGTTTACGCGCGTGCCCGATGTTTGCCACCGGATAGATACAAGAAAGTGAAAGAAGAGTTTAGGGTAATACAGGAATTGGGTATTTGCAGGCTATCCAAGAGGACTTGCGCAAGCCCGCTGCCCGTCGTTACAAAGAAAAACGGCGAGCTCCAGCCTTGCGGTGATTATACGAACAGATACCCAATACCACGCTTGCATGATTTTACTTACATTTTTTTTACTTACAAGTTTTTCTAAATTAGACATAAAGGTGCGACACAAATACAGTGATATGGCAGAAGTTATAGCAGATATATATCGAGAAAACTACGTATATAACTCCATTTGGTTTATTTGAGATTCCTTGCATGACTTTTGGTTTGCGTAATGCAACGCAAACCTGCCAAAGAAAATTCATGAATAGCACAGTTTTACAAGGCTTAAACTTCTAATTTAATTACTTAGACGATGTCTTCATCGCTAGCGAAAATGAGACCCTACACCGTGAATATTTACGATTGGTTTTTGAACGATTTAGTACTTATAGTATTACGATTAATTTGAGTAAGTGTTGTTTTGGACTGTCGCGGATATAATTTTTGGGCCACGAGGTTAGTGTAGATGGTATTAAGCCACTCGATGAAAAAGTTGAAGCCATAGTTAATTTTCCTAAACCGGAAACCATAGCGGATTTACGGCGTTTTCTTTGAATGCTAAATTTTTATAGGTCTCACCTTCCTAATTTAGCTTCGTACCAGTGTGAATTTAATCGATATTTAGTGAATTCTAAGAAGAATGACAAGTCTAAGATTATTTGGTGTTCTAATTCTGAAAAGGCATTTGAAAATTGTAAATTAGCTCTTCAAAAGGCTGTCACCTTGTCCCATCCACTACCCGATGTGCCGTTAGCTGTAATGACGAATGCATCAAACACTTGTATGGGAGCGGTGTTGCAGCAAAAGGTAAGTGGATCCTGGAAAGCGCTAGGATATTTTTCCAAAAAGTTCACACCTACAGAACAGAAATACGCCACATATGATCGAGAATTACTCGCCATATATAAGGCTATTAAATATTTCCGTAAATAATTTGAAGGTTGACTTCTGACTGTGTTTACAGATCATACCTAAGCCATTGCGTCACGCATTCTCGAAAATAGGAAAGGACGATAAGGAAATACCTAGAAGATTAAGACATGAGTGACTATATAAGTGAGTTTACTAGCGATATAAAGCATATCAGCGGCAAAGATAATGTAGTAGCCGATGCCTTATCGCGAGTGGAGACAATTTTGTGCCCGACTGTACTCGATTACAACAAACTTGTTGACAAGCAAATTAACGATGAATACCTTGTACGGTCGACGCAATGTTTAGATAGCAGTAATAATAATGTCAATTTGAAACAAATGTTAATATTGCCTAATGGTAGTAAACATATTTATTGCGAAATTGCCGCTAACGCTGTTAATCTGACGGAAAATTTTAGAAAACTTGCGTTTGACAGCGTCCACGAATTAAGTCATCCTGGTGTGCGTACCACATGTAAAATTATGTTCAAACATTTCTTTTGGCCAGGAATGAACCGAGATGTAGGACAGTGGGCTAAGACCTGCATACAGTTTCAGAAGTCAAAGGTCAGTCGCCATGTAATTTCGGGTATGGGAGAATTTCTTACGGTCGCGTGTTTCGAACATATCCATGTGGACATTATTGGTCCCTTACCAACGTCTCCACAGGGTATTAGGTACTTAGTGACCGTTTTAGACAGGGTTACACGTTGGTCGGAGGCTTTTCCGGTGCAGGAAATAACAGCGGATATAGTTTCCAAGCATATTTTCGAAGGCTGGATTGTTAGATACGGATGTCATGTACGCATCACCACTGATCAAGGTATTTAGTAAATTAATATTTTTTTTAGGAATCCATAAAATATTCACCTCGCCCTACCACCCGCAAAGCAACGGAGCAGTAGAGCGATGGCACAGGTCTTTAAAATGCGCCCAAATGACTAGATAAAACAGTAGTACTACTTGGGTAGAAGAACTACCAACAGTACTGTTAGGACTTCGCGCCGCGATGCGTACAGACAGCGGGATAAGTCAGCAGAATTAGTCTTTGGAAAAATTATATGTTTACTAGACGAGTTCCATGATACTTCTAAAGATAGAGACTGCAACGATGCGTACGGTATTGTAGAGAGAATATTATGTAGAAATATTAATAGTTATCAGCCAACAAGAAATAGAGTAGATTTGCGCACAATTAATTGTGTATACTGCATTGAAAGACTGCAAGTACGTTTGCGTAAGAGATGACACAGTGCACAAATCTCTTAAACCACCTTATGATGGCCTGTTTAAGGTTTTAGATAGGTCTCCTAAAACATTTAAAATTCAATTAGCTGGACGCGAAGCATGCATTTCTATAGATAGGTTGAAACCTGTTTTCGTTGTAAAGGAATATGAAACCTTAGATAATAATAACGTACCTACCGCACCTGCTAATACCCATAACGTGCAAATACCGTTCTCACCGCAAAGTTACACAGAAAAGCAACATGTTTATATTTTTTGCAACATGTTTATCTCTGACCGCGCGCTCTACGCCCTCTATCTCGAAAACAGTTCAAGGTATAATGTTAATAGAAAAGTTGTAGATAATGTAATTTTCTACAATATTGATGATA
This sequence comes from Euclidia mi, assembly GCA_944739405.2. NCBI lineage: Eukaryota > Metazoa > Arthropoda > Insecta > Lepidoptera > Erebidae > Euclidia > Euclidia mi. The sequence continues at coordinate 10,938,289 of OX123199.2, read as the reverse complement.
AATACAAATAGCGTAAAACCCTTAGAAAACGAAATATTTGCCAAAATTGTAAAATAAATGGATTTTTGTGACCTTTGACCCCTGAATTTAAAACTTGCGGACATCCAATTATATGATACAGTTTTAGGATGCTAAAATACAATATTTTACGTGGTTATATACTGGGGGTCAAACCCTATAATGACTGGACTAACAGTTAAGTAGGTTACGGTAATCATCATCATCATCGTTAATACAAGTATGAAATAACTTATCCTGACAGACATCTAATCGCACTGACGAATATAGAAACATACTATTTGGACAGCGGATTCATTTTATAACACTTATGAAGGATTTTCATATTGTATCTCTTAGGGAGTAAATTTTGATTTTAAGATTATTTTCAAATCCTCTTATTTTGAAGTAGGTCCCATAATATTATGCGGGCACAGCGAGTATAATAATAACATTTAGGTGACGGACGAGTATCTGCCGTAAAAAAATTGTTTGCCTTATATCGGCGTACTACCTAGCCCTCTCGGACATGACTGTGTGAATATCAATAAAAACGAACGCTTTAGCCAGAAGACATGTGATAAGATAGCTATATATTCATGCTTATTAAGCTCTAGTTATAAATGAAAAACACCAATACAACAATAACCATTATTTTATTTTAAACGAAATCCATTATCTATACTATAATAAAACTGTAGAGGTGAAATAGTATGTACATTAAAGATATTTTGACGAAAATTAGCTGAAAAATCTAGGAAAATGCTAAAAAGCAATACTTGATAATTTTTAGAATTTATGTCTGTCTGTCCGACGTCTTTCCCTACGTTGCTAAAGATCTCTGAAATGGCGAAATTGATTTCAATAAAACTTACACTCGTGTACAAAGGATACTCAAACCTATAAAATAGTATATGTTACATCACAATCGGTTGGGTGGTTTTCGGTGTACAACTTGACCTCTCCTTTGTACGTAGTCTCCTTTGTACGAACAGGGATCATCCAAAACTGGTTATATGTATATGTGGTGCCATCTACGATCATTATAAGTTTGTTAGTAAAAGTATAGTTAGTCTAAATTGCCTTAAACCTTCAAAGTGTTTTATGGCTATTTACCGACTGATAGATGTCACTATTTTCAAATAATTTCCTAGCAAAATAAATGTTCCTTGCAAAAAAGGCAATAATTATCTTTCTGTTATTAAAAAAATAATAGAGTGTAATATTCGGCACTATCATAAACAAAAAGTATCTGTGTCAAAATTTATTACAATGTATTTCAAATTATTATGTTTATATAATAGTTATATAATCATTCCATTTTATTTTAAATGATAAAAACAATTACTATAGATTCTTTTTTCAATAAATTGTCGATTAGTCCATATCGAGGGTTCACGGGCAAAATGTATTAAGCGACATCCTGGCCGATATTGAGTTATATACATATTCGGAATCGCCGGATTTTTCTGCGTCGTTTGCACTCGGTTTCGTGCTGATCTGATCACTTTTTTGGCGCTTAAAACAATAGTAAATTTAGACGCAGTTCGGAGTAGCTTTGATTGAAGCGACGAATTTTTTTTTACAATTTCAGAAAAAATGGACTTCATACAGGCGAAATATTTAGTGTTTTTGACTTGAGCTATTTTCCCCGGCATAAGTTTGGTCAGATAAGGTGTTTGAATCGTCTTGCCTGCGCCTAAAATATATACATACTGTCGCTTAAAGCATTTTGCTTGCACCTGAAATTCATACTTGATGTCGCTTAAAACATTTAGCCTGCAGCTGAAATCCATACCTTATGTCGCTTAAACCATTTACCATGCATCTGATATTAATACACACAGGAGCTTAAATCATTTTCATATTTAATAAAAATTCTTTATACTCGGCGGTTAAATTCTTCTTCTTGAACTAAATTAATAAAGACTCGTCTCATCAGACATATTGTATTCTAAGTGGTGGAAGTTAAAACATTTTTACTCTACTGGAATTAGGAAATCTATATTCATTAAGATAGTCAAAATTTTGTATAAATCGTTTATCCGTTGTCGGGTAAGACATATCGTTTCGGCGCCAGAGTCTTTGATTTACGTCACTATGAGTAACGCGCGTGCCCCCGCGGTGCTTCAGTCGCCGTAAACCGTGAACGAGTATGGACTTGAACGAGTATGGATATGGGTCGAAACTGTTTGGGAAGAGAAGGATTGGAGGTCTTGGCTAGCAGGATAACGTGGGCCTTGTCCTACAAGGACGGAAAGGAACCAGACTCAAGGGAAAAGTTAATGACATGAGAGATCACCGGAAGTAGTTGGTCCAAGATGGTCATAACCATACGGCGGCTGATGTTGTCATGTCCCACGGCATTAGATTTAAATGAAAGGATATTCTTTTTGATATCATCCGAAGACTTTGGAGAAAATTGGAAAGATTCAATGTCTAGGTAGGGTAAGTTATTTAAATAGTTGACTGCCAGACACTTGGTCTGGTGATCCAATGGAGTGGGAGTGGTGAAATATTGGTTTATATCATCCAAACCAAGGGTCAGATGGAAGTCACACCGATGATGCTTGCTAATACCAAGAGTTCCAAGGAACTTCCAGATATTGGCAGGCGATGAAGAAGTGCTATTGTTGAGAATGTGTCGGCGTTTGGCATTTCGCACCATTTGATTACACCGATTCCTTGCAGATTTGAATAGCGCCCAGTTTTCCTCGCACCTTTTATATTTCCTAAACGCCTGATCCCTACGGCGCATTGCCATACGGACACCCGCCGTAAGCCAGGGTGCTGGAGGATGCCTCAGTTTGACCTGCCTCACCGGAGCATGAACATCGTATAAACGACAAATCGAGCTATTAAAAATAAATACTTTTTCGTCAACAGTGGAGGCAGAAAACATGATGTCCCAATTTATCATAGAAGCATCCTGAACGAGTTTGTTAACATCCATGCGACCAAAACAACGCATGTACCGGACTTTAGGAGGGGATTTAGGAGGTTTTAAGTGGTAAGTAAGGAAAATAAGGTCATGATGGGAAAAACCCTTTTTTAATACATAGGCTGCACTAAAAGTATCGGGAATGGAATATTTCCACTGTTCCTGTCATATTAAAATCATTTTAATTGAAAACTCCTTGGTTTTCAAAATCGGATACCATTTATTTATTTAAAAAAAGATTCTCGGTCTTGTCACAAGGTTTTGTCAAACTTGTTTAGTCGTTGAGAAAATGGAATTGACTCGAGAAAATTCAAGAGCGATGATTTATTATGACTTTCGAAGTGGTTTAACACACAAACAGTGTGTTGACCGGATGATTTCTGTATTTGGTGATGAAGCCCCATCCAAAACCACAATTTATCGCTGGTTTGCTGAATTTCAACGTTGACGTGTCAAACTCAGTGATTATCCAGAATTATCAAGAAAACGTTGATGCTGTGCGTAAGCTGATTAAGGGAGATTGACATGTGACATACCGTGAAATTCAGGCAACTTTAGACATTGGCATGAGTCAAATACAAATAATCTTGCATGAACAATTAGGTCTAAAAAAGTTGCTCTGTGAAGAGCAAAAAGCGGCTCGCGTTACTTGGTGCGCCAGAACTCTCGAAAGATTCCACGCAGGATCCTCAAATGCTGTATACAACATTGTATCAGGTGACGAATCCTGGATATACGCGTACGAACCCGAAACAAAAATCCAGTCACGAGTTTGGGTGTTCGAAAATGAGTTAAAGCCAACAAAATTTTTTCGTTCACGGAGTGTTGCAACAAAAATTGTGGCCACGTTTGTCTACAAAACCGGCCATGTTACGACTATTCTTGAGGAACAAAGAACGGTTAATGCAGAATGGTATACAAGCATTTGTTTGCCACAGGTCGTTTCTTAACTCCGTAAAGAGAACCGCAACCGCCGCATCATCCTCCATCACGATGCGAGTTCTCACACCGAGCACAGAACAAAACAGGTTTTAGAGCAAGAAAACATAGAATTATTAGACCATCCGCCGTACAACCCCGACCTAAGCCCTAATGATTTCTATACTTTCCCTAAAATAAAGAATAAATTGCGTGGACAGAGATTTTCATCACCTGAAGAAGCTGTGGACGCCTACAAAACGGCCATTTTGCAGACCCCAACTTCCGAATGGAATGGTTGCTTCAATGATTGGTTCCATCGTATGGAAAAATGTGTCAAATTTCGCGGAAAATACTTCGAAAAGCAATAAATACATTTTTAAATAGTTGATGTTGTGTCACTTCCTTGATTCCCGAAATTTTCCGTATTAGTACCTGATTATTTTTAATGAAGAGAGGAAAATCAAAAGTTGTATGTGTGTGATAATGATGTTATTTAGTTTTTCTCAATTTATTAGAATTGATGTTTTTGTTACCTAATTTTTATTATTATTTTTAGAAAAGCCTTTTTTTGTTGTTATCATCTGATTATTTTTCAAATAGCGAAAAATGTGAATCCTTGTGCCACTTTTATAATAAAAATGATCCCTTGTCTGATTTTAAACACGTATTTGTTTTATTTTAAAATTTCTTTAGATTTTTTATTGTAGGAAATAAACAATAGTCCAAATTAATGTTGATCTAACCGCCAATCCTAATTATACATACAAATTAATTGTTATTTCAAACAATTTACTTTTAGAGAAATGTGCTACATAAATCATTTTAATCTGCAACTACTTAATGATATTTCAATTGCTTAAACCGATTAGCCTGATTTTATTTTACTATTCCAATGGTTGTTCATATATTAGCTAGTAGCTTAAAAGAAATGAAAACTATACTCAATTATGCAGCTTTTATCATGGAAATCAACTTCGGTCACTTTTTCGTTAATAACCTTATACTTTTTTTATAACGATTTTTTTTCGTAAAATTGAAACTTTAAAACGCTCTCCTGTAAAGTTTAAAAAATGTCGCTTAATACATTTTGCCCGTAAACCCTCGATATTATTTTCTATCTCGGTCGGTTTGTATGTGTAAAGATAGTTGGCGTTTTCTGAATGGCGGTGTTAAGATTCTCCGTGGATTGATGAGGTTCTCGGTTAATTTTCTTTCATTTTCGTCGGATTGGTGTATTAGTCGTTTCTTTTGAATAATGAATGTGGATGTGTTTCTTTGATTTCTTTCGTTCATTCGTGTTCTGTACTTATACAGGTGTCTCATTATTCCCAAATTCCAACACCTCACGTACGTGGGAATCCATGGGTGGGAGACTGAGGCCTGAATTCAGATACCTCTTGAGTAACTCAACGGAGCTATCTTACTTTCGGCAGGGCTGGATATTCGTAGCCCTGTGTGTATTTTCTAAATACATCGCAGGGACAGACTTGAAACAGCTGGAATCGACCCCCGAACATGTTGTTTTTTCACATGGTCAGTTCTATATGGCATGTTCACAAGTAAGCGGTAAAAATAATTTACATGTTCTATATGAAGGTGGTAAAACAGTTAGATAATGTTGTGTATAAAGAAAGTCTCTAATGATATCCCTACTATCCCTACTAATCTATATATATAAAAGAAAGTCGTGTTAGTTACACTATTTATAACTCAAGAACGCAACGCAAAATAAAATGCAAAACATAATCTGGGAGGGATTTTGGAGAGGGTCAAAGTTTGTAGGGACAAACCTCCTACCTATTGACAGTAAGAACGCATGCGCTGTAATAATTGACTACTGCGGATGTGCTATCTGTCAGTACTGTCACATTATACATTGTCATATGGTGCACTATCATTACTTCGTTCGCTTACTTATATAAACTAATAGTTATTGAAAAAGCCTTGGCTAATACCTACTAATACTAGGTATAAATGAGAAAATGTACCAATTTCACGCTAAACCGGCTGAACTAATATTCTCTACTCATAAATGCGAAAGTCTATATAGAGATATATCGGACCACGGCTTTGACATTTGACTGTATTTCGATAGATAATGTCATGAATACTGGCCAAGTTTCTTCGTTCCCCATAGAGTGTCTGAACTCCTTACAATTATCAGGAGTATGGAGTACCTTCACGCAACTTGAGACTGATCGTTGGTGTTCCAGTCCTGTTAATGCGGAATCTTAATGCACCAAAGCTATGTAATGGCAAACGGCTTCGAGTAACACTTAGGAGGAAACATTATAAAAGCTATTCGCTATGAAGGCTTCCGTAGTGGAGGTATCCACTTACCATAGCCATTATTTTCGACTAAATATTAATAGTATTTGTATAAACGATAAAGCTATATTTGCGGTTTTAAAGATGTGCTTTATTTAAAAAACTAACTCTTCTTCTTTCTCTTAGCGTTATCCCAGTTTCAGTCTGGGGTCCGCTTTCTAGTCTAACCGGATTTGGCTGAATATTAGCTTTTCCACGGAGCGACTGCCTGTCTGACCTCCGCAACCCGAAGGGATAGCGATATTCCATGGTTTAGACTAGTGTCAGTTTATTTAGAAGGTACTGACGCCCTGTAACGATTGTCAAAGATCTTCATGACAACCGGGCCCGACGGCTTAACGTGCTCTCCGAGGCACGGGACAAGCGATAATTAACAATTCAATACGCACATAACTCCGAAAAGTCATTGGTGCGCGCCGTGGATTCGAACCTGATACCCTCTGCATGGCAGTCTGTTGGTATATCCACTCGGCTATCGCTGCTAAAAACTAACTATTTAATATAAATTCAAAATTTTTTGTTGTTTTATAACGATCTACAGCATGTATTTTTTTTAGATTTGTCCCTCTCTTACTTTAAAAGTTAGAGGGGTTAGTCACACACACTCATTTTACCACTTTGGAACCGTTTTATCTTTCAAACGATTGACTTCCAGAAACAATGGTTTTAGGAACCTCAAAATAATTTTTAACAACGACAACAATTAGACATTTAACAATTTAAAGCCTTAATATTCAATATTTTCTTTAACGTCGTAAAGCGGTTCACAGAATACATCTACCAATTTTCCAATGTGTTAACTGAATAGTTTCGGCATAAAGTGGCTATGATATACGGATAGACCGACAGACATAGCGCGTCAATAAGGATTCCATTTGGATTCCATGTTTAGCCATTTTTAACTACGGAACCCTAAAAATACTGTTTACAAAAATGTTTTAAATACTTCTTGCGGTTCTATTTCTTATTAGTTCCTATGAACAGAATTATAACTAAAATTACTATCGAACGATGAAGGCGTTTTGTGTTACCCCGAATTTAACGTGAGCGAAGCCGCGGGCAAAAGCTAGTAAATAATAAAAATAGGCTTTGAATGTCAGGAACATAACACTGGTTCACTTTATTAGTTTCTGTATAAAACTTCATGCTTCTTAGCATAGACTAATGATTGGTTTCGCTCTGCTCTACTTAGGCTTTACTAGACGGAGCCCTCATACTTGTAAAATGAGGCAGGAAAAACCATGCCAGCTGGCATGGTTGAGCCTATCACACTGACAGCCGTGTTTCAGGTGCATATATCCACCAAATTAATTACGGAAATAATTCGCTGTACAATGCCAAGTTGCGATTTTATCCTGAGTAAAAATAACTCAGCAAAAAATATTAAGGGCTCTGGTATCACATACTATCTGTAAAATAAGAAAAAATTAAAAATTTAACATAAAATTACAGAAAACCGAAAACGCCGTTCAGTGTTGCTGAACAAGAATCAACTTCCCCACAGTTGAGAGAGATTTTAATTTTCAGAGATTTTTATTATGTATGTGAATCTATAGTTATTGTATTTCGTTATAGTTCACTATTTCTTTTATCTAACCTATTTATTTTATATTTTACCCTTTACTGTATTATTTTATGTTTATATCTTTACAAATAAGGTGAAAAATGTTAGTTGTTAAAAACTGAACACCTTTCCCAAGAAACACGATTTACCTAATTATATGTGTAATTAAGTGTGTAAGATTATTGTTTTATTCAAAGTAGTTTGCACGACTATTCATGTTAAATTAATAATGCGTAACTAAATTTATATGGACTAGTAGCATGGAAATAGAAAGCGCTGTTTTGAAAACACCTTATTTTCTCTATGGTTATTTCTCATAATAATTTGCAAAATACTTTAAGTACATAAAACAAAACATCATAATAAAATGAGAACTAATCATTGGATAATATATCCACCATTTTTCTCATAAAGGAACTTACGCGGTACGCCGAACCTATACACAAATATATTGATGATTTTAATGAATTGTATTTTTTTAAGAATTTTCTAAATTGTTTTAGAGACCAATAACTTATCCACTAGAGCACAGGATAAAATATTTTCCCACTTACTCGGGTAACTGTTGAGAAGCTGACAACACAGTTCTTCACGCATGCGTTTGTTTGACACACACTGTCAAAATGAGTTGCCTCATTTATGGACCTATTTTTAGCGAAGCGATACCAATCATTTGTCTAAGCTTCTTAGTTATACAAATCATTGAAATATTCTTTAGACATCATACATTGAAGGTGTTCCAACAACAATGAATCTTGTGATTATAAACTTCTCGTTGAACACGTTGTATTGTAGTATTCACGCAGTTCAGTCCAACATAAAATATTTTATCACGAAACCGTTCCATAATAGTATTTAATTCTTTATATAACAATGTGCCAATGATTTAATTAATCCTCGTATTTTTATTTACTAGATTTTTATTTAATGACATAAGTCCATCATCAATGACAAGAAACAAGAAAGGACATTCGGAAACCATACAATATTTTTTCGTTTTCTACCAAAGAGTTTAGTATTATGCTGCTTCAATATTTTATTTTTGAATTGGCGTCCGTATATGCATTACATTTCCAATCAACACAGTGTCGTTACTATTACAAAATAAATTTTATAAATATAAACCTTTTCACCTAGTTTGGAACATACCATTCATTCAATAAGGCGGTCATTTAGCTCCAAGGAACTTATACCTACTAACTTAGCTCACATTGCCACTTCTCTATTTAAGGCGCTGTCCTAAGCGACTGTTTCAGTAAATGAGGGGGTGAAGCAGGGGAGGTGAAGAGCGCTTAGCTCCGTCTGCTGCGGGGCGCCCCCCTTCATTCTCATCGCGTGCGGCCGTATTCTGACGACATCCGTATTCCAATATTTCAAAATCGCAAGCAAAACGTTTTAGCATATTGAATTGAGATACTGATATTAAAATTTATATTACATAAATCAATCTGTTTGTACAATATACAATAGGGCATAGTACAATTTATCTTCTCAGTGGAGCTATGAACAAAAGTGGTTTACATTAGACGTTATTGGTATTAACAGTTGACAAAAGTAGGTAAATATCTACGTGCTGTAAGATGATAAAAATAATTAAGTCAGTTCCATGTATGGAGAGGCCCTTATTATTTTTGTTTTGTTTTTGTATAAAAATGGTGAAGCAGTTCATAGAATACCTACATCTAATTCCATTCCTGCCAGTTTTCAAATCTGTTTTGCAATAAATTGACTGTGACATACGGGCGGACAAACAGACAGAAATGGCGAATCTATAAGGGTTCCGTTTTTTAAATTTTCGGCTACTAAGCGCAAAAGCCGTATCTCAACTAAAGCGAGTTACAAGATAATTGAAGTTTAGTAAAAGTTGATTTATTTTATTTGTTTATGGATGTTTTATTGTTATTATATGTATAATTATTGTGGTAAAGGTTTCGAAATACGTCGCCGTTTTTAGGGGTTGTGGGTGATTGGTTCACTGAAAAAATAAAATCTCCAAACATCGGTGTGTATGGCACTGCCAACTTCCACATTCTTCGCACTAGTTTAATAAACTAAGGTTGATGGAGCCCTGCTTCCCAGGGCTCCTATTTTCGGATTAAGGGTCAAAACAGAACCTTACATAACCTATTTAGTTACTTATTACAGTCGCACCTAAGGCACTCGAAAGCAATGACGCACAAATTTGACATTAGCTGTCAATATCATCATTCCAAGATTTCACGTTTTTCACATAAAAAGTAAAAATGACATTTGCCAAACTGTACTAAAGTATATTAACTACGTTCCGTTTTGCATAATTGCCGAAGTATTCAAGAATTTTTGGAAATCGTTTAAAAATATTTAGACGCAACGCCGGCAGCCAAAATTACTTTGAGGGGATTACAACTAACTCCCTTAAGCCCCCTACACCACCAATACCCTCAAATTCAGGCGACTCGTTTCGAAACCCAACCCATTATGATTTTTCAAAATATATGAAATACCAAAAATATATGTGGTTATACCTTATTCATGAGATACTACAATGTCGCTTAGAAAATTATAGAATTAAAATTTGAGTTACTGCTTTTTCGTTAGCACATATACATAATATACATGGTTGTACGGAAAAAAAAAATATCTTTGGCTTAAAATATGTGTTGTTTCAAAGAAAATAAATATTAAAAGATATTTATTTATATTTTTTATTATTTACTAACAAAATACAGAGTTTACAGCTCATCAAAAGTTAGCTGTCTGCTAAAACCCGGCAGGTTTTCTTTATTCTCATCGAAAGTTAAAAGCAGTGTGTGAGGTGATGAGGCTTCAATACTTATTATTTGCTGTTGTTCACGAGGCACATTTTGATTTACTTTCCTTTTACGGCTTGGTATTGTTGAAATTTCAAGCACTGATGAATTATTTTCCTCTCCGTGATCTCGCAATGCCATTCCTTGAGCTTGACGAGAATCAACAATTTCAGGCAACTGTCAATTCATATAAAACGCCACAAGCTTTTCTTTCATTGTCGTCTCCCAGAAAAAATCATCTCTTTCTTTATTTTCTATTTTTAGTGGTATACTTTCGCCGCTCCACTCAGCAAATAAACATTTTTGTTTGCGTTTAACGTGGCGTTGCCCCTGAATTTGGTAATAACAATTACAATATTTGTTTAGACTAGTCAGTTCACTTTTTTATCATGTTTCCATATTTGTATTTTATTTGCTCTTATACTATTCTCCAGGCCATTCTTATAGGCAACTTTAGAACATTAAATTTTCACAATCGTATTTGGACCTATTAATCCATCTGGCGTGGCACCAATAAATCCACAAGGCTCGATTGTTACATTTTCTAGCTTCGCCAGTCGTTGCAAAGCCGGTTGTTAATTTTAGACTCCATGCGCAACTGCTTTTACATTGCAAATATTTTATTTGTACAAAGTAATTTTTACTAAGTTGGCTTTACTGCTGTTATCTCTTCTTTTTACCACTATACCAAAATTTGAATCTGTCAACATATTCTTACGCAATTCGAACCAGTTACTGCTATCCCTCTTGAATTTTTTGCTTATCACTAGGGAGTTGAGTCAAATTTGTTAAAAAAATTGTTTGGCATTTCTTGGCTAGCTCTTGAACAAATCGTGTTAGGAATTACTGCAGTCAAATGTGTGTAAGATGTTGCAGAACTGTTATCTTTAATTTCACTGTTATTACAATAAAGATAATTAGTTAGGTACTTTATTATTTTAAAAAATACTATAACTTGTGTTATAGCAAACAGAGAAGTCACTCTCTTACTTATAAATGATTGATTTTAGAATTAAAAAGATATTAGATGTACCTACTGAGACATACCTAATAGTTTATGAATAATCAAAGTTTTACCCGATGTACCTAAATAGGTTTATATTTACAACACAATAATACAACATTCGTTACCGCTTGTGTGCGGACTGCGGAGCGCCATATTAGCGCTGTTTATTGTTCGCCGTGGCGGCATCTTAGCGCTCCAGGCGCTCTGACAAGCTAATGAATTTGCAATATATATAGGTAGGTACATAAAATGATTCGATTTTATGTTATTTATTACTCTTTCAAATATTGAAAACTGTGGCAACTATGTATTGTGAGAATAATTTATATAATTATATTATGCATAATCGATAATCTATTACATAGTCAGTCATAAAAGACTCTTATGAAAATAATTTGTGTAAAAATGTTACATAATATTTCATAATCACTTGGTCATGGATGAATTTCTATTTTATAACGACGCTTTTTTGTAAAAATCCTTCGTAGAACTTTATTTCTCAAATTGCCAATATTTTATTCTTCTAATTATATATTTATAAGCACAGAAACAATAACACATTAAACGCAACAAGAATATAAACTTAGGTCCTAATTATATGTGCCCATAGTCACATGAAAAGCCTATTTGATTCAAAGTATTCAGTCTATAACATAAAACATGAAATTACGAACTCAAATCGACGTATTACAATAACAAACAGGTTTACGTAAAATTTCGTGCAGCGGAGACGCAAGCGACATGACCTATCTCTCACAGGGCTCATAGCCGAATGATGAGGTCTAGGCGGGGCGTAAACTAGCAACTGACACTCAGTACACCGCTTATGCTAATAAGGTTTAAATTGCCGAAGCGTTTGATATTAATGGTATCTACCGAGCGCCAAAATCATAGACGTTTGGCAGATTTTATTTAATTTTACAAAATATACACGTATAATATGAAATTAAACTAGGTAATTCTTTAGTTCATTAGGTTTCCTACAATATTATTAAATAAAATATGACAGCTTACGATCAAAATATTGCAAACAGTGAGACGAAAGATTATTTTCTGCCTCGTTTTTGTGATTTTTTTACCGTGATTCTATTTTACATACATGAAAAATTCTTTCAAAAGTCTTTTGTTCAGACTTTTGACTTTAAGCTCTATTTTTTGCTAGTTTGTAACATGTACCGTTATGGCTAGTTGCGCGACGAAAAATTTGGTGTTTCACGGGTTCTGAGGTATAACAGCGCCTTAACTTACTAATGTAAAGTCATCGAGTAAACGATAGATGTCAAAATGCAGTTTGTGCTGCCTGCTATAGTTTTGTCATCGAGGACTCGCTGATTTACTTTACAAATTCGTAAATATTTCGTGCTTGAGCCTCTGATGTAATTATCTGAGCTCTTTGGTGCTGCACTGCTGCCTGCTATAGTTCTGTCATCGAGGACACGTGACATTTACTTTACAAATTCGTAAATATTTCGTGCTTGAGCCTCAGGTAACTGCATATTGTATTTTAATTCTTAGCGCTGTGAAACTCAATAATGTATGGTCAGACTCCTTGCCTTGCTCTGAACAAATGAATGTATGTAAATTAGCTTCCACTGCCGTCTGAAACAATTTCCCAGTCTGTCTAGGGCAAACTCTGAACAGCCATTGTACCACGGCACAAAAAGGCGATATAGGTAATACTTAAAGATTATATTTTTTACTTAATTATGTATGTGTTGTTAATAAACATTAATTTTATACCAAGCAAAGTCGCTGGAAGGTTGTAGTGTAGATAAATATCGTATGCAATGTGATGAAATACTTAGGTTCCTACTACTTTTAATAAATATAATGATTATAATTGTGTAATGATTTTTGTTATGACTTGTTTTTCTTGTAAAATGTAATGTATGTCGCGCATGTAATGATGTAACAATTTTAAATAAATGTACTTTGTAAGATGTACTGACGATTAAATTTTAGATGTAGCCCAAAGTATAGTAATAATTATTTACTAACTCTTTCGCATTTATATAGAGACTTTTGTTAAGACAAGTAATTTGTTAAATAAACCAATTGTTCTATTAATTATGGGCATCCAAAGTTCGTCAGATAATATAGCCGTCGCACAGGCACAAATAAATACTGAGGACTTATATAATCAATTTAATATTATGGTGATAGCCATGGTGTTGCTGGCAGCAGCAGTGACTGCCGCAATGTTATATTGTGTCAGGCAGCATTGCCACCATCGTGTGAAGAGCTGGCTCAGGCGCGAGATAACGTTGGTCAACGTTGTTCCACCCGTAGTCCGGGTGCAGACGGTTCCGCAGCAGCCTGCCCCCGCCGCTGCTGCCCCGGCATAAATGTAACGTGTCGTCTGTGTACCTAGTGCAATTATTTTGTGTAAATATTTCTAAAGTGTTTGTGTTGCGTCACTAGTGGACAATGCCATCGATTGTGTTTTCTTTTTTTTTTTTGAAGGGGGAATGGTGTAGGGACGCTCATACACATGCATGTAAATGCATGTACATGCTACGTGTGTAATGTGTCACACTACACGATTCCCACCTTATAGTTCCTTAAAACAGTCAGATTTTATAGCGTCGACAAAGTTCACGTATTTACGTCAGTGTACTAATATAATCTTGGACATTGAAAATATAAAGTTTTTACCTGTTGAGATTGAACATTTTATTTATGCTCCACCAACCCAAAAATCCTGTGTAACGCTAGGTAAGAGGATCTGCCTCTTGAAATGTGAGCGGAAAATATGACTGACATATAAATTTATATTAAATTCATGAAGCGAGGCACGTACGCCTTCAATTGGAATACCTGTTATGTTACGTGAAAGTACGAGTACAAGCGCATAGCGTAGACTCAGTGGTTTCGCTCGATTTCCGCCACACATGTGAGTCAGTCGCACGAGCCTGCTCCAATTGCCCATTCAGCGCCGCTTTACGTCATCTTATTTGAATATTATCGTATTAAACTTTGTATTGGCAGCCATTGTTAAAAAGAGCAGCCTCCGATATGCACATAATGCGTGTTAGTTCCAATGGTTTCTTATGGTGTATGATCAGCTTTCCTGCAGAGCGACTGCCGTCTGACCATCACGACACATAGCGATATTCCATGGCTTAAACCAGTTTCAGTTTATGCAAGGGCAGTGACCCCCGTAATGACTCAAAGATCTTCATCGTACGTGTGGTTGGTACTTGAAATGGAAACTCTGCCCAAAGCATCGCCTAAGTACTTATTTATTTTGTTTGCTTTGTAAAGTAATAGCGTTTATTGTTTAATTGACTCAGTGGCCGATATAGGGGGAGCGAACCGGGGCACTTGCCCGGGCGGCAACGCCAGGGGGCACCAAAATCTTGTGTGGTATATTTAGTGATATTTGCCATAATGTAAAAATGTAATCATGTACGAAGCCGAGACGTGGAATATGACGGTGGAACCGAAACCTGAAACATGAGGGTGAAGGTAGCCCACCGACTTACTTTTCACGCAAAGAGCTATGACAAGGTCAATATTGGGGATCTCGGCTGAGGGACAAAAAAGGCTGGAACGAGATTATCCGGTGGACGACCAAAGTACTAACATTATTAGAGCCGTAGTAGATCTCGTAACTTGGGCTGCGCTAGCGACGCCCAAGTAGAGGGCGCAGATCCTGGAACGGTGCAAAAATTACCCAATTATGGTATGTAAAATCCTTTGACGCCATCTCAGATCAAGTATTAATACAAGATATATCATCCTGAACAAGCAAATGAAGCCATGTTAATTTATATGTGTTAGTGAGAAGTGTTGCCACACAGAATATATAAAAGGTCTTATATGTAGAAAATTACCATAGAGAATGCAATAAAAATAACAAAAATAGAATTTTACTAAAATATTTTAATTTTATACATTTTAACACCAACAATTAAGTTTTACACACTATCGTTAACATAGTTGGTACAATTTTCATGTATGTTTTGTTATCATTCTAAATTAAATAAAAATCGTCATTAGAAAAGCGTGTAACATGCTCAAATTATACACATTATAATTTTATTATGCAGAACATGGTCAACCATTGCGAGATTAATGTTTCGCGAGTAGGTTTTCGCCAGTAGCGCCTTCACGTGGTATCTATACATACAAAAATTTGTTACTGACCAAACAGCTAAATATTCGCTTAACGTTTATCATTTAAAAGGTTTTTAATCGGAAAATAACTCTTATGTGAAAAAAGCTCTCTTTATTGTGGGTTTAAATTATTGTAGGAGTAAATTTACAATTCCGAAGGTAATCTTTTGTAAAACCGAATCCCACAAATGATTTATAGACTTCATGAAGACGGGCAGAATTCCATAAAAGTAAACCGTAAGAAAAAAAGTGTTAAAATAACTAAAGTAAACTAGTCTAGCAGAGACCTACTGAATTCTATCTCTCAGATGGGTGGCAACTAAATCTAGTGCCGTATCTGTTATACCATAAAATAAACGTGTACATATCATAATCGGTAGAATCAAAAGCTTTTGACGGGTGTCAGAGAGCGCCGGAAAGCTTTCCAATTAAAAAAGCGTTAAAAATACCAAACTGAATTTAAAAGGCCCCATGAAAGTCCTCCGCATCGCAGTCAATATTCCTATTGATTGCGATGCGATGCCTACCCAGAAGCTGTGCAGCATTGCCAAGTTGTATGGCTATGCTTAGCTTTTGTGCCAAATACATGCCTGCCCTTTGGTCACGCAAGACTTCTACCAGTCTTATATAGTAATTCAAACTTTCGTGGTCATTTAAACTTAATTTAAATTATCTTACCAAACTAAGTTGTCACGGCACATTCAACATCGTTTACCCTCTTTACCGAATCATCATTATTATAGTGTCAGGCTGAAGGAAGTAATCCCGATCGAAACTTGAGGCCCTTATATATTACTAGTCGACGCCAGCGGCTTCGCACGCACATATTTTATAATTTCCCGTTTTGCCCGATCCCGTGGGAATTTCGGGAAATCCCTTCTTAGTGCACCACTACGGTCCCCAAGGAACATACATGCCAAATTTCAGCTTCCTGCGCCCAATAATTTCGGCTGTAGCGTGTCTGTCAGTCAGTCAGTAACGCAAGGATTTTATATATTAAGATTACACGGCCTTACATATTATTACACCTTATATATATTAGTTATTGCAACGGTCTCTAAAAATTGAGTAATGTAGGCTTTTAAGAAATGGGTTCACGTCAGTAGTGCAATGGGTAGGCATGAAACTCACGACCTTCCATTCGTAAGTGTGATCGTTTAACCATTGGGCTACGGCCGCTTAAAATACCTTCTTTGGAATTGCAGTTTTGATTATTCGGCAAAAGCCACCGTTTGTCGAGTAAATGTCAGAACAATCAAAATGGTTTGAAAAAATAACACTAAATGAAGATAATCGACACCCATTCGTTTCTTTTACATTTATTCTTCGGAAAAATAAAATGATAAATTTATTTTTAAGTTAATAAAATAATAACAATAAAAACATAATAATATAACATTCCAACACATACATATCGACGGCGGAAAGCAAAAACGTTGAAGTCCACAAATTATGAAATATTTTTTATTGCACTGTTTGAATCAGAATAAAAACTGCATCAAATGGTCCGGGTCTTGTAATTTTACGATGAATGGTTATAAAATTAATATTTTGAAAAGATGGGACTTAACTTAAATGCCTGCATTTAAATAGGCTGTAAGTTACAGAAAAAATCAGATATAATAATACTATGTCGATTACAACAAATTCGTTTCCCGTAAAAAAAGATGCACGTGCGGACTATACTACGGTTTTGCCGCTAAAGCTACAATTGAAAATCTGAAGAAGAGATGAATATACTAATCAAACATCAAGCGGAAAAAGAAGAATCATAAAAGAGTGTATAGTTGGGCAGCCTTGTTTCACGTAAAGCTGCAGTTTTCGCTTTCCTTAAAAAAGGGTTAAGCCCAGTGCAATTACAGTGTTTTTACGTTCTCTAAAAATAGTTTAAAATGTAGTAGTCAACAAAATGTTGGAAAATCATTATAAGAATTTAGTTTGAGGGATCGAACTATATTTAGAAAAAAATAACAAGTATAATATAATATCAAAAAATCATGTCTTTTTGTTATTATATTATACTTGTTATTTTTTATTAAGCTCAAGAGCTTAATTAAAAAACACGGTAATTATGTTTTTTTGGAAAAATGTTTAAAATTTAATGAGTGAAAAAATAAAGCGAGTTAAATAAACAAATAATACTGTTCTAAATCTTATATTTAAAAAGCCTGTCTACCATTTAGTAAATTAATTATTGGCAACATTCTCCAGTCGTTACTTTGGTTTTGTCTATGGTCTTTATCTTTATCAGAGAGGTTGGACTAGGTTTAGACTAGAGAGAATATGCTCGCTATATTTCCATATACCGAACGTGCAACATGTAATGTCAGTTGGTCTTAGTTGGTTAATCATAACGTCAAATTACGCGTCTCATTTAAAGAGCATAGACTCCTTACAGACTCATATAATATATATTAAAGTCTGACTGCATTCTCTAAATAGCCGTGCTGTCATCTGTCATCAGTGTAAAATTTGTTGGACGGTTGCGTTTACATTTTCCATATTTTTTTTTGCATTTAAATAGTAAGGAAGCTTAAAATAATTAAATAGTATACTCATTAATTAATACACATTGTGTATGTGATATCGGGATGTGGATTCCACTATTCTCGGAACTGAAATAACAGGAGAAACTTTATCTTCTATCAGTGAGTCGGCATTTTCGAACGAATTTCTTAGTTTTCTCTTATTAATGCTATAATGAGTGTTAAGTTTACACAATATCATTGTATTGCAAATCAAAGGAACAGCTTGCATGCGTATGTGATATGAATTTAACTCACAAATTGATATTTTGTACATTTATTGATTTAATGGCTTTAGTGATAGGATTTGACAGTGAAAGGAGATATCGATGTTTTTTGAATGAGGAATAAATACGGAAACAAACTATTGGACATGAACGTAAAACTGTAGCTGGAAGCGACAGCGGGTAGCCGCGGTTGCTAAGTTGGCAATTAACAAAGACGCGCGTATGATAGTAAGCGCAGTTTAATGTACAATGTACATAATTTACTTAGATACTTAAAAGTAGCGTCTATTAACCTAAAGCCTTGTACGGACCAAGCGTTCCAGTGTACGAGTAATCTAGGTATGTTGACTACGCGTACAGGATTATGATCGAATACTACGCTTTGCTGCAGTTACAGACTGTAAAAGCATACACCAGTGGCGTCTGATAATTTGGTTTTTTATGAGGTGCCTTTTTTTATTACAGGTTGCCTATTAATGACGTCACAAGAAACCTTTGGATAAATGCCGTTGGACGGCCTAGTTTGATTTGGCAGAAGTACCATCGTATTTGTTCACGACTGTTTTAAATTACCTAATATTTTTGTATTTACCTAGACAAAATTTAAAATTATGCTTATTATCCTTTACTCTAATGTTTATATTTACTGTCTGAATAGTTATCTTGTTTCTAATGAAGGTATATTATGTAAATAAATAAAAACAAAAAGAGTGTAATTTTAGTTTGAAGATATTAATAAAATATAATAATTACACCGATTTTAATTAATCTACCTACTTCTATAGTATTTATCATATTAGTGCTATCCTGACTGATCAAAGACGTCTTGTCTTGTAGATTGCTATACAATATCTTAATATATAAAATCCTTGCGTTACTGACTGACTGACAGACACGCTACAGCCGAAACTCTTGGGCGCAGGAAGCTGAAATTTGGCATGTATGTTCCTTGGGGACCGTAGGGGTGCACTAAGAAGGGATCTCCCGAAATTCCGACGGGATCGGCCAAAACGGGTAAATTAAAAAAATATGCAGGCGTAGCTGCTGGCGTCCTCTAGTTCTACCATATAATATAATATTATGCCAAATTCACACAACACCATCTGGTCCCAAGCTAACCATATCTTGTACTACGGGTACTAGACAATGGATAAACATACATATATACATTGATTTTTGTAAATATATTACATATTATACATAGTACCACGCAGACCAAGACAAACATCCATATTCATGCACACAAATGTTTGACTTGAGCGGGAATCGAACCCGCAAGCTTTGGCGTGGCAGTCGGTTACACTCACGCCAACTGGGTCGTCAAAGTATAGCACTTCAGCAGTTTACTGCTGTACTAATAGGTACATAAAGGCGAATCATTTGTGCTGGCAGATCACAAATCGGATTACCAACAACTCTAAAAAAATTTTGCAGTGTCCAACGTAAGCGATAGCAAGCAACGTGATATGATATGATGCGACGCAAACAAATTGACAAAGCCTGCCGCATTAGCCAATCTGGTATAGCTCGTACAATACATAATCTAAGTCACAGTTTCTTAGCATCGCATCGCAACGCTGTCGGTCAAAGACACACCACACATACTTTTCAGTGCTCTCATTTCTACAGCATTTATTCTACTTTCAAATCTCTTCTGCCATACCCAACTTTCACTACCATACATAAGGGTAGGCACTAACACACCTCTATGTACAGCCAAACGTGCCTTTTTGGACACGTTTTGACTTTTCATAAACGCCTTCAGAGCTCCATTCACACAATTACCTGCATTAACTCTCCTTTCAATATCTGCTTCATTCTTACCATCTCTTGTAAACAACGTACCTAAGTAAACAAACTCATTCACTTGTTCCACTCGCTGTCCATCGATCAAAACATTACAAGCCGTAACGCATTCCTCCTTTTCAAAAACCATAACTTTCGTTTTACTTACATTCACTTTCATTCCTTTCCTTTCTAACGCACGATGCATGATTGTTACCATCTCCTGCAACTCCTCCGTTGAAGATGCAATTATAACCTGATCATCAGCATAAAGGAGGCATTTGACGAGTAACCCATTCATCCTTAATCCGCAGTCACTATGTTTTAAATCTTGCAAAGAACTGTCCATGAAGAGGTTAAACAGCCACGGCGACGCTACACATCCCTGTCTAACACCTTTATCGATGGTAAACCAGTCAGTGTATGCCCCGTTTATCCTCACACAAGCTCTAGAATCCTCATAAAGGGATTTCAGAGCTCGAATGAGGCTGCTGTCCACCCCATTCATTGACAGCACCGACCACATTTCATTCCTCACCACTTTATCGTAAGCCTTTTCCAAATCCACGAATGCGCAATACACCTTTTGACCTTTGGCCAAAAATTTTCCGGCTATGCTTCGCAAGGAAAAAACCTGATCCGTGCTATAGATGGTGGCGAGAAAAATTCCGAATAATTCCCGTCGAATACTTCGGAAGTATTCCGAAATATTCCAAAACTTTGGGAATATTTCAACTATCAAAAAAAAACAGGAAAATCGACCTTACTTACTATTTCGCGCTTGGAAGTTGTATATTATCTTTGTTTGCTTGCAAGGTTTGCCTTTATTTGTTTTTATTGACCGAGCTATTATACGCGTTAAGTAGAAGGATTATTACCTACCTATGCGACTCGCGAATACTCGCGATGCGTACAGAGCTACATACAAACTAACCAAAAACATAGGTAGGTAACCCTTTTTCAAAAAACAAATCAAATATGCTAGGCTTGGTTTTTTATTCCACAACTAACATTTATAAAAATAGCATTCAATTTCGAAATAAGTAGGTACCTAGGTACCTATAAACAAAAGTATAAAAACATGAACATATACTTATTCAACCCCATTTATAATACATATAAAAACCCACCACATCACAAACAAACACGTTTATTCCCATTGAATTATTCAGGCGAAATATTCGGCGGAAACATTCGATTGCGGGGTACGAATCTTTCTCGCGGGGGGGAAAACTTCTCCGGGGAGCATCTCCCCTCTTACCGCACTCCGCACCGCCATCGCCTGCACGCACGACTCGTGGCAGTGGATATTTCAGCAAAAAAATAATTAAATCTTAATTAAATTTATTTTGAATAATTCTGATTTAAAGAAACTTTCCCAGAAGTATTCCGGAATTATTCCGAATTTTTCAGAAGTTTTGCAACTATAATCCGTGCATCCCATACCCTTTCGGAATCCCGCTTGTACATCCCATATTTTCTTGTCGGTTACTTCCATAACTCTTTCAATAAGTACCTTTGCATACAATTTGCCAACAATGCTGAGTAGGCTAATGCCTCTATAGTTTTTGCAGTCTTGTTGCGAGCCTTTTCTTTTATAAAGAGGCACAACTACAGCTGTGGTCCAGTCATTAGGTACTCGGCCGGTGTTCCAACACAAGTTATATAACCGCTGCAACTGGCCAACTATGATGCCCTGTCCAGCCTTCAGCATTTCGACTGTAATCCTATCATATCCTGCAGCCTTACCTACTTTCATACTTCCCAGTGCCAGTAAAATATGGGTGTTTTGAATATGTGTATTTACAGTTTGACGTTTGTCTCTACAAAAATATATTTAGCAGAATACCGTTTATGTATTGTTCAACTCTCAATATATTCGCAATATCATTTCAATGTCTCTTAATTTAGGAGAATACCATTATGACGTAAATATGACACTGACATCATATCGAAACTGCATTTTGAACAAATATAATTAGCAGAATTGGGCCCCAGGTAACTCAGAAAGTATTGCGAGAAACAGTTTTTATGTATGTTGACTGGCCATTTATAATTTATTTAAAATATGATTACTTATAAGTAAAAATAGGTACGTTCTAAATTCAAAACTTCTCTCCACATTTATTGCGAGCTAGTTAAAATGACCGTGTCTCATTGAAAAATGGATTTGCGTCGAGAACATTTTCGCGCTATGATTTTTTACGATTTTATGTGTCGCCTGAAACCGGACGAATCGTGCGATAGACTTCAATTGGCATTCATGGATAAAGGCTCCTCTAAAGCAACCGTGTATCGTTGGTATAATGAATTTAAGCGCGGTCGACTAACTTTGGGGTATGAAGAAAAAGGGGGGTCGCCCGTTGACGGCTGTTACGGAAGAAACCTGCTAGTAGTGAAAAATTTGATCCAAGATAATAGACGAGTTACATACCAATAGATTCAGCATAAACTGCAGATTGGATCAGGAAGCCTTCACGAGATTCTACACGTGCATCTATGCGTGCGTAGGATAGTTTCACGCTGGGTGCCGCACAACCTCACCGATGTTCAGAAGCAAGCAAGGGTGGAATGGTGTCATGATATGATAGACAAATTTGAAGCAGGCTCGTCTTGGCGTGTTTACGACATCGGCATCGTTACAGGTGATGAATCCTGGATTTATCAATACAATCCAGAAACAAAGCGCCCGACGACGGTTTGGGTGTTTCAAAACAAATCAACGCCTACCAAAGTAAAGCGACCTAGAAGCGGGGGGAAGATTTTGATCGCGAGCTTTTTTAATTTGACTGGCTACTTGGTGTCAATTCCTTTGCGAAACCAAAGAAGCATTAACGCCGCCGAATGGTATACTACCAAATGCTTAGTTTTCTCTGTTGTGAGCAACAAGCGACGATAATGCGCCCGCCTACACCGCAATCAAAACGAGGGACAGCACACCGGTCAAACTCCTGGGTCACCCTCCTTACAGCCCTGACCTAGCACCGTGTGACTTCTTCTTATTCACAAAAATAAAAAATCTGCTGGAAGGGATACAATTTGCGTCGCCGGATGATGCGCTCTCAGCGTTCGAGCAGGCTGTAAACGAGGTGTCTGCGGCGGACTGGAAAAAGTGATTCGAAAACAGGTTCAGACGCATGAAACTTTGTATAGAGGCTGGTGGATACTTTGAAAAGATGTAATAAAAATATATTTACTTATAAAACATTTTTTTAGTGTCACAAAACTTTCTGAGTGCCCACGTATAATACTAAAGTGCTGTTAGCTAAATACTTACTTGTATTCTCTCAGTATTATTTTCACTTTTGAATTGTTTTTGCACAGTTGAACTACACACGACGACATATTTTTGGCAAACTTATTGTTTGTTTACTTGTGCACTGCGTTTGTGTGCATGGCTAGTGTATTTACAGCAAATGGATTGCCCCCGCAACCCATTTGCTGCTTTTTTTGGCTTCAATCGTAATGAACGTACAAACGTAAAGGGTGTGCTATATCTAGTGTCATCTGAGGACGCCATAAAATTCTTCGGGCGCAGTTATATGTAGCTCGCCCCGTGCGCATTATAGTCATGTAGGTATGTCATGGCACTGGGTGCAGCTAACTAAAATGGCAGTAAGCTGGCCATACTTAGTTAGTAAGAATTTCTTGGACAGCTTTGTTGTCGCCCTCTCGCCAGATGGACTGGTGACCTGAGGAGGATTGCTGGTAGGAGGAGTGGGTATGGCCTATGTATATATGCCTCATAGCGGGTATCCCTCTGCCAGGCCCCAAACTGAAACCAAAGTGGATTTTGTGATATTGATTATTTTGTGATAGTGATATTTTGGATTCGGAGACCAGCGGATGGACTATGTACAACTTTCGAAAGATGTTCGACCTGCGCTCTAATCGTTCGCGAGATCACATGAATCTACCACAGATATGGCATGCGCTATCTCGTCGGGATTGTAGCTGCGTGAGCGAACCTTATTTCATGACAAACGAACATACGCACATTGGGCTGTCTCCATGATCTCTTACTGGTCCGACGGCTGGCTGCACTGGCTTACCATCTGTAGGCTATTCCCTAGACAGGCAGGGGATCATCGTGTGCTCTCCGATGCCCGGGCCTGCGAGCTGTGACGCTCCTGCCACCACTCGGCCGTCTGTTTGCTCAAAATTACTGCCTTTGTCTCGTAGAAAGAGACGGGATGCTTTCTAGGGTAACACGCTTTGGCCAAATCTCAAGGTGGTGACACGGCAACACTGGAGCGCACAACCTGGAGCCCTACATAGGGACTTTCTCCTCACTTACATACGTCATAACCCTTGCGGTAGGGGAGGGTCTGTGTCATTATCGCATAGTATTAAGATAATGCTATGCGACAATGACCACAACTACAGTGGACTGAGGGCTGATTCCCGTGGAGCACCGCATGACATACAAATTTTAGATTTGATATGCACGGCCTGAGAGACAAAATATTCATGATCAGATTAAGATATAAGATTTATTTTTGTACATACAGGATGTATATACCTATATCTTCTATCTATATATTAAAAGAATTTGTGTTTTATAATACGAATCGGCCAGCCCGTTCTACCCAACCGATTCGCATGTTTTTTTTTTTAAATGAAAGCTCTCGCTGCCTAGATTTGTCATCAAGCATTAGAAATTACCTAACTTGCACATTCATCAAGTTATATCCAAAAACAGTTTTCTCCCATACATTTTTTACGTTTTCGTAGCCGTAGCCCATGACTTTCTGCTTCTATACATCTGGTTCTCATTGAGGTAGGCGTTTCGTTATAGGCCTATAACACGCGCTGAAAAGAGCTCTTTCATTTGATGGTATGCTCATTTAAATTGGGTAAGTTTGAAGGAAGATAGGTGTGGACATTGAACTTATTTTTCAATATTTTCCTATAAATTTCTTAGGATTCCATTGCTTTCTCTTTACATGTTTCTTGCGGTAACTGCCAGGAAAAACCGTTATGCCTCCTTAAGGTGATCTTGCCTTACTTTCAAACGAGTTTGAGTGTGGTAAAAATATCACTATAGTGAATTACCGCTAATGGCAGGTAATATTCCCCGAATGTTACCAGTTAAACCTTAATTTTGGGTGAGCTGATCTCTGATGTTGAGGAATTTTCCCCCTTTTTTTGTATCGCGATGAAATCCAGTTACGGACTGTCCCTCAAAAGGTCCCCTCCGTCAACTCTGTACCGAGTTTCGGGCAGGTGGATGGGGGGTGTGTGGCTCGGCTCTCCCCCCTAGATGTTCCCTAGATACCCACTAAAACACCGCGGTGTTCCTCTATCGACCCTCATGACGGGGTCGCGGTGACGACGTCAGTATACCCGCGACCCGAGGAATTTTCCCCAAATGTAGTGAAATTTCCGCCTAATGTCGGGAAAATCAACCCTACAGACGGGTAAATTACGTTTTATGTTAGGAATTTTTTTGTGTTTTTAAATTACGGACTTTCTTCGGGCATCTTAATTTTTTTATGTGGAACATATTACAGCGGTTCATACATTATCGATGGGTTCATAGTACTATTGTCATATAATTATATTACAAGTGCTAGTTATGGTAGAAATTGTAGCTTTGATAAGAATAGTAGTTTTGAGAGAAAATGTACTTTTGACAGCACCGGCGGTTTAGGTAGAAATGGTAGTTTTGAAAAAATGGTAGATATGATAGTGTTAGTACGAATAGTCGTTTTAGTACAAATAGTAGTTTTGATAGGAATAGTATTTTCGGTAGAGCTTTATTTCAGTTATACATATTATATATATCCCTATTGCGCGGCAAACCGTTCAGTAATGCCAAGGTGGAAATTTCACGATAAGTACCTAAGGCCGAGCGCATACATACAACAGAACTGTTTCATCGACTAAACTGTTTCGTCGAGTTTTGTACTTTTCGTGATTTCTACTCAACCAAACAGTTTAGTTGATGGAAGTGCGCATACAATCGAATTTTTAATTCCTCAAATCGACCAGTCTTTATTCAGCAACGCTCGAGTCAAGGTGTTTACAATGTCAATTAACAATAAAGTTTTAGTTTGTGCTTTGCTTTATAGAAATTTTAAGAGAACTAAAAAAAGATGATAGAGACGTGGCGCCGCTTCAAATCCTAATACGAGATTGGCAGTCGTGGTCAGTCGCGGATCGACTGCTAAGTCGATGGTCTGCGCACATCAATACAATGCAATACAAATTGATCGATAGTAGTGCAACTTTTAAATCAAAAGCAAATCGATAAGATTTTTGACTTTTTTGTCGATCAACTATCGAGTTGACAATATGCGCGCTTTAATATATTCTTTTAAACATACGATACACAACTAAATAGTTGTTCAATAAAAAAATTATGTATGCTCTAGCCCTAAGGTGCAACGCGAAGCCAAAGTTGTGAAAAAAGAAGTTTTGTATTAGATAGGTATATTTTTGGTAAGAATATCATCTTTTTACTTATTAGATAAGGCTACAAAGTACTCATCATACCTATATGTTAGAGCTTTTTATAATATTAAAATATGCTGTGGAGCAGCACGGGTCCTCTAGTTTTGTTACTATTTAAAAAAAGATATTGTGTAGGTTTCGTTTAAATAACACGCGTTTATTAGATGGGTTTTAGGTTTTATGGTTTTTATTCAGCAATATATTCATATCAAACAACTAGAAAAAATAATATAGTACCGAAATTCCCAAAAATCTCCTCCTTTCCTGAAGGGATAGGCAAAGGTGTAACATCTACATTTTGCCATGTTATGCATTTTAGGTCTCACGTAATAAGGGGCGAGCCTATCGCCGTTACCGGGCACATTGCCTGAGTCCGTGCGCTACTGAAAATTCGAAAAATCCCAGTAACACTTTTATCTATCCATTGGACCACGGAGGCAGTCTTTAAGGGAATTTTAAGGGAATTTGAAAATTCCGCTTCCTCAAAATAGGTCCGGGTCTTGAATCCCTAGTTCCGAAATACAAAGGGTTACAAGCATTTTTGTATTACCTCAGTTGGAAAGGGGCGCTATTCTCAAGTTTTGCCCCGGTTCGTAAAAGTCCTAGATCCGCTACTGAATTGACTAACAATGATGATGTAAAAATATTGCACGAAATAAAATTATGCAAAATTATGTTTTATCTATAAATTGGTCTCAATTTTCTTTAATTTATGTGGGTGTGTAAAATTGTGTGCTTGATAGTGAGAGTGCCAAAGATTGTATGAAAAATTGCCTACAGCATACAGTTTACGCCTACATTCTGATATAGCGGCCCACAAATAAATTAGGATGAGTACATTCTATGTATAACACCATGTTATCGTTAAACCAAACATAATTATAATTATTTTTAGTCAGTGGAGCTTTGCATTTTACGTGACATTCGATAACTTTTATTACCTACGTGGTATATATTTACATGCCTTTAACGATCTTGTGTACGGCATATTTTCACCAGGGCTTATTCCCTAAATATACCAATTACACAGCGCTATTCAATAGACATCTACAAAATTTGTCATGTACCTACTGATCGGCTGACTAGTCAGTCAGCTGACTGATACTACAAGATACTAAAATTTGGCATGTATGTTCCTTGGGGTGCACTAAGAAGAGATTTTGTGAACTTCCTTCAGGATCGAGAAGAAAAGGCTAAAAAAAATTTAAATGGGCAGGCGTAGCTGCAGGGATCAAATAGTAGTATTCCTATATTTTTTTTCCTTTATTGACTGACCGACTGAATGACTGGCAACTTACAGCCGAAACTATCGGGCGCAAGAAGCTAAAATTTAGCAGGTAGGAATGTTCCTGGGGCTTAAATAAACAAAAGAGGAAATTAAAAAAAAAAAGCTTATCTAAAGATAATAGCTACAAATAGCTGCCGGCATCCTCTAATGGGTTTATATATTTAACTACAGCGAAACAGTGGATTAAAACAATGCTCGATATGTCTTCATTTCCCATTGACAGGCATCAAAAAGAAGAAAATAACGAAAACAAAACGGTTATTGCAAAATACTTTCATTTATGTGCTGCCCAAACAGAACATACCGCCAACGTGTACAGCGCCGTGTCCTCGATAGGGTCGCGAACTCGCGACAGCTTTCTTTTTGATGACATCCGAGTATGAAATATGAGGCAGGTGAGTTATTTATACTAAACTTATTTATTTCTTATTGGTATCATAAAATTGTATGCCTTTTCTAATAATACGTTATTAGAAAAGGCATACAATTTTATGATATCAATACGTTACACGTTTGTTCGTTATACGTTTGTTTTCTTTATCCGGTGACGAAAAGGTGCATTTTATATCGGATTAGTAATTACAAATTGTTTTCACTTCATGAACAGTCTATCAGAGTGGTATGTCTCACTGAGGATTATCTCAGTTGCGATCCAAGACCTTCGCTTTAAAGTCTAAGGGTTAGGGTAGGAGGCCCACTATAGGTTTAACAGAATGTACTTAAATCCTACCTTTGCAACCCAGATGGGATAGAAGTATTTTGTAGTTTAGCCCAGTGTCAGGATATTTAACTGTCAGCACTGTAGGAGATGTGCTGGACAGCAGGACTGAACATGACTTAACGATGAGTCTAAGACGTGGAGCAAATGAAAGTTTAAAGTCGACTCCCGCACTTTGAATAAATCTTTATAAACTTACAACTAGTGGCCACAATGAACACCCAGACTCGAAGCAACAATTTATGAATCACACAAATTGTTATCTCTTGTGGGTATTGAAACCACAACTCTCAGCGCAGTGTCAAGCGGCGAGGTGGCCGCTAAAATTACTGCGCTAACCGTGCAGTCAACCAGCTGCCTACCAGATGTGCCATAGACTTTAAAAACTGTATTATTATTATAATTAAAAGAAAATATAGTTTTTGACCGACTATTGATCTGAAATTTATAATGCAGTAAGCTTGGATAACAAAAAAAAAAAGAAAATACTTTTAATTTTATTTGAATTTCTTCACATTCGCAGTGGGTTTAGCTAGTACATTTCTTTTAGCCTTATCTAACCCAATTAGCGTGTCAAGCCGTAGGTACTGTATAATTGGTCGTTGTATATTTGATTGTGTGATTGCTATATTTTTGTTTAGCGCTTGTTGCTTGTGCACGTTTCGAAAGAATTTATAATTATGCGATCAACAGACTAAAAGCTTCGGTTTTTTGCAACATAGCCGAGGAAAAATAACAATATTTACTTCACTTAAACCCTTTATTTATGACTAGTATTTACATCAAAATAAACCGGGGATACGCATCCGTGAACGTGCCAATTTAAGCAATTGACAAATACCAGATACCGGCTATTCGTTTTCAACAAGTTGTTTTCATAAATTGAAAGCTGACGCCTCGTGCCTGCAAATGCTCAGTTAATATACTCGCTTTCTCTTTTTATTCATTACTTAATTGTCGTTGTCTAATATTATTTTACCATAATCGGTGGTGATTCTTAAGTGATTATAGTTCAGAATTCTTGTTAAAGATTCTGCCATCGATACCTAGCTTTTTTAAGATATCTATATCGCGACTTTGCAAACATTAAATCTACGGACACAGAGTAGGTATACCCATAATTCCAACGTGGTTTACTGTATCACACAAAGCATTAGCTCGAATGTGGTTCAAACTTACAGCACTCACCGCAGCTCCGATCCACGAAGCCACCGCCGGAACCTCTACGCTATATTATTGTGTGCTGTCGTTGGTAAAAGTGTTGTGGAGTAACTTATCTGATATATCAGTAACAAAGATCCACGGAAGTAGCTCTATTATCTAAGCATTATAGAAGTGAAGCCAAGAAAATAGATCGCTGCCTACCATTGAGAATTACGGGTGATAAGGGTGATCGGATTATTGGCGTTCTCACCCACGCCACCCTCTGAACAAAGCGCCACAGAGCGGATACTGTTAAAATGGTTCCGTGATCCTGGATCCGTTAGACTGATCTAGGATCACGGATCGTGGATCATGAATCGCGTTAGTCCGATATAGTTTTGAATACTTGCGATCCCAAAAATACGCTCCAAGTAATCCATGGCGATCCGACAATCTAACTCTTGCACAGTATGGTGGTTACACGTACAGCGGCTGCGTCAAATTGCCGTTGCAGCAGTAACCTTTATTTTTCTTAAATATTTGCGCCAAAAAATTACAGAAACAAAAAAAACGTTACTGGGTGAGAACGAATTACAAAAATCGCTTGGAATACGGGGCTCGGCTTTATATAGAGTTAGATTAATTGGCAATTAAATTTTTCTTTAGGTTTTCTATTGGTTTGTTCTCCATTTCGCGAGAAATCTGACGCCTAGCATCGTCTCTTACACCTCTTTTGGTATAATTAACAACTTTTGGGTCCCATAAACATTTAAATTTCTTATAGCGATATCAGACAGTGACTTTGCGAGATGATCATGGTGTGGTGGATCGCGCGAACCAAACACAACCGTCCACACCGCGGGCGCCACGCAACTGAGGCACCTTTGAGGCTGGCAAAAAACCGACAATGTACGGATCGGGCGCACCAGGGAGTGCGCGCTATTAATAATGTGATCAATATTACTTTATACCTGCTCTGTGCTTTATACTATACACAGTTACTGGATATTATACAAATACCTACGAATACAATGAATGAAGAACAAAACTTGGACAAATATAGCTCAACCGAGATTTATAGTGCTCACTAAGCCGTGTAACCAAACAGAAGGTATCGGTGGTCAACTAAACCAATCACTTGATTCGATTTACAGAATCCACTGCCACAAATGCGAAGCTCATCCGTGGCGGAATTGTATTTTCTAATATGTGAGTCGCTGAATTGAAAATGTATACATGTTTTGTGGAAAACATTATAATAGTAGATAAGCGTGCTGGTGTAGTGGTGATACTTTTCTAAATATAACAATCTTTAGACGAAACTAGGCAGTTTGGGATCAGATGACCATGTGTGAGTAGTCCAAACATATTATTAATACACACAAGTTTACTGTTACTGTTACTGCCTCCGCGGTCCAGTGGATAGCGTATGCGACTGCTGATCGGAGGTCCCGGGTTCGATTCCCGAGTCGGGCAAAAGTGTTACTGGGTTTTTCCGAATACTCAGGAGCAGCCCGGAGTCTGGTGATGTGCCCGGTAACGGCAATAGACTCGCCCCCTATTACGTGGGACCTAAAAATTCATGGCGAAATGTGGGTGTAATATTTACACCTCTGCCTACCCCTTCGGGGATACAGGCGTGAGACTATAAAAAAAAATAATATAAGTTTACTGTTATATTTAAAACAATTTGTTATGAAGCAACAATAGGAATATTTTTTCCTGACGTAGAAAGAAAAATTTATCTTGCAATGAATTATGAGTAATCAATGAGTAATATAATTCACAGACAATAAATGACAGCTACAATGTAGTTATTATGATAGTACAGCATAAAGGTCTTAGCCCACATAAACGACTCGCCTCACACCCAACCATAAGAATTTCATTCAAATATGGGCTTTAAGTATTGCTTTTAAGGTATACTGTCTGCTAATGTATGTACCAATGTAAATAATGCCTAATAGTGCAGCAACTGCCAAAACTTCTGTATAGAACTGTCTACGTCCCAGTAGATTATATACTGGTAGAATCTATTATAACTCAAATAATATGCAGGTTACCAGCCCATGTATTGTATTCATCTTGTTTTATGATATCCCAACCGATGCATGGCTGGTTTTAATTGTTTAAAGTATTTGGTCGGGACTTTTCGTTTTCAAAGATTCATTATTATATAGGAATTTAAACTTTCGTGGTCATTTAAACTTATTCTTAATAACCCAAAACCTATAGGGTACTTACGGGTGACCTAGAATTGTCGATTTTGGATGTTGAAAATGTTGAAAAGTTGAAGATGAAGGTTAATTTTGGTACTTACAACTTTTCGCAAAAATCTAATATTGACCATATCTTTTTATCTGGTTGACCAGGACCCGGATTTTTATACACCTAATAGGAACCATAGACCTCAGTATCTGGTATAAATTTTAATTTGCTAGGTCCACCCGTTCCTGAGAAAATCGGTGGTGACACTCGGACTGACAGACAGACGGACAAGAAAGTGGTCTTATAAGGGTTCCTTTTTTTACCATGTGAGGTACGGAACCCTAAAAACAAAGCAGATTAAAAATTGAGGCAACTTAATCTTTAATATTTTCGTTTCGCCGAATTGACTAATGCGATCTTTAGGTACGGGCGCCGTTGAAATTGACACCCTTATTAAACATATACAACGGGTATAGAGCAATACCAGAAAACTTAAAAAATAAGCAATTCGTTAAAGCACTGTATAGACAAAATATGTTTATAGTTCAGCGAAATCTCATTATTTGAGGCCTGCTATCAATCCGATTACTTTCAACTTGTAGTTAGAATGATGCTGCAGCCTAAATGTAATGAGAACCTGTCTCATAGTGAGAAATGGTCTGTGACCAACAGTGGGATAGTTTATAATTTACGAACTAAAAAAGCCAGCGATTGCTTATTTTAGTTCTAGGTACCAACAGACTGCCACAGTATCGAGTTCAATCCCAGAGTGCCCATTGCCTCGAAGAGCACGTTAATAAAAATCTTTGACAGTCGCTATAAGGAACAATCCTTTTGACGATTGCCAATGATCCGTACCTAACCTTGACTATACTAACACTTGTCTAAGGCATAGAATATCTTTATCCTCTAAATCACGGAGGTCAGACGGTAGTCACTTTGTAGAAAAGCTAATATTCTGCGATATCTGTTTGACTAAAAAGTGCAAGCTGCCCAGCTTTCACTTCCAAGGTGAAAGTATTGTATGCAACTTGGAAAGCACTAGTACGGACTTACTTTCGAGCTATTAGCTTATAGTACATTGTGACGTTTTAGCTCCGCTTATTTTAGCCAAAGAAGATGATATTTATATTAATATCCACCTGAGACTGCGCTTTACTGCCCTGGTACAAAAGCGCTTTCAGGTAACTAGATAAGTTTATCGCCCAAGTTTATCAATTCAAAACTGAAGTTTAGTTATTAGTAGCGAATATTAATTTAGTAGCTGTTACTCGCGACTTCGAACACACTTTTTGAGAAGTGATCTTTCTCGTTTATCAGTCTCAAGATATTGCTAACTCGTTTACCTACTCTTAAGGGTTGTTTTAAAGTATGGGATATCAAAATAAATTGATTTCACTACGTACATACGTACCTATTTTATGTTGTAAATAGCCTTATGCACCTTTTAAACAAGGCCAATCGTTTTGCGAAGCTAAGCCAAACCACTTGATTATTGTCTTAAGGACAACCCATTGCAGTGGATTGTTTTTGAAGATATCTTTTTATTGGTTGTCTTCGCTTGCTGTATTGTCTCAGATATTGGACTCGTGTAAAAGTTTCATTAGACTTGTGTGTTTGCAATGATTGTCGCTGCATAGTATGATAATCCTAATTCACTTAACAACCGCCGCGCCGCTATGGCACGCCGACGAAAACCGCGGTGGTTTTAGTTAATAAGCCCTGGATGCCTGCAAGGGTTAGTCACCCACACCCTCTATCTATGTCCAATCAATCCGTAATTCAAAAATAGGAAAGAGAGACTGACTGTCTTGCTGGTAAGAGAGCAAAGTTTGAAGACCCTTGCGAGTGATTTACTGAACTTCGACGTTTATATAACCAGAGATCGATGGTATGAAAGATTTAAGTAGCGGTTAACGTTTGATAAATCGTATTTGAATCGTTTATTGCAAATTAATTTGCAATAAACCCAACATTATTTAAAATAAAAATTTACTAGTTTTTAGGGTTCCGTACCTCAAGGTAAAAAAAGGAACCCTTATAAGATCACTTTCTTGTCCGTCTATCTGTCTGTCTGTCTGTCTGTCTGTCTGTCTGTCCGTGTGTCACCACCGATTTTCTCAGGAACGGGTGGACCTAGCAAATTGAAATTTATACCAAATATTGAGGTCTATGGTTGCTATTAGGTGTATGAAAATCAGGGTCCTGGGTCGACCCAATAAAAAGATATGGTCAAAATTAGATTTTTGCGAAAACTTGTAAGTACCAAAATTAACCTTAATTTTCAACATTTTTTAATTTTCGGAATTTTTCCTTTACTTGTGCTGTAAGACCTTGGTTTTGACCAAAATTGACAATTCTAGGTCAGCCGTAAGTACCCTATAGGTTTTGGGTCGAAAACCTATATGGTAGTTCCCGTTGAACTAGAATCACGAAATTTGGCCAAAAGCAGGGTCTTACAGCACAAATAAAGGAAAAATTACAAAAAATAAAAAAAGTAGAAAGTTTAAGGGTGTCCCAATACATACATAGTAGACTCCATTTAAGATAGTTCTCTAATTTGTATGGGCGCTCATACAGAGTTAGAGGACTAGCGTAATTCAACCTCAAATAAGGTAAAATGCGTACGGAACCCTCGGTGCGCGAGTCAGACTCGCACTTGCCCGATTTTTCTTTTTTTTTATCGATGCTGCAAGTATTGCTTGTATTTAGGAGCGAGAAGATTAACTCTAAACGTATATATATATAATATTTCTGATATAAAGAAGCAAATACAGACCTTACAATAATAGACTTGACACAGTAAAATACTTTCATAACAATATATTATATATCCATTGATATGTAAACCACGTAAGTAGCTTTCATTTGTCCGAAGTGGTCCACTGCTGTCCCGTCGGGTGATATGACTTTCATTTGCATAGGCCCACCATAGCCTTCCAACATTAGTTGTGACGACTGTTCTACAAATATATACAATTTCACTTTACTTTAATTCAATAATAACGATGAACAGATAATAATGAATAACAAGAATTTGAAGCGCTGTTTAATTATGAAAGGCGAAGATTTCGCCAAATGTGGAAATAATTACATTGTAAGCAAATATAATTACGGTCTTATTTTTAATGCAATAAAGTTAAAGTAGGTATAGAGAATGTTTTTGTGGTTAATCCTGGTTGGTTTTTGGTATTACTGAGAATACGCTCAATTATGAATACGCATGGAATTAATTTAATCGTTTACTCTCGTATTCCGCAAAAATATCAAAATAACTTCATTGAACAAAATATGAATAACTTCAATGGCAGTCAGCTTTAAAAATGCTCTGGATTGCGTAATTTAAAAAATATCTTGGAAATATCTGAAAGCCAGACTAATTTATAAATGCAACAGAGTATTCAAGCAAATTATATGTTTGTAAAGAGTCAAAGAAAACTCGATATCATACTCTATACCCACCATTCTGGCCAGCCATAGTCAGCAAATTCCTCCTTTTGACCCGCAATGTTATTAAGGCTCAAATTCAGAGAAACCTACATCCTGTCTTACCTTTACGTCGTCACTACAATAAAAAATCGTGGAGGATAGTTAATCGTGTCGTTCTAATTATGACCTTCATTTAAATAGATATGCCACGAACTTAAAACGATACGATAATCCGTCGTAACACATTGGGAACGCCCTTAACCTAAATATATTCTGCTGATAATAAATGTTAACGTGTATAATTTTGACGTGTAATAGTGATTATATAATTATTATAATCTCAATGAGATAGAAGCAAGTGTTCGACGTACTGTTCTAGTCACTGCTTGGCAAATAATCGTACTTATGTAATTCATAAATAAGCTGCGGGCATTCTCTATAATTATGTAATAACATTTTATTACCGGGATTTATTATAGACATTTGCTTAGACTCTCGGCGCGGGGCCAATGCGCTGAAGTAATTTCCTTCAGATGAGTAAAGACTCGGAACATTTATTCCTAAAATACTCCTAATCCGTTAATGTTTTAATTCCAATACATCTACACATCAAAATCTTTATTCACGTTACATAACTTACGTTCGTATTTTAAGCAGTACATCAACCGTCGGTCATTACACTTAAGCGAAAGTCCAACGCACTTTGTAGAAAATTTTCCAACGAAAAGGAAACCGTTGAAAGTTTCTGAAGTTGCTCAGAACGTGAATACTGTTATATTTGACTTAAGATTGCCCCGGTTATGCAACTATGTAGTATTTTTTAACGTTATTGAGCTACATCGCAACCGTGGCAACACCGCCACGATTCATCATCATCAGCCCTTTATACACTGCTGGGCACAGGCCTTTTGCCTCTGTGAGAAGGGTAAAGCCATAGTCCACCACGCTGGCCAATTGCGGATTGGCAGTTTTCACATGTCTTTCGAGAACATTATGGAGAACTCTCAGACATGCAGGTTTCCTCACGATGTTTTCCTTCACCGATTAGCAAGCGAGAATTAACAACTTAACTCCGAAAAGTCATTGGTTCCTGCCGTGGATTCGAACTCGAGACCCTCTGTGTAGCAGTCTGTCGGACTCTCCACTCAGTTATCGCTGCTTGCTGCCGCCACAATTACGTTTACATATAATTTAAATAATACTTGCTTTACAATTACTCTAACTTACTTAGTAGGTATTGGTACCTACCTATACTTACTAAGGTGGCTGGGACGGACTGATTGCGGAAGGCTGAGGACCGTGTACTGTGGCGCGTATTGGGAGAGGCCTATGTCCAGCAGTGGACTACGGTCAAAGTCCTTTATTTGCCAGAATGTAGGTATACAGAGTACGATCTTAAATATAAAATGGCTCATTTACATTCTACCATTACATATGGTATGCAAATTTATATTTGTTTTAGTAGACAAAAACAAATGATATTATTTTAATGTTAATTATTTTAAAACGTTAAATAAAACAACAAATTAATATGAACTCCCGTAAATGAAAATTGTGATACTAATTAATTAAATAATATCAAAGTAATAATATGTACTTATGTCATTTCGAAAGATAAAACATTTAATTTTAATATAATACTAGCTGCTGCCCGCGACGTCGTCTGCGTGAACGCTATACAGCACCTAACTATTAAATAAATACCTGCCATTATACCTTTTAAAATAACATTTATTTACCCGTTTCTTCTTTATATTTCATAGCTGCAGAAAATGTAATAAGAGGGAGACTGTCTTTTGTAAAATTCACATTCAAAAAGTGCTGATTTTCAGCCTGCTTTGAATAAATGACTTTATGGTGATTCTGTTGAATTAAGTCATAAGTTGTGACTGAAGCAGATGGAGAAAATAAGGAATACATAATAGGGTAAAATACATACTTATGGGACTTCTCGATATACTACATTAGTGCTTTGGCTCTCCGCAGCCAAAATGTAAAGAGAGTCAGGACTGGTGAAGCGGAAGAAAGCGACGTACAGGACACCCGCTGCCCTCAGTGTCTGCCTCTGCGACTTTTTGGTGGTCATCGCGAAGCAAACACTCACGGGGAACTGTATGCGATTGAACGGGAACCGGAAGTTATGAGGTATGAGAGGAATGCGTGGTATAAATACTGCCTCGCCGACGCCACAACTCGTAAGAATTTCCACCTAAATGGTGTGTCTGTGGAGCGAGATGACTTTCAGGCGGGTCACGTTACACAACTTCGGAGGAGATAAGTTTCGAAGAAGCATAATCGGGACACCGACCTTCAGCTTGATGGTATGCGCTGGAAGTTCACTTGCTGACAGGGAGTTCAGAAATTCCACGGGATAGATAATGTGTGGCGTTTTCTTGCTCGACGACAGTGTTTATAGAGATGTAGACCACTTCATTCCCCTCAATTTCCGAGAGAATGCATTCGTCAATTGCTACACCCAGATCATTTTTGGGCGTCAAAATAGGCTGGTTCTAAGCTGGATACAACTCTACTGAGAGACTCTGGAAGCACCATCTGTCCACCTCTCTCTTCTGGTAGAGTAACTTCGTCAAGACTTAGAAAGACATCTTAGAATTGTTGAGCACGTGCATTGACGCCAAGCTGAGCTCTCATATTAATGGTCAAGCGCATCATACGAAATGTGACCACCCAACCCAGAACTCGTGACCACAACAAAGATAATTTCAACGAAGCACTCACCTTGTCCGTGTGGTGACGGATTAAGAATACGGAATTTCACCACCCCATATCATCCCATGGGTGTCGTAAGAGCCGACAGAGGGAGCATATTATGCAGAGAACAGCACTGTAAGAGAAGGAAAACTTGATACAAACCCTGTAGCAACCCGTTTGGCCAGCGTGGTATAGTAGGCCGATTCCTCCGTTCAAAGGAGAGGCCTAGTCCAGCAGTGAACTGTTAAAGGCATGGATGCAAGGATCATGATGATGATGATGACTCACCTCGTCAGCCCTCGATCCCCGCGTCACCACGGGAAGCTTTTGTCTGGAATCGTCACTGAACAGAACTGTGACCACCCATTAAATGCTCGTTCCTGCGGATGTCCTGCAGGGTTCTGTCCATGGCCTCAACTGCCTTCGTGTTGGCCATCGTACGCACATCCCATACGATCAGAGAGCAATCCTTGAGCAAGTGTCCCTTATCACTGTTACGTGACACACCACAAACGGGTGTTACGGCGCTCTCTAAATCAATGGGAAATTTAAACGTGGTATGTACTGTCTTGCCACCCGGAAGCAGTGTGGCAGCGATTGCCGGCGACGCTACAGCAATGACCATTTTGCCTTGCCTCCTGACCTCTGCAAGTATGCCAGTAGTAACAAATGTTTTTCCTGTTCCACCAGGTGCATCCAAGAAAAACATTTTAGCCTGGCTTTGCCCAACGCTTTCAAGGACGGTGTCATAAAATTCGTAAGGTGGTCATTTCAAATTGTCTGAGCATTATACTCCCAATTTTCACGATCTTGATGCGGTGATGATTGGATTGCCGCCGATAGAAATTGACGTCTTGAAGTGAACTGAGACAGATGTTCAGCACGCGGTCATCAGTTACTTCGACTTCGTCTCCAGTAGCACGCCTCAAAGCTCGTAGAAAATCTTCAGACAGATGATGGGGATACTTCTCCCAGAAAGCTACCGGGTTCGCGACTCCACAAAACACCAAGACGACGTCAAACGGATGACGCATGCGGCTGGGACTGTCACTGACGCTAGCCTCCGCGAGGGTGTCATCCCAGTATTGGTCACCGTCGAGAAAGTGACGTACTACGCAGGCTGTGCGTTAAGTGGGATACTCCACGCCATTAAATGTCCTCAGAAAGGCGCAAGACGTTGGGCCTCAGACTTTGTGAAGTAACAACCGCAGAAAATAGCATTCGACATTATTTGTGTGTACGGTATAAACTCTACAAAATGCGGTGTCCTTGAAACTTCCCGGAAAACCTTCCACAGCACCTCCTCGTCAACGTCGGTTAAATACACCCTTTTGCTTGTCGTACGTGTTATATGAAGGCATCTCGTCATACGTAAGGGACCTCCCAAACTGGTCGATTTTACAGAGCCTGTAAAACGCCAAGAGAC
This sequence comes from Euclidia mi, assembly GCA_944739405.2. Classification (NCBI taxonomy): domain Eukaryota; kingdom Metazoa; phylum Arthropoda; class Insecta; order Lepidoptera; family Erebidae; genus Euclidia; species Euclidia mi. The sequence continues at coordinate 10,898,707 of OX123199.2, read as the reverse complement.
TTGTTTGACGCGGATTTTCCAAGTGCTCAGCATCGCTGTCGGGATCAAAATATATGCGCTGACCGTTCTCTAGGTGGACGTGTAAATGTATGACGGTAGGATGCTTCTCATGTATAGAGAACACCAGTATCCGCCAAACCGCTTCAGACGTAACAATAAAGAAATGGTTGTGTGTGAGTAAATAAGATCTAGCTAGTTCCACATTTTACTGATGTTTATATACAGTTAATCCAAACAAAGGAACGTGGTATATGTATATCCCGAAAGACAATTTAAAGCAAGTTTATATGCGACATGTAAATATATTAATTAAGAAGCCATAATTACACCAATGTGACCAAAATGTTTTTTTTGTACTAACTCTATTACTATTTATTCGGACAGAAATGATGTACCTATGCAATCAAGTGTGGCGATGGTGTAGTTAATTAATTAAAAAACTTCAACTAATAGTCTTGCTCATCGCTGAAACGAATTAACAATACAATTTTAAGAAGAAAATGTACAACTCCATCTACGACTTTTGAAAACAACTATTAACGTTGCCAACATGTTCAAATTAAATTAATTATATCCAAAAAGGGCTTACAGATGTAATTCGACTTGATGTTTTTGAACTCTCTTACCTAGACGGCGCTGCATTAAAATTGTCTTGATTCTACTCATATTCAATTAATTATGTTTATCAGCCAAAGTTACTTATATTGCGTGATTTTTATAGTGAGAAGCTAGATTATAGCATAGTAAACATAATAACAACATTAAAATATGCATTGTTACATTACACGTTGTTACAGAATACGTTCAAGAAATAAAGGTTCTCTGCTCGTTCCCCGTAGGTGATAGCGTAATAATATGTAGCCTATATGGTGATTCGACTTTTTAATAATATTTGTGCCAAATTTGAAGTAAATCCATGCAGTACTTTTTAAGTTTAGCCCGGACATAAGGACAAACAGATAAACAGATAAACAGACAAACAGACAAACAGACAAAAATTCTAAAAACTATATTTTTGGCTTCGGTATCGATTGTAGATCACACCCCAAGTATTCTTTAAAAAAATATTCAATGTACAGTTTTGACTTTCCTACCATTTTATTATATGTATAGATGTATGTAAGTTCGAGAGATGAAAAGAAATTATTTTTATTTTATGTCTATAATTATAATACATACATACATACATAGCGTCACGCCTTTTATCCCCGAAGGGGTAGGCAGAGGTGTATTCCTACACCCACTTTTCGCCAGATATAATTTAGTCCCACGTAATAAGGGGCGAGCCTATTGCCGTACCGGGCACATTTCCAGACTCCGTGCTGCTACTGAGAATTTCGTGACAGAAAAACCCAATAACACTGCCCGACCCAGGAATCGAACCCAGGACCCCACGATCCCACGCGCACATTTATGCCGCGAGACCAACGAGGCAGTAGAGATAATTATAATAATAAATAAATAATTATATTAGTCTACAGTTATATTTTAAATGCTAAAGCTTTTATTAACACATTTGAGCTTACATTAATAATAATCATATTATACCAATGTTATTGATTAATTTTCTTCTCCGTGATATGACATAATTCATTAAGATCGTAAAAACATTTTCTTTTACCCACGTCGCTCGTCAACTTTTTTTTAAATTGATCAAATGTAAATCTTCAAAGACATTGGGTAATTTGTTATATACCTTTACGGCATTTACGTACGAATTCCTTTTATACAATTCGAGCTTGCATTGCGGTAAACATAATTTATGCTTATTTCTGGGAGCTACATTTCGTTTCATTACAACTTTAATCCTAATAAATAATACCGGATGTTGTTGTACAAATATGCATAATTCCTTAATGTACACACGGCTACTCGTCAAGCTATACACTTTGACCTTTGTACCGTTCTTATGGCGTAGGAAATGAGTATCAAAATCGTACTGCAACTGTTTAGCTTGACTTGGCGCCGTGTGTACATACAAGGTAATGGCAAAATATTGTATTTTTTGAACAAGTGTTTACAACTGTTTGTATACCAGGCTCCACAGATTACACGCACACATTTTTTTGCATTCTAAACGCTTTCATAATATCCACCGAATTTCCCCAAGGTAAGAGAGCATTATGAGAGTACGGACGAAACGTATCCGTGATATGCACACAAAGCTGCTTCTGTGGATACCGCGACTCTTAGGCCCTTCTCTCACGAAGCTATTCAAATGGTACGAGACCGAGACGTAAACCATGATCACCTACGGGTATGCTACACGTTTCCGCACACGATGGTACGCAAATGAGATTTTTTTTATCATTTGAAGAACAAAATTCGTACGACGATGTCTAGTGACTCTAGCGATGAAGACAATGTTCTTCTGTAAGATTCTGGGTGCATCCGTACATTGTCATATTGATTTTTATTTCAATCTCAGTCCACGCCTTTTCTTTAACATATTTTCTTACGAACTCTGGCAGCTTATAATTATACAAAAATGGATAATTTTCTGTCTCCATTTTGTAATGCAACGCGTATACGACTCGGGTAGCGTGCGACCAGCAGGACGGTAGCGTGCGACTGATATCAAACGCGTCGTCGACACGTCTCGTCGTGTGCTTGAGAGTCGCTTCGTGGGCCTTAGACGTGGCGCGTGCTAAAGCGACTTTAGCAAAGGCTCTCTAGCGATTTGTGCTTCGTACGCGTATCCTACGCGTCGCTTGTGAGTAGCCGCAATTCATATTCAGCTAGTTTCGCACACGGCGAGACGAGGCTAAGTTTCTTTTACGTCTAAAGTAATTGGAATTTGCTCATAGTTTTTTGTTATCATAAAGAAACTTAACGATGCTGTTTATTTGCGAACAATTTTCAGCCAATGGTTCAGTCATGTACAAAACACACTTCATTAATTTCTTTCTACAAACGTACGGCAAGCAGAAACAGAGATAATATTTTTAAAGATTTTGTTAAGGCAAACAATATAAGGCAGCTTTCAATCCTTAATTAATTCTAAAAACGCAAAATTTCTAGTGTTAGTTAACCGACGTTTCTATTTTCGGTTCACAGCACGGAAGAATTAACTAGGAAAATTTTATTACCTACACTAGTTAATTCAGAAGTGTTGTGCAAAACCGAAGCTATAAACGCCTAGAAAATGGCTTGTCGAAGCACTGATTTGCCTACCAACCTATTCTCCCAAAGACAATGGGACGCGCCGCTTTCAAACATAGTAAGAAAAAGTCTTTTGGATACATCTCTTAATGTAATAGAGCGTGCTCGCTTGCTGGCTGTAGGATAATGAGAATCCGGTCTGTGGCTTCAGGCACTACCGTCGTCCAACACTGGAAACATGTTGGACGATGAGACGTTTCGTTTTGCCACATGTCTGCGTTTAGGTGCTCCGTGTGTTTCTCCGCATCGATGTCATTGTGCAGAAGACGTCGATAGCCTCGGACACCATGGGCTATCTTGCAGCAGAAACGCTGGTAGAATTCCTCGTCATGCCCATCTAAATGACATAATCCGTCGTGCTCTTGTCGCGTCTGGCGTACCAGCTGTACTTGAACCAAATGGTTTGGTACGCGACGACGGTAAGAGAACTGATGGTATGTCATTGTTGCCTTGGAAAATGGGTAGGCCTTTGGTGTGGGACGCAACCTGCGTTGACACCCTCGCGCCGTCACATGTTCCAAGCACGGGAGGCCATGCTGGCGCTGCTGCTGCAACTGCGGAAACCCTCAAACGGCGCAAATACAGTAATTTAGTAAGTAATTACGTGTTTGAGCCGTTTGGGGAGGAAACGCTAGGCTCATGGGTCCGAGCGCTCGTTCTCTATTCCGGGCAATTTCAAAACGGTTAATCGATGTCTCACGTGACCAGAAGGCTGGTTCATTCTTTGCTCAAAGAATCAGCATTGCCTTCCAGCGTGGCAATGCGCTGCGCTGTAATAATTGAGTACTGCGCATGTGCTATCGTATGTCTGTCAGTACTGTCACGTCATACATAATGTCATATTGTGCATGGTGATTACATTGTTCGTATTTATAAACTAATAATTATAATTATAGTACGCTTTAACGTCTGAAACGATTTTCTCTACTAATATTATAAATGCGAAAGTATTTAAAGATATATATTGGACATGTATTGGAACATGGCATTGACATTTGAAATTAAACTACAGTTTACGGATTTTATCGCGTTATATTGGTTTCACTTGTTTTTACATTTAAACCGAATGATTTAGAAACTACATTTTAATTACTAGCCGACGTTTCGAATTCTTTACAGGATTCATGTTCACGGCAGACTGAGGTGGTATTTGTCTTTGTCTTGAATTTAAAAGTTATCTCAAAGTACCCGAACATTTTTCAACTATTGGTGTTACTATCTACGCAGAATGTGCTCACTGTGTCTTGATGTCTTCTGGTGACTTTGTCCTTCTTGGGTTTCATTTGCCTGATAACAGGGTTCCAAGCTGGAGGAACATTCCAACCATCTTCTCTATTGAAATTAGGATGTTTTTTTAATTTCAATAGCTTCTCATATCATTCTTGGAATAAAGCGGTGTTCTTTTGCGAGTATCTGTGGTTTATCAAATCGCAGGTAATGGTTGGTTCCTTGTTCTACATGTTCACACACAGCAGACTTCGTCGAGCGTTTGTGTTTAATGTCAGCTCTATGTTCCTTTAGTCGAATGCCTATGCTTCTTTTGGTTTGTCCAATGTATGAGAGCCCACACTCACAGTCTATCTTGTAAACCTCGGCCTCTTGTAGGGGTAACTGACTCTTGACAGATGGTAATAATTGGCTTATCTTCGTTGGCGGCTTGTAGAAAGTTTTGATTGAAGCTCGCTTCAAGATGTAGCCAATCTTGTCGGTCACGCCCTTGATGTATGGGAGGACAGCAGGTTGTCTCTCTACTGTGGCTGGCTTGTTCTTCGGGGATCTGTGACGTTGGCGCGGCGGTCGGAGCTTGTTGTCTTGCAGAACTTGCTTGACATGTTGAAGCTCGGCGTCCAGGTGTTTCTTGTCACAGATCCCCCGGGCTCTCTGAAACAAAGACATTCCTACGGTAGCTAACTGTTTAGGATGGTGGTGAGATTCACCGTTTAAGTACCTATTTGTATGTGTCTTTTTCCTATACACAGTGTGGCTCAAAGAGTTGTTTTTGTTCCTGATAACAAGTACATCTAAGAAAGCTAAAGAATTGTTTTCCTCTAATTCCATTGTAAATTTTATCTGGTTGTGAATAGAATTAAGATGGTCTAGGAATACATTAACACTATCTGTTGGTAAAATTGTAAAAGTGTCATCTACATACCGCTTGTAGAACCTCGGTGTGATGGTGGCAGTCTGCAGGGCTCGCGCCTCGAAGTCCTCCATGAAGATGTCAGCAACAACAGGCGATACTGGAGAGCCCATTGCCACACCGTCTACTTGTATGTAGTATTTCTCATCCCATAACAGATAGCCAGTTGTTAAGCAGTGTTTCAATATTTCTGCGTATTCCTCAGGCATGTTGTTCTCTATTAGCTTCCTTCTAGTTATCTCAATACAGTCATGTGCTGGTAAGCATGTACATCAAAACTAACCATAGTTTCCTTGTCAGAGAGATGTAGGTGTTTTATTTCACTGACAAAATGGTAGGAATCCTTTACATGCGCTCTCGTCTTGCCTCTGAGTGACGAGAGAATATTTGCAAGGTCTTGAGCCAATCTGTAGGTTGGTGCCCCTATTTGACTGACTATAGGGCGCAGTGGAGCATTTTCCTTGTGTATTTTCGGTAGACCATACAATTGGGGAGGTTTTGCACACGATGGTATTAAGTATTTCACGTCCAGATTCAGTTGTTCGGAGTATTTCTTCACAATATCACTCGTTTGCTTGAGTATTTTGTTGGTAGGGTCCGTCTTAACCAATTTATATGTACTTTCATCCGACAAAAGATTTTCCATTTTTTGTTTATAATCGGACGTGTCCATCACTACCGTTGCATTTCCCTTATCTGCTCGGAGTACTGTTAGTTCAGGTCTAGCTCGTGGGTTCTTCAGTGCGAAATACTCAGGTTTTGGTAGATTCCTTTTCGGCACTTTCGACTGGCGCAATACAGCAGACACGTCTTGACGTATGGCCTCGAAATCTTCCTTACTCACATTGTTCTTTACTAAACAATTCTCAACGTTGCAAATAATGGTCTCATACGGTATTCTGGATGGAGTTATCGCATAATTTAAACCTCTGTTTAGTACGTTTTCAGTGTTTTGATCTAACGTGTGTTTTGACAGATTGACAACTGTTTGTCTATGGTCGGCGGACGGTAGCGTGTGATTGGTCCGTGCAAAAACAAGTGAAACCAATATAACGCGATAAAATCCGTAAACTGTAGTTTAATTTCAATGTGTAACATTCGCGTAAACCCAAGAAAATATTGACATTTGACTTTATGCAAGGTATTGTTAATAAGTATCTTTCGGTAGATAATGGTAGATAAGGTCATGGATACCGACCGAGTTACTTTGTACCCTATAGAGTTTCTGAAGTCTTTAGAATAATCAGGAGTGTTTTCACACAACTTGAGACTGAAAGTAGATTTGTGTTACCCCGAATTTAACGCGTATGAAGCCGTGGACAAAAGCTAGTATTGAATATAAATCATCCATAGCTCTATTGGAAAACGTACAAGTAGTGCATGAATTTTATTCAACCGTAAAGGATTAATTCAGGGAAGTCATCAAGATTTATCACCTCAGGTTAAAACCATCTATTGCTGATCATAGGCCACCTCAATGGTTTCTACACTTAACGATTTTTAGCCAACTAGTGCATACATTAAAACGCTGCCTGCAATTCTAATAAGATTGGTCACCGCCATAAGTCACCGACATAAGGATAGTGAAGCTGATTTGCCAGTAGGCGTGGCACATAGAACTGGCTGAACAGTCTCTAAGAACCGTTGACCATTGCAGTTGGATAGGTCTGGAGCAGAGACTGCGCACCCGATCATGCAGCTGAGGGAGGCCCAACAGAAGGTGGACCACCGATCTAATTGAGATCACGGAAAGTGTAGGTAGGTGTGGAGAATCATAGGCTTAAATTCAGCATCGTAAAGGCATTTTTGGTACATTTTCAATCATTCTCTCTCAAACACGATGAACATAATTATCTATGTCTCTATAAATGTTACCACCTTGATATACCCTTCTTATTTATATCGTGTATCCAAGCCACACTGGTTGCGAGGCTACACTGGCCACTCAGAGACTAGCCAAAGAGGAAATAAATCTACGAACCGAGTTTTTCAAAGATTCCTGTCACAGTATACCCACTGAATCGAGTACCCATTCTTTAAGACTAACTCAACGTCCGCACATCGTGAATCTTATCAGTTCTCGGGTATCCATGATTGCGATCTATAACCACATCTTAATGTACATCGCTCTAGAAATAAAAGAAAATTCTCGAACAGCACTCACTTTAATAGTTCGGCCATTCAAAGTCAAAATCCTTTATTCATTTAGATCACAAGGTGGCACTTATGAACGTCAAAGGACAATGGCAGATCTCCATACATCAAAATGTCTGAAATTAAATTGAAGCGTACAGTAATAAAAAATATATCAAAAAATTTGGCGTAAGTAACAGAGTCTATAAATGATTCTATTTTCACTCAGGAAAGATGGAAAAAGAAGATATCGGTGTTTGAATTTTTAGTTAAGAATGAGCAATGTAGGTAAAAGGAAAGCTATAGTATGAAAGTTAAACAATGTAGGTACGTTTGAGTTATCAAATGACATATGTCAGATTGACATCAAAACGCGGAAGTATTTTGTAGCATCTAACTGTCACAGCCAAAGACAAAAGCAGAGCTGCACATTTTAAATCGATTTTATGTGAAATCGATACAACATTAAAACGATGCTGTGACGTTTTTATTTGATTTAAACGTTGTTTTGCTTCAAAAATATTAGCTTATTGACATAATGTTGATTAAATATTAAATAACTGCATTTTAAACCAAACCAACTCTATATAGGTCGATCGTATCGATAACTTATTTAATAATCGATACGGATATAGCACTGACTTCTATTCCTGTCACACCATTATCTATGCCAACAATGAAATAATAAAGTAAGTATTCGTAATCAATTGGAATACTTTTTATCATCATAAAATACTCCAGCTTTAACGAGACAAAGTGAAAATATTAAAAATCGTAGAAATAAAAAACAATTTGTTTTGTTCATATGAAGTTTAAGGTCGCCACAACAAACCCAGACCAAATTCTGCCATTGTTCTTTAAATAAATATTACTTTAAGCTTTAACATTTTCATTTACTGCCACGTCCACAAAGCAAGGGCGTAGAACCATGAGAAAGAACGAGCAATAAAACTCACAGACATTCTTTTTCATCGCCAGGTTTTTCATAACAATTAAACTTTTGTAAGGTGCTGCAACTGTTACACCTTCTATGTTTTTTGTAAATTTACTGTACATAATACTCAAGCATAATCAAGTTCTTTGATGTACATTTAGTTCATTCCTGGCCCAAGTCGGTGGGAATAAAGGTCTGACATGTTGAAAAACACCCACACTCATCCAAATAAAAGGAAACTCATTAAAATATTGCAGTGCTCATACTCTGACATCCATTGGGTCTTCATCATCACGCATGTAAACACCATCCGGTTACATAACGCAAGAGGCAACCTCCATCCAGTCATCTCTACACGTAACCTCCATCCGGTTACACAACACCGTAGGCAACCTCTATCCAGTTACACAACACCGGAGGCAACCTTCATCCGGTTACACAACACCGGAGGCAACCTCCATCCAGTTACACAACACCGGAGGCAACCTCCATCCGGTTATACAACACCGTGTGTGGTGGATCGCGCGAACTACATACAACCGTCCACAGCGTGCGGCAAAAACATCGACGACGTACGGATCGGGCGCATCAGGAAGCGCGCGCTCCAATAGATGCGTATGGATCGCGCGCTTCAATTCCACACCGCCTTCACATTTGGATCGCGCTCCTGCTGCGCGCGATCTTCCGGTGTGGACCCAGCTATTGACATTTTCAGTATAGTACTGTACCTCATGTAAATCAGCCTTTATAGACATAAAATGTCTGAATACTGCATTGCGAGGCAGTCAACATATCGTGTGCCTTTGTGCAAAGCCTAGGCGGCTTTGCACAAAGGCACATATGTGTTACCAATACGCACTAACCTAATGGTTGCTTAAGATTAGTAGTGAGCTAAGTTGAAATACGACAGGGTCCGAAATCTAGTCACTGTAACGAGTACAACGTTTGAATAGGCTACCACCAGAACTGATATGTACCCAGCAGTTTGTACATACCACGATATTGACAAATACGGTTGCTTTTTCACTGGAGCTTAGAAGAGAATAGCTGCAATGGATCTCCCCAGCAGATTTTTAATGTAATTCGCTCCATTTTATTAGCACAGCTCTTCGCCTGTCTGTCTTCTGTAAAAGCTAATTGATATTTTGATAGTACTCGCGTCGAAAACTAGCACAAAACCAGTCAGTCAAAAAATGTAGTCTGTTGTATGAAAAGTTACAAATTACGTCATGTGCAAAGATTTTAAATTTTTATGTTTGAACAAATTAAATATACAACTTATGTACATCAACCAGAATAATAGAACGCTATTGTCTTCCTTCGTTCCACTTCTCTGTTCCCCACTAGGCCACAACCTAATGTGAACCAGGTGCAAACAGGTGAGAAAACCCCGTTCAATATCTGAAGAAGTAAACATATTATCTTCATAATTGATGTATGTACGTTTATAAAATATTAAGAGAAGTGTAATAAAAAATTGTTTATCTTGCGACTATTTTTCATAGGCAACCTTGCAGATTCGTATAAGTTTTTTTGCCAGAACGTATAAAAAAGTAATTTGTAATTTGATAAGACATGAACGTAGAATAAAGGCAGCGATAGCCTAGTGGAGATACCAATGGACTGCCATGCAGAGGGTATCGAGTTCGAAGCCACGGCGCGCACCAATGACTTTTCAGAGTTATGTGCGTATTATATTGTTAATTATCGCTTGTCCCGTGCCTCGGAGAGCACGTTAAGCCGTCGGTTCCGGTTGTCATGAAGATCTTTGACAGTCGTTATAGGGCATCAGTGCTTCTAAAATAAAAACTGACACTAGTCTGAACCATGGAATATCGCTATCCCTACGGGTTGCGGAGGTCAGATAGGCAGTCACTCCGTGGGAAAGAAAAGGGGACCCTGGGTTAAAACCGAGATAATGCCAGGAGCATGATGATGAAGACATGGACGTAGAAATCTTGCGGTGGGATTTCATACTGCAAATAACAGCTACAATCTGTAGTGAGTTTGTATTCTAGATTCTATTTTTTATTTTTCAGTTCTTCCAGTATTTCTTCCTACTGTTTTAATGTGTTGACAAAAAGGATATTTAAATACTATACACCAAACATCTGAGGTTTTTAAAGTACTTCCCATCTTTAACTTTCTTTTCGCTGTCCCATTTTCTCTCATGCTGTTTTATAGAACAGCGTATTTTTTAACGATAAGGGCAACGACCGACAGCGACTCGACCCACCTTGTTTTACTCCTCTATTGAATTCTGGGAAACGTCTATTTTAACTTTACACAGCTTGTGGTTTTCTATGTAATCATATATCCGGTCATTGATATGACGTAAAAGAACAGTAACTGTGTAAAAGATTTATTACTGAGAGTTCATTTTTTATTTATTTCCGAAGATTTGTTTTTTAAAGCAGTGCACTTTTATGTGAAGTTTTTAGTTTTTAGGGTTCCATACCTTGAAATGAAAAAACAGAACCCTTATAGGATCACTTTGTTGTCCGTCCGTCTGTCAAGAAACCTTTTTCCAGAAACGCATGAAGGTATCAAAGTGAAATTTATATCAAATAGTCAAATCTGCTGTGTCCCTTGAAGCTGTAAAAAAATCAAACTTCTAAGCCAACGCAACCAAAAGATACAGCCATTTATGCTGCAAATTTTCGAAACTCGCAAGGGAATCAAAACCTACAAGGTACTTCCCGTGAACTCAGAATCTTGAAATTTGGTACGAAGCAATGTCTTATAGCACAGATAAAGGGAAAATTGCGATAACCGTTAACTTTTAGTTACATCATATAAAAAAACATGTTTTAAAATTTTAAAGTTATTACCATTTTCACATGTACGCGTAGAAGTATTAAATTGAGATTCAAATCAAATACTTAGGTATATAATACCTTTCAGCTGTAACGAAATCAAATTTCTATGTCAACGCAATAAAAAGAAACAGCAATTTAAGCCGCATATTTTCTCGCAACTACTCGCAAGGGAATCAAAACCTACAGGGTACTTCCCGTGAACTCAGAATCTTGAAATTTAGTATGAAGCAATGTCTTATAGCACAAAAAAGGGAAAAATTGCGAAAACAATATTTTTTTTGGTTACATCATATCATAAAAATAATTTTAATAATTTAAAAGTTATTACCATTTTTTCAAGAACACGTAGAGGTATTAAATTGAAATTTATATCAAATACTCAAGTCTATAATACCTTTAAGCTGTAACAAAATCAAACTTCTATGTCAACGTAATACAAAGAAACAGCAATTTAAGCCGCATATCTACTCGCAACGACTCGCAAGGGAATCAAAACCTATAGGGTACTTCCCGTAAACTCAGAATCTTGAAAGGTCATTGGGCATATCTGACCCGCTTTGCGAACAGTGGCGGACATTAACCAAAATAGTTTTAAACAAAGGGGAATAATATGACCTTTCATTGCATGTAATTGTTTGATTAAAAATCGTCGGCGAAAAATGTCAAAGGTTTTTATTTCATCTTATAAAGGCATATAAATAATATCGAAATGAGCGAATGTTTAGAGATATGTTATACGCTGAATCTTTCGCACATTAAATAGCTGCGCCCATATCGCTAGCATTGCTTACTATCTGTCTTAGCCCATACACCAGGAAGCAACAGACGCACCTGCTACCTTTTTAAATGATCTTATGATTGCTTTGGATCAAAGTGAATATACAATATTTTAATGAATTAGCATTTTATTTTTCTTACCTATATCAATTAATTAGCGGACGTCCGCGACTTCGTCGGCTTCATTAAGTGATCCCGCGGGAATATCGGTGTAAAAAGTAGCCTATAACCTTTCTCATGAATGTAGCTATCACACACAAAAAGATGTTTTTCAAATCGGATCAGTAGTTTCAGAGATAAAGAGTATGGATATATACATAGATAACACTTGAGTTTTTTGTGATTCCCGTAGCTCACATTAATGCATCTAATGCCATAGTAAATGAGGTCCATAGATGAATACACCCTGCTATATTTCGTTTGTGTCCGCCATGGGTATGGTTTCCATACTAAGGTGCCCATTTACCTTTGGTACGAAGCAATGTCTTATGGCACAGGTAAAGGAAAAATTGCGAAAATTGTAAATTGTTTGTTACATCATATAAAAAAATATTTGTATTAATTTCAAAGCTACTACCCCTTTCCTCATGAACGTGTAAAATTATTAAATTGAAATTCATATCAAATACTCGGGTCTATAATATATGTAAGCTGTAACAAAATCAAATATCTATCTCAACGCAATTAAAAGAAACAGCAATTTTACTATATTTTCAAACTCGCAACTACTGGCAAGGGCATCAAAATCTACAGGGTACTTCCCGTAAACTCAGATTCTTGAATTGTGGTACGAACCAACGTCTTATAGCACAGGACAAATTTTCACTTCCCAAAAAATTTTTCGCGTAATTTCATTTGCCAAATTATTACTTAGCAAAAAATCTATTCACAAAAAATTGTAACGCAAACCAACGTTTGAAATCAACGTTTAACTACTACAACTTATTTACCAACTAGTACTTTTAAAATTTTTTATTTAGTCTAATATTTCAGTTGGAATAGTTTTTACGCAAAATCAATAATTATCCTAATCTAAATAGTTCAGTTCCGGGTAACCTACTAAAAACAATATAATAATAATAATAATATTCTACTTCACTCACACAACACCATCTAGTCCCAAACTAAGCAGAGCTTGTACTGGATACTAGATAATGGATAAACATACATATATACTTTTTTTTTGTAAATACATACATATTATACATAGAAACACCCAGACCAAGACAAACATCCATGTTCATGCACACAAATGTTTGACTTGAGCGGGAATCGAACCCGCGACCTTCGGCGTAGCAGTCGCTTACACTCCCGCTACGCCAACCGGCCGTCAATATCTTTTTTATATTAATGCAAGTTGTGTCTGGCACTCGCTGGCCGCTGCCGCGGCACTGCTCGCTTCGCTCGCTCGGCTCGTGCGTAGGAGGTCACAGTTCTAACCTAACCTAACCTTACCATTTTTTTAATAATTCACTCTTACTACTTCCATAAATAAACTAATATCACCAAACGTTTATTGTCTGAAGATTGTTTGCTGTGATAAATCATTTGATTAAAGACCAAATGCCATACTTGCAGTATACTTGGTAATATTTTTCCAAGTAAAAATTTGACCAAATAAAAATATGCGTACTAAAATCATTTGAAATATTGCAATGGTATAAAAAAGGTTGCAAAAATTTGTTTGGGTAATGAAATTTTGTCAAAATGTTTTCGGCAAAACGGCAGGATCCTGTATAATATTTATAAACTCCTTTGCAAAAAAACGGGCACCTTAAAGTCATTGGCTTTTCTATTGATAATATTAATATTTTTAGTATGTCATTAGTATAAATGACTAAAAATTTCTTATTATCAATGCGAATATATATTTTAACATTTTAAATCCTGGCATCGCCATTTAGTCAATTTAAACAGAGAGCCGTGTTAAAATAAACATTTTTATGAGTATAATGAAATTAAGACTACGAGTATTTTATGGTACTTTAAATTAAAAAATGTTCAAAAATAATAATTAATAACGAGTATGACCTCCCTTTGCAGTGATTAAAGCATGTAATCGTCTTGGCATGCTTGCCACTAGGCTTTTGATGGTGTCCTGTGGAATGTGTTCCCACTCAGCCGAGATCACACATTTAAGCTCCGTGATGTTTTGTGGAAGTGGTTGGACAGCTCGTAAAAGGCGATTTTAGGAGGTCCCAGACGTGCTCATTTCAGAGAAAGCAAGGTTCTGGAAGAAAACGTTGCACACAACCACGAGACGACCGCTTTTTAGTGATAATAAAAAGTTCCCTCTAAGTTAAAGTCAAAGTCAAAAATAATTTATTCATCTAGGTCACAAAGTGACGCTTATGAACGTCAAATTTTAATGTACATTACTTAATGCTTCTACATTTACATTTACTGCCCATTCGCAAAGCAATAGGTAGAACCACGAGAAAGAACGGGCAATAAAACTCGTGGCCACTCTTTTTAATCGCCAGTGTTATGTTACATATTTTGTTTTTGTAAGGAGCTGCAACTGTTTCACATTGGTATTAATTACTTGTAAATAGTAATTAGGAACTTACATTATACTTAAATAATTAATGCAGTTACCAATTTAACTGCTGTAGTAGCCTTCCAGTGTGAATATTGTGTAACAGGAGCATCCATTTACGTCTAATAATGTAGGCAACTCGCGACCATGTTCATAACTATATGGTGGAAATATAGGTTACAGAAGTAACTGTATATGAATACACAAAATTACTAAAACATTAGTTTACAGCCCATAAGCTCTATCGACTGCTGCGCAGAAGTATTGCTACTCAAGTCAAACATTTTGTGTGCGTGAACATGGATGTTTGTCTTAATCTGGGTGTTTATGTGTATAATATTTATTTATTTACAAAAAAAAGTATATACTTACGTATTTTAATTCATTGTCTAGTACCCATAGTTTATGCTCTGCTTAGTTTGGGACTAGATGCTGTTGTGTGATGTGGTAGATTTTTGTTTAATTTATCTTTGACTTTTCTGGCCTTTGCTGAAAATCTTTATATACAAAACCCGGTGTGAAGCGTAAACAATATTTTAATTTTATTATAGTATAATATTTTAGCTCAAGTCCGCTAATGTGTTTGTTTCCTTTATTGTAATAATACACAAAGTCAAAGACATATTAGAATTATGGTCGAGTCTAACCGCGAACTCGAACGATGTGAAGCAGTGGCAACCTGTGGTATGAAGTACGTAATCAAATACTTATTTATACCTTAATATGATATAATATTGATCATTGAGTGCCGTTATGTAAAGTTTTATGGTATGTCTGTACAAATATATATCAAACTAATTTATTCATTTTTAAGATTTCCGTATCTTAAAAGGAAAAAGACTGAACCTCATCTGTGCGCCTGTCAGTCTTTCAAGACCCTTTATTTATTATACCTACAAAACTTAAGTTAGTACTCCAATATTTTATATTTATATTCCTATTAAAAAATATGTTTAATATTTTTTAGTTTGGCTTTAAACCATAAATTAATCAAAGATACAGTTACCTGTATTAGATGTAATTATTACTAGTATGACATCTAGTCATACTAGTAATAATTACATTACTACAATTTTCATGCTTGCATATCTATGCAAGCTCTAAAATTTTATAATATCGAACAACTTACCAGTAAAATGTAAATTAAAAAATATAGTAATATTCTATAATTTACACACGATGCCGTCTAGTATCAAAATAAGCAGAACTTGTATTATAGGTACTAGGCAATGGATAACTATGTTTTTTTTGTTATTGGAGTAAATTCTATTGAGTTAGATTTAAAGAACTTTGAACCTCATTATTCTCTTCAGTATTATAATTGTTGAGAGGCATCATATATGATAAAGATTTCATACATACTCAATGGTAATTATAAGAACATGTTATTGCACGTGTACACACTTGGCTTAAAAGCGTCTTAGGAAGCATAAGCATTCATTGAATTAACGAGATAATTAGTGGATTCTTATGCTACGTCATGTGCGAAATAATGTCACCTTAGTATATTAATAGCTATAATATAATATTTATTTATCGAAATGTTCTTGTTTTTATTTAATAATTTGTTAAAATATCTCTCAAAATTTTTGATTTAAACATTTAACCATGATTATAAATTTAAATGACGGCTTATGGAAAGTACGTAACGATGGTGATGGTGATGAAAGTGTCTAGTGATAATATTATCTGTTTCAAAGTGTACATTTACTGGCGGACAATCGCGCTATTTTCAAATGGTTGGACATTGAAAGCGTGAAATATTTAGTTTGAATTTAGTTTTAGAGACCGATGTCTAAAACTATACCTATCCATATTAAACCGCAGACAGAACATGCCTAACGTTAGCACATGCCAAACGCTAAAAGCTTGGCACTGGCTACTGAAATAGATCGTTTTATTTATATTCCATTGGCTACACTGTTTTATAACTATGTAACCAATAGATCGATAGAAAGGTGTAAGAGGTAACTGCGGCAAAATCTACTAAGGAAATAAGTATATTGCGGAAGTGACGGAAAATTTTACCAGCGTGATTTAGTAGATCAAATCCTCCTAATATCTCACAGTGTAAAGTATTGATGTCTGACATCAGATGATAAAATCTCTTTAGGTACACAATACCTACTGTAACGACATCAAATTAATGGAATACCACAATAAACTTTCGCCAATAACAAAACTCAAAGAAAATAATAACACAATCACGAAACTACTTACATATAATTTTGTATATCACAATCATCAGAACAATATTACAGTCTAAAATTAAAAGGCAAACGCTTTGATAACACGGCAAATGTAATTATACTGTAGCTTGATGAATGATCTCATAAGTAATAGTTATATTCTCAATTTTGTTGGCAGCAGCCAATCAGGTAATGGTAATCAAGGTTTTAAATGGTATTTAGGTAAAGGCACATTTTCAGCATCAAAAGGCGATGGACAATAAAACATGAATTACGAATTCTTGCACAATTTATTTATTGTGGCTTGCCATAATAAAGGGCGTCCTGTAGCCAGGTGAAGCGATAATATTTGTTGGGCAGCAGGCAGGGACTGCTAGAGGAAAGCTGAAGATCGAGCTCATTGGCGTGCCATAGGAGCGGCCTTCGTCCAGTAGAGGACTGATACAGGCTGATGATGATGCACTATTTGTTAGAATATAATTTTAAGAACCTGCTACGCACTAATCTGTCTTCTTTAAATATATTGTATGGCATGTAACTCGGACTTGAAGATATAGCCATATTTATTTCTGCATTTTGATTGTTTACAACAATTAGGTATACAAGCCAAAATCCTATTCTAGATGATGCCGTAGCATATAATACTTTTCTTCCTATAAAATCTGCACCATATGTATATAATATACGGTGCGGTGATGGAGAGCGTCAAATTCTATTAACAGTAACGTAATAAAAGTGTTACCTGTATTTTATGACAGTATCTATTTTTCCGCTTTCAACGCCCACACTATGCACTCTCGAACGAGGCGAATACAATATAATATGAACAAGTATTTATTATTACCTATAAACGAGTACTAACAATAATTTTCTAAAGTTTTAGATACGACCTGCCCATTTTAACTTTTGAAAAGTATTAGAAAATATATAGTTTGAAGTTTTAGTTTTAGGTGCATTTCATAACTTTGCTGGCGATGTCGTAATCTTTATATATATATTACTAGCCGTTTCCCGCGGTTTCACCCGCGTCCTGAGGGAACTACTTCGCGTACCCGAAAAACCCAAATATCTTACAGTAAAATAGGGGTCTATTGTATCTAAAATAAAATATAGCCTATGTTACTCGCAGATAATGTAGCTTTCTAATGAGGAAAGAATTTTTAAAATCGGTCCAGTAGTTTTTGAGTTTATCCATTACAAACAAAAATAAAAAAATTTCCTCTTTATAATATTAGTGTAGATATTTCTTGTGTGCGTGTGTATGTCACTGAACTCCTCCTAAACGACTGGACCGATTTGGAAATTTTTTGTGTGTGTTCGAGGGGACTTGAGAATGGTTTAGATTCACAATTTAGTCAAAAAAAATTTTTGAGTAATAAAATATGGTGGTACGAAGTTCGCTGGGTCAGCTAGTCTGTATATGAATATGTGAAGCGAATTCTTTTTTATCCCTTTTTACGAGAAATGCTCGAACGGAGGATTATGAAATTTGGCAGCCTTATTGCTTACAATGTGTAAAAGGTGTGCAGAATGCTAATCACTACATAGTATAAAACAAAGTCTGTCTTCTGTCTGTCTGTCCCTATGTATGCTTAAATCTTAAAAACTACGCAACGTATTTCTGTGTTTTTTTAATAGATATAATGATTCAAGAGGAAGGTTTATATGTACACGTATAATTGACGCAGGCGGAGCCGCTGGCGATGTCTAGTTTTTTTATAAAATTTTATACATTTACTGTCTTACTAATAAACATTTACACACTGCTTATAACAGGGTTATAACAAAAACCTTACTAATAAACGCGCTCGAGCTATACACATGTTATAACGGCTGTGTAAGTTGTACGCAATTTTGTACAGCCCTTATACAGTCGGCAGACCTCGTATAACCCACGCATAACCTACAAACTTGTGTTGATTTTCTATAGATATGGATTATTTACATTATTTTGATATTTTTGACGAGATGAATAGGGAAGAACCACCAAAAAAGAAAAAGACTTACAAATCTCGGTATAATCCTTTTATTTTAGAAGGCGATGAGTTTAAAAGTAAATATAGATTTACGAAGGCATATGCAAAAGAAGTGGTAGATTTAATCCGGGGCAAAATTGAACAGAGTGTTAGAGGTGGTGGGTTGTCTGCAGAAGGAAGACAGGAAGTGCAAGATGATGCCGCAGGCAGTCACGGCATGCGTAAACAATCAGTAACAAATATATGCCGTGGAGTTGCTACTGCTCTAGCAAGGAGAGCAGATCAATTTATACATATGCCACGAACTCTTGAAGAAGAAGAGGAAGTCATAGCAGGATTTCGTAATATATGTGGCTTCAAAAATGTAACAGGTGCTGCTATTGATTGCACACATATCAAAATTAAAAATGTCGGTGGTGACAATGCACTATACTATATTAATAGGAAAGGAGTATATTCAATAAACGTGCAAGTTGTATGCGATTCCAGACTATTAATAAGGGACATTGTAGCACACTGGAGGTGAAGTACTCATGATACATATTAGGTGATGCAGGTTATGGACTAACAAGTCCATAACCTGCATCACCTAATAAACGGCCATAAAAATCTCCATTTTCAAATCTTTGCGGTATTCGACTTTATCAAAAAAATCGGGAATCATGAGGCTATTTGTTTACACCTGTACTAAAACCTGCTAATATTAAGGAGGAGGCCTACAACAAACTTCATATACTTATTAGAAACCCATTGGAAATACGCTTTGGTGTGTGGAAACAGATGTTTCGATGTCTTTTACATGGATTTAGTGTGTCAGTGGAAAACGTTAAACTGTATATAGTTGCACAATATTGCAATTAAAATGGGGGAAAATGCAAAAATAATGGACATAAAGGCAGGAGAAAACAGTATTAGTCAAAAGCCACAAGATGTTCAAGATAATGCGAGTGGACAAGTTGCAAGACAATTATTCATTGATGCATTTTTTTAATATACTTAATACTTGATTTCAAAATAAAATACATTTTAGTTATCACCTCTTTTATTATTTTTTTTATAAAAGAGGTCATATAATAAACCACAAACAAAATAAACCACACAGCCAAACTTACGTACGGCAAGAAAAATCACACGATTTGACATTTTAAGAGGCGTTCAAAAGTACAGTATAAAACGTTTAAAAGTGTGTATTAAATTAAGCATTATTTACGATTTTCCAGTTGAATTGAACTTCTATTGATGTTATTTTTGTCACAACTATTTATTAAACATTTTTAGAATCAGTACTAAATAAGTAAAAACATTAAATTAATTTAGTGGTTATCTGATAATATTAGTTTTCAGAACATTTCTGACAATATTGCCAGTGATAAGTGTAGTAACTATTAAATAGTTACTCAACGCTTATTCATGGTTTATTGGTCAAGTAGTGTGTAAATAGCTACATAACGCTTAATCAGTGAATAACTATTACGATGATAACGGTGTAAGGAAATTTTATTAGTAAGACAGTAGAAATATATGATTTAAAGGAAAATAAACGTTACCTATACACTCAAACATTTGCCACACACACACACACACGCATGACATGTATACGTATACAGTATTAGCTTTTGCCCGCTGCTACGCTCGCGTAAAATAAACTTTGATAAAATGTTTTGTACGAACTCCCCTACACTCCTCAAGGAACATACATGCTAAATTTCACCTACTTGCGCTCAGAAGTTTCGGCTGTAGTGTGTCTGTCAGTCAGTCAGTCAGTAACGCAAGAATTTTATACATACAGAAGATTAAAGTGATTCCATTGAAAAATAAAGAGTTTTACACAAACTCTGACTTCCTTATCTATCCTCTTAGGGAAAGAATGTCCAAAACAAATGTCTTTGGGTTGGTTACCGTCATTTGACAATCTAATATAAAAATAATGAAGTTAATCCCTTGAAGTACTCAAAAGGCTTCATACAAATTTTGACTCCCTTTTTTATTGCCATAGGGAAAGAAATTCCAAAATTATTTTCTAAGTGTTCACTAACATCATTTGAGGTAAAAATGTCCAAATTTTAAAGTATATCCATTGAAGAAGTTAAAAGTTTCATACAAATTCAGACAACATGTTTTACCCCTTTAAGGGAGGAATTTCCAAAAATCCTCTCTTAGTGCGCTCCTACAATCCTCAAGGAACATACATGGCAAAGTGGCCCAGTAGTTTCGGCTGCAGCGTGTCTGTCAGTAAGTCAGTAACGCAAGGATTTTATATATACAGATTACTCCACTTTCAAACGGGTAAGTTTTTTTTTTGTGTAAGTATAAAATCTAATAGGCAGAATAGGATTTCTGCCTATTAGATTTTATATTTGACATTCAATTTACCTCGGCATATCTATATTTACCAATTAAATTATATAAATATTTATATAATGAACCTTGAATACAATTCTGCACCTAGTATTGACAATATACCTACACTAGTATTTAAAAGTGCTAAAGACATTTTGATTCCCTCTCTCATCTCCTTGTGTAACTTATCTTTAAAGACGGTCATTTTTCCGGATATTTTAAAAAAGGCCTTGGTACCTAGTTCACAAAGGAGGTGAAAAGAACAATGTTGGAAATTACAGGCCAATATCAGTGCTGACCGTAATGTCCAAGATTCTTGAAAAATACTAAATACTAGACTTGCAAGATTCTTGACTCAGCATAACATAATTACCAAGAACCAGTATGGGTTCGTCAAAGGAAAATCTACGGAGGATGCCGCCTTGAATCTAACTGAAAGTATTGTTAAGCGACTTGATAACTCAGAAAAAGTAATAGGTGTATTCCTTGATATTCCAAAAGCTTTCTATACCGTATCGGTCCACTTACTAATTGAAAAACTGGAATTTATAGGTATTGGTGGCATTGCATTTGATATCTTTCGCTCATACTTGACAAATCGTTCCACACTGGTGTTAAAGTAGGTAACTGTATCAGTTCACATGTACCTCTTACCTTTGGAGTTCCTCAAGGTAGCGTTTTGGGTCCCACACTCTTCTTAGTGTATGTAAATTCGTTGTGTACTAAAAAAGTATACAAGTGTAATATTATCACCTATGCAGATGATACGGCGCTTATTGTACACGGAAGAAACTGGGAAGAAACACGGAAAAGACGCTTACTGAGGTCATGAGTTGGCTTCATGACAATCTTCTAACCCTGAACGTTACAAAAACGAGATATATAACTTTCGCCCATCGCATGAATGCCCAACCACCTAACGAAGTTCAAGTAAGAGCTTGTGCTGTACCAGTCCAATGTCATTGCTCTAATCTAGAACATAGTACCTCCTTAAAATATCTTGGTCTTATAATAGATAGCACGTTAAGTTGGACAGAACATATAAATTCCGTAACGGGAAAAATCAGAAAGTTAATAACGGTCTTTACAAAACTTAGGAATTCGGCAGAAATAACAACGTTGTTATGTGTCTACTACGCCAGGCCGGGCGCACTTCGCATTTTAGGTACAAACTTACAAGTACCTCGGCCGACCACGTCGACGTGGTTGGATTTAGTAGGTTGCCGCGCGCCGCTCACATTAGACGTCACGCAACGAGTGCGACCGCTCCGTATTCTCACGCGCCGTGTTCATACACTGTTCAAATTATAAACTTAAACGCCTTTAACAACAAAAATGTATCATCACAAGTCTAATGCAAAGTATTGCTTAATTAACTGTGTGTCGAAAGCGACTTGAAAATTTGATTTTATTTATATTACGAGAGCAACTTGAAAATTTGATTTTTTGTTTGTTGAGATATCTCAACGATTATGGTGTCAAATTGAAGATTTAGTTCAAAAACCATTTTATCTGTTTGAATCATGTAAATCGGTCCACGCGTTTAGGAAATAACTAAGAATTTGTATAGTAAAAATGTAAACGACCAGAATTTTTGTGCTTTTGTTCTACTAGCTCCAAAAGTGGGATAGGATACTTATAGAATAATTATTTATTATTAGGTACGTGGTCAAGTAGGTAGATAGACGATGAATAACTATAGTAGCAGCGCCAAGTCGACAACCCTAGCGCGCCACCCCGCGCCAGACAGCGACAGCGTTATGTGTTAGAAAAGAACGGGAACTGTTAGGTTAATATCGCATTAGGCACTGAGTGCTTATGCGAGCTGAATTGAACTTTATTGCTTAGTACCAAGAGTCGTAATTTCAATAAATTGGTTTGAAAAGTGAAGCTTCTGTACGTTAGTACTATTAATTATTCTGTGACTACGCGCTTGCACAGTCTTTTACAATACCGTATCGTAGTGTGGGGTGGAATTGCCAAAACTACTCTGCTTCCTCTGAAACGTGGTACGCATCGAAGGTACTCATGACTTATATACCAAATGTTTTGTTTTAACTGTTCGACAGCTTTTTGTTCGGTCAACCATACTCCCGAAGCACATGACTACTAAATTTAAACCCATCACTAAGCGTAACAAAACGAGGATATGCCCGGTCGCGTCACACAAAACTGCTCTTGCTAGAGCTCAATATTACGTAAATAGCCATCATTTGTATAACATATGTAATAAACAAAATAATATTTACCACCTACTGTTACATAAATGTAAGCTAATTATATCCCACTGGCGCCAAAAATTCAATTACGAAGAAACAGAGGAAATCCTTACTAGTCACACATTTTCATACAATCACTTGCACACATTAACACACACGCACACACACACACACACACACGAACACACTCCCATACACACGAACACACTCACACACACACTAATTCACAAACACTCAGTCTGAGTGTTGTTTAAGGAACTTCTAATAGTATAAATTCTATTTCATTATTTTAATTATATTGATTTGTTAGTAAGTTTATTTATACGTACATACATATGCTCACGCCCTTTTTCACGTCGGGGTAGGCAGAGACAACAGATCTTTTGCTCATACACCTCTGCCATATATATTTGATTCTTCAATCTTTCTTCACTCATTCGCTTCACATGTCCAAACCATTTCAGCATTCCTTTCTCAGTCCTTGTCAGGACATCTTCTTTCAGGCCACATCGCTCTCGTATTACTGCATTCGGAATTCTGTCAATCAGTCTCACCCCACACATACTACGCAGTGGTCGCATCTCAACTGCGTTAATTTTGCTTTCATGCTTTTTCTGCCACACCCAACACTCACTTCCATACATCAAGGTGGGCACCAGCACTCCATTATGAACCGCCAGTTGCGCCTTTTTAGGCACGGTTTGGCCGTTCATAAAGGCATGCAGCGCTTCATTCACACTGTGCCCCGCATTCACTCTCCTTTCAATATCACCTTCACATTCTTCCATCTCTTGTAAACATGCTTCCCAAATATACAAATCTTTCAACTTGTTCCACATTTTCATCTTCAATCGTAATATTACACTCAGTCAAACTTTCATCCTTCTCAAACACCATCACTTTCGTCTTTCTTCTTTAGTTTATTTATATAGCCGCTTAAACAAACAAAGAATATTGTAAAAATAGTACCAGCATTTTCTTGTTTTTGCACAGGGTGGAAGGCGCTGACGGACTGTACAGCCGTCAATGGTGATCTCTTATAGTCTAATACATTTGTATGTTATAATACCTAATTACATACCTACATAAAATAAGAGCAATTTGTAAATAATTTAAGAGAAAATAAACTTATTATTATTATATTCATACACGTACACTGTATTTTGTACACTGTCATTATAAATTTCTGATAAAGTGTAAAATCACATACCTTATGGATATCGGTAGAAAAAAAGAAAATTTTATTGCACTGTCAAAAAAGGTTACAATACCGCGCGCGGGAAATAATAGAATCTATACACAAGTAGGTGAGAGGGGGAATGCAAATGTCTTTAGCACTTTTGAATACTAGTGTAGGTATATTGTCAATACCAGGTGCAGAATTGTTTTAAGGTTCATAATATAAATATATAATTTAATTGGTAAATATAGATATGCCGAGGTAAATTTAATGTCAAATATAAAATCTAATAGGCAGAATAGGATAAAACTTAAAAAAAAAAATCTTACCCGTTTGAAAGTGGAGTAATCTGTATATATAAAATCCTTGCGTTACTGACTGACTGACAGACACGCTGCAACCGAAAATACTGGGCGAAAGTAGGTGAAATTTGCCATGTATGTTCCTTGAGGATTGTAGGAGCGCACAAAGAGAGGATTTTTGGAAATTCCTCCCTTAAAGGGGTAAAACATATTGTCTGAGTTTGTATAAAACTTTTAACTTCTTCAATGGATTTACTTTAAAATTTGGATATTGTTACCTCAAATGATGTTAGTGAACACTTGAAAATCTTTTTGGAATTTCTTACCCTATGGAGATAAAAAAGGGAGTCAAAATTTGTATGAAGCCTTTTGAGTACTTCAAGGGATTAACTTCATACTTTCTATATTGCATCCTCAAATAACAGTAAGAGGGTAGAAAAGGAAGTCAGAGTTTGTGTAAAACTCTTTATTTTTCAATGGAATCACTTTAATATTCTGTATATATAAAATCCTTCCGTTACTGACTGACTGACAGACACGCCACAGCCGAAACTTCTGGGCGCAGGTAGGTGAAATTTGGCATGTCTGTTCCTTGACGAGCGTAGAGGAGTTCGTACAAAACATTTTATCAAAGCTTATTTTACGCGAGCGTAGCAGTGGGCAAAAGCTAGTACTGTATACGTATACATGTCATGCGTGTGTGTGTGTGTGTGGCAAATCTTAGAGTGTATAGGTAACGTTTATTTTCCTTAAAATCATATATTACTAATGTATTTTTTATAAAAAACTAGACATCGCCAGCGGCTCCGCCCGCGTCATTTATACGTCACAATATTATACAACTTAGTCAAAAAAAAAAACTAGAGAAATAAAATATGGTGGTACGAAGTTCGCCCCGTCAGCTAGTCTGTATATAAATACGTGAAGCTAAATTTTTTGATCCCTTTTTACGAGAAATGCGCGAACGGAGGATTATGAAATTTGGCACCCCTATTGCTTACAGGTAGAAGGTGTGCAGAATGCTAATCACTACATAGTATAAAACAAAGTCTGTCTTCTGTCTATCTGTCCCTATATATGCTATCATAAAAACTACGCAACGTATTTCTATGCGTTTTATTTTAATAGATATAATGATTCAAGAGGAAGGTTTATACGTACTGCACCGTATGCGGCTGACAGCACTTCGATTTTATGTAAAACCCCACCAAGTCAACTCACTAGATTGCGGCTATATTTGTATGTTGGCTCCGTTGCGACCAGCCGGATGCGGCGCGCCGCATTGCGACCAGCCGCTAGGGCGTTCAGGCTCTTAAATACGATTACGGCTGACTGCAATAGAGGGAAGATGCAGTAAGCCCCGTACGGAGTGAAGTTGACCGGCCAACCGCATGTGGCGCGCCGCATTGCTGCCAACTGCTAGCACATGAGTAGATAAATGGAACAGAGACACAGCTTCATACAAAAACGCGAATCGGTTGCACTACTACGAGCACGCGGCTTATGTGTGCGTGACCACTGGCCGCTTGTCGTGTACGCGGCGAGAGTGGAAAGAACCGGTTTACGTAGGCACAGGCAGTTGACAATCTTAGGGTTATTACGACGCACGTTGTTTGTTTTGTACGTTGCAAGTTTTAATATTTTAATGTAAAAAAGTGGTGTTTTATTATTAATAATGGTTGTTTATTGTACTGTGTGTATGAATAATACTAGATGAAATAATTAAATCATTATAAAGATTTTAACAATGGTAACGTACAATTGGGTTTTTTAATTAGGTATAACTCCTGATAATTTTGTCGCATTTTTTTAATTGCTCGAGCAAAAGTTTCACGAATATTTCGATCTTGAAATAAATATTGTCAATGTTGGCAACGAAATACTTAACAAGTCATTAGTTGTGAAATTGTGTAAAAGCAATTAATGTCTACAAAACCAATGACTATCAGAAAGTGATCAGCCATCGATAGGGATTACAAAAAACATGTGCATGCGATTTTCGACCTTATTGACGTAACTCAGAATTTATAATTATAATAACGTATCAATGTCAGAAAGCAAGAAAATACCAAAAAAACGTCTGTCATGAATTGTCAATAAGGTCGAAAATCGCATGCACCTGTTTTTTATAAGCCCTATCGATGGTTGATCATTTTAAAGTAATTTGTTTTGTAGACGTTCATTTGTCTTACACAATTTCTTATTAAACTTATTTTAGATACCTATCCCCGTGGTAAAACTAGTGGCCATAATAGCTAAAGGAGATTCCTATGTTTATTAGCAAAATAGATCATATTACCAGAAAATATTCAACACTATTAGTGGTATCGTTGGGAATGTCAAATAAATCACGTCGTCACGTCGTGTCCTTGGTAACAAATGTATATTTTTATTCCGTGCTTTTAAAAGTTTCAGGTGCATGCCTTTTTTGGTTCCACTCGCTATTTTATTTACAACGTTTATTACAAGAACGTTATCTGCCGTATAGCGAATCCGTCAAGTACAAGAATCTGTCCAATCCAGAATCTGTCGTATACCGAACAAGCGATTTGTCTTAACCTATTGTGACAACCCTACCAAAATAGGTAACAAATTTACAAGCTCTTAAGAAGCTGTCTCTCTGTTCGGTTTATTTACTCATGTGCTGCTAGTGCGATCGTTATGAAAGAAAGTAGGTAGGTACTTTCTAATTACTTCACGTGTGACGTTTCAAAATCAGTAAATATGGCTGCGATTAATTTCCTAAGATGTCTGAACTATTTTCACAATTATTTAGTCTTAGACTGTTACGTTATTTTATAAAAATAATATGATGGTATGGTTCCTTTCATGTTGGTTATTGTTATTTATAATAATCAGTTGGAAGAACAAAGGATTTGAGAGACAACGCATAAAGAGGTAGCTTAATAATGACGTATACTAAGCCAATTGATACATTTCTTGCATAATTATAGTCATGAACTATTGTATTAGTACAGCTTTAGAGAGTGTATACACCTCTATAGACATATTCTCTATTCAGGAAATCATAGATCTACACTAAACACTAAATTTGAAAGCTTGTTTGATATAGCCGGCTCAATGCAATACTGCTCAATACATTTCTGTAACAAAGAGAAGCAGGGCAAGTTGGGCCAAACTCAAGCTATGTTTATGTATGTAATGTATATTTAAATATGTTTATTTCCATAAAAAAATTTAAATTTTTTTGGACACGTCAGAAAGTCATACGTCAAGAGCATTGAAAAAAATGCCTGTTCAGAAAGTAGAGCCTTATGAGAAGAATCAGGCAAGAAACTCCAGGCCACTCTTTTCTTCGTCTTAATTCTATACAATTTAAAAACTTAGTACCTAACTACATTGAATTTTTTCATAGGTATACGAGCTGGTGTGTCTATAATGTTGTTGTCAATTAATAAGGTTTTAATAATAATATCAAAGTACTAAACTAGCGTAATATAGACACAATAATTCACCCTCACATGAAACTTAACAATAATCAGACGTTCCTCGAGCGTACGCTCGGCGTCCGTTTGGCGTGCGCCCGGCGTTCACTTTGTACTACAGAGTGAACGCCGAGCGCACGCCGCCGGCCGTACGCTCGAGGAACGCTGTCGCCCAATGTGAGGGAGGCCTTAGTTCGGTATATGGCACTATCATATTATATGGATTCTGAATATGATATCATCCACGCACAGGTGAACTGTTCAGTTTTCTATAGTCCACCTAAAATCAATAATAATATATGATAAAATAAATTGATTTAAAATAATATACTATGATTTTTCGTTTGTCAGTACTGAAAATTTAAATTCGTTGACATTCGGCATGAACTTGACTTGCCTAACTATCGACGGAACTTTTGGTATGATACTGAACTATAAACTTAAAAAATAAATAATTTATGACGCCATTTAAAATAGAAAATCTACTTCTAAATAAATTGTGTTTCTATGTAAAAGTGCATCCTTACTTATTTACCTATCGGACGGATCGCGGCAATTTGTGTCAACTGCGATTCTCGTGGGTAGGCCCTAAACGCCTATAGGAGAGAGTCGCAGACACTGTCAGCCTTACTGCCTGACTCAAGACGCGGAGGCTGAGATCGTTATTTGGGTTTCCACCGTGAAGACAAAAAACATCCACTAGAAAGACTTGCTGAATATTTTATTATTTTATTTTATTTAATTATTTTATTTCTTAGTTAAATTTTCGCAGTTTAATTATTTTATTTCTCAGTTCCAGGCCTATAAGTATGATATAATTATGTTACCTTTAACAGTTAATAAATACGTAACCATAACTTATGACAACATGCGTGACGATAAAATAATATTTAAATCTAAATTAAAATGGTGTCAGAACAATAAAGTGCAACTGCCAATGGATTCTTTAGCGCCACGCCATAGTGATAAAGATTTTCATGGTGTTTTGAAACTAACAGGTAAGCAATGTACTTAGAATAGCTTCCCAGTGAGCGTGAATGGTGTTTGTGATCATGGCGACATAGCCAACTTGTTTAAAAATATATTTAATGTTAAGCCCCCAACAACCAGTATGCTACAGGCTCATCTGCCCAGTGCTGAGTGCGTCAGGTCCGATACCGATAAGATTTACTTTTTATCAATAGATGTAGCTGCGGCAATACAAGGTATGAAAAAGGGAAAATCACCCAGGCACAACTGCCTCAGCATACAGCATTTGAGGTTTGCGGGTTGTCACCTGCCGCATGTTTTAGTGCTATTGTTTAATTTTTGTTTCGGTCACTCGTACATCCCTGATGATCTTATGAAAACGGTCGTCGTACCAATTATAAAAAATAAAACTGGTGATGCCTCTGATGGATCCAATTATAGGTCATAGACCTATAATTGGACCCATCAGAGGCATCACCAGTTTTACAATTGCAGCTAAGGAGATAGCTACTTAGCTACAATAATTGTAGCGAAGAGGCTGGACTGCTTGCTTGATAAACATCTTTATGGCCATGTAAAACTACACGACGCACAGTTTGGTTTTCAGCCCAAACTAACAACTGAGACTGCCATTTTGTGTCTCAAGCATGCAGTTCAGTACTATACCTGAAGAAATACTCCTGTATACGCCTGTTTTTTGGACCTGTTGAGACGTTTCGCTCTCAGGTAGATAGTCGGGGTTCTAATAGAAACACTGCTTAGAAGGAACAGGTTTTTTATTATGTCTCACTACCGCTTACATACAGTATGACCGACTAGGTAAGCACTGGCCTAGAAGCTGGAGTGTAGACTCCTGCTGCTCTCCAACGCTCGCAGGGTAGACTGCTCGTAGGGTGACCAGTGACCTGGCTGAAGTGCACGCTGGGTAGGCAGCTCGGTGGTCAAGGTGTAGACTGAGTGGTAGGCTCAGGCGGTGCAGCTGATGTAGGCTGAGCGGTAGGGCTCAGGCGTAGGCTGGTGCAGTCAAGCGTTAGTGGCCTGGCTGTAGGAAGCTAGTAGGTAGGAGCTGATGCGTAGGCAGCGTCTGAGAGAAGCACGGCGCCAGCAGCTCGTAGGTCGCAGCTTACAGCAACCCGTAGGGAGAACTGGAAAGTAGCATAGAGTATACACAATAACCGGTCAGGAACAGGCTGTCCCTAGATCAGCTGTTATGCTTAGGAGAGACAGATACTACAGACAGAACATATAGGCACACAGACAACTAGAATATGCTTACCCCCAGCGGGACAGTAGATACAGAAGTAGAAGGCAGAACAATTATGTAGTGGTAGTGGCAGCGCAGCGACGTCTAGGGAAAGTGACCGATTTAGATCGCGCACCCATCTTATATAGGCATAGACCGATGACTCACAGACTGCCTGTGCCCGGTCCCTTACCTTATATGGTAATAATTCCTAGCAAAGCGCTCTGCGGACTAGGCTAGCTCCACCCACTGCGTTAAGCGCCTGTAGATATTATAACGCAATACGGAGTATTACGTTACACTGTCAAAGGCATTCGATCTTGTGTCATATGATATCCTATGGGACAAACTATTGACAGAGACACCTGTACCGACGGAGCTTATACATCTGTTTAAATATTGGTACAGTAAGCATATAAATATTGTTAGATGGGCAGGCTCATATTCTGATGATTATAAGTTAGATTATGGTGTCAGGCAGGGAGGTATTACATCACCCAAATTGTTTTATCTACATATAGGTATATAAACCAGCTGATCGTTAAACTCAGTAAGACCAACGTCGGCTGTTCCATTCAAGGGCAGATGTTTAATAACTTCAGTTATGCGGATGACATGGTCTTGCTGAGTCCATCAATCAGTGGCCTGAACAAATTGGTTAAAGTATGTAAATCATATGCCGCAGCCCATGGACTTAGGTATAATACAAATAAAACTGTTCTAATGCTTTTTAACCTTTGGCATACAAGGTGAAAAAAAACCCTTACCACGTGGGGTTAAAATAACCCCGTAGTAAATATCTACGTATTAAGGGTATTATTTAAATACAACGGCTTACAAAGGGTTTTTGGCTTAATAATTTATACAGTTAAAATTAAAACTCAATATAATTCAGAAAATAAACTTTAGTCATAAAAAACATAAACAAAATGCAAAATTACTCCTAAAATTCAACGATTTTTCTTAAATCTAAGAATAAACAACATATGCTTTTATATTTCTAATAACTTTTAGTCTAAGTCAATAACATAAAACTAGACATATTTAACATTATAAAAAAAAAGAAATAACGAAGATCGTCTATACTAGCGAATTCATTCGTCACCTAAATCAATACAATTTTGGCTCATCAGATTTTTGTGTTCCTTACGTAATAATAATAATAAAAATAATAATAACGTCTCTTGCTACTCGTGGAAACACAATGGAAAACTATAATACTACACGTAGATATAATCTTAGATCGCTGCCTGGGGATCGCCGGGGATCACATATTGTTACAACCAGCAGCAATACTCGTAGTTATACAGACTAATTAGAGAATTTTCACCCCAAGCTCTCTCTTTTTGTCACCAATCTCTTCACCTAGATCACACCAATCTCAATTACAAAGGAGTAGCTTATCATCAAAATCATCATCTTCATCACCACTTGCAGTAGATGTTGTCCAAGAAGCAGTTATTGCTAATATATTTGGACCCATTACTGTCAAAATGCGCGCAAGATGTAAATGGACCATTGAAATGAATACGTTCATATGGCGCACATACCTCATCATGACCAATCTGGAAACACGAACACGAAGATACTTACATCCGTTACACCAAGCTTTTATAGAAAATTACCCTGAAATGAATGCTTCAAAACAAAATATAGGAGATCAACGTAGAGCAATTATTGACAGTTAATTGCTTCCCACAGCTACACTTAATGAAATTTAAGACGAAGTGGTCAGGTATTGAGAACAGAATGAAACGCCTCTGATTACACCCACACAATCTACACAGAGAATGAGATGGTCGAATGAAATAAACGAGACAATCCTTCGTATATATCACGAAATAACAGAAATCGAAACTAACACAACAGCATACAGGAAAAATCTTTATGAAAAATTCATTCAAACTTATCCACACTTATCTCATTTATCCGAACAGAGAATTTCTGATCAAAGGAGGGCTATAATTAATAACAAAATGATACCTGACATCAGAATCAAAGAAATTAAAAATAATGTACAAAGTCACATGCAAACATCTGGCAAAGTGACAACATATCATATTGACAATAGTCCACAACCAATAATCACAACAACAAACAGTTAAATTTTGAAACTATTGACGTACTCGTAACTCAAAACTTACTCACTAATACAGAATAACAACTACACACTGACGTCACAAACACTATCCACACAGAAAGTTACCACGATATTGATCAACACTTTGATTTAGCACTTAACATACTCATTAACACAAATCCTACAACAAGACCATACCTTCCTAAACAAAAACCATCTAGAAAATTAGCTTCAATAGTAGAATATAGTAATAAAACTATATTACCAATTTTTTTTAAATACAGATCTAGGTTTTGCAACTTTCCAAACTATTTTATATTCAGCAGCATACACAGCGTGGTGTGTAATGGGCCCAAAATTACTTTAAACGCAAGAACCCCTAGGATCTAAACCACCATGGCCGAGAAGATTGGAAAATAAAATAGAAAAGTTTCGATCCGAAATAGCTCGGCTGATGCAGTAAAATAATGGCAATAAAAGTAACCGTATCATTGTACAAGTAGAAGCGATTAAAAATAAATATCAAAGGCACGCACAGTACGAAAGCCAAAATTCAGAAATAGCCCACTTTATAGATACACTCAAACAAAAGTTAAATGCACCAGCCAGTACACTAAAACGATATATTATATGTACAAAACGGAAAACACAAAATGCCCAATTCTCTAACAATGAAAGAACACCGCTCAGAGGCAAACCGAGAGCACATGTGAAAGATTCCTACCATTTTGTCAGTGAAATCAAACACCTACATCTCTCTGACAAGGAAAATATGGTTAGTTTTGATATACAGTAATTTTTCACGTGCATACCAGTACATGACTGTGTAGAAATTACTAGAAGGAAGCTGACAGAAAACAACATGCCTGAGGAATATGCAGAAATACTCAAACACTGCCTGACAACGGGCTATCTGTTATGGGACAAGAAATACTACATACAAGTAGACGGTGTAGCAATGGGCTCTCCAGTATCGCCTGTTGTCGCTGACATCTTCATGGAGGACTTCGAGGCGCGAGCCCTGCAGACTGCCACCATCACACCGAGGTTCTGCAAGCGGTATGTAGACGACACTTTCACAATTTTACCAACAGATAGTGTTAATGCTTTCCTAAACCATCTTAATTCTATTAATAACCAAATACAATTCACAATGGAATTAGAGGCAAACAATTCTTTAGCTTTCTTAGATGTACTTGTCATCAGGAATAAAAACAACTCCTTAAGCCATACTGTGTATAGGAAAAAGACCCATACAAATAGGTACTTAAACGGTGAATCTCACCACCATCCTAAACAGTTAGCTACTGTAGGAATGTCTCTGTTTCAGAGAGCCCGCGGGATCTGTGACAAGAAACACCTGGACGCTGAGCTTCAACATGTCAGGCAAGTTCTGCAAGACAACAAGCTCCGACCGCCGCGCCACTGTCACAGATCCCAGAAGAAAGAAAAACCAGCCACAGTAGAAAGACAACCTGCTGTCCTCCCATACATCAAGGGCGTGACCGACAAAATTGGCTACATATTGAAGCGAGCTTCTATCAAAACTTACTATAAGCCGCCAACGAAGATCAGTCAATTATTACCATCTGTCAAGTGTCAGTTACCCTTGCAAGAGGCCGGTGTCTACAAAATTGACTGTGAATGTGGGCTCTCATACATTGGACAAACCAAGAGAAGCATAGGCATTCGACTCAAAGAACATATAGCTGACATAAAACATAAACGCTCAACAAAGTCTGCTGTGTGTGAACATGTGGAACAAGGATCCAAACACTACCTGCGATTTGATGAACCACAGATACTCGCAAAAGAACACCGTTTTCTTTCAAGGATGATACGAGAGGCTATTGAAATTAAAAAACACCCTAATTTCAATAGGGAAGATGGTTGGAATGTTCCTCCAGCTTGGGACCCTGTCATAAGGCTAATGAAACCCAAGAAGGACAAAGTCACCAGAAGACCTAAGGACACTGTGAGCTCATTCTGCGTAAATAGTAACACCAGTAGATGAAAAATGTTCGGGTACTTTGAGATAACTTATACATTCAAGAAAAAGACAATTATCACCTCAGTCTGCCGTGAACATGAATTCTGTAAAGAATTCGAAACGTCGGCTAGTAATAAATTAAAAATATAGTTTCTAGATCATTAGTTTCAAATGTAATAACTTAGTGAAACCAATACATCGCGATAAAATCCGTAAACTGTGGTTTAATTTCAATGTGTAACATTCGCGTAAACCCAAGAAGATACAATGAAAGAAATTTCTACAGAGGGCTTACTACATCCAATAGGCAGGCTATAAACACACAAGAAGAAGAATTTCCCTCAATGGACAATCTGCAAGAATACTGGTCTAATATTTGGGAAATCCCATTGCACCACAATGAGAATGCTGACTGGGCCAATTTTATTAAAGAAACTACTAACCATATCCCATAAATGGTATTCGAGCACATTACATTAGACACATTCGTAACTGTAATTAAAAGAACACACAATTGGAAATCACCTGGAAGTGATAACATACACAACTACTGGTACAAAAAATTTACTTATATTCACCCATATCTACATAATCGCATCAACTCATTTATACAAACACCTTTTATTACGCCAAATTATATTACTCATGGAGTAACATACATTTTACCAAAAGAAAATAACACAACAGATCCCTCAAAATACCAACTCATTACCCGCTTGACCTCTAGCGCCAATTCGCAGAATTCGCCCGACCGCTCACGTTCTAAAAAAAATGTCGCGCCGCCGCTCGCCAGATGGGTGCGCTAACATAAACATTTATTGTTGATAAGTTGGTTACATGAGTAAGTTGAAGTGACGTTTTTGTTCAATCTTATGAATGACTCGTTCAAGTCGTATGAATTCTTTGTTAACATTTAGTTTCTAATTTATTATACTTAGCAGCGAAAATTGACTATGGTTGAAAAAAACACTTTGTGTATTTCAAACAGGATTATTTTAAAAAGTAAATCGATGACATGCATATTTTATGAGTTTTCACTCTAGACGGGTTCTATCTACACCGAATTAAATAAAAAAAATATGTATCATAGTATAAAAATATTTAATTACACGCATACGATTAGCACGTAACATTTGCAGACGGTGAATAATTTTTCACCCTGTTTAAAACATGTATTACAACTTTACCCTTTCACGTAAAGTAAAGACTCGCTTCGTATTTTTAGCATGAAGAAATGTTCAATGATTCGAATAGAACAGAGACAAAGGATTTAAAACATTACGTAATAGAAAGAAACAGTAAATTCAGACCGAGTATAGCGCTGTAACCAAAAATGGAAAATAGTCACTTGTGCGCGGTCTACGGAATTTCGAAAATGGGATAATATTCACTTGTGCGCGGTCAAGCGGTTACTTTCCTAAAAACTATATATAAAATATTAAGAGCATGTATAAGCGAAGAAATATACAAACATTTGTCAGATTACGATATAATTTCAGAACAGCAAAAGGGTTGCCGATGGCCGTTGGGGCAGAAAGGTTCTGGAGTGGCGGCCACGTACCGGACGACGCAGCAGAGGTAGGCCCCCCACAAGGTGGACCGACGATCTCGTCAAGATCGCGTGAGGCGGTTGGATGCAGGCGGCTCAAGACCTGTCTGTGTGGGGAACCTTGGAGGAGGCCTATGTCTAGTAGTGGACGTCATTTGGCATGCCTATGACCATGACTATACTTTCTGCAACCTTTTTCATCATCATCATCATATCATGATGATGATGATGAAAAAGGTTGCAGAAAGTATAGTCATGGTTGTAAAGAATAACTCACAATTGATGCAGTGACAATTAATGAAGCATATAAGAAGAGACTTGATATACATACTATGTTTATAGATTATCGCAAAGCTTTTGATTCCGTACCACACAGCTGGCTATTACAAATACTGCAAATTTATAAAATCAACCCTACGATTATAACGTTTCTAAGCTCTTCCATGAAAAACTGGTCAACAGTCTTGAAATTAAATCATTATTCCACTACTGTGACTTCTGAACCGATTTCCATATTACGTGGCACATTTCAAGGAGATGCACCCAGCCCACTATGGTTCTGTCTAGCCCTTAATCTACTCTCTAATCTGCTTAATAATAATAATCTTGGTTATCAGTTAGTTACATCTCAAAGCCAATTTTCTCTTACACATTTGTTATATATGGATGACATAAAACTCTACGCCAATAATAGTGATGATCTTTTCCACCTCGCAGACATTACTTAGCAGTTTTCCGACGACATTTGTATGTGATTTGGTGTTGATAAATGCAAAATCTATCAATAACTAATGGAGAAATCGACAGTAGCAGATATGTTTTAGAGAAAGGAGATATTATTGAAGCCATGGATGATTTAACAGCCTACAAATATTTCGGCTTTCAACAGAATCGATAATTTTTGCAAAAAATACTAAAGCAGACCTCACTAAGATCCGTCTAAATCATCTCATCTTAACTCGAAAACCTTGATAAAATCCATCAACACATACGTTATACCTTTCCTCACATACTCTTTTGGAATAATTAACTGGACACAAACGGATCTTAATAACCTCCGAGTTAAGATCCGTTTGTGTCTAGTTAATTATTCCAAAAGAGTATGTGAGGAATAATAGTCCAGTCCAGTTAATAATCCGGCATCGACTTTGCTGTCGACGCCGGACAGTGCTGCTGTACTACAATTTCAATATTTTAGTTGCTTACTTCTACGGCTTAAATATTTCGACACATACTAAAGTAAGACATTTGACCAAAAATATTTATCGATAAATCATCACTGTTACGAACAACACTCGGTTTCCCAACTTTATGTTTTGTCTACTGTTTGGCTACCACGAGGCTGCTATAAGAGCGTGCTGCTAAACCTATCGATAGCTCTTTCTATCATACTGCATGTGCCATTAGAAAGAAGATATAAATCATAGCAACCGCTGTTGTTAGTTAGTGTTACTTCTATGACTTAAGGTTATATTTCTTTGGTTGTGACAAATAAACTTCTCAAAGATTTTTGACATAATCGATTTAAGGGCGATAGGTCTGTAGTTTTCGAGTTCTTTATTGTCTTTTTT
The DNA here is from genome assembly GCA_944739405.2 of Euclidia mi. Lineage (NCBI taxonomy): Eukaryota > Metazoa > Arthropoda > Insecta > Lepidoptera > Erebidae > Euclidia > Euclidia mi. The sequence goes on along the minus strand of OX123199.2, from coordinate 10,861,149 downwards.
AAATATCGGCTTGATGGCCGATGGAGCAAGCGTCTCCTAGAGTGGAGATCACGTCTCGGCAAGCGTAAGGTAGGGCGGCCCCCGGCTAGGTGGACCGACGACCTGAAAAAGGTGGCTGGGACAGACTGGATGCGGAAGGCTGAGGACCGTGTACTGTGGCGCGTGTTCGGAGAGGCCTATGTCCAGCAGTGGACTGCGATAGGCTGATTGATTGATTGATTGAAATATCAGCTTGATAATGGATAATTTTAGTAAGTCAGGAAACACGCCATGCATTATGAACAAGTTTAAAATGTAACTAATATGCGCACATATCAAATCTCCAACAAATTTTATAACCCTTGTAGAGATTTCATCACTGCCTACACTTTTGGTATTTTTAAGTTTGTTAATGATGTATATCTATTGGTACGCTTGGAGTCATAAACATTGAGTTTTTGCAAGTATCTAAATGTGAGGAAACTTTGTTACCGTCACGTGTATTGCGTATATTGCATTTGAAACAATGGTCCAATTCCTTCCTATCTTTGTTTTTGGAACAAAAAAAAACATAAAAAAATTATGTAACGGGTCTGAATCGTGTTAATAAACGAAAAGAAAGATGAAATACTTTTCTATTTGTCCCGACGTTTCGGCATGGGTTACACTAGCCGTGGTCACGGGATGACTGATGTTCGTCAGCGCTGCCTCCGAGAAGTGCGGGTTTTGAAACCTACCCTCACTTGGTCTTCACAATTATTAACTTTTATATGTTCGGAACTGTCGGTACTTCGACACACAACACTAATGGTATCTTCACACTGGCGCGTAATATCACCTCGTCGGTGTCTACATTTGCTGATGACAGGATTCCAAGATGTAGATAAACGGTAACCATCCTCCCGGTTGAAATTTGCGTGCTTTTTGATTTCAACTGCTTCCCGTGCTATTCTTGAAAAATAGTGACGGTCTGTGGAGAGAAGAAAAAAAACAAAAACAATGTTTGCAATGTCCTTGGTTGCTTTCGTGGCGGATCTATAACCTCTTCATCCAAAAAGTCTTCTAATATCTCAAGAAACATGAGGACTATCTTTTCGTGGCCAATGATTACATGATAGATTTTCTTCAAGTAAAACCGCCGCAATATTATCATCTCGTATCCTATTTACCATCTGAATTAAACTATATCTGTGACAAAAAATAAACTACATAAGTATAATTTAAATTATATTTGAAATAACGGAAAACTTAGAATGCATACATAACTTTTCAGCACCGTCTCATACAACGTGGGGTTTAAAACACCCAGGACTCGCTTTACGCAAGTGCACAAACGAGCACGGTCCGCGTAGCACTGATCCAAAGACAAGAGTCGATGCGGCAACGTTTAACATCCAGCTACTGTGTATTTCAAAGTTATTGCTCGATTACTTCCCATAAATCGACGTATTTTTCTCGAGCTGGGATAAAAAATACCCCACGTTGTATGCCGAAGGTTAAGGTGGGTAATAAAAGTAAACTCAGTTACCTCTATTAAAGTTGATGGGATTCCACTTAACTGGGTTAAGGAATTTAAATACCTGGGTCACTGGGTTGCAGATAATTTATGTGATGACATAGATGTGGAAAGTAAACGTAGGGCATTGTCGGTAAGATGCAATAAGGTGGCTCATAGGTTCGCACGTTGTACTGTACCAGTAAAAATAACGTTGTTCATGTCATTCTGTCAGACCTTTTACTCGTGCAGCCTGTGGGTTACATATACGCAGAAGACCTACAATGCCCTACCAGTATAGTGCAATAACGGCTTTAGGGTACCTACTGTTGGGGCTGCCCCGGTTCTGTAGCGCGTCAGGGATGTTCGCTGATGCACACATAGACGACTTATATGCAATCATGCGCAAAAGAACTGCATCCCTGATGCACCGGGTGCGAGATGCATCAGTACCAAATACTTACGTTTTGTTTATGACCACTGGGTAGTATGCCGGATGCTCTTGACAGGTGTGTTTATGCGGTTGGAGTGTCTCTTCCTTTATACTCGAGCTATACTTGCGCGCTTTTCTGTTCGGAAACGAATGTAACGTGCTTAAGGAGCGAGGTGGCGAAACTGTTGTAGTTTTGTCATCGGGCTGGGCTGGGGTGGAGCTAGTGAAGGGCTGAAAGAAATATAGGCAGACAAAATAAAAAAATGTGTGTATATGTGCATATATATCTATATACATGTGCATATTATTATGTATATATATATGTATGTAAATGTCTCAGTATGTATGGGTGAAGTAATGTTGCAGGTGTATAAATATCTAGTTACATATTATTATAATATATGCACATACCTTTTAATACGTACCTCTTTTCCACTGAATAATTGGGATTTTCGTGGCAACAAACATGTTCTGCTGTTTTTGTGTCTTAGTATAAGTTAACATAGTCTTAATATATACTACTATGTCTTCGTACAGATGCCCGTGGCTATTAATATTTTAAATTGTTCTTTTTGGTCGCGCGGCAGCCATTCTCGGGCAGCGCGAAGGCTGAATGATAGTCGAGTGGTTCTCTCGCAATTCGCCGTTGCATAATCGAACAAGCGAGACGCCACTGTGAGCATAAGCGAGATGCATTACTGGCCAAACCAGCATTCGAAAACCGGTTAGCGTTACTGAAAAACAGCATGCTTGTTTACGCCAAATGCAAGTTTTTATTATTTTAATTATGTTTTTATGTTTATGATGTATGTCTGATATCTGTGATCGTCACCTGGGGTTACCACCTAAGATCAGGGTTGATTTATGGTCTTCGCCATAATCAACATAAGCCTGAGTGGTAGCCTCGTTTTTATAGCATACCTGCTTGTTATTTTGTAGTGTCTGTGTTTATGTAATTATTTAACTGTTGTGTATGTTATAAAAATAAATGCATTTTCTTCTTCTTCTTCTTTAGATAGCACTAATAGTCTCCTAGCCGTTATAGCCGCAGACATGAGCCGCAACTTATGGAAACACTGGATCAAAGTTCAGTAAGTCAGTTGAACGTGCAACTGACTCATGAACTTTGATCCAGTGTTTTTTAATTAATTAATATTGTTGTACTTACTTACTTAATATGTTTTATAAAAACGAAATAAATGATAATTTAATTTAATAATAATTTAATTTAATTTAGATTTACAATTTCACACATATGCAATAGTTTGCTTATATAATACTAGACTTGACGGTGAGTCCTCCTGATGAGATTGGTTGTCGCGACATGTTGCGGTTAAAGTAACATTTCACTCTAAAGCCAAACTATCTCTATAATGCGCTCATAGTGAGACTTGGCTTGCCAGTTGGCACAGTCAAGCAACGCTTGCACAGGTCGCCATATTAATGAGTGACCGTATGTGCCATTTACATCAGAGCGCTGGCGTGTTTCAGAGGGCCCCTATCTGTTGATATTGATTCTTGTCCCAGGACAGAGGCCTTTAGTCGCAAATTGCTCTCGTGTGTTTTTCGGTAAAATTTACTAACTTCTGCGAGAGTACAGAAGGCCAATTCTTGACATTGAAATTATATTTTGAACGAAATGAGATTATATTTTGAATTGACTCAGAATCGGTATTCTGCTAAGCTAATGTCATTATCGTATAATTTGAAATTAACAGTTCGTCGTTGACATATATTTTGACACCTGTCTTGTTTCAATTTATAATTTATTTACAATATCATTCAAATATCAGTTAATTTAGGAGAATACCATTTGTGTCGTCAGTATGACACTAACATTATATTGAAACTGTATTTTGAACAAATTTACTTAGGAGAATTGGGCCTCAGGTATATTTTTTATACAAATTAAACTAAACGCACCCGAACTCTCACTATTACGAGATCAAATGAATTTTAGTGCAGTGTACATCGTACCTGTAATATTCGGGCCGGCGAGCCTGTGGGCAATCGATACGATAGAATCAGAGCTCTACAGGTCAAGTTCAGTTTCATTGATATTACTCAGATAATGATCAATGTAAAATGTATTTATTTGAACAATAGTTCGCCATATAATGGCATATATTGGATTCATAAATGGCCTAACTGTCATGTTTAATATAAATAGCTACACGAAGCAAAAAAGTATATTTGCGAAGAGATGGAAAACTTGTCATCATACCCTGTACTGATTCGTATGGCCAACGTGACATTGTAGTACCTTCTATTTAACCGCAGTAGTACTGGGTACCAAATTGGGAGAGGCTGAAGTCACACAGTGGTGTTAATGTAAAATTAGATACTGCTGATCTGATGAAGATACCTAGAGACTGCATGGTAACAACATATCAGCTGAACAGAGTGTCTTGGGTTCAAACCCAAGGCGTGACTACTGAGTTTTCGAAGTAATCTGCGAATTACATTGTTTATTGCCTCGTGACTCGGACAGCACGTTACGCTACGGTCCCAGCTCTCATGAAGATCTTTGGCAGTCGCTATGAAAAGTTCCTTTTGAAAATACTGACACTGGTCTAAACCATGGAATCTCTTTGGTTGCCGCTAGTATATCTACAGTCGCCCTGTCGAAAAGCGAATATTCTAACAAATCCAAACTGTAACACTGGGAAGTGTACCCGGCTTCCAAGATAAAAGTCTGGGATTCGAATGGTAAGGTTGGCTGGAGCAATGTAATTGATACGTTTATTTTCAAAATACGTTCTTCGTACAGGCATTAGTTCATAATCTGGAAACGAACTTAGAACCTACGCTGCATCGTCATTAACAAGACGAGCACATAAACCACTGCACCAAACATGAGTTAGTCCACGAAAGTCCATTTTTAGGGTTCCGTACCTCGAAATGAAAAAACGGAACCCTTATAGGATCACTTTGATGTCCGTCCGTCTGTCAAGACCCTTTTTCTCAGAAACGCGTGAAGTTATCAAAGTGAAATTTATATCAAATAGTCAAATCTATTGTCCTTTGAAGCTGTGAAATCAAATTTCTAAGCCAACGCAATCAAAAGATACAGCCGCTGCAAATTTCCGCAATTTTTGGAACTCGCAAGGGAATCGAAACCTACAGGGTACTTTCCGTGAACTCAGAATCTTGAAATTTGGTACGAAGCAATGTCTTCTAGCACAGATAAAGGGAAAATCGCGAAAAACGTAAATTTTTTGTTACATCATATCATCAAAATATTTTTAATAATTTTAAAGTTATTACCATTTTGTCATGAAAACGTAGAGGTATTAAATTTAAATTCATATAAAATACTCAAGTTTTATATCTGTAAGCTATAACAAAATCAAACTTCTATGTCAACGCAATACAAATAAACAGCTCTTTAAGCCGCATATTTTCTCACAACTACTCGCAAGGGAATCAAAACCTACAGGGTACTTCCCGTAAACTCAGAATCTTAAAATTTGATATGAAGTAATGTCTTATGTTACAGGTAAAGGAAAAATTGCTAATATTGTAAATTTTTCGTTACATCATATAATAAAAACATTTTAATTTTTTTAAGTTAGGTACTAGCCCTTTCCTTATTAACGCGTAGAGGTATTAAATTGAAATTCAAATCAAATACTCAAGTCTAAAATATTTTTAAGCTGTAACAAAATCAAACTTCTAAGCCAACCCAATCAAAATATGCAGCTATTTATGGCGCAAATTCTCGCAAATTTTCGAAACTCACAAGGGAAACCTACAGGGTACTTCCCGTGAATTCCGAATCATAAAATTTGGTACGAGGCAACTTTTTATAGCACAGATTAAGAAAAAAATATTTATTTATTGGGATCCCTTCTATTTGCATAATGTTCTTTGTCCTAATACACTTCGGCTTAGCGATTTTGGCACAATTTGTTTTGGCATAATAATACTTCGGCATATTTTTTTAGGTATACATTTTATGTTGGCATAATCATCTTAAAGACTAATTTGTTTTTGGCAAAAATTTGATTCGCATAACGTTAGGAGGCCTAATGACTATTAGCATAACGTGAGTAGGCCTAATGACTATTAGCATAACGTTAGTAGGCCTAATGACTATTAGCATAATATTTATATAATTATATATTTAACTTGTAAAAAATGTATATGCTGTGCAACAAAAGTTTGTGACAGAACCGAATTGCTACAAAACCGACTCCACGTAGTCTTGTTTGCCCTACCCCTAGAGTGTTATTTAAAATCGCGTAGGCGCGTAAGGGCGAGGCGGCCCGCGGGCTGTGGAGCAGGCGGCTGAGGCTGGCCGGCCAAGCCGGCCAGCAAGCCGAAGCTGCGGTGGCGAGCGAAAGCTGTCTGCGACGATTAGCACGCGTGGGGCCGCCGGGGACCCGCAGCGCCGTAGCCGTGACAGAAGCCCTGCCTGCTGCATGTTGCATGCTCGCTTGAATGCTGCATGCTGCATGCTTGCTTGCATGCTGCATGCTTGCTTGCATGCTGCATGCTTGCTTGTTTGCTGCATGCTTGCTTGCATGCTGTATGCTTGCTTGCTTCATGCTTCCTACAGCGAAACATATGCCAAAGATACATTGCCAAAGTTATTATATCCAATTTGTATTGTATTGTAATCATTATGCGTAAATAAATTTATGCTTTAGGATTTTATGCTTAAAGATTTTATGCTTTAGGATATTATGCTTAAAAAAGTTATGCTTTAGAACATTATGCTTAATAAATTTATGCTTTAGAATAATATGCTTAATCATTATTATGGTTAGAGAAATTATGCTTAAGAAATTATGCGTAAGCTTTTATGCGTAATTATATTATGCGAAAATATAATTATGCCAAACAAAATTATGCTAAGTTATTAGGTCTTAAAATTTTATGCAAATGGATAGGGAACCTTATTTAATACATAATGTATCCAAAAATGTAAATTCTAGATACATTATGTAATAAAAACATTTTTTTTAATTTTAAAATTAGTACTTCTTCCCTCATGAACGCGAAGAGTTATTAAATTGAAATTCATATGAAATACTCAAGTCTATAACACCGTTAAGCTGTAATAAAATCAAATTTCTATGTCAACGCAATGAACAGAAAGAGCAATTTAAGCAAATTTGCAAACTCGCAACTACTCGCAAGGGAATCAAAACCTACAGGGTACTTCCCGTAAACTCAGAATCTTGAAATTTGGCACGAAGCAACGTCTTATAGCACAAATAAGGAAAAAATTGCGCAAACCGTACATTTTTAGTTACATCATGTAATTAAAATATTTTTAATAATTTTAAGGGTACTACCCCTTTCCTCATGAACCCGTAGAGGTATAAAATTGAAAATCATATCAAATGTTTAAGCAAGGGTACTTCCAGTCGAGCTAAAATCTTGAAATTTGGCATAAAACAACGTTTTACAGCACATAGGAAAAATTTTGTAAAGCTTAAATTTTTAATTACATCACATATTTTTCAAAATAATTATATATAAAATAATTATATATCCTACAAGTTTGTACGGAACCCTCAGTGCGTAAGTCCGACTCGCTCTTGACCGGTTTATTCTCATACAGCAATCTTGACTGACCTAGGAAAAGAGGAAATATTTCTGTATGGCAAATCTACTGGACCAACGTAGTAAGGTCCAAAAGTTTCCGGCCTACCCACCTTGTATTAATCAAATATACCAATATAGCATATCATTGAATTGCCAGACTTTTAGTGACCGATCCACAATTAAAAGTATTAGTGTATTTCATTTATGTATAAATTTATAATTCTTTTTAGTCAGAGTGTCGACAGAAAATTCGAAATGGATAAGATTGAGTACTGAGCCGTGATCAATTTTTTTACAAAAGAGAAGAAGACGCCGGCCAAAATCAAACAATGTTTGGTTGCTTTATATGGCCAATCTTCCCCATCGTATTCCACTGTAAAAGAATAATCGAAACAATTTCGTTTAGGAAGACAATCGATTAAAGATGAACCCCGCCCAGGACGTCCTTCCGAGGTCATTACGGATGCAAACATTCAATTTGTCGAACAGAAAGTACTAGAGGATAGGCGGTTAAAGGCGAAGGAATTAGCAATTATGTCAGGACTTTCAAAAACAACTTTACTTAGAATCTTACATGAACATTTGGCTATGAATAAGGTCAGCGCAAGGTGGGTCCCAAAACTTCTTTCCTCTGTTCAGAAGCATGAACGTGTGAAGTGCTGTGCTCAATTTATATCCCTTTGTGAAGGCCGACAGAAAGAAGTTTTGGATTCAATTGTAACAGGGGATGAAACTATGGTCCTTTATCATGATCCCTTATTCAAAAAGGAATCGATGGAGTGGCGTCGTCCCAGCTCACCGCGTCCCAGGAAAGCCAAGGTGTCTCAGTCCCGGAAAAAGCCACAATATTTTGGGATTCCGAAGGTATTTTACTGACGGATTTTAAAGAACGCAACACAAGTGTAACAGGCGAGTACTACGGTTCCTAACTACAGCAATTGAGAGATGCTATTATTGTAAAACGTAGGGGGAAACTGTCACGAGGAGTGTTGCTGCTTCATGACAACGCGCCGGTCCACGCGTCCAGTGTTTCCAAGGCTGCCATCAAAGAATGCGGTTTCACTAAGCTTGACCATCCACCCTATAGTCCTGACTTGGCACCTAGTGACTATTATTTGTTTTCAACATTGAAATCTGATTTACGAGGAAAGAAATTTAACACGGATGAAGAAGTGAAGTCTGCGGTTTTGGAACATTTTGAGGACAAAACTTCGGACTATCTTTTACAGGTATTGAAATGTTAATAAGGCGATGTGAAACGTGTATTGAAATAAAAGGAGAGTATATTGAAAAATAATAGAAGTTGTTTCAGATTTATCCTTCATTTTAAAGGTCAAGTCGGAAACTTTTGGACCGTACCTAGTATGTTCACTAATGAGAAATTAACACATGATTGATATTATAAATTCGCAAATTACAGCAATGCCGACAAAAGAAGAGTAATCAAATTTAATTTATGGAGACAGAATATTTATCTAGCTTAGTTGAAAAGCATTACGCAAATGAGAATCAGATTGTGAATTTATTAAAAACAACCCAGAGGGACATGTTGACTTATAAACAATATTGTATTCATAAAAGTATCATACAAGTGTAAAAGATATATTATTATTAAATTCATATTTATACTCCTTACCATTGTTTTGGCGTAATCCCTGTTGCATCTAACGGCCCGGTCACGGCCTACAGCGGCGGGCGGCAGCGGCGAGCGTTTTCGATGTACATGGCGCGTTTACTGTGACGCGGCACGCGGGCGCCTCAGAGTAAACGCGCCAAGTACATAGCCCCTGCCGCGCCACTCGCCGCTGAGACCGATTTCGTGACCAGGCCGTAAGACATTCGCCTTGGAGTCTGAGATGCGCTTTCTAGTTTAACCCGGGTTGACAGAATTGTAGATTTTCCTATTGAATTGCGATTATATTGCTTAAACCAGTGTCAATATTTTTTGACTATCCATAGCGACTGTCACATATTATTAATTTCTTAAATGCTGGGCCTGACGGCAAAACGTGAACGTTCTGTGCCTAATAAACAATTTATTAGGCACAGAACTTCTCAACAATATATAGATTGGCAATATTTTTAAGGAACTACTTCTTTTTAATTTCGATCTTCTGTATATTGTGCTAATCGTCAAAGTCAAACAGGTGCTACCCGCTATCGCCAAGTTGTCATCTTGAGACCATTTGCTATCACAGTATTCTTGCGATTTACGACGGCTGTCCGCCGCGTGACCGCAAATGTTCGTTGCGTGTTTACTCGTGGTAATTAGTTTAACCATCCAGCGTTTATGAGTAAGCTTTGTGCGTCATAAACAGATGGCTGTTTTGGCGCAATAAACAACTTTTTACATTTTCAGTATACACAAGTCCGTCCAATGATGTCCACCTGGGCACCTGACCAGCAAAGAGATTTTACCATGTCTTTTTGAGTGAGCAAGCTGGTCTTGAGACGAGACTATGCAGTAATAAGTGTGCGTGGCAAAAGGCATATTCGCACAAAGACAAGACTACTGGTATCCTTGACGATGAGTGTGCGTAAACCTACAAACTGTTCTACCCACTGTAGAGCGTTAACCTACCTTGGAAGTTACCCCGGAATGCTGGTAACTTTCAAGGAACCCCACGCGTTCGACCTCAAATTTACGCACCGTCTTTACCGGGCATATCGCTCTACGGTGGGTAAAACAGCTGAAGCCGTCTTTAATCGTCGTGGCACCGTGTTATAATATTGTTTTTACAATTCGCCACTGAGCGGCAAAAAACATACAACGGTATTACGAATTTTCGCCTTTTGTTTAATATCAAATATTGACGAATGTAAACCAATTAACCATTTACAAAATCAAATATATTTACCGTTATGCTTCGCTTCATGGCATCGATTCATTGCTGTATGCAAACAACACAAAACACAGACAAACAGTAGATACACATTGTCATCATTTGACGATCATTCGCATCACATTGTGAACTAATTGAATAAAGGATTTTGACCATGAGGGTTACGTTAATCGATGACTTTTGAGATGGAGTCAGAACAAAGTTAGTAGACAGCCTAGCTTGAGTTATCTTCGTAGCAAGAAGCTATCCACTTTCAAGACTCTGTAAAAATCTCATGTAGTAGCCGAATAGAATATCAGTCACAGCTATACTTTAGCATTAAGTATTTATTATTTTGGCTAATATGCACGATCTAAAGAAGCAAATCACGACATAGTGCACGTTATACAAATTTATATGTTTTGCTTTTATTTAAAATAAAAAGCCCATAATTTTTTCTTTTACGTGCTGGAATACTCTTGCACAGGGTTAGCAGAGGAGTGTGCCAGACTTCCACTGGCTAAGCCAACACTGTGTTCCACACTTTGCCTATGGTTAGCATGACGGGATCGATCAATCCTTCACCGCTCTCACAACGCATACACATGGTATAAATCCACTTTCTCAGGTAACCGTTAATCACACGTGGGACACTCAGAAAGTTTTGCGACACTAAAAAAAATGTTCTATTTCCAGTCCGCCGCAAACACCTCGTTTACAGCCTGCTCGAACGCTGAGAGCGCATCATCCGGCGACGAAAATTATATCCCTTTTGCGTATTTCCTTTTCCGTCTTCAACTGGCGATACCGGTCTCGCGAAATCCACACGCTTTTGTTTTACTACGGAATTCTACGATCCCGTGTTCAATTCGCGTCAACTGAGCACGCCTTTGTGATTCGTGACAGAAAAACCGGGGCACACCTGGAGCTGACGCTGGGTGTTTCAGCATGCGAACCGTCAGCGGTGTGGAGCTGAACAGGCGGGCGTCCACCACTCAATATGCTACAGCCGAATCCACAGACAATATTGACAGACTCACTGACAGGACAAGTTCCCCTGTGGAACCATATAGCCCAAGTACCATGTCATATACACCATCAATTCAAACATCACCTTCAATTAGTAGTCATTATAACGAACAGATTAATATAGAACCACACAACAATAATACAGTCATAACCCCAGCTGAAGATGTTTCACAGGGGGCACTAGCCACCTGTCCTGCGACCACTAAAGCTGGCAAACCTAGAGTGCGCATGCAATGGAATGACGAAATTAATACTTTTATCATGCGCACATACTTGTACATAACCAAACTAGAAACAGATATGACTATCTACTGCAAAAATCTTCACGACCAATTTATTCTACAATTCCCACATCTAAAAGTTTCTGCACAAAGAATAGCCGATCAAAGAAGAGTAATTGTTAGAAATAAAATGCTATCCGATGAAATTATAAATAAATTAAAGGAAGAAGTCTCAGAGCAACTTAGAATAGATGAATTAGAAGACAGAAATCACCAATTATTATCAGATACTAATTTACCCACCCCACATGAATATTTTACACCATCAACACCAAGGACACCATCTAATATCCCCCTTTCACAAGTATCATCGAGTTCGATAAGTGATTCGCATATTATATTACACTCCCAGACAAACGCTTCTACTCAGACAGGCGCTCTACCAACTACTCAACATTCAGACACACAACCAACAGAAAACACAATTACCCCTCAAATTACACAAGAAGACTCAATTATATCTGAATTAGAAAATCAGTTACAGACCGCACTTATACAATATACTGGTACTGACCCAACAGCCCGACCTAAATTACCAAAACTAAGAGAATGCAGAAATCTTTACATTTATATAGATATTTTTAACAGACAAATACTAAATAGATTTTTCTCAATTGATTCAAATTTAACTGATATTCACACTTTAATCTACTGTAGCGCACTTGTAATATCTGAGAAATTAGGATATAAAATACGTAGCCCTAACGCTTACACGTCACACAAAACCTACATATCTCAAAAACCTGCATGGCAATTCAGAATTGAAAATGATATAAAAAAATTAAGAGCCGATATAGGCAGATTAACTCAATACATTAATAACAACAGGAGCAGAAGGGTAGTCGCAGCAGTTGAGATAATTTTCAATAGAACCAAAATACACACAATACATGAACGAAATAATATCAGACCAGAGGAATGTTTAGACACATTAAAACAAAAACTAACAGTAAAATCTCAACGATTAGCTAGATATGTTAAATCATTACAAAGAAAGGAAAATAATAAATTATTTATTTCAAATGAAAAAAGATTTTACAGAATGTTTAGGCAAGATAATACACAACTCGAGCGTGAAATCCCGAACCCGGAAGATTTAAGAAACTACTGGACCGATCTCTGGAAGAAACGGCAGGATCATAATGATACAGCTGGATGGATACAAGATGAAGAATGTAGAATGATGAATGTGGAGAGTATGGAGTTCAGTGACATTACAGTAGATGATATAGAGTATACTACTAGAAGAATAAAAAACTGGAAAGCTGCAGGAAGTGATAAGTTACACAACTTTTGGTACAAAAAATTTCACACACTACATAATATTTTAGCAAGAAACATCTCAGACATTATTAAAGGTGAACAAGAAATACCCAAATTTATTACAAAAGGGATTACCTATATGTTACCAAAAAGCAGTGACACTCAAAATCCATCACAATATCGTCCAATCACATGTCTACCAACTATTTACAAACTCATTACATCTTTAATTACATACAAAATCAATAAACACTTAGAATACAATAATATTATGGCTGAAGAACAAAAAGGTTGTAGACAGGGACACCAAGGATGTAAAGAACAATTAGTTATAGACTCTACAATTTTGAAACATGCCCATAACAACAAAAGAAACCTACACATTTCATATATAGATTACAGAAAAGCCTTCGACAGTGTACCTCATTCATGGTTAATTCGAGTCCTTCAGATTTATAAGATCAATCCAACCATAATCAGCTTTCTGAAAAATGCCATGTCCGACTGGAGAACCACATTACATTTATCTAATGGTATAGATACAATCACCACCAGCGAAATCAACATCGGAAATGGCATTTTCCAGGGAGACTCTCTTAGTCCATTATGGTTTTGCCTAGCTTTGAATCCCTTGTCTAATCTTCTCAATAGTACAAGTAGTGGGTATAAATTAAATTCTGACACATTCATTACACATTTAATGTATATGGATGATATTAAACTATTCGCTAGAACTGACAAGTGCTTAAATCTACTTTTAAAAAATACCACTTAATTCAGTGAAGATATAAATATGTCATTTGGGTTAGATAAATGTCGTACACTTCATATACAAAAGGGAAAACTAGCCAACAGACAAATTAACGGTCCAGATACTGACATATTTACATCTATGCAACCATCGGACACTTATAAATATTTAGGAATATACCAGTCAAACATCATTAACCATATACAAATTAAAGACCAGCTTGTATCAGAATACACTAAGCGACTAAATCTAGTACGTAAAAAACAGTTAAACTCGAAAAATTTGTTTAAAGCAATTAACACATTTGCCATACCCGTGTTAACTTATTCGTTTGGATTAATTAAATGGACGCACACCGACATAAATAGACTAGAAATAAAGACAAGAACTACACTGACAAAACATAATTATTCTCACCCTAAAGCAGCAATAGAAAGAATTTCAATTAGTAGGCAAAAAGGTGGTAGGGGACTAATTGACCTAACTATGTTATGGGACGGACAAATTCGAAAACTTAGAGACTTTTTCTATGCCAAAGCCATAAATAGTAAAATTCATGCATCAATTACTGAAATTGATAATAACTATACTCCTTTAAATTTAACCAATAGAGATATAATTTTTAAAAATGTAGAGGAACATAGACAGGAAAAGATTTGTAGATGGCGAACTAAAGAATTACATGGCCGACATCTACACGATTTAGAACAAGTGTATATAGATTCGGACAGTTCAAATAAGTGGCTAAAATTAGGGTCCCTCTTTCCTGAAACTGACTTTCCTGAAACTGAAGGATTTATGCTGGCAATACAAGATCAGGTTATTAATACAAAAAATTACAGCAAATTCATACTTAAAGACCCAAATACACAAAACGATAAATGCAGGAAATGTCACCGCTCACCCGAAACAATCCAACATATCACTGGCGCCTGCCCAACCCTAGCACAAACAGATTATACCCACAGACACAATCAAGTGGCTAATATAGTCCACCAACAACTAGCCATTAAGTTGGAACTCATCACAAAAGCTGTCCCTTACTACCAATACACCCCAAAACCAGTGCTAGAGAACCGTAACCACAAAATATACTTTGACAGAGCAATACTCACAGACAAAACTATACATCCCAATAGACCGGACATAACAGTGATAAATAAACTAAGTAAACTTGTCTATTTAATTGACATAGCAGTACCCAACACCCATAATCTACAGAAAACAATAACAGAAAAAATTCACAAATATACTGAATTAAAAGAGGAATTAACTAGAATCTGACAAATGAACAAAGTATTTATTACGATAACCCGTGCTAGAGAGTACCAGGGGTACGCCCCTGGTACTCTCTAGCACGGGTGTCATACCGAAACACCTTATTCACTATTTACGACAAATCGAACTACCCACCAACCTCTACATTACAATGCAGAAAGCCATACTCAACACTTGCCGTATTGTTCGTAAGTTTTTGCAGGATGAGGCCTTATCGACAAATAATGTCCCAAATGATCTCCACTTGGCATAGACCCGTGGTTTTCATTATATACCGAATTTATTCGAGAATAAACAAATCAAACCACAAATAATAATAATAATAAACCTAGCTCACGAGATTGTTGACATGTGGGATGTGGATTCGGCGATCATTGTGCCGATAGTCGTGTCGGTAAATGGGCTTATCGCCAAGAGCCTCGACCAACACCTAAAGAGGCTCGCACTGGGCAGCTGGATCAAGTCCTTGATGCAGAAGGCAGTTCTTCTCGACACGGCACGCATCGTGAGGAAGTTCCTGTCTCTGAGGCCCTAACCACCGGTGGCTAGGTCCCTGTACCCGACACCGGTGGGTCTCCGTGGTCCCTTTTATATTTTTAAACCTTTTTTTTAAATGTTGTTTATTAATATAAAATTAACTATGTGAAGAGTAATAAATAAAGTGAATAATAATAATAATAATAATAATAATAATAATAATAATAATAATAACTGGCAACACTGAACGTCAACAAACATCATTTCCTTGGATAAATTTTGTATTAATTTATTTTATTATTTCGGAGGCTGTATACTTACTTAAGTAATAACCATATTGTGTATACCTATAAATAATAGCAGAGCAAACTTTTTATAAAACCAAAAAGGAAAACAGAATATATAAAATATCAAGAAAGCAAGATGACATCAGACGTCAAAAACATAAACATTGTAAATGTAAATAATACAATTAAACCCAAGAAAAAATGTTCACCAGAGCCAGAACAGCGGCACAATTAAGACCCCCGGACTCGTCACTCAGCTCCGCCTCGCAGCCACCGGCGCCAGCAGCGCCGGCCATTACTGAGGCGTCGAGCTCATCGAGTGATGAGTATTTTTCCCCGCCGACGATACCAACACCAGCGCGCCGCCGGGGAAGAGGCCGGCCGCCGTCACGCTTGGGACCCCGAGACCCACCGGTTTCGAACAGGGCCCCCGCTGCCGGCGGTGATGTGCGCCGCATGAGATGGACTCAATCGATGAATGAGAACGTCATGCGGGCATATTTTGTGGCTACAGAGGAAGGAACCAATCTTACGGCGTACCGTGACCGCTTACTGCCTCTGTTTCAGGCCTTGGAACCAGCTGTTAACGTTTCGGCACAGCGACTGCCGGATCAAGTGCGAGCCATTCAACGCTGCCGCCTGTTGGATGACGACGCACTTGAGAGGCTACGCTCAGACTTGCGAGGTATCCCTGAAAACCCACCTCTTACACACAATGAGGCTCCAATATCGCACGCCTCACTCAGGGCACAAGAAGAAGGCGAGGAAGGGATAGACAGGGATACACAAGTAAGTACCCAATGCATAGATAAGATAAGGAGTACTTTGGAGTGCGCTATTGGGGAATATCGGTATGCTACATTAGAAAACAAACCCCGGCTGCCGCGTTTACCCACACATAGAAAAAAATATGGTGCTTGTGGGTGCCCTGGATTCACTATTGCCTACTTACATAGACACTAGTGAAAATCTTAGTGATACACACTCAATTCTGCTGCGCAGCTGTAGCGGCGTGTCGAGTGGCTAATATTAAAATACAAAACAGTATTACTATTAGCCCTCGAGATGCCGTCCCGGCTTGGCAGCGTAGAATTGAGTGTCGTATTGCTCAGACCAGGGCACTCATAGGCAAGCTTATCTGCTTCAGGTCGGGCAATACCCGCCCGAGAGTGATGCGTTTTGTGAGTCGGGCGTTTAAGGGGACAGGACTTTGTCCTCAAGAATATACGTCTCGGGTCACAGAACGCATCGACTTCCTGAAGCAGAAAATCTATGCGTGGGCGAATCGCATCAGGCCGTACAAAAAAAGGATTGACCGATATTCCCAAAATCGCGCATTTCAATAAGATGAGAAGTTGTTTTATAGGAATTGGGAGCGACCTGAACCAGGTGTGGATGATGGGTGTCCACCAGATGATGCGAACACGATTGCGTTCTGGCGCAGCATATGGTCGACTCCCGTCAGCCATACAGAAGGTGGCTGGATTAGGGATGTTAAGCGATCATCTGAGGTAATATCTCCCATGGAGCCCGTAGCCATTGATGCCATGGATGTATATTTTGCAGTCCGTCCGTTAGCCAATTGGAAATCGGCGGGACCGGACGGATTGCACAATTTCTGGTTAAAACGGCTACGAAGTGCACATGCTCGCTTGGCATTCCAATTCCAGTCAGCTCTGCATTCAGGATCGCTGCCAAGTTTTATGACAACTGGCGTTACTCACCTGCTCCACAAATCTGGTAGTACCACGAGCCTACGAACTATAAGCCGATTACTTGCCTACCGACGGTGTATAAAGTTTTTACATCCATTTTGAGAACAAAATTGGAATCACATATATTCAATAATAAAATTTTATCTGAGTCTCAAAATGGATGTAAAAGCCGGGCACGTGGTACTAAGGAGCTACTCCTTATCGACATGGCCATTAGCCAACAGGTTCGCCGTAGTCGAAAGAATCTGGCGACATGCTGGATAGACTATAAAAAGGCCTATGACTCTATGCCACATACGTGGCTCTTGAGGGTGCTGGAGTTGTACAAAGTAGATGCAACTCTATGCGCCCTCTTGAGGGCATGTCTGGGGCAGTGGAGTACGGTGCTTCGCTATCCAGGATGCCGACAGCCTTGTGGGTATGGCGTACCTGTAAAGATCAAGCGGGGTATTTTTCAAGGCGACAGTTTGAGTCCACTATGGTTTTGCCTAGCACTGAACCCGCTAAGCACTTTGCTTGAAAGTTCAGGGCTAGGCTATCGATTGCAGAGTAGAGGTCAGGTTATTTCCCACCTCCTTTTTATGGATGACCTAAAACTATTTGCCCCCACTGACCTCCAATTAACTGAGTTACTGAAGCTAACTGAAAACTTTAGTAATTCAATTAGGATGGAGTTCGGTGTGGATAAATGTGCGGTCATGCATGTAAAGCGAGGCAGGAGTGTGGAATCTGATGGTATTGAGCTTTCAGATTTCACACAACTTAGATCACTCTCTGCAACCGAAACCTACAAATATCTGGGTATGTCGCAGGCATTAGGCATTGATGACGCGGGCATGAAACAGGCGTTGCAGGTACGGTTCTTTGGCTGCCTGAAGAAAATCTTAAAAAGCTTTTTATCAGGCGGAAATAAGGTGCGTGCCTGTAACGGTTGGGCCATGCCGGTCTTAATGTACTCCTTCGGCATACTCAGATGGACTCAAACAGAACTGGACGCCTTGGATCGGAAAATCCGCTGTCTGCTCACGACATACCGGATGCATCACCCGCGTTCGTCGGTGATGAGATTGTACATCCCACGTAAGTGTGGCTTCCTAAGTGCCAAGACCCTCCACAATCGCGAGGTGTGCAATCTCAGAGAATACTTTCTCCACACTGACGCGGGTGTGCACCGAGATGTGGTCGCTGTAGATAGCGGGCTTACCCCGCTGGGTCTGGCCAGAGAGAACTGGCGCAAACCTATCGTACTTGGTGTAGAGGAGCGCAGGGAGGTATGGAAAGGTAAAGAGCTGCATGGACCATTTTACCGGGCCTTGCATGGGCCCGACGTAGATTTTCCAGTATCGGTGTCCTGGCTGCGTTTTGGCAATCTTTTCGCCGAAACAGAAGGTTTTGTGTTTGCAATTATGGACGAAGTTATCATGACGAACAACTACCGGAAGTATATTCTGAGGGATGGGACGGTCGACATATGTCGGGCATGTCACCAGCCTGATGAGTCGCTCAGACATATAGTATCCGGTTTTCTCGTCTTGCCAACGGCGAATATTTGCATAGACACAACCAAGTAGCCAGGACTGTCCACCAGCAACTTGCTTTAAAGTACCAACTTGTCGACTCTGAAATACCGTACTACAAGTATGTGCCCGACCCAGTTCTTGAAAATGGTCGTGCTACTCTGTATTGGGATCGGTCTATCATTACTGACAGAACTATCGTGGCTAACAAGCCAGACATAGAAGTGATAGATCGATCTAAGCGCCTTGCAATGATCATCGATGTCACCATTCCCCATGACGAGAATCTCGTGAAAGCCGAGAAAGATAAACAAATAAAATATTTGGATTTGGCTCACGAGATTGTCGACATGTGGGATGTGGACTCGGCGATCATTGTACCGATAGTCGTGTCAGTTAATGGTCTCATTGCCAAGAGCCTCGATCACCACCTCAAGAGGCTCGCGTTAGACGGCTGGATTAAGTCCTCTATACAGAAGGCAGTATTGCTGGCCACGGCTCGTATCGCCAGGAGGTTCCTCTCTCTGGAGCCCTAACCACCGGTAGCTTGGTCCCTGCACCCGATACTGGTGAGCCCCGTAGTTTTATTTTATATTTTTATATTTGTTTTTTCTAAATAACATAGAAATGTAAAATATCATTATGAGAAAAGGTTAAAATAAAGAGAATAATAATAATATTCTACCACATTCACACAACACCATCTAGTCCCAAACTAAGCAAAAGCTTGTATTATGGGTACTAGATAATGGATAAACATACATATACTTTTTTTTTGTAAATACATACATATTATACATAGAAACACCCAGACCAAGACAAACACCCATGTTCATGCACACAAATGTTTGACTTGAGCGGGAATCGAACCCGCGACCTTCGGCGTAGCAGTCGCTTACACTCCCGCTGCGCCAACCGGTTGTCAAGTCGCGAATGGTTTATCTATATTGCTAAAATAAAGCTTATTTAGATTTGATTGTTTAAATACGCTTAGATGTGGCCTCAGACCATGGCCTGCGGTTTTGGCACTACTGGTCAGGTAGGCCTCTAGACGAGAGAGTATTATAGAGCGTACTCTGATAAACTCGTCTACTTATCTATCAAAATTAGGTCCTTCTGTACCTTTTAAAACTTTAAAACACAAGTTCTGCTCTTGTATACTTCTCTCTTTTATTGTAAATATATACTGTGATACTAACTAATTATTAGTTTTATTTTATGACATGAAGTACACCTAAGAGTCTAAATCAGGTCAGGAGTCTTTATGTTCTAACAATAATTTGAGGATCACAAAGTCTTTTATCATGTAGAGATCGAAGACTGCTGTAAAATAATTATTACCGCTTAAATCATGACGAATCATACTGTTACGGACGGGGTAACGGGATTGGAAGGAAACACCGAGTAGCACTGATGACACTTTATTCGACTTGACACACGACACGCCGTTTAATTCCGACGCAGACAGCACCAACACTAGCGTCTTTTGCACTGCACTTTTCACTGCACTTCACTGCACTTCACTGCACTTCACTGCACTTTACTGCACTATACTTTCACTTCACTTTTTTACTACTTCTTCTTTCTTCCTTTACTTCTTCCTTTTCTTCTTCACTTTACCACTTTTCAACTTAAACTGGCGCTTAGCGTGTCTACACCGCCTTATATACCCCTAAGAATGTTCTAGATCTACTAATTTCGATTGTCTTTTCGTTATTCAATTGTTTTTTCCATCTCCTGTCTCTTTTTAACCTTTCCATTCCTTCTTGAAGTTTCTAGAATTTTCTAATCTTTATTCGAAATATTTAAATTTGTGTTTCCATCTCCTGTCTCTTTTTAACCTTTCCATTCTTTCCTGAAGTTTCTAGAATTTTCTAATTTTTACTCGAAATATTTATATAATCTTTTAAATATTTGCCAAATATTCATAAACATTTTCCAAATTTCATAAAAACCATAATCCACATAACAGTTATGACTGGGATTTGAACCCACGCCTTCAGAACGTGAACGGAATGTGTTATCCGCACGGCCATCGCCTTGTTGTCAATGACTGGTGAATTTGGCGAACACTTGATAGACTGTATACGTCATCGAACTAAAAACTCATTTCCAAATAATAAAATAGTCTTCAAACCTCTTTGCTAATAAATTATTGTGTTTGATGACCGGATAGTTTGTCGTGTAGACGTCAGAAGACCTTGGCAACGGTAGTGATGACAGCTTGGCATGACACCGGCCGTCACACTACCCCCTCTCTAAGACATGCTCGTCCCGAGCATTGTTGGATCCATGATATACCGCTATCCTATCCACATGAACGATCTTCAGTGGACTTCTAGGTGTCTTTCGAATTCTGTAGGTTACATCGTTAATTTTCTTAATTACAGTATATGGTCCTTCCCAGCTTGGCTGTAATTTGGGAGATTTTCCCTTACATCGGACCGGATTATGAAGCCACACCAAAGTTCCCTCTTCGAATTCTCTTGCATTTGCGCGTCTGTCATATCGGGTCTTCATTCTTACTCCCGCTTGTAAATTCTCTTGTCTAACGTGTTCATGAATTTCTTCGAGCTTTCTTCTTAATTCACATGCATAATCGGTAACACAGCTAGGTGTCCCCGGTGGACATCCAGCAAGAAGGTCTACTGGAAGTCGTAGCTCCCTTCCTAAATTTGTTCGCGCCGGGGTTGTTGCCGTGCTTTCATGTACTGCGGCTCTGTAAGCCAGAAGAAATAGTGGGATATATTCGTCCCAGTTTCTCTGATGGCTATCGACTACTTTAGCAAGATGGCGCTCCAATGTCTGGTTAAATCTCTCCACCATTCCATCCGATTGAGGGTGATACGGAGTTGTTCTAGTTTTGTGGATCCCCATCATCTTGCAGATTTCTTGAAAGAGTTGAGATTCAAAATTTCTCCCTTGGTCGCTGTGGATTTCTAACGGTAAACCATATCGACAAAATACTTCATTTACTAATTTTGTCGCAACTGTGATTGCTTCCTGATTGGGGACTGCAAAAGCTTCTGGCCATCTCGTGAAATAATCCATTACCACCAGAATGTAGCGATTACCACTTTCTGTCAAAGGAAATGGTCCAGCTATATCCACAGCAACACGTTCCCAAGGAGCTCCCACAGTGTACAGTTTTAGTGCTGCGCGGCTCCGAGTTTGCGGCCCTTTAACTGAAGAACATTTAACGCATTTCCTGCACCAGTCTTCAACGTCTTCCCTACAGTGTAGCCAATAAAAACGTTGACGAATCTTCAGTAAGGTTCTTCGCACTCCAAGATGTCCGCCAGATGGGCCGTCATGACAAACTTGCAAAACTTCAGGAATTATTGATTTTGGCACTATTGTTTGAAGATAACTGTCTCTTCCAGAAGCACTTTCCCATTTTCGACAAAGTAGTCCATCTTGTATTATTAGGCTGTTCCATTGCGCCCAATAGCTTTTCGTGACGGTACTAGTATCAGCTACCTCACTCCATTCTGGCCGAAGAGAGTTATTCTTTAGCCGCTCCAGTATCGGTTTCAAATCTTTATCTTCTTCCTGCGATTTAATAATGAACTCCTTGTTCCATCGCCCGTCGATAGTATCCGTTCTAATAACCTTGACGGCAGCTTCTTCTTTTCCTTCTTGTCGCACGCAATGCTTGCAATTCTTATCACAGGGACGTCTTGATAAGGCATCAGCATTACCGTGAGATTTTCCGCCACGATGCTCAACTTCGAAATCGTACTCTTGAAGTTGTTCTATCCATCGAGCTACCTGACCCTCACAATTTTTAAACTGTAAAAGCCATTTAAGCGCTGCGTGGTCCGTCCGGATCCGGAATTTTCTTCCAATTAAGTACTTTTTAAAATGCTGGAGAGTTTTTACTACTGCTAGAAGCTCTTTTCGTGTGGTACAGTAGTTCCTTTCAGGTTTAGACAACGATTTGCTGAAGTAGGCAATAACAGCCTCCTCCTGATCTCCTTGTCTCTGGGAAAGAGTTCCACCAATACCCACATTGCTTGCGTCTGTGTCAACAATGAATTCTCCATTGACGTCGGGATATGCAAGAATTGGCGCTTCACATAAACGCTTCTTCAACTCTTCGAAAGCAGTTTGACATTTTTCATCCCAATTAAATGGTCGTTTTTGCTCCGTCAGCTCATGTAAGGGTTTTGCGATGCTCGAGAAATTCTTCACAAAACGTCTGTAATAAGAGCAAAGCCCCATAAATGAACGCACCTGCTTCTTGTCCTTAGGCATGGGCCAATCTTTAACCGCCGAAATTTTGGCAGGGTCCTTCTCGATGCCATTTTCAGAGACGACATGACCCAAGTAGTTAACTTGTCGCTTGAAAAATGAACATTTTTTAAGACTGAGTTTCAGATTTGCATTTTTCAATCTATTGAGTACACTTTCTAGCTTCGTGAGATGATCATCGAAGTCTCGGCCCATTACAATTATGTCATCGAGATACACCAGACAAGCTTCCCCTAAAAGCCCGGCAAGAATGTGTTCCATTAACCTTTCGAAAGTAGCTGGTGCGTTGCACAATCCGAAAGGCATAACATTAAAATGCCAAAGCCCTCTGCCCATTGAAAAAGCTGTCTTCTCTTTGTCTTTTGGGTCCATTTCCACTTGCCAGTAACCACTTTTTAAGTCTATTGTTGTAAACCATTTCATTCCGCATAACGTCTCTAACGTGTCGTCTATTCTAGGCAAAGGATAACTATCTTTCTTGGTTATATCATTCAATCTTCGGTAGTCAATGCAGAATCTGGTCGATCCATCCTTTTTCTTTACCAATACCACCGGCGAACACCACGGGCTAATCGATGGCTCGATAACCCCGTTTTTCCTCATATCTTCGATCATATCCTCTACCTCTTTCTCCCTGGCAAAAGGTACACGTCGTGGGCGTTGACGGATCGGTTGTTCATTCCCCGTATTGATAGTGTGTTTTACTACTCCTGTCTTTCCGATGTCACCGTCGTTCTTTGAGAAAATGTCGACGTACTGTGTCAGCAATTTCTTTGCTTTTTCTGTTTCGATTTCCGTTAGATCGTCTTTGCAACCTTTTAGTACACTATCCACGTTAGTGTTAGTCTCAGCCAGACTCTTGGTTTTCTGGCAGTTTCGTAACCAAGCGACTTCCTCGGACTCTCCTATCTCAGAACCCTTTTTCAACACTTTTTCTTCATCACTTAAATTTAGGACAGGTATAACTGCCCTTTGTGAAGAAGCAACAACTACACACGCCGGCAACCATGGATCGTCATCTCTATTGTCTTCTATCATTATGCAACGTCGCTGAGTCGAAGTGGCAGGTAATGTGACAGGAACAAAGGTCTGTGACCTAGGTGCCAGCTTGCTCTCCTTGAGGCACAAAACCTTTCCCGTGCCTCCACCTCTCATTGGAATCTCCACGTCTCCACACTTTAGGATACCACACTTAATATCCAATCTACATTGGTGATCTCTGAAGAAGTCTAGCCCAACAATGCAGTCGTCGACGATGTCTGCAATCAGTGCTTTTTGCCAATATAATTTGTCACCTAATTTGAAAGCCACTATTTGCTCTCCCCTGACTGGGATGTGCTGGCCGGTAGCCGTTGTCAGTCGAGGTCGAATTGACTGTTTAAGAATCTTCCCATTCTTCCTTATCAGGTGAGTCCCTATAACAGTTCGTGACGCACCGGTGTCCAAGGTCAGCAAACAGGTAACGCCATTGACCGCTCCATCAATGGTTAAGCTGTTCCCATCTGTGCTTTGTCGGATACAAACTTTAGGGGCTTTTCGTCTACCGGCCAGCGCTTGCCCCGCAGCCCTGGCTGGAATTAGTTTTCCTGATCGTGTTCTGACGTTTGAACAATAGCGTCAGTCTTACGTTTACGTTTCGGACAGCTATTGCTTAAATGTCCTGGTTCCCTGCAGCTATAACATTTTGGGACAAATCTTCGGTCTGTTCGCTGCATTTCTGCGGCCACAACTCGGACTCGTCCACCCTTAATTTCTCGACGGACAGCCTCCACTTCTAGAGCATGCGCTAAAGCGTCCTTAACATTGTCGTGGTGCTTCAGACGAACGGCTGTCCTGACCTCATCGTCATAGATGCCATCAATGAACGCCTGGAGACGCATGCTTTGGACTTGTGCCGGGGGTGCAGACTGGTAAGCTTTTCCTACCATCTTCTCTACTTCTATAGACCACTGCTGCAATGACTCGTTAGGGCGCTGACAGCGGTTACGCAACTGAGCACGGAATACAAATTCCAAATGCGCCTCTCCATACCTGGACTCAAGAGCCTCGATGAGCTGTTCATATGTGGCGTCTTTCCCCACAGACTGTAGCACTGATAATGCACCATCGCGTAACGCCAGAGCGAGTGCATTCTTGGCCTGTTCTCTGTTCCAGCTGTTACTAGAAGAAGCGGCTTCAAACTGCATCCTGTACGCCTCCCAAGATGAGGTACCGTCGAAAGAAGGTACTTTAAAATTACCAGCACCTGATGAGGCTACTGTAACCGAAGGGACGTTAGTCTTTATCCTCCTGAACTCCTCCTCTACAGTAGCTATGCGGGTGTGCATCTCTTCCGATACTGACGCCATGCGGGACTGCACCTCTTCCGATACGACTGACGCCATGCGGGTCTGCACCTCTTCCGATACTACTGACGCCATGCGGGTCTGCATCTCTTCCTCAATGGTAGTCACGCGAGATTGCACTTCACCGATACACATCTCTATCTCGGCAATCTTACGAGCGTTCTCAGATATATAACGGCGAATCTCATCCTGGCTCTCCTTTATCTCGCTGAGTTGCTGCGAGTTTTGCTGGAGTTCGGATTTGAGCTGCTGCGAGTTTTGCTCGAGTCGAGATTCAAGCTGCGATTGAAGCTGCTGCGAGTTTTGCTGGAGTTCGGATTTAAGCTGCTGCGAGTTTTGCTCGAGTCGAGATTCAAGCTGCGATTGAAGCTGCTGCGAGTTTTCCTTAAGTGATTGTTGGAATAGTGCTGCAAGGTCTGCGAGAGATAGCGGGTTAGCCGCGCTTGCGGACGTTGATACCCCCCCTTCAGATCCACTTCCTTGTGAAGGAGCATCCCTGCTCACAACTTCCTGGCTAGAGTCACCTTGCTCTTGAGCGGCAGCCCTTGCACGTGTCGTAGGCCCTTCCCTTGGCATGACTGGCATCTTTGATTCTTCCAATCCCACTTCTGACACCAATTGTTACGGACGGGGTAACGGGATTGGAAGGAAACACCGAGTAGCACTGATGACACTTTATTCGACTTGACACACGACACGCCGTTTAATTCCGACGCAGACAGCACCAACACTAGCGTCTTTTGCACTGCACTTTTCACTGCACTTCACTGCACTTCACTGCACTTCACTGCACTTTACTGCACTATACTTTCACTTCACTTTTTTACTACTTCTTCTTTCTTCCTTTACTTCTTCCTTTTCTTCTTCACTTTACCACTTTTCAACTTAAACTGGCGCTTAGCGTGTCTACACCGCCTTATATACCCCTAAGAATGTTCTAGATCTACTAATTTCGATTGTCTTTTCGTTATTCAATTGTTTTTTCCATCTCCTGTCTCTTTTTAACCTTTCCATTCCTTCTTGAAGTTTCTAGAATTTTCTAATCTTTATTCGAAATATTTAAATTTGTGTTTCCATCTCCTGTCTCTTTTTAACCTTTCCATTCTTTCCTGAAGTTTCTAGAATTTTCTAATTTTTACTCGAAATATTTATATAATCTTTTAAATATTTGCCAAATATTCATAAACATTTTCCAAATTTCATAAAAACCATAATCCACATAACAGTTATGACTGGGATTTGAACCCACGCCTTCAGAACGTGAACGGAATGTGTTATCCGCACGGCCATCGCCTTGTTGTCAATGACTGGTGAATTTGGCGAACACTTGATAGACTGTATACGTCATCGAACTAAAAACTCATTTCCAAATAATAAAATAGTCTTCAAACCTCTTTGCTAATAAATTATTGTGTTTGATGACCGGATAGTTTGTCGTGTAGACGTCAGAAGACCTTGGCAACGGTAGTGATGACAGCTTGGCATGACACCGGCCGTCACAATACGTAAGTTATTTAAAAAGATATGGTCTATCCAATTTATTAATTTGACTTCTGCACACAGTATTTATAATTAGATTATTAATACTGATTTCGTCTTGGAGTCCAGCATCCGCAACCAGATTGGACGTCATATTAGCTTTTCCACAGATTAACTGCAGTCCGACCTGCGCCACCCAAAAAAGAAAGCAATATTCGACGGCTTAGACTGGTGTCAATTTATCCAAGGGCACTGACTCCCCATCACGACTGTCAAAGAGTCTTAAACCTAGACCAAAGTTTGTATGCTTCAGTCGTTACTTAAATTATACTATTATATTCATTAAGCGGTCTCAAAGGCAACAAGTTTTGTATAGCAAGATATACAAAGCTGAGATGGCGATGATGAATGCATATCATTGACATTATCGGCTATCCAGATCTGTGCAACGAACTTCAGTGAGGAGGACATTGCGGCTGCCAAGCTGCTTGTTTACAGGTCGCTAAACAAATGTAACCAGATGGTGTCCCGCAGGCGTGACGGGACAAAGAAAAGCCTACAAGACATCATCACGCTGCTCAAAGAGACCGATCCTGGCGACGTGCCGACCTTTGAGGCAAGGGACTTAAACAAGTTACCTCCTGTCACTTTCGACCACGTCGATGTTACAAGCCTTTTGAAGGATATCGTTTTTCTTAAGGCAAGTTTAGCGGATGTACACAAGAAGTTGAAGACATCTCAAGATACCGTCGCACTCTTGCGCACGGAGTTAGACGACTTACGTAAGGTTATCGATTTAAGTGGGTCACCGGCGCGTAGTAACAGCAACACGCGCGTGTATTGACGCATGCACCTCGCATGCGTCAATACATTAGCCGCAAGCTTCGCGTCAGCAGTTCTGTCGCCGCGGAATATTGTGACTGCTGAGTGCGCTACACAAGCGCCCCGCAGCCTTGCTCCCGTCCCCGTGACTCCTTCGTGTATCGCCGCGCGACCTAAATCTATAAAGGCTCAGCAGGAAACTGTGAGCACCCCTCTAGCTACGAAGTCCAATCCGGAAAAGGCGACAAACCAGTCTGACGTAGCTGATGATGGTTTTGTGATGGTGCAGAGGAGGAAGCGTCGTTAGAAGACCGTCAAGAACTGCTGTGGTACGGCTCCTGTGGCGCCTGTTGCAACCCTGCGCGCTGCCGCGCCGAACACACCCGTGTACATCTCTCGCCTGCACTACACCACTAAGGCGGAGGACATCGCGGAGTACTTGCGCCAAAAGTCAAAGTACATGTCGAGAGTACAGCTGCTGGATTCGCGAGGCAACGTCAATTTCAAGGCGTTTGTGGTGCAGATCCCGACGTGCTTTCTGCCTGTTGTTATGAAGGAGGACTTTTGGCCGAAAGGTGTGGTGTTCCCACAGAACAATTAAAGGGTGTTCCGTCGCTTCCGCGGACAAGTGACAAGAACGCACAACAATATCGTGGTCATAAGTGAAGCAAATTAATATAGTATATAAGTATAATATTTACTAACAAAAATTGTATATTGTATGTATGTTAGTATGTAAGGTATGTACCTATCTAAATAAAAAATATGTATGTCAACCCATTGTCTAGTACCCACAGTACAAGCTCTGCGTAGTTTGGGACTAGATGGTGATGCGTGTATATATGTATTGTGTATGTAATTTATATAAATTGAAATTGAATTGATTAACTTCGCAATAAATTCACCTAAAGTGCATATTAATTAGTATTGTCGTAATTGCCAATCACTCAATACAAAATGACGAATACGCTTTAGCAAATTTCGGGTGATTTTAATGTTCAGATTAAAGCAATGTATATCAATATCATATAAAGTATTACCAATTAACAAAATGAATTTCTGTTACTGCCTCCATGGTCCAGTGGAGAGCGTATGCGACTGCTGATCGGAGGTCCCGGATTCGATGATTGATGATGTTTTATTGTTCGATGATGATTTTGCCGAATTCTCAGTAGCAGCACGTAGTCTGGTGATGTGCCCGGTTACGGCAATAGGCTCGCCCCCTATTACGTGGGACCTAAAAATTCAATTTGAAATGTGGGTGCAATATTACACCTCTGCCTACCCCTTCGAGGATACAGGCGTGACTATATAAAAAAAACTGTTAACCGTGACACATGACATTCAAACCGACTCAATTCATTTGGATCACAAAGCGAAGGTCAAAGTCACAACCGTGTTTATCAATTTGCATAAAAGCTGCTGCCGCACTTATTAGGTATATACTACTCTGTCAAGAAAGTACCGGGAAAAGATCAATACACAAACTGTTTATCAATAATACACAAACTTTTTGTTATTCATCTAAATTAATTTTATCACCTCCAAAGTATGCTCCTTCAGAAACGATACACTTACGCCAACAAATAATCCAATCATCAAAACATTTTTTTAAACGTTTTGTTTCCGGAATTGAGTTCAGTTCTCGCCGCGAATTCTCCTTTATGTTTTCTACCGATTGAAAACGGGTTTTATTAACTTGCAACAATTTGTGAATTAATTCATTGTTCTGTTTATACATCAAACGCACAATATTAGTGCGGCGCACTGAGGCAGAAACACCAAACATTCTGTTAATTGAACAATCAGTTGCCCCTGAAATTTTCATGGCCATCTCTTGACAGCGCTTCAATTAACGGGCATGCTGTCGATCGTTTCATTTGTTCAGATTGTCGAAATTCATGTTAGTAATTCTTAGGCGCCGCGCAAACACGCCTCACAGTCTTTGGTGGTTGGCAAAAAGCTCTTTACCAGATTTTTAATGCTAGGTATTACTTATATTCGCTCAAGTGTAGAGAGTGGCTAGTGGACGCTAAACAAACCCGGGGCGGCAACTCAAAACTTCAAAATGTATCTGGATATCTGAACAGATTATCGTAATGCAGGCCAAGTTGTAATGTAGTTAAAATTAAGTTTGCCCAATATAGGCACTGGAGTCGACTTCATGTACATATGTCATTTGCGAACTATTAGGTGCGCGATTAAACTTTACGCTTTGGAGTCCATTGTGCAACTGTACAGCAGTGGTTTATACTATTAAAGTCATCAACAAGCGGTGGCCGCGGACTATTAGTGGTGATTGCAAAACCATGGTGGCAGTCGCGTATTGCTAGTGGCATTCGCGGATCTCTATTGGGGGCTACGTACTACTAGTGGTGGTCCACTTTTGTTTGCGCTTTACTGAAAGAATTAGTAAGCCAAGGTTAGTTAAAATTAAACATAGAAGTATTAATAAGTACAAGACGTCAATCTAATACTGAGTTGGTTGCTCATCTAAACAATAGAGGAACTCACGCTCCTCAGCTGACCTACACCCAGCGACAGAAATTCACACGGCCACATCAACAAAACTGATCACAGCCAAAAAAGTCAAGTCATGATGAAGCCATACTAATAGAAGGGGCGCGCGACAGCCACCGATACCGGTGTATGTGTATGTGGTCGGTGTGTTTGCGTAGAGCCTTAGCTGTTATCCACAGAATATAAGCAATGCGCTGGCCTCCAAATATCCTGATGTTTAGCAAAGTCCTTGAGTATAGATAATGATACAATATTTGCAATGACGATGAAATAATTTTAGTACTCATGGTCTCAGCGGCATTGCACCGCGTTGAGGGTACAAGGTTCGATAGATAAACTGAAAATATATAGTAGCAAAAAGTTCTCACTGCTCTCTTATGTATTTGTTTCTTTGTTCTTTTAACCGATAAACGAGCTCGCATTCTTTCAGATAAATATAATATTCTCTTCTTTAAATTCTAGACAGTGCTTGTTATTGAAAGTCACAAACTGTAAATAAAATATTTAACAGTAATCAGATTTGTATGATTATATAGCCCATACTTAGCTGGTTTAAAATAAGTGATTCAAGTTTCATAATATTACTCCAACGCAGCAAAACTGTTTGTTCTAAGGATAATTTGCAACTAGTGGTATAAACTTTTCGATGATAGGTCAAATACAGTGACTCGTAGGCTGAGATTTATAGAAGCAACTTTTACTACAAACTCACGATATATAGGTGTTCCTAATTACGTGGAGATTAAGTTCAGCGGTAGTATTTTGAACTTAGACGAAACTACGTGTAGCATAATAACTTGTACGTTGTTTTTTTTATTATTAATAAAATAAATTATAGTAGCAGATAATTATGTTTTATTGAGTTTTATTATATTTTACATATCGCATGCCTCCGTGGTCCAGTGGATAGCGTTTGCAACTGCTGATCGGAGGTCCCGGGTTCGATTCCCGGATCGGGCAAAGGTGTTACTGGGTTTCCCGAATTCTCAGTAGCGGCCCGGAATCTGGTGATGAGCCCGGTAACGGCAATAGGCTCGCCCCCTTTTACCTAGGACCTAAAAATTTATGGCGAAATGTGGGTGTAACATTACACCTCTGCCTAACCCTTCTGGGAAAAAAATCGCGCTTTTAAAAATATCGCAGAAAGTGCTTTTACATTTTACGGTTGACATTTGGGCATTAGAAAGTCTTGTTTAGGGTGTTTAAAAATAATTGCGTTCTCTGTGAAAACAGTTTACTTTGTTTAACCTTTAAGTACAGACGTGTGGTCTGACAGACACTTTCAGAGTTCGGAAGTTCGATTTCCGTATGTTAGAGAAGACGTAACCCCGACGTTTGTGGAGCGTGCCTATGTCGGTACGTGCGATTCCGCTGATTTATGATTTTTATAAAATCACGGGTGGTGTTGGACCACTCGTCGGTACTTATGTAATTTTTATTTTATACCAATTAATCTGGTTTTCAGTTGGTTATAAAAATAAATAAGCCAGGTACTTCGAGCATAAAACGGGAAACCACAAATAACTATGCTAGTAAAAAAATATCAAACAAGGCTTTAAAATAAAGAACATGAAACATTTTTTGCGATATGGCTAAATAGGAGCTCAGGGTTCGACTGTAACGATAGACCCTAATTTTTTGCCTTGGAAAGTGACTATGATTAGGCATCTGAACAGGAAGTTTCTGATGGTGTAACATGTGTACTTACATTACAGCAAACCTATCTGCACGGAATGATTATAAACTTTGAAAGTACCTACAATTAGGTGCCTCGTGATTTTCTAAAAAACCATTGATTATTTGCTTCATTGTATTTTTTATAGTTTACGTATTTTTTTTTATATAGACTCACGCCTGTATCCCCGAAGGCAGAGGTGTAATATTGCACCCACATTTCGCAATGAATTTTTAGGTCCCACGTAATAGGGGGCGAGCCTATTGCCGTCGCCGGGCACATCACCAGACTCCGTGCTGCTACTGAGAACTAGGGACCTCCAATCAGCAGTCGCATACGCTATCCACTGGACCACGTAGGCAGTAGTAATTATTAAACTTTATTAAAAAGTATTGTTAAGAAAAAATATTGCTAAATTGATAAATAATAATTATAAAAGTGAACTTGATTTTGCTCGCAAATAATTAGAGGCCGTAATGTAAAACTTTATAATTAGTAACTTTATAAAAGCACTAGCTGACCCAGCGAACTCCGTATCGCTATTTTAAGAGTTTTTATTTAATTCCCTTTTTTCCAAGCCCCTTTTCCAAAGTTAAAATTGACTAAGCGCTTAATCTATTATCATTTCAGTTTTTATATAATATTCAATTGCCCATTCCTTAAAATATCGGAGACGATACCCGATATGGGTATCGTCTCCGATATTTTAAGGAACGAGCGGTAAGACTTTACAAAAAAATCCCGTCCGCCATTTTTGATTTCCAATCCGCCATCTTTGATCACGAAATAGATGTTGTATTTGGATTCTCCATCCCTTTAAACATCGGAGACGATACCCATATTGATTTAAAAAAAAATCCCATCCGCCATCTTTGATCACCTAAAAGATGGTGTTTTTGAATTCCCCATTCCTTAAAATATCGAAGACGATACCCATATCGACTTTAAAATAATCCCGTTCACCATCTTTGATTTCCTATCCGCCATCTTTGATCACGAATTAGACGTTGTATTTGGATTCTCCATCCCTTAAATTATCAGAGGCGATACCCATATTGATTTTTAAATTTTTTCCCATTCGCCATCTTTGATTACCCATCCACCATCTTGAATCACGAAACAGATGTTGTATTTGGATTCCCCATCACTTTTAACATCGCAAACGATCCCAATATTGTTTTTTTTTAATTTTCCCATCCACTATCTTTGGTTTCCTATCCGCCATCTTGAGATAATATAGTCACTTGAATTTTAACTCAATGATAATATAATATAGACGTATTATACCGCTTGTCTCCTGCGTGGACTATTATGAAATGTTAAGAATAGACAGAAAAGTTGTATTTAGCACAATTAAGTAATATTTTGCATGCCTACCTGGCTGAAATATGGTGATACCTTACTACCCCAATTGTAACAACTGATAATATTTGTAATACCCATATATCGCAAATAAACAATTTGAATTTGAATTTGAATCACGAAACAGATGTTGTATTTGGATTCCCCATCCCTTTTAACATTGCAGACGATACCAATATTGATTTTTTTAATTTTCACATCCGCCATCTTTGATTTCCCATCCGCCATCATTGATCACGAAATAGATGTTGTATTTCGATTCCCCACCCCTAAAAATATCGAAGGCGATACCCATATTGATTTTTAAAATTTTCTCACCCTCCATCTTTGAATTCCCATCCGCCATCATGAATCACGAAACAGATGTTGTATTTGGATTCTCCATCCCTTTAAACATCGGAGACGATACCCATATTGATTTAAAAAATAATCCCATCCGCCATCTTTGATCACGAAATAGATGGTGTTTTTGAATTCCCCATTCCTTAAAATATCGGAGACGATACCCATATCGACTTTAAAAAAAATCCCGTTCACCATCTTTGATTTCCTATCAGCCATCTTTGATCACGAAATAGACGTTGTATTTGGATTCTCCATCCCTTAATTAATCATCAGAGGCGATACCCATATTGTTTTTAATTTTTTTCCCATTCGCCATCTTTGATTTCCCATCCACCATCTTGAATCATGAAACAGATGTTGTATTTGGATTCGCCATCCCTTTGATATTGATTTTTAAAATTTTCTCATCCGCCATCTTTGATTTCCCGTCCGCCATCTTGGATCACTAAATAAATTTCATATTATTAATCAGCGTCCCGAAAATCTCGAAATCGATACCCATATAGATTGTATCCTATTCGTTTAGCCTTTTTTTGCCTTTGACCTAACCCTCCCCCTTCTCGTTTGACCATTTTATTATTTTTGTCTGGCCCCTGAAAGTTGTGGCCTATAGCCTTTCGGAATAATTGGGCTATCATGGGCAAAAACAATTTTTAAAATCTGTCTGCTAGTTCCTGAGATTAGCCGACATTATCTTTTAGCCTTTTTAGCCTTTTGCCCGGCCCCAAAGGGTCGAAGCGTTATGTTATATAGCTTATAGCTATATAACATAACGCTTCGACCCTTCGACCGATCGTATACAAAAAGAATTTTTCAGATCCGACGGGTAGTTCCTGAGATTAGTGCGTTCAAACAAACAAACAAACAAACAAACAAACTCTTTCGCTTTATTATATTAGTATAGATAAGTAGTATCCAGCGTGGCAATGCTGCCAGCCTTCTGGGCACGTTACCCGATGACATTAATGCGGAAGCATCTTACGCCTCCTCTAGTTGGAGGAACACCAAAATGTAAATATTTTCACTTTTTAAATTTGTTTTTATGGTTTTTGTATTAGATTACATTTGATTAAGCTTCACTTATAAAATTACAATTGTTACTTTAATGTTCTAACTTAAAATATAATTCCAAACAATAATTGCTAACACTTATTCGCTGATATATTATGATATAGATATGTGGAGGATAGAGGTGTGGTGTTCCTCCAACTAGAGGGAGGAGCCTCTAACCAAGCTGGGGGGTCGTGCTTGGTGGCCTGCAGGCCGACGGACATACTTTGGAAGTTGTATATATGCCGCGTCGCTCGCGAAAGTTGATATCGCGGTTCAGGATTTTTGAATTTTTCCCGCGTTGTTAGGTGGCGAGTGTCGAGGTAGTTCTTTCGTCATTGGCTAGATGGCGTTGTGAGGGTGTTATGTAGCTGGCCGCTACAGATATATAATTTAATATTTGTAATAAATATTATACATTCCATATTTTCGAAAAGTTGAAACAACATAATGTTTTAGTTATGAAAGCTATGGTTGTCTGCCGGACCTCACGTAGGTGCTTATGTAACTAAAATAGCACGTCGGTACTTAAAGGTTAAATAGTTTATGCCTAAGATCCCGAGAAGCGATTGGATACCGCCGGCTCGAGATCGCTGTCTATGTCCAGAGTCTCATGGTGCTATATGTCCAGCTGCAGTGAACGTCTCTGAGCTGAAATTATGATGATGATGGTGAAATAATTTTTGTGTGTTTAACTATGACCGTTGAACTCAGTGACCAAATTATACGCCAAGGTTGTAAGTTTGATATAAACAAAATCGAAATTTGGTCAATGCGATATATATGTTATGGGCAACTTGAGAAGTCTGGTCCCTATGAATAGTGATCGGCCTGTATACATAATACCCATGTCACATGGGCAATTTGATTAAAATTGCATGCCTAATCACTTTTCCCGGTCAGTATGAATAAGGGCAAATACGTTTTGGGCAAAATAATAAAACAAATGAAATGAACTTTAGGCGAGACTGTAACTCAAGGAAGAAGGTTATGTGAGGTTCTCTTGTGACCTTTAATTCAAAAATAGGAGCCCTGCTTCACAGCAGGGCTCCTTTTTTAAGACTCAATAATAATGCACATGTAAATCACCACCCTTTTGTTTATAATCAACAAAATAAAATTAAATAATAATAATAATATGCGTGTGTCCCATCACGTTTTAGTTTAAACCTCTCTACGGGCTTCTTGGAACCATGTCTCCGTGTAAGCCTTCCAAAGGGCCGTGTATTGTTGTGACGACGTAGTTAGAACAATACCCGTGGAAAAGAAAAACATAATGATATATAATAATAATATTCTACCACATACACACAACACTATCTAGTCCCAAACTAAGCAGAGTTTGTACTATGGGTACTAGACATTGGATAAACATACATATTATATACGTTTTTTTGTTAATACATACATATTACACATAGAAACACCCAGACCAAGACAAACTTCCATGTCCGTGCACACAAATGTTTGACTTGAGCGGGAATCGAACCCATGACCTTCGACATCGCAGTCGCTTACACTCCCGCTACGCCAACCGGTCGTCCGGTTGGCGTAGCCGGAGCGTAGCGTAAATGGTTCGATAAATCGATACAGTTAATAATTATTATTTGTTTTTATTACAAATCAACAAATTTAAACTTTCCTAATCAAAGGTTCTAATCTAATCTAGTCACCTAGATAGTAAAACCTAGTGTGTCAAATCACACGGTCTCCGGGCTGCAGCAGTTAATATAATAGAATAAACAGACTCAATCAAGAATAATATTGACAAATCTAAAGTCATACTATTTACCAAGCCTTGTCATCCTTATTTATTACCTTCCAAATTTGGCAATCTAACATTAGAGTGAATAATTACCATACTTGCGATTGATATTTGACTTCATGCACGCTTGCGATTGATATCTCAACCTGGTACTACGTCCGAGACCTGGCCAAAGAGCGGTCGCCCTCCGGACAAAAATATATTAGGTCCCACATGAACTGCTTATCAACCTTGACGATGCCGTAGACATTAGTACCGTCACCTATCCAGATAACCACCTCCCATAACACAAGATTATTAATTTTAATGTTGCAGGTGACCCTCCCATTCCGCGCGATATCTATGAATATCAAACTGTGATATGTGCTTCATGTGTGCGAAAGCGAACGCGGCTGTGGATGGACTACACTTATGCAGAGGCCGTACCTAATTCACTGTCCACGTCGCTGGTTGCACGGAGCTGGGCCTTTTTCAATATAACGACGACTTTACATAGCTCGTGCTCACCACCTGGATATCGTGAAGACTGAAGCGGCTTCGCATGACTTATTTGCGTAACTAGTGGGCCCTACTCTAATAACTAGTAAGCCACGTCCTGCCCCTTCAATCCGGGATAGCGCGAAGACACACGACTTAGCAAATACTAAACCAAGCAACTGCACATAATTACATATCAACTAAACTATAATATTCATATTTCAAAATCAATAAGGAATTCAAAAACAAATGAGAATAATATCTGCTCTATTGAAAAGTACTTCGAGCGCTTGCCGTACGACTGCTCCAAAATTAATTTCTCCGGTCTAAATGCAAATGACAATCTGCACTGAATACCCGCTACGATGTTTGTATCTCCAAGCTATGTCCGGTTACGTAACTCTACTTAGTTTATTTAAATAGATAATATCTAACTAAATTGCTGCCTATAATATTATTCTAAACAGATACAGTTAATAATATTAATTCGGTCACTTAAAAGCCGTTTCTCTTCATCTTTTACGAAAGATTTTCCAGAACAACTTTTAATGTAAATTGACTACAGATGAATTGAGAGCGAAATAATAATACATAATACTTAGTATAAAGTATTGCGACAGACAATAATAATATACCTAGTATATACATATATATAATAATATGTAGTTAGATGTAGCAGACGTCCAGTCAGCATCAAAAGTCGATGACCACATGCAAATTTTCAAAATCATTGTACATTATATCACCCATAAATCGCTCAACAAGAATGGCGCCAGTATTGAATGAATATCATTAAAGTTCAAAATTAATTGAATACTACTCGCCAAAGGTCACTGAACACCATTTTGTCAAAAATTGGTGATCGTTATAATATCCGAAAACATCATAACATTCAATTTTACAAAAGCCACTGAACAATATAAAATACTTGATTTGGTTATCCAGTGTAATCACGGCAACGTCCAAAAATAACTTAACATCATAAATAACAAAAGTTACTGACCATTAATTTGTTTCAGATACGTAGCGTGTAAAATAATACTATAAAAAGTAACTGAACTGCAAACTAAAAAAGTGCTCATTACTATCTTCAGAGTTATAAATCCAATCTTGTCCTATCCAAACTAAATCATGTAAAAACATGGATGTAAATTTCGAATTTAACTTTCCAAAAGAGCTAGAGAAGTGGGAGTTTCTGTAAGTTATTCTATTTTCTTAATTTTGAGATTATACGGGTTGTAACAATGAGAAAATATTTTTCATATACTATGAATAATATGAGATTATCACATACATCCAAATTGTTGTGTTCCAAATTTTATCGAAATGTATTCAGTAATTTTATCGTCATGAATAACAAACATATTATAAACTTTGACATTTATAGTATTAGTAAGAAAGGATTAATTACCAAGACTTATAACAAACACACGTATTCGTCACATGTATGTTTGATCT
Source organism: Euclidia mi (assembly GCA_944739405.2). Lineage (NCBI taxonomy): Eukaryota > Metazoa > Arthropoda > Insecta > Lepidoptera > Erebidae > Euclidia > Euclidia mi. The sequence goes on along the minus strand of OX123199.2, from coordinate 10,822,714 downwards.
ATGTGGGAATCTAACAGGGTAGAATCAAAATCGGACGCATAGCATAGGGTCACTTCCGATCAGAAGGGAAAATCTGCTAAATCACGCCATAGAAATCTGGGAAGTATTTAGGGGACCGGATACTTTTGCAACTATGACACCTCCATGTAAGATCGTCTTCAAAATGTCATCGATGCCCATTGGCATCAATGACATACTAGGTTTTTAGTTTAAGCCTAATCATAATTGTAAAAAATAAAAAGTAAGCCTTTTTTTGTAAGACCTAGTGTGATTAGACACACTAGGTTTTACTATCTAGGTGACTAGATTAGATTAGAACCTTTGTAACTGTATTGATTTATCGTTAGCAGCGATAGCCTAATGGAGAGACCGACATACTGCTACGCAGCGAGTCCGGGTTCGAAACCACGGCACGCACCAATGACTTTTCAGAGTTATGAGCGTATTCAATTGTTAATTATCGCTTGCATGTCTGAGAGTTCTCCATAACGTTCTCGAAAGACATGTGAAGTCTGCCAACCCGCACTTGGCCAGCGTGGTGGACTATGGCCTTACCCTTCTCATAGTGAGAAGAGGCCCGTGCCCAGCAGTGGGACAGTTTATATATAGGACTGATGGTGATGTGATGATGATGTATTGATTTATCGAACCATTTACGCTACGCTCCTGCTACGCCAACCGGACGACCGGTTGGGGTAGTGGGAGTGTAAGCGACTGCTATGTCGAAGGTCGCGAGTTCGATTCCCGCTCAAGTGAAACATTTGTGCGCATGAATATGGATGTTTGTCTTGGTCTGGGTGTTTCTATGTATAATGTGTATGTATTTACAAAAAAAAGTATATGTGTATGTTTATCCATTGTCTAGTACCCATAGTACAAGCTCTGCTTAGTTTGGGACTAGATAGGTGCACCTATCTAGTCCCAAATTTTAGTCTGACCAACGTTGCCAAGACTAGCTTATTATGACATATTCGTCGCACGACTAATAAGTTAAATTAAAGACGTCTGAAGGACCTAGCAGTCATCTCACTATCATTATAAGACTGCTATCCAACTTTATGTCGTATGAGTCAAGACTTATATGACGTTTTTGTTTGTTGGGTGTTGTGTGTATGTATAGAATATTATTATTATATATTGTTATGTTTCTCTTTTCCACGGGTATTGTTCTAACTACGTCGTCAAATCAATACCCGGCCCTTTGGAAGGCTTACACGGAGACATGGGTCCAACGTGCAGAGGCCCGGAGAGAGTTTTAATCTAAAATGTGATGAGACACAGGCATAGCAATATTATTATTTTATTTTGTTAATAACAAATAAAAGGGTGGTGATTTACATATGCATGAGTCTACTTAATTTATATTCCAAACACATATATCTACCGAAAAAAAAAACACACACACATATAAAACCAAAAAAACATTTCATTTTGTTCAGGGACTTGAGAGTTCAACGACGTCATCTATACCATGCAGTCTTATTTCAGATTCATGACCCTAAAATCACACCCTTAAACCTAAATTCTGCTCATTTATCTTATCCTGGTACTTTTCAAAACATATTACTGATTGATAACTTTGTTACCAAATTCCATAAAAACGCCTAACCTCTGTTCATTTCTGTTATTCTGGTACTTTAGAAAACGATCGCCATAATTAATAAAAAAAAATGGGCAGATGATTTAAAAATTCTATCGATAATAGAGATTCCATTTTTTCGGATATACTAGTACAGATTTTCTAGACTAGGACGCGGTCTCCGGGCTACGAGGCGAACGTCTTGGATGCAACCGGGATAACGCTAGAACGACGATAATGATTAGCTGCTCCAATCAGCAGCACTATTTAATAGAACGTAATTGTTTTTTGTCGTCTGATTACAAGGAGTGTTTGTAAAATCACTTAATAAGAATAGAAGTTACTTTATTTATATGTCTAGTCTCTTCTAAAAATTATAAATTAAAAAATATAGATTTACTTTATGCCATGCAGTATAAATAAACCATTTGCTTTATTGAAGATTCACAGGTATCCAATATACAAATAGTTAATTTAATTTCTTCCAAAGATGCCTGAGAGGAACAATAACTGTAGGTCCACCCCTTCTTTGCGTAATTTTCCTCAATAATATTATTGAATAATATTATTTTCCTAAACATGTGTACACCTACAAAATAACAATCGCAAGTAAGATGTTACAATAACATGCCGTGGGTTGTGATTTACTACGTAGTAAGGAAATATATAAGAGATTTCTTAACACTTGTTTTTGACTTTGGCATAATAGAGAGCAATGAGTAGTTTGATGAACAGGGTTGCACACTTCTGGTCCAACCTTTAATTCGGGCTAGGTCTGGTTTGTTTTGGTGGGTGATCCATGAAGAAATGGCCGGATATCATTACTGCGGCAGAAGCTGCGATCCACGAGGTCACGCCACTGCAAACAATGGCAGCAGCAGGCCTGTTTTTTTCTCTCGGTCCCGACCCTGGTTCTGTCCATAGTCTGAAGCGAGAGCTCTTGGTACGCCATCGTTTTTCGCTGTGAAGCACTCATGCTGATCGGGAAGATGATAGAACGGGACAGGGCTCTCGCGTGACCTATTCTCAACCGCAGATGCTGGCGTTGCAAGCGACATTTGCGACGAGCTTAAGCCATCGTCACAAAGCAAAGTAGCCATATGTAGAACGGCGAGCCAGTGGGGCCACAGCACCAAAAGTGGGCCGAACCCTGGCAGGGTTTTAAAGTAAACAATTACCAATGTAAAAAATTAAGCATGTATAGTTACCGCAACCTGTGCCTAACTCTTAAGTGAAATTAACCGCACGAATAAGAACATTAGTGCATACCATCGATGGTCTATAAAGAGGTCAAAATAATCACATGTCTGCCTGGATATGCCATGTTATACCAGGCACACAGTCATATCAGAGGTTGATGACATGACCGGCTGGTAAATTTTTTAAAAGACTAGCCTTACTGTGAATAGATCCTGTGCCACAGGGGAATTTACAAACATACAACCAATGGAAACAAAGCTCTCGAAACAACAATTAATGGATCGCACGAAGTGTAGTCCCTTCACTCGACGCAGTGTCAAGCGGCGAGGCAGCGGCTGAAACCACTAAGCCAAAATTACAGTCTATTTATAGGTTCAGTCGCTGAACCAAACAAAATCTGGTCTATTTTATTTTCGTACGAATGTGTGACCAACTCTAGTGTCAAAATATATAAACCGCCCGTAGGCCTTCTAAAACCGAGACCGACTGTCTTACTGACCCTTGCAACGGTAGCGTTCTGATTTAATGCTCGCAGCGGTCACCCATCCCAACTAAGCCCTCTGTAAACGTTGCTTATCTTTGTCCATCGATCCACGATTGACAAGCTGAACCACGACATTAGCGCTACCGAGCTACACATTCTGTTGAATTTACGTCTACGTCTAATACAGTTGCTTACCTTATCTTCTACGTGAGTGTCGTAAACACACGCAGTATACTGCAAGCTTAACAAGCGTAGACAGTTTGTTGACATCGCGTCGCATCGCATCTCATTTGTCGCGAACGTAGGATCTGTGTTAGGCAACATTATTCAGGATGCATTTAACAAGGTTCAGGATAGAGATAGGCTGAGTTCACACTTGCATTTAACTAGTACAGGTGTACACATATATTATGCAAAGTGTAGAAATCGCACCAGGTAAAAGGGAGCCTATCGTTTTTATGTCAATTCTGTTCAGAAGCGTCGGTATTTCCTTAGCAGTGCTTATGTACATAGTGCGAAAGAATCCTTCATCAGTCTTACTATCAAGTTACTCACAGGCTCGTCTGACACAGAGGGTAGTAAAACAATGTGAATTTTCCGTCTTGATGCACCTTCACCTCTGCCTACCCCTTCGAGGATAAAAGGCGTGAAGTTATGTTATGTTATATGTGAAAAGATCGCGAGTGATCCGACTAGAAGCGCAGGGCGGAAGCGGCAGCAATTTCGATGTTCATGGCGCGTTCTACTCTGACGTCACAGCAGCGGCGGCGGAATAGGGCGCGACATCTACATCCAAATCGCTGCCGCTGCTGCCGTAAGCTGGCGAGGGCGAGCGCACCGACTAATTTATCTCATCAGTAATTTTTCAATAGTGCTACTGCCACTGCGTACGTCCATTAACTGGTCATCAATTTTCCAATACTCATCAGAGTATCTATCAAGCTATTTCACCAAATAATATGATTTTAAAAGATTTTCAAAAACAGTTGGACGATTTTTATGTAACAAAATCATCAGCGATTCTTTTGTAAAACCATTCCAAAAGGGCGTATTGCATTTGGTCCGTGTAAAACTTACTCATAAGTAGTTTCTTTTATAAATACTTACTATATAATAAAATGGCTGTAATTTGTGACAATAAATCAAATAGATTATCATCACTAAGATAATAAAATTCGTAATTTGAGGTGTACTGCCATCTGAAAGTAGTTTTTAAGGTAACTATATTATGACATTAGTATCTAATAATCCATTCTTATATAAATATTAAAAACTCATTTTGATCCATTAAAAATGTTATGTAACCACGATTTTGACTACTTTCAAGCCTTTCACATACTTGTAGACAATATGCTCGTAAGCGTTTGAGTTGAATGGACAATGCGATCAGGAATGTACAATTGTACACCATCTTGTCAATTATCAGCACCGTAAGAACCAAAGAAATAATTTAAACTTGTATCATGTAAGATTCGTCACGATTTAGTCAAAACCATTCTCTAAATTAATATAAATGTTGCAGGTGACCCTCCCATTCCGCGCGATATCTATGAATATCAAACTGTGATATGTGCTTCATGTGTGCGAGAGCGAACGCGGCTGTTGGTGGACTACACTTATGCAGAGGCCGTACCTAATTCACTGCTCACGTCGCTGGTTGCACGGAGCTGGGCCTTTTTCAATATAACGACGACTTTACTTAGCTCGTGCTCACCACCTGGATATCGTGAAGACTGAAGCGGCTTCGCATGACTTATTTGCGTAACTAGTGGGCCCTACTCTAATAACTAGTAAGCCACGTCCTGCCCTTTCAATCCGGGATAGCGCGAAGAGACACGACTTAGCAAATACTAAACCAAGCAACTGCACATAATTACATATCAACTAAACTATAATATTCATATTTCAAAATCAATAAGGAATTCAAAAACAAATGAGAATATTATCTGCTCTATTGAAAAGTACTTCGAGCGCTTGCCGTACGACTGCTCCAAAATTAATTTCTCCGGTCTAAATGCAAATGACAATCTGCACTGAATACCCGCTACGATGTTTGTATCTCCAAGCTATATCCGGTTACGTAACTCTACTTAGTTTATTTAAATAGATAATATCTAACGAAATTGCTGCCTATAATATTATTCTAAACAGATACAGTTAATAATATTAATTCGGTCACTTAAAAGCCGTTTCTCTTCATCTTTTACGAAAGATTTTCCAGAACAACTTTTAATGTAAATTGACTACCGATGAATTGAGAGCGAAATAATAATACATAATACTTAGTATAAAGTATTGCGACAGACAATAATAATATACCTAGTATATACATACATATAATAATATGTAGTTAGATGTAGCAGACGTCCAGTCAGCATCAGAAGTCGATGACCACATGCAGATTTTCAAAATCATTGTACATTATATCACCCATAAATCGCTCAACAAGAATGGCGCCAGTATTGAATGAATATCATTAAAGTTCAAAATTAATTGAATACTACTCGCCAAAGGTCACTGAACACCATTTTGTCAAAAATTGGTGATCGTTATAATATCCGAAAACATCATAACATTCAATTTTACAAAAGCCACTGAACAATATAAAATACTTGATTTGGTAATCCAGTGTAATCACGGCAACGTCCAAAAATAACTTAACATCATAAATAACAAAAGTTACTGAACATTAATTTGTTACAGATACGTAGCGTGTAAAATAATACTATAAAAAGTAACTGAACTGCAAACTAAAAAAGTGCTCGTTACTATCTTCAGAGTTATAAATCCAATCTTGTCCTATCCAAACTAAATCATGTAAAAAAAAAATGGAAGTAAATTTCGAATTTAACTTTTCAAAATAGCTAGAGAAGTGGGAGTTAATTCTAAATAGTTTAAGCCTAATTATAATTGTAAAAAATAAAAAGTAAGTCTTTTTTGTAAAACCTAGTGTGATTAGACACACTAGGTTTTACTATCTAGGTGACTCGATTAGATTAGAAACTTTGATTATGAAAGTTTAAATTTGTTGATTTTTATAAAAACAAAAATTGATTATTAACTGTTTTGATTGACGACCGGTTGGCGTAGCGGGAGTATAAGCGACTGCTATGTCGATGGTCGCGGGTTCGATTCCCGCTCAAGTCAAACATTTGTGTGCATGAATATGAATGTTTGTCTTGATCTGGATGTTTCTATGTATAATTTGTATGTATTTACAAACAAGAAGTATATGTGTATGTTTATCCATTGTCAAGTACCCATAGTACAAGCTCTGCCTAGTTTGGGACTAGATAGTGTGGTGTGTGTGTATAGAATATTATTATTATATATTATTATGTTTCTCTTTACCACGGGTATTGTTCTAACTACGTCGTCACAACAATACCCGGCCCTTTGGAAGGCTTACACGGAGACATGGGTCCAACGTGCAGAGGCCCGTAGAGAGTTTTAATCTAAAATGTGATGGGACACACGCATAGTAATATTATTATTATTTTATTTTATTTTGTTGATAATAACTAAACGGGTGGTGATTTACATATGCATGAGTCTTCCTAATTTATATACCAAACACATATATCTACCGAAAGAAAAACACACACATATAAAACCAAAAAAACATTTCATTTTGTTCAGGGACTTGAGAATTAAACGACGTTATCTATACCATGCAGTATCTTATTTCTGATTCATGACCCTAAAACCAGGCTTTTTATTAGGCTACTAACTTCTGCTCATTTATCTTATCCTGGTACTTTTCAAAACATATTACTGATTTATAACTTTGTTACCAAATTCCATAAAAACCCCTAACCTCTGTTCATTTCGGTTTTTCTGGTACTTTAGAAAACGATCGCCATCATTAATAAATAAAAAAAATGGGCAGATGATTTAAAAATCCTATCGATAATAGAGATTCTATTATTTCGGATACACTAGTACAGATTTTCTAGACTAGGACGCGGTCTCCGGGCTACGAGGCGAAAGTCTTGGATGCAACCGGGATAACGCTAGAACGACGATGATGATTAGCTGCTCCAATCAGCAGCACTATTTAATAGAAGGTAATTGTTTTTTGTCGTCTGATTACAAGGAGTGTTTGTAAAATCACTTAATAAGAATAGAAGTTACTTTATTTCTATATCTAGTCTCTTCTAAAAATTATAAATTAAAAAAATATAGATTTACTTTATGCCGTGCAGTGTAAATAAACCATTTTGCTTTATTGAAGATTCACAGGTATCCAATATACAAATAGTTAATTTAATTTCTTCCAAAGATGCCTGAGAGGAACAATAACTGTAGGTCCACCCCTTCTTTGCGTAATTTTTCTCAATAATATTATTGAATAATATTATTTTCCTAAACATGTGTACACCTACAAAATAACAATCGCAAGTAAGATGTTACAATAACATGCCGTGGGTTATGATTTACTACGTAGTAAGGAAATATATAAGAGATTTCTTAACACTTGTTTCTGACTTTGACATAATAGAGAGCAATGAGTAGTTTGATGAACAGGGTTGCACACTTCTGGTCCAACCTTTAATTCGGGCTAGGTCTGGTTTGTTTTGGTGGGTGATCCATGAAGAAATAGCCGGATATCATTACTGCGGCAGAAGCTGCGATCCACGAGGTCACGCCACTGCAAACAATGGCAGCAGCAGGCCTGTTTTTTTCTCTCGGTCCCGACCCTGGTTCTGTCCATAGTCTGAAGCGAGAGCTCTTGGTACGCCATCGTTTTTCGCTGTGAAGCACTCATGCTGATCGGGAAGATGATAGAACGGGACAGGGCTCTCGCGTGACCTATTCTCAACCGCAGATGCTGGCGTTGCAAGCGACATTTGCGACGAGCTTAAGCCATCGTCACAAAGCAAAGTAGCCATATGTAGAACGGCGAGCCAGTGGGGCCACAGCACCAAAAGTGGGCCGAACCCTGGCAGGGTTTTAAAGTAAACAATTACCAATGTAAAAAATTAAGCATGTATAGTTACCGCAACCTGTGCCTAACTCTTAAGTGAAATTAACCGCACGAATAAGAACATTAGTGCATACCATCGATGGTCTATAAAGAGGTCAAAATAATCACATGTCTGCCTGGATATGCCATGTTATACCAGGCACACAGTCATATCAGAGGTTGATGACATGACCGGCTGGTAAATTTTTTAAAAGACTAGCCTTACTGTGAATAGATCCTGTGCCACAGGGGAATTTACAAACATACAACCAATGGAAACAAAGCTCTCGAAACAACAATTAATGGATCGCACGAAGTGTAGTCCCTTCACTCGACGCAGTGTCAAGCGGCGAGGCAGCGGCTGAAACCACTAAGCCAAAATTACAGTCTATTTATAGGTTCAGTCGCTGAACCAAACAAAATCTGGTCTATTTTATTTTCGTACGAATGTGTGACCAACTCTAGTGTCAAAATATATAAACCGCCCGTAGGCCTTCTAAAACCGAGACCGACTGTCTTACTGACCCTTGCAACGGTAGCGTTCTGATTTAATGCTCGCAGCGGTCACCCATCCCAACTAAGCCCTCTGTAAACGTTGCTTATCTTTGTCCATCGATCCACGATTGACAAGCTGAACCACGACATTAGCGCTACCGAGCTACACATTCTGTTGAATTTACGTCTACGTCTAATACAGTTGCTTACCTTATCTTCTACGTGAGTGTCGTAATGACACGCAGTATACTGCAAGCTTAACAAGCGTAGACAGTTTGTTGACGTCGCGTCGCATCGCATCTCATTTGTCGCGAACGTAGGATCTGTGTTAGGCAACATTATTCAGGATGCATTTAACAAGGTTCAGGATAGAGATAGGCTGAGTTCACACTTGCATTTAACTAGTACAGGTGTACACATATATTATGCAAAGTGTAGAAATCGCACCAGGTAAAAGGGAGCCTATCGTTTTTATGTCAATTCTGTTCAGAAGCGTCGGTATTTCCTTAGCAGTGCTTATGTACATAGTGCGAAAGAATCCTTCATCAGTCTTACTATCAAGTTACTCACAGGCTCGTCTGACACAGAGGGTAGTAAAACAATGTGAATTTTCCGTCTTGATGCACCTTCACCTCTGCCTACCCCTTCGAGGATAAAAGGCGTGAAGTTATGTTATGTTATATATGAAAAGATCGCGAGTGATCCGACTAGAAGCGCAGGGCGGAAGCGGCAGCAATTTCGATGTTCATGGCGCGTTCTACTCTGACGTCACAGCAGCGGCGGCGGAATAGGGCGCGACATCTACATCCAAATCGCTGCCGCTGCTGCCGTAAGCTGGCGAGGGCGAGCGCACCGACTAATTTATCTCATCAGTAATTTTTCAATAGTGCTACTGCCACTGCGTACGTCCATTAACTGGTCATCAATTTTCCAATACTCATCAGAGTATCTATCAAGCTATTTCACCAAATAATATGATTTTAAAAGATTTTCAAAAACAGTTGGACGATTTTTATGTAACAAAATCATCAGCGATTCTTTTGTAAAACCATTCCAAAAGGGCGTATTGCATTTGGTCCGTGTAAAACTTACTCATAAGTAGTTTCTTTTATAAATACTTACTATATAATAAAATGGCTGTAATTTGTGACAATAAATCAAATAGATTATCATCACTAAGATAGTAAAATTCGTAATTTGAGGTGTACTGCCATCTGAAAGTAGTTTTTAAGGTAACTATATTATGACATTAGTATCTAATAATCAATTCTTAAATAAAGATTAAAAACTCATTTTGATCCATTAAAAATGTTATGTAACCACGATTTTGACTACTTTCAAGCCTTTCACATACTTGTAGACAATATGCTCGTAAGCGTTTGAGTTGAATGGACAATGCGATCAGGAATGTACAATTGTACACCATCTTGTCAATTATCAGCACCGTAAGAACCAAAGAAATATTTTAAACTTGTATTATGTACGATTTAGTCAAAACCATTCTCTAAATTAATATAAATGTTGCAGGTGACCCTCCCATTCCGCGCGATATCTATGAATATCAAACTGTGATATGTGCTTCATGTGTGCGAAAGCGAACGCGGCTGTGGATGGACTACACTTATGCAGAGGCCGACGTGGACAATGAATTAGGTACTAATTCATTGTCCACGTCGCTGGTTGCACGGAGCTGGGCCTTTTTCAATATAACGACGTCTTTACTTAGCTCGTGCTCACCACCTGGATATCGTGAAGACTGAAGCGGCTTCGCATGACTTATTTGCGTAAGTAGTGGGCCCTACTCTAATAACTAGTAAGCGACGTCCTGCCCCTTCAATCCGGGATAGCGCGAAGACACACGACTTAGCAAATACTAAAACAAGCAACTGCACATAATTACATATCAACTAAACTATAATATTCATATTTCAAAATCAATAAGGAATTCAAAAACAAATGAGAATAATATCTGCTCTATTGAAAAGTACTTCGAGCGCTTGCCGTACGACTGCTCCAAAATTAATTTCACCGGTCTAAATGCAAATGACAATCTGCACTGAATACCCGCTACGATGTTTGTATCTCCAAGCTATGTCCGGTTACGTAACTCTACTTAGTTTATCTAAATAGATAATATCTAACTAAATTGCTGCCTATAATATTATTCTAAACAGATACAGTTAATAATATTAATTCGGTCACTTAAAAGCCGTTTCACTTCATCTTTTACGAAAGATTTTCCAGAACAACTTTTAATGTAAATTGACTACAGATGAATTGAGAGGGAAATAATAATACATAATACTTAGTATAAAGTATTGCGACAGACAATAATAATATACCTAGTATATACATACATATAATAATATGTAGTTAGATGTAGCAGACGTCCAGTCAGCATCAAAAGTCGATGACCACATGCAGATTTTCAAAATCATTGTACATTATATCACCCACAAATCGCTCAACAAGAAGGGCGCCAGTATTGAATGAATATCATTAAAGTTCAAAATTAATTGAATACTACTTGCCAAAGGTCACTGAACACCATTTTGTCAAAAATTGGTGATCGTTATAATATCCGAAAACATCATAACATTCAATTTTACAAAAGCCACTGAACAATATAAAATACTTGATTTGGTAATCCAGTGTAATCACGGCAACGTCCAAAAATAACTTAACATCATAAATAACAAAAGTTACTGAACATTAATTTGTTACAGATACGTAGCGTGTAAAATAATACTATAAAAAGTAACTGAACTGCAAACTAAAAAAGTGCTCGTTACTATCTTCAGAGTTATAAATCCAATCTTGTCCTATCCAAACTAAATCATGTAAAAAAAATGGAAGTAAATTTCGAATTTAACTTTTCAAAATAGCTAGAGAAGTGGGAGTTTCTGTAAGTTATTCTATTTTATTAATTTTAAGATTATACGGGATGTAACAATGAGAAAATATTTTTAATATACTATGAATAATATGAGATTATCACATACATCCAAATTGTTGTGTTCCAAATTTTATCCAAATGTATTCAGTAATTTTTTCGTGATGAATAACAAACATATTATAAACTTTAACATTTATAATATTAGTAAGAAAGGATTAATACCAAGACTTATAACAAACACACGTATTCGTCACATGAATGTTTGATCTAAGTGAGAATCTAACAGGCTAGAATCAAAATCGGACGCATAACATAGGGTCACTTCCGATCAGAAGGGAAAATCTACTAAATCACGCCATAGAAATCTGGGAAGTATTTAGGGGACGAGATACTTTTGCAACTATGATAAACTCCATGTAAGATCGTCTTCAAAATGTCATCGATGCCCATTGACATCAATGACATACTAGGTTTTAATTCTAAATAGTTTAAGCCTAATTATAATTGTAAAAATTAAAAAGTAAGTCTTTTTTGTAAAACCTAGTGTGATTAGACACACTAGGTTTTACTATCTAGGTGACTCGATTAGATTAGAAACTTTGATTATGAAAGTTTAAATTTGTTGATTTTTAATAAAAACAAAAATTGATTATTAACTGTATTGATTGACGACCGGTTGGCGTAGCGGGAGTATAAGCGACTGCTATGTCGATGGTCGCGGGTTCGATTCCCGCTCAAGTCAAACATTTGTGTGCATGAATATGGATGTTTGTCTTGATCTGGATGTTTCTATGTATAATTTGTATGTATTTACAAAAAAGAAGTATATGTGTATGTTTATCCATTGTCTAGTACCCATAGTACAAGCTCTGCCTAGTTTGGGACTAGATAGTGTGGTATGTGTGTATAGAATATTATTATTATATATTATTATGTTTCTCTTTACCACGGGTATTGTTCTAACTACGTCGTCACAACAATACCCGGCCCTTTGGAAGGCTTACACGGAGACATGGGTCCAACGTGCAGAGGCCCGTAGAGAGTTTTAATCTAAAATTTGATGGGACACACGCATAGTAATATTATTATTATTTTATTTTATTTTGTTGATAATAACTAAACGGGTGGTGATTTACATATGCATGAGTCTTCCTAATTTATATACCAAACACATATATCTACCGAAAGAAAAACATACACATATAAAACCAAAAAAACATTTCATTTTGTTCAGGGACTTGAGAATTAAACGACGTTATCTATACCATGCAGTATCTTATTTCTGATTCATGACCCTAAAACCAGGCTTTTTATTAGGCTATTAACTTCTGTTTTATCTTATCCTGGTACTTTTCAAAACATATTACTGATTTATAACTTTGTTATCAAATTCCATAAAAACGCCTAACCTCTGTTCATTTCGGTTTTTCTGGTACTTTAGAAAACGATCGCCATCATTAATAAATAATAAAAATGGGCAGATGATTTAAAAATCCTATCGATAATAGAGATTCTATTATTTCGGATACACTAGTACAGATTTTCTAGACTAGGACGCGGTCTCCGGGCTACGAGGCGAAAGTCTTGGATGCAACCGGGATAACGCTAGAACGACGATGATGATTAGCTGCTCCAATTAGCAGCACTATTTAATAGAACGTAATTGTTTTTTGTCGTCGTAAGAATAGAAGTTACTTTATTTATATGTCTAGTCTCTTCTAAAAATTATAAATTAAAAAATATAGATTTACTTTATGCCGTGCAGTGTAAATAAACCATTTTGCTTTATTGAAGATTCACAGGTATCCAATATACAAATATTTAATTTAATTTCTTCCAAAGATACCTGAGAGGAACAATAACTGTAGGTCCACCCCTTCTTTGCGTAATTTGCCTCAATAATATTATTGAATAATATTATTTGCCTGAACATGTGTACACCTACAAAATAACAATCGCAAGTAAGATGTTACAATAACATGCCGTGGGTTGTGATTTACTACGTAGTAAGGAAATATATAAATGATTTCTTAACACTTGTTTATGACTTTGGCATAATAGAGAGCAATGAGTAGTTTGATGTACAGGATTGCACACTTCTGGTCCAATCTTCAATTCGGGCTAGGTCTGGTTTGTTTTGGTGGGTGATCCATGAAGAAATGGCCGGATGGCATAACTGCGGCAGAAGCTGCGATCCACGAGGTCACGCCGCTGCAAACTATGGCAGCAGCAGGCCTGTTTTTTATTCTGTCCATAGTCTGAAGCGAGAGCTCTTGGTACGCCATCGTTTTTCGCTGTGAAGCACTCATGGTGATCGGGAAGATGACAGAACGGGACAGGGCTCTCGCGTGACCTCTTCTCAACCGCAGATGCTGGCGTTGCAAGCGACATTTGCGACGAACTTAAGCCATCGTCACAAAGTAAAGTAGCCATATGTAGAACGGCGAGCCAGTGGGGCCACATCACCAAAAGTGGGCCTGGCAGGGTTTTAAAGTAAACAATTGCCAATGTAAAAAAATAAGCATGTAAAGTTACCACAACCTGTGCCTAACTCTTAAGTGAAATTAACCGCACGAATAAGAACATTAGTGCATATCATCGATGGTCTATAAAGAGGCCAAAATAATCACATGTCTGCCTGGATATGCCATGTTATACCAGGCACATAGTCATATCAGAGGTTGATGACATGACCGGCTGGTAAATTTTTTAAAAGCCTTACTGCCTTACTGTGAATAGATCCTGTGCCACACGGGAATTTACAAACATACAACCAATGGAAACAAAGTTCTCGAAACAACAATTAATGGATCGCACGAAGTGTAGTCCCTTCACTCGACGCAGTGTCAAGCGGCGAGGCAGCGGCTGAAACCACTAAGCCAAAATTACAGTCTATTTATAGGTTCAGTCGCTGAACCAAACAAAATCTGGTCTATTTTATTTTCGTACGAATGTGTGACCAACTCTAGTGTCAAAATATATAAACCGCCCGTAGGCCTTCTAAAACCGAGACCGACTGTCTTACTGACCCTTGCAACGGTAGCGTTCTGATTTAATGCTCGCAGCGGTCACCCATCCCAACTAAGCCCTCTGTAAACGTTGCTTATCTTTGTCCATCGATCCACGATTGACAAGCTGAACCACGACATTAGCGCTACCGAGCTTCTGTTGAATTTACGTCTACGTCTAATACAGTTGCTTACCTTATCTTCTACGTGAGTGTCGTAATGACACGCAGTATACTGCAAGCTTAACAAGCGTAGACAGTTTGTTTACGTCGCGTCGCATCGCATCTCATTTGTCGCGAACGTATCCTACGTTCGCAACATCTGTGTTAGGCAACATTATTCAGGATGCATTTAACAAGGTTCAGGATAGAGATAGGCTGAGTTCACACTTGCATTTAACTAGTACAGGTGACTAACAACATATATTATGCAAAGTGTAGAAATCGCACCAGGTAAAAGGGAGCCTATCGTTTTTATGTCAATTCTGTTCAGAAGCGTCGGTATTTCCTTAGCAGTGCTTAAGTACTTAGTGCGAAAGAATCCTTCATCAGTCTTTCTATCAAGTTACTCACAGGCTCGTCTGACACAGAGGGTAGTAAAACAATGTGAATTTTCCGTCTTGATCGTAATTTTTCCTAAGGACGATAAGCGTGATTTGTATTGTTTTTGAAACTAATTATGTATTTTCCTTTAATTTTACCTTTTATTTGATTCGCAAAAGAAACACTATTAATAGTCTCCGTCTCGAAAGAAAGGTAAGTGCTCATATCAAGCAAGTGCTTTGAGCATGTGGCCAGATAATGTCAAAATCTATCTCTACAAAGCATTGCTATAGTTTGTGCTTTGATTCTTTTTTTCGCAACGGTATTCTGTTTGTTGTAGGTTTTTAGAGATCTGAAAATATCCTGATTAATATTTCATTTGCATTCAAATTCAAGATGATTTATGAGACCACACATGTTGGATTTAGTACCTAGCCATTGCAGGGCCGATATCAGAACAGCTCACTGTAGAATTTGTATTATTTCTAATTCTACATATAATTGCTGAGTTTCATGATGATACAATAACAAGAAGCGGGTGATATTGAGCTTGTTGGAGTTTGTTATGTATAGCTAGTTACTGCTCCACCTATAAATATAAACTAAAAGCATGCTCAAAACGAGTTCATTGGATTAATATATTTTGTCCTTGAACGTTCATATTCACCGAATCGAGTGATTGATACGTCAATATCAATACATATTGGATCATCAAGGCCAATGTCACGTATCGAGAATTCGTTCATGTCATTATAATTATGTCATTGGGACCTAAACATAACTGGCGAAATGTGGGTGTGTAATACACCTCTGCCTACACCTTCGAGGATAAAAGGCGTGAAGTTATGTTATGTTGTATGTGAAAAGTTCGCGAGTGATCCGACTAGAAGCGCAGGGCGGAAGCGGCAGCAATTTCGATGTTCATGGCGCGTTCTACTTTGACGTACAGCAGCGGCGGCGGAATAGGGCGCGACATCTACATCCAAATCGCTGCCGCTGTTGCCGTAAGCTGGCGAGGGCGAGCGCACCGACTAATTTATCTCATCAGTAATTTTTCAATAGTGCTACTGCCACTGCGTACGTCCATTAACTGGTCATCAATTTTCCAATACTCTGATAGCTATTTCACCAAATAATTTGATTTTAAAAGATTTTCAAAAACAGTTGGACGATTGTTATTTAACAAAATCATCAGCGATTATTTTGTAAAACCATTCCAAAAGGGCGTATTGCATTTGGTCCGTGTAAAACTTACTCATAAGTAGTTTCTTTTATAAATACTTACTATATAATAAAATGGCTGTAATTTGTGACAATAAATCAAATAGATTATCATCACTAAGATAATAAAATCCGTAATTTGAGGTGTACGGCCATCTGAAAGTAGTTTTTAAGGTAACTATAATATGACATTAGTATCTAATAATCAATTCTTAAATAAATATTAAAAACTCATTTTGATCCTTTAAAAATGTTATGTAATCCACGATTTTGACTACTTTCAAGCCTTTCACATACTTGTAGGCAATATGCCCGTAAGCGTTTGAGTTGAATGGACAATGCGATCAGGAATGTACAATTGTACACCATCTTGTCAATTATCAACACCGTAAGAACCAAAGAAATATTTTAAGCTTTTATTATGTAAGATTCGTCACGATTTAGTCAAAATCATTCTACATGGTCTCGTGACTTCACGTTCGCTTGCATTTTTTGTCATCCGATGCACATCTGACGCGGGCAAACCAAGGCTCGTATTTTATTGGATATTTTTATCAGTATGAACTTCTTACATATTTACATCAAGGATAATGTTACTTGATTCTAATACCAACAAATAAGCTAAAGTATACGGTTTGTTCGTTTTTTACATTTTGCATACCTACTTTTAATTCTACAAGTTCTATTTTTATTTCTGTAACAATATCGCCCATGGGATTGCCGTTGTTTGTACCTACTATTTCTGGTAATACCACAAAAGACACCGATCCCAAATTTATCTAGAAAATACGTTCAAAATCAAAACTTATCCTTAGAAATATCTTACGCTTTGTAAGGCCTAGGGAACGTTACAATATCATTTTCCTACTTCCACTGAGCTAATGTTTCACGAAATTATGTTGTATCAGACAAGCAAGATAGAAATTCATACCAAGGAGTATTTCAACCATGGTAGAATTCTAGAATATTAATGGGTTTGCAAGCTTGAGCCTCACTTAGTTGTTGAGTTCTTCATAAATATAACCCCTCATGTGATCCATAGGCAAGTAGCGCCGATTTGTTAAAACTTATTTTTATTTTTATTATGTGGAGGACTTTCACGGTGCCCTTTGAATATATATTTTCTTTTTTAATTGTATTGTATTTCTATATATCTATCTAAACGTCACGCCTGTCTCCCATTGGGGTAGGCAGAGACTATGGAACGCCAAATGCTCCGGTTCAAACACACCTCTTTCACTTCTTCCGACTCACTCTTTCCTCTACCGACATCTCCAATCATTCTTACTCGATACACATTTTTCGTAAATCTCCTTGCTTCCATCCGTTCCAAATGTCCAAACCATCGCAACATACCTTTCTCAATCTTTGACACTACATCTTCTTTCAAACCACACCTTTCTCGAATAACACTATTTCTCACTTTATCTGCCATTCTTACTCCGCACATACTCCTCAAAGCTCTCATCTTAACAGCATTAATTCTACTTTCATGCTTCTTCTGCCATACCCACGATTCAATTCCATACATCACTATTGGCGCCAAATCTCCCTGCAGTGTAGCAAGGCGAGCCTTACTCGGTATAATTTTACTGCTAAAAATGGTTTGTAAGGCGCCATTTACACAATTTCCTGCTTTCACTCTCCTTTCAATATCGCCCTCACATTTTCCATCTCTTGTAAACAATGAACCTAAATAGACAAACTCATTCACCTGTTCCACTTTTTCATCTCCTATCATTATGTTATATTCAGTTACACTATCTTCCCTCTCTATGATCATGACCTTAGTCTTGCTTACATTCACTTTCATGCCCTTTTTTTTATACGCCTCATTCATTACGGTGACCATCTGCTGTAAATCAAACGCTGACGACGCAAAAAGAACCTGATCGTCAGCGTATAGCAGGGTCTTAAATACAGATTCACTCATTCTTAAACCACATTCAGACTCTTTCAAATCAGTCAAAAAACTATCCATGAATAGATTGAACAGCCAAGGAGACGCTACACATCTCAGTCTAACACCACGATCAATGTTAAACCAGTCCGTATAGGCCCCGTTTATTCTGACACAGGCACTTGAATCCCTATATAAGGATGTAAGTGCCCGTATCAGACTTCTGCTCACTCCATACACGGAAAGTGTTGATCAAAGTTCATCCCTCACCACTCGATCGTAAGCCTTTTCCAAATCAATAAAGGTGCAGAAAACCTTCTGGTGTTTCATTAAGATTTTCTCTGTAATGCACCTTAAGGAAAGGACTTGATCATAAGTCATAAGTCATAAGTAATTTATTTCTGAACAATATACATTGTGTTGAAATGATTATATGCAACTAAACAATAATAAAATAATAATTACAATGAACTACACAAATTCTACCGAAAATTACATACTATGAATCCACGACATCGAATTTTCGATATACCACACTATAAATACCACAATTTAGTGAGAGATTAATTAATAACATGCATTATAGTAATGATCAATCATTTAAATTGTCATTGGTAAAATCTAATAATTAATAATTTCATCAATAATAAATTCTAATTAATTATCATGTCTGCTGTTTCTCATTAATCGCAATTTCAATGATAAATAAATCAATAATGATTACTTATATTAATTTCAATTATAATTTAAACATGTAAAATCTAATGGAAGGATGTCAACAGGTTATTAAAATAAATAAAAATATCATTGGTAAAAATCTAACAATTAATAATTTCGTCATGAATTCTAATAAGTAATCATGTCTGCTGTTTATCATTAATAAACTCGTCAATACTATAGTAGCCTTTCCTCAATAAATATACTTTTAATTTAGTTTTGAATAAGTTTGCACTGTAAATATTTTTAAACTCTATGGGTAGCTTATTATATAATGAAACTGATTGTACTCTTGAACTGTGTTGCACTACATTGAGTTTGGGCTGTATTGTCGAGGGTAAATCCTTTCTACGAGTGTTATCTCTAACCTTTCTTTCTTCATCAGTTTCAATTTTATGGAGATTTTTAATAAAGTCAGACAATAACACTAAAATATAAAGGCATGGAACTGTTAAAATTTTAAGATTTATAAAATGTTCTCTACATGAATCCGTTTGCTTAAGACGAAGCATTGTCCTAATAGCCCTTTTTTGAATGATAAATGTCGTGCTTATGTTATATTTATAACTATTTCCCCACAATATAATGCTATATCTAAGCTTACTCTCGACCAAAGCAAAGTACACCATTCGAAGTTGAGCCACTGTAAGTTCTTCCCTCAAACTTCTGATTGTATAACACGCAGAACTAATATACTTGGTTATAGCTAGTGTCTCTTGCTTCCAGTTTAACTGCGCATCTATGTTGATGCCCAACAACTTAACACTGTCTACCAACTCGACTACATTACCAGAAGAAAATACATTAAGATTGGCATGATTTCTTACTGTTGATTTAAATAATAAACATTTTGTTTTAGTAAAGTTAAGTTTTAAATTATTTACACCAAACCATTCCTCAAATTTTTTTAATGCTGTATTAACCTTTGATTCTAAATCAATTATATTATCTGCAGCTATTATTGCGTTTGTATCATCAGCGAATATAATTAAATATATATAAAATCCGTACATCCCATGCCCTTTCTAAATCCCGCTTGTACATCCCAAATCTAACTATCCATTTCAGAAATCATTCTTTTGATCAGTATATTTGCATACAATTTACCAACAACACTCAGGAGGTAAGCCTCCTGAGTGTTGTTGGTAAATTGTATGCAAAGCGGTATAAGTACCGCGGTGGTTTATGCATTCCTGCTGAGACCCTTTCTAAAGTGGCACAATAATAACACATAATTTTAGTTATAGTATTTAAGTAGTTATATTGTTTTTATTCTAACATTAATTTAAATGTGTTGCATAATTATGATAAATGAATTACTATACAAAAAATACTTTAAAATATATTTATATTTACACAAATTAAAAAGAAACCGCAATAGGAGAGTCAAACCTAATCTAAGCTCGTGCATACCAGCATTCAGCATCTTATTTAAACCAGGTTACTGATAGCGTGTCGTAACGAGATAGACTTCATGCCTATTGTCGATCTGAATAATCATTTTAAAAACGTGTTAAATCATTTTTTGTGTTACATAAGCTACCGTGTTAAATAAGCTTTTGTTTTATTATTCGCTTACGCTATGTCGTATCTTTTCACAAATAGCGGGTAGAACTTTTTGTTATATAAGTCTGTCGCAGCACGGTAATGACTTAAAAATCACCTAGACTAGCAATAATAATTCAGACAAGTTTGGATAGATATGATTGATGCTCCCTGGCTAGTAAAAAGTTGTAGGTAAATTACAGACTTTGCCGATCTCTTTTTAGGGTCAACGCAAACTTGCTGGAGAAAGGTTTGAACATTTTACGACTGGTGATTCAAACTTGTTCATCCAATGCAAATATAGTTTGACAATAACCATCTGATATTTTTTCTAATTAGTATCTTTTGTTTTAAATATTTGATCTATCGTTCTACTGGTTACGTAGGAAATCTTTTTACTAGCTATCGTTAGCTAGTAAGAAGATTTCCTCGATAGTGATTATTCATTCATACAAACATACTCATCATACTCACGCCTTTTTTTCCGTCGAGGTAGGCAGAGAAAACAGACCGATACTTGCTTCTATCCTTACAAACCTCACGCGCTTCCTCTACGCTCATTACACCTTCCATACATGTACGCCGGTTTCGGGCACCTCAGATCTTTCCGTTTCTTAGGACGTCTCCAATTTAGTCGGCGAATGTCCGACGAGGTCTGCCTCGACCGACTTGCCCACACACTTTTGCCTTATATATCTGATTCGACATTCTTTCTTCACTCATTCGCTCCACTTGTCCAAACCACCTAAGGATTTCTTCCTCAATCCTTGTCACAACATGTTCTCTCAGTCCACTGTGCTTTCATATGGTTGCATTCAAAATTCTATCAATCAGTCTCACACCACACATACTACGCAGTGATCGCATCTTAACTGCGTTAATTCTACTTTCATGCTTTTTCTACCATACCCAACTGTCACTGCTATACATCAACGTGGAGACAAGCACTCCATTGTGAACCGCCAATCGCACCTCGTTTGGCCCCGTCTGACCGCTCATAAAGGCACACAGTGCTCCATTTACACGATTTCCCGCAGTCACTCTCCTTTCAATATCTCCTTCACATCTTCCGTCCCTTCACTATTATATTCACTCGAAAATATTTTTAATATCATAAATCACCAGTTCGTAATCATTGCCTTGTTGTCTTAGGGCCTACG
The DNA here is from genome assembly GCA_944739405.2 of Euclidia mi. Taxonomy (NCBI): domain Eukaryota; kingdom Metazoa; phylum Arthropoda; class Insecta; order Lepidoptera; family Erebidae; genus Euclidia; species Euclidia mi. The sequence continues at coordinate 10,801,001 of OX123199.2, read as the reverse complement.
TAGTTTCAGTATAATTATGTATAGCTCAATGAGATACACCAAAATATTATTCTATCGTACAAACTATGGTCTTGCAAAAAGTATTATTAATCATCAATGGAGTTAACTTTTAAAATATGTGGCTAGCTATTACGTGGAAGACATGCGCTAATCTGACAGTCAGGTACTCGATCCAGCCTGGCGCAAGTTCCTAAGAAAAATCGAATGTATGAAACGTGCTATCTTTTTAATGGCTACTATTATATGTATAAAACGTGAAGATAGCATCCTTCACTATGTACCCTTGGAACAGTATTCTTTCAAAGTTAGACGGGTTATACGTAGATCACCGTCTTGACTGTCAATAGTGTCAAATGTCACAATTGTCACATTATTATCCAGATTGAACTTTGCCGCGTTATGTAGTTTGTTTATAAAACGTAAAAAACATACTGTGAAAGTGCTTTGTGTTTACCAAATAAAATGTGATTTTACACTTCTAGTGTTAGTTTTACTATATTTATTTGATTAGCATTGAAAGGAGCGCAATGAAAACTAGCAAAATAACGGGCGAAATATGGCATACAACAACATGCCGGTCAAGCAATGAAAAAAGGGTAGGTATTTATGGCAAAATGTCCCTATATAAAGATCAATGAATATTTATAATGTTATATAATGTGATATATTTCAGTGAAACATAAAAAATAAGGAAATATTCTAAAGTTTCATATCCTAGTACTTTGTAGGTAAACAATAGTGCTGCCTGTCAGTTATCGATAATCCGTTATTAGAAATTGGCACAAGGACTAAAAATTATATATTTTTTTTCTTTTTAGATGTAAAAATGGGTAGCTGCAACTGGAAACCAAGACTTAATTTATGTGCCCATTGAAAAATTACATCAGTTGAACTATGTGTGTGTCAAGCATTTTAAGCCGAAAGACTTAAAAGAAAAGGGAACTCAAGTCAGAAAAACAGCTGTGCCTTGTATCTATAGACATTTCTTTAAATCCTATTACAGAAGAAATGTTGAAAACCTTTCCATTACATGTACATACATATATCTTTTAGTTCTGCGTATTTTTCTTCGCTAATTTAGAATAGATTTATAGAATATGCTAATTTGTTTGAATAAACACATAAATATTAAATACATCTTTTATTTGTGTTGGAAAAGTATAATTCTAGTCGAAACATAATTATAATTATTTCTTACCAAATATTATCGATATCGATATTTTGTTAATCACTAGAGGGTACATCCCTATATTGACGAATATGACAATGCTGACAACATAAAAAAGATGTCAATTAGTATCTTTATGTTGGTACGAGTTCTCCCTGCACGTTTCATACAAAGCTGAAAGTCTCGCATGATCTATGGCACATCCGCCTGTTCTTACGTAGTATTTGTATACTCTTTGCTCGATCGGAAATGACTACGACCTAAAACTGTTCTTTACGATCATTGACATATACTCTAACGATAGACGGAGCATTCCCTATAAATATTTTGTTCAAATTGTCAACGTATGACGTCTAATCGTACTAGCGCAACACGCAGGCGCAAGCAGCACCAATGACTTACAGTGTCTAGTTATTATTATAGCCAATCAACAACAACCAGTCCTGACATCTTACCAATGAGTATCCAATAGTTCTCTAACGCTACTGGCTGCTTATTGCCATTTGCAAAGACTATTTACATCACAGAAGAGATGTTTTCTGCCTACAATATTTCATCAACATAATAAGAACAGTTTATTTATGAAAATAAAAGGAATTAATTGCTGGGTATTTATTTAAGTGAAAAAATTGAATCTATAAACATATTCAGATGTTTTTATTACAAAATAGAAAAATGTATTCGTGGGCGCAAGTTCAAGACTTGCCTTGGTTGCCTCAGGAATAATTCTAATTTTTAAACTTTATATTTATCCTACTATGAGAATTGCTTAAACATATCCTTATATATAAGGCAGGATTGTTTGTCATTCTGTAAAAATGCCCTTGCTGACCACAGAGTTCTAAACCTACACATGTGGCAGATGGCATTATGTGCTACCATGAGGAAACCAACTATTAAAAAAAATCTATGACGAAGTGGCCTGAGTAGCTTAGTCGGTACGGTATCGACGTGGACGCGGGTTGAAGTCCTGCCTAAAAAAAATATTTTAAATTGCAGATAAATTTACTCTAGCAAGAAATGCTCAAAAATATATTTTAATAACTATTCAAACACAATTAACTTTGTGGTTTTTTGTCTATTGGTCGGATAATGGAAATCAGGATCTGTTCGGCCTCATGGTTCAATATTAGTTTTGCGTATTTTTCTATAACTGCAAATGTGTACATACTATGATGAAGTGTTGAAATATTCGTTAATACGGTTATTACGATCCATATACCAAAAAATAAAAAGAACACAGAATTAGTGTTATACAACGTCAAATTGGTTTTATAACATTAATCAAACTTAAAAACCTTTTAAAACCAATACCTTCACGAAGTCTGGTCTTAGTCATATATTTTACCTAAAATCACTTTCAATGTATTTCTGCATAGTAGTTAGTCTATGATCGTAAATGACGTCACATAAAAATAAATAAATACATTTTAATGTGGTATTATGATACATTTAACTCTTTTATTTACATAAATAATTAAAAATATTGACTAACGCTGCTACAGATACAAGTTCTGATTCAAATTAATCGATATATCGTCCCCACACCGTCAATAAACGAAGCGGACCCACACCGCAGGAAAGTCAAAGTGACACTAGATTGCTTTGCCGGTATGTTCATGCAAAGCATTTGAACAAAGTAAATGTTCTGAATGCTACATCTAGTACTTTAGTACATATATTTCGATGTTTACGATACATCATTGTTTGCTAATACCTAAAGAAGTGTGACCGTTATCTGGGAGAGACAACAAACAAATATTTAATTCATTTGAACTATAAAATTATCAAACATATATCATAATATAATAAAATTCATAAACTAAACGTGTAACACATAATGAAATCTTAGAGACACGTAATGATAGTAGTGTGACTTATAAGGAACCCGGTACCAAAGTTTAACAATATTTTTCTGAAGAAAGTTATTATTTCTTAGAAACATTTTAAAGACAGAAAATATGTTGTATTAAATATTAATTGCTTATTTATGTCGGCTCTAAAGTATATCTGTAATAAGTACATAAAACAACCAATGTTGCACAAAACAACATACTGTTTCTTGAGAGCATGTTATTTAATATAATTTCCAATAATATTATATCGACTGTATTCTGCACAATTTTTATGCTTAGACCTGAATGCAATTTGTATATTGATAAATGAACAATGTGTATGTCTAATTTAATATTTAATTGTTATAATACTTTATAATTTAATTGTTTGTTTAAATAATAAATTGTAACACTATGGGACAGTTTGCCTGAAATAAAATGTATTATTATTATTTACATTGAATTTTAGTGTCGGTCGGAACGTAAACTAGCCGATTTAGTCCATTGAAAAGTTGTATTTGGGGTTGCATTTACCAGATGACATAATTTTATTTTACAGATGTGTAGGGACAGGGGCTAGTGTAAAGCTTGATCAAAATTTGTGGGGTCGTACCTTTGGTCCCTTGGCCGCCATCTTGAAAAGAGTGCGGGTGCAAATGGTTTTTAAATTCTCTACAACTTTGGTCGTAACGCTAAAAATAAAAAGTGATATCTTTATTATTGTTGTATTTTGTAAATTTTTATGTTCGCCCACTATAACTGTGTCCCCAGTCTTTTAGATAAAACATGCTTTGGCACAGGGTCTGATTAAGTGCCAGTATACAATTTTTGATTACTAAATTAGGAGAAAAGTCGCTTTTTTGTCGATAGTGCCTCATTTTCCTCTATGAATTTTGATATATCTAAAAATTTTCATGCAGGTGTCTCCAGGACATTTAGGCATTGCAGAACACATTGCAGAATCCTCTGTCTGGGCAGACTATCAACTTCAGATGCCCAGAGATAGAGTTTGTCTTTTTTTCGACCCCAGTTTTAGGGTCGTTGTAATAAGTGAAAAAATAGACCTTATGGTACTGCAGAGTGTCGAGTTGGGGGACTGAGTTTTGTTTTGGAAGACGTAAAGCCAAATTAAAGATACTCTTTATGACTGACGACGAAAAAAAAAATTTGTTGCAAATTTCATTCGATTTTCGTTTGTAACTTTGTTATCTTTCATTTTATGGCTAAATGCTACGGAATCAAATTTGTAGAGAATTTAATTTGTAACAAAATATATTTCAAAAAAATTCTGTACGGCGGCGTTTGCCAGAGAAACTAGAAATCCCATTTGTACCACTCTTTTTATGATGGCGGCCGCAGGACAAGGGCTGCGACCCCACAAACTTGAATTTAACATTGTGCCAACCCCCACTAGACGTTTATAAAATAAAATTGCGTCTTCTGACAAATGCACGCTAAGCCCAAAAAATGTAACATTTCAATGGACTAATAAGGACTAAAAAATGTTACAGCGCTCATACTACACATTCGCACATTTATTGGTGTATTTCTCAATCTCATAGTCCAAATTTCATACTTCTTTCAGATGTAGCATTTGTATACCTACCAATATTCGTGGTTGCTTTGTGCAAGTGGCGGGTCTCACTACACTACTCACATACAAAGTTAAGTTCAACTCGACATTGATTTCAGGTGGTAGTAACTAGTATAGGGAGTATGTATGTAACCCGAAAGAAGTTCAGCCGACGCACTAAAATCTGCCGGTGTCCTCGACCTCTCTTATCGGCAAGCTTGGTCACGTGGATCAACCACAATGCGGTTTAGCAAGTGCGACCGAAAAACGTACGTACTAACTACACACAATAGTTTGAAATCCAAAATTACAACTAGTCAATCCTAACCTCAGTGCAAAAGCACTCACGACAAAACTTTATCAGTATGCATGCATTTCACATCTAACAACTTATATATGAAATCAAATGTACGAAATTTGCGCAGAATCAAAAGCTTGTTAACAACTAGTGAAAACCTGGTTAGTTGGACTTGTGGCTATTATAACTTATGAAACACCACGGAATATGGCCTTGTTAAATTAGTATATAGTTTGTGTTTCTGTAAACAGTTTACGCTTCTAGATATGATGGTTGTACTGTTCGGCGGGCAGCGATAGTCTAGTGGAGAGATTCATGGTCTCTCTATGTCTGATAATTATATAGTCTGCTACCCAAGGCTTTGTCCGTGTGGTGACGGATTAAGGATACGAAATGTCCACCCCATATCATCCAAAGGGTGTCGTAAGAGCCGACAGAGGGAGCATATCATGCAGAGAACAACACCGTGAGAGAAGGAAAACTTGATACAAACCCTATACCAAGCTGTTTGGCCAGCGTGGTATAGTAGGCCAATTCCTCCAATGACAGGAGAGGCCTAGTCGACTGTTAAGGGCTGATGATGACCCAAGGCTTGAGGTTTTTGGCACTTAGCACATACTAGTGTATTTATCTTGTGAAGGTGATAAAAGGCTGTTGAGGTGATCACTACGTGATTCTTACGCTTTTAAAGGCGATAAGAGCAGATGTAGCTACTATTGGTTGGCTTTACAGACATTTTTATTTACCTTAATGATCTACAGTTAGAATTCATTTGCTCACTTTATGTATTTACCTTAGCCGCCTCTTTCGACACCCACGGAATTAACACTGACAACAGACATAATCGGCACCACATGGATATTAGCTATGGCTTAAAATTTTATTATAAAAACTATAACGAACGACAGTATAGTAAATTAAATTATTGGTAAAAGGTATTGGACGATAAATATTAAACGTGATGGTTAAGGCAATTGTCTAACGTTAGTGTTGTTTAGGTTTAAATCATTATCATCGTTTATCATCCTAACAGAGAATTGTTGAGTGTAGATGGAGAGCTTAACATAAAAATGATATTAATTGAAATCTAAATGGCTAGAAACGTTCTGAGAATTTAAAGACTGCTTATTACTCCCGCTAAATATTGAAATACAATAAATAGATGAGACTAATCAATAAATGGCTTTATTACGTAGTACGCTCTTTGGCTAGGTGGTATAACAATATACGCAAAGTGTCTGGCACTGACTGGCCATAGTAGAGATGTCCTGCAGTGGAGTTTGGCAGGCCGATGATGACAATGATGTAAATTAAATGTAATATATAGTTACTTTTAGTATTTAAATGTGAAACCATCTTGAAAACCCTTAATGAAACTATCAAAGGAGGCTGTTATTTATTAGTTACTTGATATTCGATACAATTAAATCTAGATACAGATACTTAACAAGAATTTTTCACTCGTACAAGAATCAATATTAACAAATATTAATAAAAAATAACAGATAAATACACAGATAATGCCAATGCTATTAACTTCGAATGCATAATATATTTAGTAACCAATATATATCTATGAAAATGACATAAAACAAACATAGTTTAAAATACCATTATTTTCTTTAACCTTCATAAAATATAAATCGATAATTTAGAAGGTCATTCCGCAAAAATAATCCTACTTATTTCGTTTCTCGTTACCAAAGCGAGTAAGCTGATTATGATCCCGTTGTTGTTCTGCACTCTATATACCTATGTATGTAGGTACCTTTGAATTTAAATCCAAAAGGTAGACGAAGGTAAAGCTCTTTTATAGTAGGCCAAATCACGCGCCATTCTGCTCTTGCGATATTACTAAAGAAAATTCGTATTTTCATTTAAGAACACAATTTTAATCTTGATCTTTCATCCATGCATTTTCAAGTATTTTGTGCGTTCCTTGGGGAGTGTAGGACTTCGAGAGGACTTTTGGAAATTCCTCTGCTAAGAGGCCAAAAAAGGGGATCCGATTTAGTCTTTGTCTGAACGTTCACGAGGCTGCAGTAACGGCCAAAATCTTGTTATAATTATTATATTCTGGGACTATCGATACAGTCATCTGATTTTAATTAAGGTTGAGCCTATAACTTTGACAATCAAACAACTGATAAATATAGTTTAAATTCTTCAATACATATGTACTAACGATAAATTATACTCAGACCCAGGTCAAGCTATAGTACTCATCATATAAGTCTTGAACTAATACCGAGAATTCGAACCCACGACCGTCGGCCTCCTCCCTTTTTTGTTGAAGTCGGTAAAAAATTGCATTATCTACAGACTTTCACTTTTAGTTTTCACTTACCGCTAAATTCAATATTCGATATTTTAATTGTTTTGTGATTTTAGATTCATTTTTGACATAAGCTCCAAAAAGTTTAATTGCATTATCTACAGTCGCCATTTTGTAAACACATTAAGAGCCCGTTGACGGACCGGCTGTTTGCTGTGCCCAGTGCGTGTCCCAGTGGCAGTACAATTTGAATGCTACTTTTGTAGGTCCGGGGACCTATTACTGTCACAGTGTCAAATTTGTAGAGACGAAAAGACAACGATCGTAAATTGGAGAATTACGGAGTGAAATATTGCAATTCACGTTGAGAAGGTGTCACGAATATAATTTCACACTTAAGTTATTTTTACACAACCATTTGTTGTAAATAGCAATAAAAATCGCAAAAAATCATTGAAATTCTCGGTTTTGAATTTCCCACATTTACGGGAGTTTCGTAATGTGATGAGCGTTGTAATTTAAATACCGAAATTATAGGACTCATTCCTTGTTTCTTATTAAGACTTATTCTTTCTATAATACGAATCACCAAATAGTTATTTAATTTATTTTTGTTCCTGTTTTGTCTTATTAACGACTAGATGACACCCGCAGCTACGCCCGCATATATTTTAAATTTAACCGTTTCTGCCCGTTCCTGTGGGAATTTCGGGAAATACCGTCTTAGTGCACCCCTACGGTCCCCAAGGAACATACATGCCGAATTTCAGCTTCCTACTCCTAATAGTTTTGACTGTAGCTTGTCTGTCAGTCAGTCAAGAACGTAAGGATTTTATATATACAGATTTAATTCCTTTATTTTTAAAAGAGAAATCAACGAGATAGAGTCAACAACAAATGCCCTAAAATATTTTTTTATCTAGAACATTTATATTTTGTTTTTTAAATTTCTTCACAATTTGGTATCAATCTTTACACTACTGCTCAAAAATGGTGTGTTATGGTTTAAGGATTCATTTTTCACAAAAATGTATACCCCTCTGTTTTTGACTGTCCTTCTGAACATATAAATTATAATTTCGTACGAAATATTATCTTAAACATTTGTTTATTGTTTGAAAAAGTTATGGAAGCAACCGAGAAGAAAATGTAGGATGTACAAGCGGGATTCTGAAATGGTATGAGGTCAAGTATTTTCCTTGCGGTGCATAGCCGAGACATTCCTGAGCCAAAGGTCAAAAGATCTATAGCGCATTCGAGGATTTGGAAAAGGCTCATGATAAAGTGGTGTGGAATTAAATGTGGTGGGTACTGTCGACGTATGGGGTGAACAGCAGCCTCATACGAGCTCTGAAATCCATATATCGATGGTCTAGAAGCCAAACATGCTAATTACAGATCTACAAATTTTTCAGGAGGACCGTGTTTTATTGATTCAAAACTTCTAGATACTATAACTTAAAACTGTCCATAGAAATTGTGTGTATACTGCCTGTACTTAGTTAAGGTATTTATCTTTATACTTATTTATCATAAATTTGAACATCAGTATCTAAACTTTTCTATAAAAATACCAAAATAGCAAAAAAGAGCATCACTTAGTACGTTTGTACACAACATTTATATTATATTGTTCACTTAACACTTTCTTGTACCTACTATATATTAATTTAGGGTTATTGAAGAATTTACTGCCTATGTATTAAAAAAGAATAATTATAAAAGTTTCGTTATTACCAAACAAATCAATCATGTAAGTATTGTGTAAGTATTATTATTTAAGTGTTAAAACCATATTTTTAAGGCCAGTCATCAGTCATTAGACTTTGAGTCTGAACAATCGTTAATTATATTTTCTTCATCAATAGAAGGAATGTTAGAGCGTCGGAGAATGCTGCGGGTGGAGACAGCGGCACTGCGAACACGACGGTCTCGGTACCGCAGCAAAATCGTTTTGTACATCATTGTCGACATCGGGGATTTTCGTTGAAGCATTGGCCGTTTTTGTAGGAGAGTCGGCGTTTACTGTTTACGGGAACAGCAGCAAAGGGGCAGATGAGTTGAAATCTGAAGCACCGGCGACATCAGGCACTTCTGTGGGAACGTTGACGTTTGCTACAGATGGAGGCAGCAGCAGCGGGACAGCAGAGGATTCTGTGAGAAAGTCGGCATTCCTTGCAGGTGGAGACAGCGGCACCGAGCCAGCAGAGGTGACATGTGAAACACTGGAAACTTCAGGGGCTTCTGTTGGAACGTTGGCGTTTCTTGCAGGCGGGGACAACAGTACCGGAGCAGTGCAGCCGGAAGCAAGTGACGGGTTTGTGAAACATTCAACTGTTGCCGTGAATGATTTTCTTTTAGGTACATGTATTTTTACGGCTTCTACACGCAGTGACAGCGGCACGAGCAGCCGGCTTTTGCCGCGCGGCACGTGCCGCCGGTTTTTGCCGGGCGTTCGTGCTACCGGCATCTGTCGCAGAAACTTCCATAAAGCCGCCGACCATCATTACCATCATTCCAGTTGTGACAGTCGTGTAGAACGACCACACACAATACTACCTCGTGAATGTCGAGACCGAAATGATCTTGCAAGTTGCAACCCGCGCGGTACGCGGCTTGGCCAGCGGCAGTGCCTTTAGTAATAGGTAATTCGATCCATAATCAAAACTTCTCGTTTCTTCTAGAGCAAGAGCCATAGACTAATATGGGCAAGAGCCCACGACTGCCAGAACTTCGTTGTTTTATAAAAGCTGAAAGTTTGCCTTAGCATGCTCCCTACAAAGGTAAGAACGACCACCGATTATAGAGTTTGGTTTGTGGTTACTTTGGTAGTTATCAGGTGGTAAAGGTGGATCAAATGGTACCTAAAATTCGTTATAGTATAAAAAAATAATTTTAAATATGTTACTTGTAGACCTATCAAAAGATGTTAGCCTAACAGCCGGACAGTTTCAATGGTTTTAACATCTTGCCAGACACTTTGAAATTGCGATCAATTAGCCAATTGCGATCTTTTAAGATATCCAATAAAATAAAAATTCTTACGTTCATAGCCATGTTAAATAAAGTAAAAATGTGATAACTGAACCTATAAAACGCTTACAATAAAATTATTACTACGTAAAAGTCAGATGTGTTAAGTGCGCTTATGATAAATGTCAACCTATTATTGTTTCTAATGAAACATATGTTAACCTATAACTGGTTACCAATATGCATAACACACGTCTGATGACCGCAGGTAAATTGAATGTACCCAGAGTAACAAATTACTACGGCGACAGAACATTGAAAAAACGTGTACCATATCTGTTGAACAGATTGCCCGCGGACATCAGACATGAAAACGATAAAATTAAATTTAAACAAAAACTAAAAAAATATTTGTTAAATAACATTTGTTAAAATATGTAGGTATGTAAAATAGTATTATGACTCTTCCACAGTCAAACCGCTATACCGGTTTTGTGGAGCACTATTAATATATGTATTGTAAAACTGTAATAAATAAATAATAAATAAATAATAATAATAATAATGTTATAAATCTATTTAGCATTTTTGTAGTTTAAACTGATGGTAAATAACTGCCATTACTTTGTTTGGCTTCAAAATGACGTCACTTGCTATGTACAGTCAACAGCAAAAGTAGATGATCAAAATCAGAAATCAAATATTAATGATCGGAGTTCGCGTCAGAACTATGTGACGTCAAAGTAAATCAAAAGTATGTGATTGTAAATTATACCAATCATTTGCTACTAGTACAGCTGTCATATATTCATGATCAGTAAAATTCATCAATATTATATTCGAAATGCAAATTTATATTATTGTACATGACATCCGAATTACAGATTGACATTAAAGAGTTTCGATACTTGGATTTTTGCACTATTCCAACAGAACTCTTCAGAGAGGTTGGACTAATAAGGTTATATTTCTTTGGAACTCTTGCTAAAAGTGTGACAAAAGCGCGAAGTAAATATAAATAATGCATACATACATACATAGACTCACGCCTGTTTCCCCGGCGGGGTAGGCAGAGGCATACTAAACGCCCACTTTTCGCCAGTATTTTGATCCCACGTAATAGGTGGCGAGCCTATTGCCGCTTATCGGGATATTTGGTTTGCCAGAGCCTTGTCTGTTGATCGGCAGGTGCACCACTTGCAGGTGAGGTTGGCTTGGGACCCTAAGTTCTTGATGGGAACCCTATGCACCATAATAACCATAATCACCATAATTTTATCTTAAGTGCATAAATAATGCACTTAAGATAAAATTATCAATCTACCTTCCGGTTTTTATACATACCTATAGAAAAACTATTTGTCACAGACACAGAAAAAGTACAACATAAAAAAAGAAACAAAACGCAAGGCATAGCATTAGCACAGTGTAATAATATCTTTATACTGTGGCATTAGTCTGTGACAGATAGATACACTGTGTACTGTGACAGATATATTGTAGCCGACTAGGCAAAAGCAATCATTGAGTTATAATACTTATAATTTTGTATCGCATCAGCTACTTTTGAACATTGACATAAATGCACAAACATGCAAAGATAGTAATATTTATTGAATTATGGTTTTGTATCACATCAGTTACTTTTGAACATTGACATAAATGCACAAACATGCAAAGATAGTAATATTTATTGAATTATGGTTTTGTATCACATCAGTTACTTTTGAACATTTGACAGAAGTTACAAAAAAGAAAATACATGAGAGATGAAATTTGGTAAAATTATATTGAATATACAAAGACTGCCTCTGTGGACCAGTGACTGCCTCCGTGGTCGGGTGGATAGCGTATGCGTCTGCTGATCGGAAGTCTCGGGTTAGATTCCCGGGTCGGGCAAAAGTGTTACTGGGTTTTTTTCAAACTCTCAGTAGCAGCACGGAGTCTTGTGATGTGCCCGGTAGCAATTCATCTGCTTTTCCGTAAAACATAACAAATTAAATTACTGGGGTACCTACTTCAAAAATAAGTATGAATAAATTATTTGCCTCATGATTACGTGGCCTCAGTTTCATCATTTATATTTGACTTTAACTGTTCACTAGTTCTGAAATTTTTCTTCACTTCTTAGTTCTGATGCAAATTGAGTTTATAACTTTTGGAGTCAAAACTGATCACGAATTTATGGCAGCTGTACTAGTAGTTAATTATTGGTATAATTTACAATCACATACTTTTGAATCACTTCGACGCCACACAGTTCTGACGCGAACTCCGTTCATTAGTATTGAATTTCTGATTTTGATCATCTACTTTTGCTGTTGACTGTACAACTACAGTTTAGACAGAAAGAGCCGGAATTCTATTATTTGGGTAAGTGCGATCGGTAGAGCATGCTCATATAAGTATAACATTTGGTATTAAAATGTTACTTTAACAAAATTTTGTAATTAGCACATTTGTCTTCTAGGCCATCGATATGAAGATTCTAGAACTTGTGTGAGGATAAACGGGTCGTACACTGACTGGTTTACCATCGAGACAGGTGTTAGACAGGGATGTGTAGCGTCGCCGTTGCTGTTCAACCTCTTCAGGGACGGTTTGAAACATAGTGCCTGAGGATTAAGAATGATTGAGTTACTTGTCAAATGCCTCCTTTATGCTGATGATCAGGTAATACTCATGGTGCTTTAGAGCGGAAAGGAATGTAAGTGAATGTGAGCAAGACTATAGTTATGGTTTTTGAAAAGGAGGAATGTGTTACGGCTTGTAATATTATAATTGATGGACAACGAGTGGAGCAAGCGAAAGATTTTGTATTTTTAAAAACGATTTGGAAGGACTTTACATGCATTAAAATAGAGTTTAAAGTCGTTTAATAGAAATTAAATTTTGGCAACGGTTGTTTCCAAGAGCAATGTTCGCGGTTTTAGTATTGGAAACGATTGTTGCCAGAAGCAAGCGTGCGAATATATATATTCTTATAGACGGAGGGATTCAATCGCAAGACCATCACTTAAAGGTCTAGCATAGGAGGCCGTGTGGCCACCCATTACGCGTCAAAATTTAAAAGAAGTTCATTTGAAACTTGAAGACTTCGGTTATAGACATTTTGATTTATTCGTATAAAGATTGTGACGTATAAATATAGTGACGTTATAACTTTATCGATACTTTTATTTTACAGACTAGCTTCGGCCCACGGATTCGCCAATGTGGGTGACAGTTATTGCAAAAGAAGTTAGCCTTTGCGCTATTGTGATGTATAAGCTATACTGCAATATTTCTTTAAAATACTTTTTCACGATAGAGTACCCTCAAAAAACAAATTCGTTTATTAAAGTTTATTTGTAAAACCATCTTACGTATTTGCACAGACACAATCAAGTGGTCAAGATAATCCATCAGCGACTAGCCCTTAAATATAATCTCATTGGTTCAGAGGTACAGTCACGAGCATAAATATATTACTATGGGCAGATTAGCAAAAATATCTGATCCAAGAATGATTTAAATAATATCTGTCACGTACGCAGCAAAAATATCTGATATTATCAGGCAGCATAATGAAGTGGCATCAAAATTAAGTGACGAAAATGTCGAAGCATAAATTAATATTTGATGTGACAGGTGACAAAATGTTATGATCCCTTGTGGAGAGCAAACATATGTTACGTTTTCTATTTCTGTAATTTACATTGTTTCCACTTTTAAAGCATAAATATGTGACATCAACTAAGTGGCAATAATATCTGACATTCCTACAATTTATAAACAATAAAATATTTGATATTGTATAACGCCGGTAAAATGGGCCAAAATGTTTTATTGAATAGTATTAGTATTATGTATTTTGCACGGCAAAGAATATGAACAAAAACACGTTATAAATAATTTTTATTTTGATTTGCCTAATCAACTTAATAAAATTATGATATTAAGCGAGTATATATGTCATCGGAAAATGTCAAGAACAGCAATTTATAAATTACCTTAGAAATTTATAATCTTTCGTAGGATGCTAAACGAGAGATAAATTGTATTATTTTACGCCCATACGCCCAAATGGCTATACTTACGAATAACCGTTATTTAAGGTCATCAGAAAATTTGAAACTAAAAATACCGGTACATTCCACAGCATTGTATGACAAATCTTTTTGTGTTACCGCTGTTCGCCTATGGAATGCTTTACCATTACATATAAGACAGGCTCAAACGATAACTAAATTTAAAGCTTCAGTAAAGGCTCACTATCTATCACTGTAACTTCTTCTCGTTCTACAAAATATGTGTATGTATGTATGTATGTATGTATGTATGTTTATATATATATGTATATCATTTATTATCATATTACAGGAATGAATATAGGTATATTAAGTATGTACACAATATATAGCTTTGTTTACTGGTACACATGCAACTACCAATTTGCTCCTACCAATAATATTTCCATCCAAAGGTTGCCTGGTAGAAATCGCTTTCAGCGATAAGGCCGCCCTTTGCACTCTACTTAGTTATAAGATTTCTAATAATGTTTTTTAATGTGTACAACAAAGAGTAAAATAAATAAATAAATAAAATAATAAGTTAGCAATAAACAATAGCCATGTGCGCTCTGATTTGTTGAATAAGTCACGTGTTTTTTTTTCTCTCCACCGCCATTGTTCGCCACTTTAACGAATGAACTGGAACTTTAGCGATGTTAGAGCCTAAGTTAACGGAGCCCTGCTTCGCAGGGCTCCTATTTTTGTGTTCAGTGGTAAAAAACCTAACATAACCTATTAAGTTGAACTGATGCCGACCTTCATTATCACCGACCGACCAATCAGAGAGCAGTGTGTTATTAGCCGTATTTTAAAGAAGTGTAAAATTAATGCGAAGCTTCTCTGATTGGTCGAAAGGTTTAGAATCTTACGACTGGATATCCGTTAGTTTATAAATTTACCACGAGGCGTAGCAAATTGATAAATTTGTGAAAATGTAGGCCTAAAAATACAATTTATCGCCCGTTTAGAATCCTACGAAAGTTTATAAATTTACAAGGAAGTTTAGACCGTACTACAGATATGTGCCCGACCCAGTTCTTGGAAAAATGGTCGTGCATTGTGGTCCTGGGATAGATCTATCATTACAGACCGAGCAGAGCGACTCGCATTGATAGTCGTTATGACCATATCGCATGACGGCAATCTCGTGAGACCAGAAAAAGAGAAGGAGATCAAATATTTGGACCCAGCTCATGAGATTGTCGATATGTGGGATGTGAACTCGGCGATCATTGTGCCGATAGTTGTGTCAATAAATGGACTAATCGTCATGAGCCTCTACCAACATCTATCTATCAAGATGCTCGCACTATGCAGCTGGATCAAGTTCTTGATTCAGAAGGCACTTCAAAACAGTGACTTGAAAGAGAAACTAATATTTTCAACAACAACACTTTTTGAGTTCGGTGCCAGAAGTACGCACACAATTTTATTTTCTTTCTTGCTCACCATGCGTGCTCCTGGTTTAATTCTTTTAAATTATTTTTATTTCTTACTTATTTAAGACCTAGGCTTCAGTTCTATAAGTGCGTAATTAATTTGACCTGTATAGATATGATTTTGATAAGATTTGCGATTTTTTTTCCAATTAAGCCAATGACACTGTCACTGACTTATTCTATTATTAATTATATGTGAAATATTTTATTTAAAAAAATTTGAATTTAAATTTTATTCCTAATATGTTAGTAAACTCACTTATTACTGCAGCCTGCTGTCATTCGATTGGTGATTTAATATAATTATGTAACTGAGTATGCCGGCGATGGAGAGAGCTATGCTTGGAGTTTCCCTGCGAGATCGAATCAGAAATGAGGAGATCCGCAGTAGAACTCTCCGGATAGCCAAGCTGAAGTGCCAGTGGATAGGGTACATAGCTCGAAGAACCGATGTCCGTTGGGGCAGAAAGGTTCTGGAGTGGCGGCCACGTACCGGACGACGCAGCAGAGGTAGGCTCCCCGCAAGGTGGACCGACGATCTCGTCAAGATTGCGGGAGGCGGTTGGATGCAGGCGGCATCCGACTAGTCTGCGTGGAGAGCCTTGGGGGAGGCCTATGTCCAGCAGTGGACGTCGTTTGGCTGATATGATGATGATGATGAGTATGCTGGGCTCGGACCAGCCTTCAATTTGAGAAGGCCTAATTTGATTTGGAAGATTTTAGAAGAACACTTGACGATCGTGCAAGTGATTATTATCTAAATAATAAGCATATAACTTCCAAAAGTAAGAAATACGTAACGTGGTTTAGTATTCGAAAACCATTACGTAGTAATGATCTCGTCATTCATTGCATATAGTGATTATCTTATACTAATATATAAAGCTGAAGAGTTTGTTTGTTTGTTTGTTTGGTTGAACGCGCTAATCTCAGGAACTACTGGTCCGATTTGAAAAATTCTTTCAGTGTTAGATAGCTCATTTATTGAGGAAGGCTATAGGCTAAATAACATCACGCTATGAGCGATGGGAGCAGAGCAGTAGCCTTAAATAACGCGGGTGTAACCGCGGGCATTGTCTAGTTAGTTATATAATAAACATCAATTGCTTTATACACCTTAAAAAGGTAATTTAAAAATAAATTTAATCGTACTTTATTTATTGGTGTTTAAGTTTGGAGTTATTTACATATTTTACTTTATCTTTTTTTTTCTTAGCTATTTTGGGGGCGCCAGGGGGTCGTGTTAGCATTCTACCCTGACACCCCGGCGGATAGCTCGAAGGCCACGACCTCCTTGGCGGCGGATGAAGGTGTTGGGCTTCGCTGCCAAAACACGCAGCGGCTGCAGAGGATAGGGAGGACGGCAACCTGACAACACCTCATCACCTCTTCCTCTGCGGCCTCACCGCGACGCAACAACGGTGCGCCCCATTTGGTCGCGGGAGATAGGGCGCGCGGCAACGCAACATCGATACGCCTCTCCTCCCGCGACCGAGCTCGACTGCGAGGGACAGACAAAACAGTCCCCCTCACCCGCACCTTTGGACGTAGCCCACGCTGAGCGTCCACTCCCGGGATCTCTCTTAGCTTCACCGCGGTTGTCCAAGCCCCAGTTACAAAGCCTCCCACCACGACAAAGTGGAGATCCCACGGAGGGGATATTTTATTTTATCTGAGGATTTATTAACATTCAATTAATATTCATTCTGTGTAAACCAAATCTAAGGACTTATTGCAAACATTATCGATATTTTTTCGAAATTCATTTTGAGAAAGTCCATCACTAGTCTATTTAAAATTAGTGACAACCTACGAATATTTGAAACATCATTTGTATATTTATCATTCTCTTAAATAAGAAAAAAACATAAGTCAAAGTGAAGTACATATATTGGGTAAGGCTGCTATTTTAATGCGGTTTCTATCCTTAATTTAAGGTTTTTATTGGTTTCCAAGCTACGTCGGATATCTCGGCTGGTCACCATGCTATTTTGAACGTAAATTGTAGGAGTTTGTTACTCTCATAGCCAAGGAGCAAGTATACATGGAGTGATAGCTTTAAGCATAAACAAGAAACCTATCGTTATTTCTTTTTACTTATATAAAATTTCATATGTGTAACCGAGACAGATGTATTGTATTTATTACCTTTTGAAATACTCATGTCGCAATTTTTCAAAAGAAGAAATGACTGTCAATAGTGATGTACTCATGCATTAATCTTTTATTGGTATTGGTATATAATTCGGTATGTAGAGACAAGATAAGCATTTGATTAAGTAATATACGAGGGTCAAACTGAAAGTTCTTAGAAAATCAAAAACTGATTACATTAGCCAGTTATTAGTTTTATTATATCTTTTCAAAATATTGTCCATTGACGTCAATACACCGCTGCATGCGATGGAACCACTGGGAAAAGCACTTTGCCCACTCGTCCTTAGGGGTCTCTTCAATGGCATCGCGATACGCAGCCACCGCTTCTTCAGCATTCATAAACCGCTTTCCTTTAAGTTTTTCTTTAATTTTTGGAAATAAATAAAAATCACAAGGCGCGAGGTCGGGGCTATACGGCGGGTGACCCAGTAATTCAACGTTTGATGTCGCCAAATAGTCGATCGTTCGCTTGGCGGTGTGCGACGAGGCGTTGTCGTGGTGAAGGAGGATCCTACTGCGAGGTCGTTTCTCTCGAACTTTTTCCAAGACAAGTGGCAAACAATTGGTAGTGTACCATTCTGCAGAAACTGTTTTTTGATCCTCTAACACAATTGTTGCAAAATGACCTATCCTTCCAAAGAACGAGGCCACCATTTTTTTTCCCGCACTTCGATCTCTCTTCACTTTAGTTGGCAACTCCTCGAAAGGAAACACCCACTGAGCAGATTGTCTTTTGGTTTCAGGATCATAACAGTAAATCCAGCTTTCGTCACCTGTTAGTATGTCGAACACAGCATTTGAGTCACCTCCGTTAAATCTTTCAATCATTTTACGGCACCAATCCACACGATGGAGTTTTTGAGCCTTAGTCAAATTATGAGGTATCCACCGGGCGCAAAGCTTCCTGACCGCTAAATGTTCATGGAGGATTTTGTGCACTTGACTCATACCGATGCCTAAGCTTGTCCGAATCTGCTGATAGGTCACTCTTTTGTCAGTCTCTATCATACGCCGCACAACACAGATGTTATTTTCAGTCGTCGCCGTAGAAGGCCGTCCCTCACGTACATCATCAGTGTGATTAGTGCGACCACGTTTAAACTCATTAAACCAGTTGTAAACAGTCGCACGAGATGGGGCTTCATCGTGAAAGGCCAATCGTAGTCTATCATAACTTTCTTGTTGACTTAAATGACATCGAAAGTCATAAAAAATCATTGCACGAAAATTTTCTCGTGTTACAGACAATTTTCAATTTGCCGCCAAATCGTAAAACAAATGACAAATGAATGAAATATATACTCAGTAATATTGGCAAAGAGTTCTATTTTCAAATCTTAGAATATTTTTTTTATTATATTGTTTATAAGTGGCCAGTTCTAAGAACTTTCAGTTTGACCCTCGTACCAGTAGTACATTATTTTACGAGCTTTTATTTAGAGTATAGTACTTAGGGCCTACAAAGAAACAAATACTGTAAAAAGAGAGGTAATAATAAGATATGATTGATCATATCTTATTATTACCTCTCTTTTTACAGTATTTAGGAAAGCAATTGAAAAAAAGTCTAAATAGTCAAAATCATTTATTTATACCACAAAGTAATGCACACGATAACTGCCCGGCAGGTCTGATACTATATGTATTACCAAAATGGGATGTACATGGGCGGAAACAGTTAACATTTACGAACAATATTTTCATCCTGAGTTCCAGAAGTGCAAGCCATGTTCACTCTTGAAGCTTTATTATCGCTTCTAAAAATAAGGTTTCGTTATTTCGGACATTTCTGAAAATTACAACACAAATCTGTTTATGATATACCTACATATATGTATATATAATTACTATAGCATATTTTAACAGTTGCAATGTTGGTAGGCACAGCATAAGAATGCAAAACTTTTCTTTGAAATCCTTCTTGATAACAAGCAGACACAAAATCAAGCGAACAAAGTATAGAAGAATTAGACTGTTGCCATTCTCCTTTTCTCATATTTCGGACCCAATTTAGTTTCAAACCTTCATTCTTTGGAAATCTACAAAAAATCACAATTAATAACCAATTATTCAAATTATAATCTTTCAGAAACTGGTTTTCTAACTGACAATTGTATTACAACACTATCCTCATATTTTTTATCGAAATATTTCTATTATATTTATTTCATTGTGACTATTGGAATAAAAATAAGTGTCAACGGTGGTCATTATCTTTATCTTTAAGCTTTACAAATATCATTGTAGAATTATTACGGCAGATATCAACAATTTTACTTATTATGACTTACCGGTGGTAAGATATTTTTTGACCATTTTCGGTCAATAGTCCCATTTGGCTTTTATATCCGACGGCATTACAAAGTATGGTAATTTTTTAATGTTTAGAAGTGGTCATATCTACAATTGTAATATTTTGTAGCAATTAAAATTGCAATGTATTTCGACACGGCTTTCACTCCAGCTGGACGAACATCGACATGACATAACATTTTTCTTGGCATATGTCATTCAAGGCTGTATAAAAGCTCTATGGCTATCATACTCGAACATATGCAGTTTTGTAATTAAAGAGAAAAGAGATGCATATACGTTTTCTACACATTTTGAAATGCTCCCTCCATGTATACTTGCTCCTTACTCATAGCTGTGCCCTATCTGTCAGTCAGTCAGTAACGCAAGTATTTGATATATACAGTTATTAGCGATGCTAAAATACTAACTACCGACTCTAGCGGCGAAATTTAGTAGTCATCCATGTATGACTCTTTCACAGATCACGAGTACTCAAGAGTAGTACTCTTGAGACTTTTGACAGCTCTCAATATAATTGACTCGAAGCAAAGTTGTATTGTAAGCTGTCAAAAGTGTCGTACCTAGACAACTTCTATGTTCGCCGCTAGAGGCGCGCGGATAATTTTTGCATCGCCAATATAGCCCGACCTATGACATTGCTTGTTTAGTTTTGTATTATATATGTTACTTAGAGTTGTACTTTTTGGGGTTCCGTACCTCGAAAGAAAAAAAAAGGAAATTCTTATAGGATCACTTTGATGTCGGACGGACAACAAAGTGAAGTCTGTCAAGACCCTTTTTCTCAGGAACGTGCGGAGGTATCAAACCGAAATTTATACTAAATTTGTGTAAAACTTTCCCTTAGAGCTGCTAAAAAGACTAACTTCTAAGCCAACGCAATCAAAAGATACAGGCGTTTAAGCCGTAATTTCTCGCAAATTTTCGAAACTCGCAAGAGAATCAAAACCTACTGGGTACTTCCCGTAAACTCAGAATCTTGAAATTTGGTACAAGGCAACATCTTATAGCACAGATAAAAGAAAAATTGCGAAAACCGTACATTTTTAGTTACATCATATGATAAAATATGTTTAATAATTTTAAAGTTATTAAGATTTTATTCTGTGCCCTATTTCTTCTTTGACAGTTTTCATATGTAGATGCTCGTGTAATTCTGCAGTTTTAATAAACCACGGAGCATTTATGATGGTTCTGAAAACTTTATTTTGGAATCTCTGTAGAATTTCTATGTTTGAGTTTTTAGCTGTGTCCCATAGCTCGACTGGTACGTCCAGACTGGTTTTAATATGGCTTCATATACAAGTATTTTGCTGTCGAGTGATACTTGTGAAGTGCCTCCCAGGAGCCAATAAAGTTTTTGGAACACTATGTTTAGCTCATCGCGTTTTTTCTCAATATGATGCCTCCACGTTGGTTTTCTGTCTAGGTGTATGCCGAGATACTTAGCTGTTTTACCATGTGGAAGTGTGTGGCTTCCTAAAGTAACTGGTGTGCAGTCATCTTTTCTCAGAGAGAATGTCACATGCAACGACTTACTGGCGCTAGCTTTTATTTTCCAGTCATTCATCCATTTGTGTACTTCATCGAGGTGACTCTGTAGTGTTAGCGAGGCTCTAAGAGGATCTTTGTTATTGCACAAGATAACTGTATCATCAGCAAAGGTGGCACAGAGTACTTCTTCTGTAATTGGTAGATCAGATGTGTAGATCAGACAAAGAGTTGGTCCTAGGACAGAGCCTTGGGGTACTCCAGCATGTATGTCGTGGAATTCAGGGAAGGAGTTGTTTATTTTCACACGAAATATTCTGTCTTCTATGTATGACTTCAATAATACATACATGCATAAATGTGGAAGTCGTTTTTTTAGCTTATATAGCAAGCCCTGGTGCCAGACCTTGTCGAATGCCTGCTGTACGTCCAGAAATGCAGCGGAGCAGTATTCCTTAGTCACCCGAGTTAGACGTGAGCACCTCGGCTAGGAAGGCGCCAAAGGCTTCAGCGCGTTCTTCGTCTTTTCTAGCCCATTTATTATATAGCACATGTAAAGAAAAAATCCCAGTATCCTTAAATTTCTTGTTAGATCACATTTTTAGGGTTCCGTGTCTCGAAAGAAAAAAACGAAACCCTTATAGGATCACTTTGTTAACGTCCGTCCGTCTGTCAAGACCCTTTTTCTCATGAACGCGTGGAGGTATCAAACTGAATTTATGTCAAATACTCAAATCTACTGTCCCTTGGAGCTGTGAAATTAAAAAAATAAACTTCTAGGCCAATGCAATCAAGAGATACAGCTGTTTATGCCGCAAAATTTCAAAACTCACAAGGGAATCAAAACCTACAAGGTACTTCCCGTGAACTCAGAACGTAGACAGAGCAGAATCTTGAAATTTGGTACAAATCAACGTATTATAGCACAGATAAAGTAAAAACTGCGATAACTCTACATTATACCTCTTTGTACCGCACTCTGAGACGTACGTTTATCGCGTAGAAATAACTAATTTTATTTCTTAGCGCGGCGCAAGCCGACGCTTGCAATTTTAATTGCCATGAGTGACAAACTTGTGGCGAACGAGCAGTTGGCGTTCCTGCAACAGAAGCTAAATGTCTTGGCTATTCAGATCTGTGCTACAAACTTTAGCGAGGAGGAAATAGCGGCTGCCAAGCTGCTTGCGTACAGGTCGCTAAAGAAATGCGATCAGATGGTGTCCCACAGGCGTGACGGGACGAAGAAAAGTCTGCAGGATACTATCACGCTGCTGAAGGAGACCGATCCTGACGACGTGCCGACATTTGTGGCTAGGGACTTGAACAAGTTGCCTCCCGTCACCTTCGACCACGTCAATGTCACAAGCCTCTTGAGAGACATCGTATTTCTTAAGGCAAGTTTAGCGGATGTGAACAAGAAATTGGAAGCATCCCAGGAAACCGTCGCACTCTTGCGCACGGAGGTGGATGACCTACGTAATGCAGTTGCAGTAACTAGGTCACCGGCGCGTAGTAACATCAACACGCGCAGAGGGGCCTGC
Organism: Euclidia mi; assembly: GCA_944739405.2. Lineage (NCBI taxonomy): Eukaryota > Metazoa > Arthropoda > Insecta > Lepidoptera > Erebidae > Euclidia > Euclidia mi. Next base: position 10,777,886 of record OX123199.2, on the reverse strand, counting down.
GTTGATACGTCAGTCGCAAGTTTCACGTCAGCAGTTTTATCACCGCGGAATGTTGTGACTGATGAGTGTAATTGCGAGCACCCCTGCTGCTACAAAGAAGTCTATGCCGGCGAAGGCATCGAGGAACGAGGTAGCTGATGATGGTTTTGCGACGGTGCAGAAAAAGATGCGTCGTCAGAAAACCGTCAAGAACTGCTGCCGCCCGGCTCCTGTGGAGCCTGGTGCAAACCTGCGTGCTACACTACGACGGCGGTGGACATCGCGGAGTACGTACGTCAAAAGGCAAAGTACATGCCGAGAGTGCAGTTTATTTATTTATTTATATTTACAACTGCTCACTGCACTTACAGTTGCCCAATGCGTGCAGTGAGCCATTAGAATACAATTTTCTACAGTAAAATCTAAAGTAGGTTCGTACAGTGTCTTATTAATATGCTATCCTAAATGTAATTAGGTACATGACAAAAAGAATGCAGCCATTTTCAAAAATGTGGTTTGGTTCGTAAAAAATATGTCTAAATCAGGATACTGAGCAATAAAAGAATTGAGCAGTGAAATTGCATGGCATGTGGGTGCGTATTGCGCCGTACATGTTCGCACTTGCGGTGCGGCAAGCAAGCGGTGCGAGCGCAGCCGTGTGTACTGGTTCGGCACTGATAATGAACAGTGTGAGAGTGTTACCGAATCTTCAATTTTATGATTTAATAACATATAATAATGCAACATAAGGGCACACTTGCGTCGTAATGCCAGCGTGTCAAGACCTACCATGCCAGACACAAACAGAGACGGGTATAGATAAGGATAGTAACCATAAAGCTTTTTATACAGAAACCGGCAGAACTTCCGCTGCACTCGCTCTATCATCATGCGATACTTGTCTTCGTGAGGGTCCCAGATGACGGAGTTATATTCCAAAGTACCTACTCCGAACAAAGGAGAAGTACAACACGACAATAGCGCTCCTGCGCCGAAACGAAGACCCTTGTCTCATTACAAAGCCTAGAGATTTAAAGCTCCTCTTACACATTGCTGTGATGTGTGTATTAAAAGTAAGACTTGAGTCTAGAATCAAGCCTAAGTCTCGTATTTGAGTGACTCGTTCAAACGGGACACTTGATATGTCGTAAGTGTAGATGTACGGAGAGGGAACACGAGTAAACGTTATTGTTTTGCATTTTGAGGCGTTAAATTCTAAGTGATAAGTGATACAACGCTGTTGATGTCCCGTTGAAGGGCTTCGCAGTCGTCTAGGCAATCTATGCCCAAGAACAGCTTCAGATCATCAGCAAACATGAGACACCTTGCCGTACTGACGACACTCGGCAAGTCGTTGATCATTATTAAAAAGAAAGTCGGACCCAAAACACTTCCCTGGTTTACACCGGAGCTAGTGTCATATGGGTCAGACTGCAAGTTATCTAACTGGACATATTGCGTACGGTTGGCAAAATAACTGGAGAAAAGGTTCAAGAGATTAGGTGTGAAGCCCATATCAGCAAATTTCTGCAACAGCACGTTAATTTGGACACGGTCAAATGCTTTTTTAAAGTCGAAATAGACCGTGTCCACTTGTCTACTCTTGTCCATTTTCGTCACACAATAATCGATAAAGTTAATTAAATTGGTGGCTGTAGATTTACCAGCTCTAAAGCCATGCTGACACTCGCTCATTTGCTGTTTAACCTGTCTAGTAATGTGACGATTTAGAATATATTCAAACACCTTGCCGAATGCTGAGAGCACGGCAATAGGCCTGTAGTTTGTGATCTGAGACCTGGAGCCGTCCTTGGGTCTGTACCCAAGACCCAAGGACGGCTCCAGTAACTCTAGACACTTTCCATGTGGCAGGATAGACAGCAATACTTACCGCCAAATTAAAAATATGCAACAGGGGCTCCTCTAAAACACCAACGCAATCTTTGATAATATAGGCAGGTATGCCATCTGGCCCAATAGAAGATTGAGCCTTTAAGCGTTTCACTGCCCGCGATATATCTGTCTTAGTAATGCTATCAAGGCTAATGTGCGAATAGTGTAGGTTATTACTACCAACGGCACTTTCAATATGCCCAAATTGTGTCGGTGGTACTTGAAAATGCAGATTTAAAATACTCCGCGAAAGCATTCACGGCATCTAAACCGGAGACTTTATTCCCATTGTACTCGAATTCCGCACCTGATTGCTGCGAAGAACGCTGCGCCTTTACATAACGCCAAAAACTCTTGGGATCCTTACTTATACCCGCCTCAGTCCGATCTATAAACTTAGCATAGGTTGATTTTAAAAGTTATTTTGTTCGTTGCCTATAAAAACGATACATTTCTTTATTATACGGTAATTGTAATTCTTTGAACTTTTTTAAATGGTAATACTTATTTTTAATACTTACAATTATTTCTGGAGTATACCACGTAGGATACACATACTTATTATAGCTACTTACTTGCCGTTTAATAGGAACATTGGCATTCAAACATGTTTCAATTTGTGTATAAAAAGTATCTAAAGCGTCATTTACGCTTGTACACATTAGCACATCCGACCATGATGTCGACGCAAGGTTGACGTATAAACCGAAAAAGTCAGCTTTTTTAAAGTTCCACATATGCGGGTGTTGTTGTTGTGGTGATGCGTGACAAGGTGGCGGCGGCCGAGCCCGCGCAGCCGCCGGCCGCTCAACACTCAGCCGAACGCCGAGCGGCGGGTGATGCGCGTCAGCCGGCACCACCGGCTCAACGTCGCCTTCGACACACACATGCTTGTCACTTGCTGGAGTCGCGCCGTAATGTCAACTTCAAGCGTTTGTGGTGCGGATCCCGACCTGCTATCTACATGTCGTCATGATGGAGGACTTTTGGCCGAAGGGTGTTGTGTTCTGTCGCTTCCGCGGACAAGTGCCACATAGTTCCTAAGTATACTTACTAACAAAAATTCTATATTGTATGTATGCTAATTCTGTAAAGTATCTGTCATAATTAAAAATATGTATGTCAATCCATTGTCTAGTGCCCGTAGTACAAGCTCTGCTTAGTTTGGGACTAGATGGTATTGCGTGTATTTTGTATTGTGTCTTTATTTATACTTTTAAATAAATTGAATTGAATTGAATTTTTAGTTACATTTTTAGTATGCCGTTTATTAAGTATTGTTCTCATGATCACATTTTACATACTTAAATAATACAAAAAGAAACAATTAAATATATATAATAGGACCACGGAGGCCCACCTACATCGGGCACAGGGACCAAGCTACCGATGGTTAGGGCTTCAGAGAAAGGAACCTCCGTACGATGCGTGTCGTGTCCAGCAATACTGCCTTCTGTATAGAGGACTTGATCCAGCCGTCCAACGAGAGCCTCTTGAGGTCGTGGTCGAGGCTCTTGGCAATAAGACCATTTACGGTCACGACTATCGGTACAATGATCGCCGAGTCAACATCCCACATGTCGACAATCTCGTGAGCCAGGTCCAAATACTTCATTTGTTTATCTTTTTCGGCTTTCACGAGATTCTCGTCATGGGGTATGGTGATGTCGATGATCATTGCAAGGTGCTTTAATCGGTCTATTACCACTATGTCCGGCTTGTTAGCCACAATAGTTCTGTCAGTAATGATAGACCGATCCCAATACAGAGTAGCACGACCATTTTCAAGAACTGGGTCGGGCACATACCTGTAGTATGGTACTTCGGAGTCGACAAGTCGGTACTTTAAGGCAAGTTGCTAGTGGACAATCCTGGCTACTTGGTTGTGTCTATGCAAATACTCGCCGCTGGCAAGACGAGAACAACCGGATACTATATGTCTGAGTGACTCACCTCGACTTTTTTTTTTTTTATTTTTTTTTTAAAGACAACTCCCGCACTAGGATCGAAGCCTGTGTCGCGGGGGACTTTACAAACATACATCTAACGGACACAATGAACACCCAGACTCGAAACAACAATTTATGAATCACACAAAGTGTTGTCTCGTGTGGGGATCGAACCCACAACACTGCGCGCAGCGTCAAGCAGCGAGGCGACCGCTTAAACCACTACGCTAACCGTGCAGTCAATGTCGACCATCCCATCCCTCAAAATATACTTCCGGTAGTTGTTCGTCATAATAACTTCGTCCATAATTGCCAACACAAAACCTTCTGTTTTGGCGACAAGATCGCCAAAACGCAGCCAGGACACCGATGCTGAAAAATCTACGTCGGGCCCATGAAAACAACTGCATGGACGAGTTTACCGGGCCTTGCCCATGCAAGGCCCGGTAAACTCGTCCATGCAGTTCTTTACCTTTCCGTACCTCCCTGCGCTCTTCTACACCAAGTACGACAGGTTTGCGCCAGTTATCTTTCGCCAGACCCAGCGGGGTAAGCCCACTGTCTACAGGGACCACATCTCGGTGCACACTCGGTGTCAGTGTGGAGAAAGTATTCTCTGAGATTGCTCACCTCGTGATTGTGGAGGGTCTTGACACTTAGGAAGCCACGACCCCCCCACTTACGCGGGATGTACAATCTCATCACCGACGAACGCGGGTGATGCATCCGATATGTTGTGAGTAGACAGCGAACTTTCTGATCCAAGGCGTCCAATTCTGTTTGAGTCCATCTGAGTATGCCGAAGAAGTACATTAAGACCGGCATGACCCAACCGTTACAGGCACGCACCTTATTTCCACCTGATAAAAAGCTTTTTAAGATTTTCTTCAGGCGGTCAAAGAAACGTACCTGTAACGCCTGTTTCATGCCCGCGTCATCAACGCCTAATGCCTGCGACATACCCAGATATTTGTAGGTTTCGGTTGCGGAGAGAGATCTAAGTTGTGTGAAATCTGAAAGCATTAAATCCTGGATAGTGAAGCACCGTACTTCACTGCCGCATACATGCCCTCAAGAGGGCTCATAGAGTTGTTGATCTACTTTGTACAACTCCAGCACACTCAAGAGCCACGAATGGGGCACAGAGTCATAGGCCTTCTTATAGTCTATCCAGCATTCGACTAACGCGAACCTGTTGGCTAATGGCCATGTCAATAAGGAGTAGCTCCTTAGTACCACGTGCCCGGCTTCTACATCCGTTTTAAGACTCAGATAAAATTTTATTATTGAATATATGTAATTCCATTTTTTTTCTCAAAATGGATGTAAAATCTTTACACTCTGTCGGTAGGCAAGTAATTGGCTATAGTTCGTAGGCTCCGTGGTACTACCAGACTTGAGGAGCAGATGAGTAACGCCAGTTGTCATAAAACTTGGCCGCGATCCCGAATCCAGAGATGACTGGAATTGGGATGCCAAGCGAGCATGTGCACTGCGTAGCCATTTTAACCAGAAATTGTGCAATTCGTCCGATCCCGCCGATTTCCAATAGGCTAACGGACGGACTGCACAACTTACATCCATGGCATCAATGGCTACGGGCTCCATGAGAGATATCACCTCACATGATCGCTTAACATCGCCAATCCAGTCACCTTCTGTATGGCTGACGGGAGTCGACCATATGCTGCGCCAGAACGCAATCGTGTTCGCATCATCTGGTCGACGCCCATCATCCACACCAACTTCTCATCTCTTCGAAATGCGCGATTTTGGGAATATCGGTCAATCCTTTTATGTACCGCCTGATGCGATTCGCCCTCGCATAAATTTTCTGCTTCAAGAAGTCGATGCGTTCTGTGACCCGAGACGTATATTCTTGAGGAGAAAGTCCCCTTAAACGCCCGACTCACAAAACGCATCACTCTCGGGCGGGTATTGCCCGACCTGAAGCAGATAAGCTTGCCTATGAGTGCCCTGGTCTCAGCAATACGACGCTCAATTCTACGCTGCCAAGCCGAGACGGCATCTCGAGTTGTAATAGTAATACTTTTTTGTATTTTAATATTAGCCACTCGACACGCCGCTACAGCCGCGCAGTATGGAATTAAGTGTGTATCACTAAGATTTTCACTAGTGTCTAGGTAAGTAGACACAACGAATCCAGGGCACACACAAGCGCAATATTTTTTCTATGCGTGGGCAAACGCGGCAGCCGGGGTCTGTTTTCTAATGTAGCATACCGATATTCCCCAATGGCGCACTCCAAAGTACTCCTTATCTTATCTATGCATTGGGTACTTACTTATTATTATTATGAAGAAGACACACTAGCAGCTAATACGCTGATGCGTGTGTTTTAAATAGTTTGGAGATTTCCAGTTTGTCTAATTTGTTTTTGAAGCTGTTCAGTGAGGGTGCCATAATCACATGTTCTGGAAGTCTGTTCCAGGCTGTAACAACCTGGTTGGCTAGAAAATACTTCTTGGGATTTTTCTTTGAAACATTCTGCCAGAGTTTCAAGCCCTCTCAAGTGCTTATTCTCGTTCATTGCATAGAGTTCCTGAAGTCTGGGCATGTTGTAGTACTTTTTGAGTATTTTGTAAGTCTCAATGAGACTACCCCTCTGTCCACGCTGTTCCATTGTGGAGAAGCCAAGAACTTTTAACCGTTCATCATAGTTCATATTTCTTATAGTGCGTATCATTTTAGTAGCTCGTCTTTGCTAGTTTTCCAAGAGTTTTATAATGTATTTTTTGAAATAGGGATCCCAAATAATATATGCGTACTCAAGGAGCGGTCTCACATAGGCTTTGTACAATTTTAGAAACGTGCCAGGTGTAAGACACATAAATGCTTTGCGAATTATGTACAGGATAGCATTCGTTTTCTTAACAACATTGGATATGTGGGTTTCCCATTTGAGATCATTTGAAATAGTGACGCCTAGATCATTTTGAGACTCGACCGGTGATAGTTCTTGTAGGGTCAGCAACCAATCTTGCTTCCAGGTATAAATAGCATCCAGATCCCTTTGTATATCCAGCGACTGACTGCAAGGATTCCCAAAAAATGTTGTGTCGTCCGCGAACAAGGAAAAAGGAAGCTTAAGAATGTTTTTGAGTTCTGTCAAGTATAGTATAAACAATAATGGTCCGAGGACTGGGCCGTGAGAGACGCCGCTTAGTACATTTTACAGCTCAGAGCTTCACCAATACGCACTCGAAAAGTTCTGTATGAGAGAATGTCGCTTATCCAGGCGAGTAGATTCCCTCGTATACCTAAATGCTCGATTTTATGTAATAAGCGTTTAATAGGCACGCGATCAAACGCCTTTTCATAGTCTAAATAGATAACATCTGTTGGTATGTTCTCGTCATAGTTTTTCATCCATTCGTGCAGACATTTAAGTAAATTGGTAGTTACTGAACGCTTTGGTACAAATCCGTGCTGCTCCTCTAAGATGACTTCCTCACGTGCTATAAATTCCCTTATCTTGTTAGCTATAATTCTTTTCATGGTCTTACACAGTACTCTTGTCAAGCTAATAGGTCTATAGTTTGCGGGTAGAAGTTTGTTACCCTTTCTGTATATTGGTACTATGTTGGCAATTTTCCAGTCAGTAGGTACTATTCCATCCTCCATTGATCTGTTCATTATCATAGTTACGCTATCGACAAGGGTCGATGAACACTTTCTCATTAATATGGAAGGTAAATCATCAGGTCCCGTGGCTGTAGCATCGTCCAAACTTAGAAGTTTCTTTCGTACCATGTCCATTGTGATATTTATATTATCTATTGTATTTTTGACTCTCGGGTATAATGTCGGGTAGTGGTATATCTGGTTCTTGTACAAATGTTTGTTTGAATTGATCGACAAATTCTTCAACTATTTGTTCAGGTATCATAACAAGTTTGTTTGATTTACTTTTGAGAACATTAGGAATGCATATCTTTGTATTAAATTGCTTTCTCATGTAGCCGTAAAACGCTTTAGGACCGGTATCTATTACTTTGACTCAAAATTCATTCTCCAAGTTCTACTAATTGTGACTAATTTATTACAATTTTTTCTGTATTCTTGATATGACATTTCATTAGGATTTATTCGATACATGCTCCACAGCTCCTTTTTCCTTTTAGTTAGTTCCACTATTTCTCTATTTATCCAGGGTTTATTACTGTTAATATTTTTGTTTCTTGACTTGATAGGCACGCACTTCTTTATGTGGAATATATCTGATTCTTAAAGGAGAGCCACATATCATTAACTGTATATTCGTTCATTGTTAAATTATCAGAAAAGTCTTTACTTAATGCTTCAAAGTCTGCTGTGTGATAATTAAATTGCGTCCGTGTTTTGTGGTATGTTTTACCCACAGGCGGATGGCATTCGATGTCGCATAATAAGTTATCTTCATTACATAGTATGAAATCTAGTAGAGATTCTTCTTGGTTTCTCTTTCTAGTCATTTGTGTTACAAGTTGTCTAAGATTGCTGTTACCGTACATGTCTAAAAATTTATCATACAATTTATCATGCCTCTGTATGTTCTGAAGCGGCAATTCAATACCGGGCAAGTTGAAATCACCTGCTAAAAGGACTGTTCTTTCAGTGGCAGCCATGCCAATAGTACTAAATAAGACTTCACCTGAGTTCGAAAAGCAATTTGATGGCGGTCTGTAAACACATGCCAACAGAAAATCCAGTTCACCAAACTTAATGTCTAGCCATAGTGCTTCTACATTATCCTGTTGATACAAGTTATTTGTTTTTGAGATAGTTGTTATTTTATTAACTTCATTTGCAACATATATGTCTACGCCGCTACCTCTTCTGTCCTTCCTATCTAAGCGGTAAAGAGTGTATTCAGGTATGCTTATCAAACTATTGGCTATGCCCGAATGAAGATGGGTTTCCGTAATTAAAATAAATGCAGGTTGGTAGCTTGTAACTTCAAGTAGAAATAAATCGAGTTTTGCCACTAAAGATGCCAAGTTCGTATATAAAACACGTAGTTTAGAGATCGCCGCAATGCCTAGTTTTTTTTAGCGACGATAATTCTAGAACTTTGTTTATTGGTTAAATTTCGCTCACCATTATCTGTTCTGGCAGCCAGTTCTTCACGCAGCTTCTTCAGTTGTTCGCGTTGATAAGGAGTCATATCTGATTGAATTTTTATTGTTTTAGGCACCTTACCTTTATTTTTCAAAACACTTATTGCGTTGTGTTTATTTGCAAGAACTACCTTTAGGGGACGTGCTTTTTGGTCACTCGTTCCTGGTTTACCTAGGCGGACAGTAGCTACGATGTCAGGTTTTGTTATGGGCAATGGCACTAATGCATCAATAACAAGGTTTTTGTCAGCCACTTTTCGATCTTCCGTATTGGAAAATGTTGATTCTGGCAATCCATGTATTATAACATTACGACTGCGGTTGTTGCGGTCTTCAATTTCATTAATTACCACATCCAAGTTGACCGCACTTGCGCCCTGTTCCTTTAACCCTTGAACCTGATGCTGGAGTTCAGTGACTAGCCTTCGCAGCTCGGGAATCTGCCTCAAACCATCCTCACATCTATCACACAGGCATGACAGTTTGGGGTTTTGGAGGGCAAATACGCGCATTTCTGTTGCGGTTAGATCAGAGCACTTGACACATATAACCCTGTTACAGCCTTTACATGCTATTTTATTTTTATCATCTTGTATCTGCACTTGACACTTAAAGCATTGAGCCATGGTTGATTTTATTTTTAAAATTGATGGACTTTTTGTTTCTGGCACTGGCAACACTGAGTCGCTTATGACAACCAAAGACAATTTCTGGTAGACAGTTATGACACCAACTGATTAGACACTAGTGGGTACTCGGGGAAAACAGTTATCCCCTCACCTGATACGGTCGCGGCGGCTATGTTGCCGTAATTTGACCGCCGAATTGAGACGCGCCGCGGCGCGATTTGAGTGGGTCACATATTTAGCATTTTATGGCCTTTCTGTTTATAAATACCTGACACATTATATATTGGTGGAATCCTTGATAAATTATCTACAATGTTACATTACAACGGTAACATTATATCGTACTGTGACCGAACTGTATTCAAGAGAAAAATAAAAATGTAATAAAATTGGGTAAATTCTGACTTTCTGATGAAATATATAAAATAATAATAAACAAATTGTAGTTTTCTCTTTCCTTTTTATTTAACCTGCTATTATAAAGGAATAAGCATATTGAAAAACATTAACACCTTTTCGTAATAATATATAACGTAAATCAACAAATTCCATAAGCGGTTTTTGTCGTTTTCATACCGTACACGTAAAAACTGCATAAAAATGTCTGAAATTTGCACCTTCACTTTGTTCAACATATTTCATTAAACTCATGAGACATATATATATTTTGAAAGCTTGTTTAATGGTTAAAAGAATCACAATAAATTTAGGCGACAGAATTGCATTAATTTTAAACAAAAGGTAAATTAACAAGACCCTCGTTTTAGGCGGTCCAAAGCAGCGCATATTTAAAACTTTGCTCATTATAACAAAATCAAACCTAAATACAAAATAAAGACTTATGAGTCTTGAAGAGTATAAAAGGAGCTTTAAATTTCAACAAAGGACAATCTTATAGTAATTGTAAATAATTATTAATTAAATAAAAATTGCAGTAACAAAGGACAATGACTCGGCCTGACAGCCGGTCATAAAATGACCGACTGTTATCTGCATTATATTTTTCGTGAATATTTAGGAAATACATGAATTTAAGGACTTCTGCATATTATATACTATTTATTTATGAAATTATTCAAACAATACAACAAAAAAAATACCAACAAGTGCAGAAACAATACGTAAAATCATATGAAATATACGGGTGCGGGGCGAATTGGTTCTTACCTAAGGAAAAGTGTCTTTAATCTTAAATTACACTACGAATATTATCAACTTAAACATAAAACGAAAAAATACTTACTAAGGCATGATTAAATTGCTTCTTACTGATGCTGCAGCGTTTTTTTGGTATCAAAATTTATTATTGCGACAGGACACGCACAGCGACGCGGGAACTTTCTTTTGATTAGACGAAACTTTTTTTTTTTGGAGCATGTCTGTTTTCGTTTACAATACGCAAGGCGTGTTATTGTCCTACCAACCTAACGCAATCGCAAGCCGCTACAAATCGGTAAAACAGAGAAAACAGACTTGAAATGCGAACATAAAAAATGGTCATAATATGACTACGTATCAAAAATCGCCCTACTTTCTGCGGTCATAATATGACTATAGATCAGGTGAGGGGTTATGGATGAAATGTCAGACACTTATTTTAACACAATTTTTCACTCATTACAGCGCAAATTAACCTGTTATTTATTGTTCACTTTATCCAATAATCACTTATCTCCAAACTAAACACAACAAACGCTTTGGTTGATCACTTTCAACCAGAAAATTCGAATAAACTTTCGAGAGCTAGAAAACACGTTGTTTTCGATGTGACAACCGGCGATATAATAAAAATATTTTTAATAATTTTAAAGTTACTACACCTTTCCCCACTATGGGATCTCCACCTTGTCGTGGTTGGATGGCTCAGTAACCGTGGGTTGGACACCCACGGTGAAGCTAAGCGGGATCCCGGGAGCGGACGCGCCGCGTGGGCTTGGAGGGGGCCTGCGCATTAGGCTTACAAGGGTTCGGGGGTCTGTTCTGTCTGTCCCTTGCAGTGGGGTGCGATCGCGGGAGGAGAGGCGTTTCGGTGTTGCGTTGCCGTGCGCCCTGACTCCCGCGACCAAATGGGGGCGCACCATTCGATGCGTTGCGGTGGGGCTGCAGAGGAAGAAGAGATGCGGTGTTGTCAGGTTGCCGTCCTCCCTATCCTCTGCGGCCGCTGGGTGTGTTGGCGGCGGAGCCCAATACCTTCATCCGCCGTCAAGGAGGTTGTGGCCTTCGGGCTATCCACCGGGGTGCCAGGGTAGAATTCTAACGCGATCCGCTGGCGCCCCAAAATAGCATGGAAGTATGCGCTGTGGTTTTAGTGGGTATTACGGCCTTATACTCCAGCCGTCGAGTCCCACATACCCCCGCTTTTCATCTTGCGGGGGTATGCGTAAATGCATTTCCACAGCGAGAAAAAAAAGTCTATAATACCTTTAAGCTGTAACCAAATCAAACTTCTATGACCTATGTCAACGCAATCAAAAGAAACAGCAATTTAAGCATTTTTTTCAAACTCGCAACTACTCGCAAGGGAATCAAAACCTAAGTACTTCCAGTCGACTAAAGTAAAAATTCCGAAAACCTAAAATGTTCAGTTACATCACATATTAAAAAACAAAAATTATACATATCTACAGGTTTGTACGAAACCCTCGGTGCGTGAGTCCGACTCGCACTTGGCCGGCTTTTGCTCTTTGTTGTTGATTGAATTGTTGCTGATGTAATTTACGCAAGTAGTAGCAGTATTGGTTAATACTAATTATTATTTACCTAAGAGATTGTATGCGTACCGTTAATTGATTGACGGCATATAAATATAGATTTCGACACTGCCAGTGCGATGCGTATCGTGGGTTCGATTCATCTCTTTACAAGATTAAGAATGCTCATCTCAACCACTAAATCCCTCAACTTGTCCCCTAATGACGCCGAATCTCTATTAAAACAAAATGTCAATAGGTGTAACATTGAATTTAGTTTTAGTTATGTCACTGACAGAGATATTGTAAAAACTTTTAATACTCTTAATTTGAAGAAGATTAGTGATCTTTGGGGCAATTCTGTTGTGATTATGAAATCCATAATCAACACAGTAGCACCTGAACTGGCAATGATTCTCAATAGATGCATTGACTGTGATGTGTTTCCTGATCAAATTAAAAGTAGTAAAGTAATTCCGTTATTTAAATCAGGTAGCACATCTGACCCCACAAATTATAGGCCAATATCTGTGCTACCCACGTTTAGTAAAATTTTTGAAAATTAATTCTAGGTCAGCTTCAAATTCATTTTAATAACAATAAGCTGTTACATGAAAAGCAATTTGGTTTTACTAGGGATTGCTCAACTACCAATGCTGGAGTTGAGCTTTTAGATAGTATTTTTGATGCCTGGGAGGAGTTGCATGATGCTTGGGGAGTCTTTTGTGACTTATCTAAGGCTTTTGATTTCGTTTTTCATGAAACATTGATCAGGAAATTACATTACTATGGAGTTAAGAACACTGCTTTAGATCTTTTAATTTCGTATTTAAGTAACAGGATACAGAGAGTAGATGTTAATAGAAAACGTTCTATGGGTTCAGTGGTCTCAATGGAAGTGCTGCAAGGTTCAATTCTTGGTCCATTCCTTTTCCTTTTATATATTAATGATTTGCCATACATTATGCAAAATAATGAAGAGATAGTGTTATTTGCTGATGATACATCACTTATTTTTAAACGTAGACGACAACAATGAAATAATGACGATATAAATAACGCTCTCTTTAAAATAGTTCAATGGTTTACTGCTAACAATTTACTGTTAAATGAAAGAAAAACAAAATGGATACGATTTTCAAGACCGAATGTAAAACAAGTTAAACCTAACATATGTTTGAATGGAGATGAGTTGGATTTTATAGATAACACCGTATTCTTAGGCATTACCTTAGATTCTAAGCTACAGTGGGGCCCACATATAGGTCAGTTGTCGAATAGACTTAGCTCTGCAGCGTACGCGGTTTATAAAATTCGTCAGTTAACTGATATAGATACGGCCAGATTAGTATATTTTAGTTATTGCCACAGCATAATGTCATATGGCATTTTATTATGGGGCAACGCAGCTGACATTCAAACTGTGTTGTACTGCAGAAGTGAGCTATTCGTGCAATCCAGTCTTGGTTCAAGGCATTCACTGAGGGAAAAATTTAAAGAAGTTAAGATAATGACTGTCGCATCTCAATACATTTATGAGAACTTGTTATATGACAGGAAAAATATAAATATATTTTCTAAATTCAGCGACATTCATAAATTAAACACACGAAATAAAAACAAACTTGTTCTACCTTCAACTAGACTACAAAAAATAAGTAACTCATACAAGTGTCAAAGCATACGTTTTTGCAACAAAATTGCAGGCAATATTCAGGAACTAAGTATTAATAAATTCAAAGTATTTATTAAACAGAGCTTGTGTTCAAAAGCTTACTACACAGTTAAAGATTATTTAGCAGACAAAAATGCCTGGAATTGAGTTTATAAATTATGAATTTTGACATTTTGAAATTAGTGACATGATATTTTTATTTACATTAGTAGTACATATTACATATTTACATTTTGACCTTTTTGTTGATTTGACATTGTTATTTTATTTATTTTCTTTTGACATTTAAAATTACTTTAGTAATATATTATTATTCTTAAATTGACATTCAATAATATTTCCTGATATTCTAAATATATGACATTTTATTATTTAAATTTTAATTATTTTTACATATTGTTTATAAAATGTATTTTACTATGTATTCGCATGTAAAGTTGTGAGTACGATGTAGGCATTATTAAACATATAAACAAATAGTTGTGGCAACCTGTCTGATGGCTTAGGCTGACATGCTTATGCATGCACCTTCTGATGTCGTGGAGGCATAGTGATACAGATCGTGCTGGCTCCCTCAATCAAGGTCGAGCCGTACGATTGCTGTTGAATGCGGGCCGAGTCAGTCAAAAGCGTCAGATGATTTCCTGCATTGTACTTGCATACTAAAGTTAAACAATACTAAAGTTAACAAATTAAATACTAATTTTGTCTGGACTTTAAAAGATGAAGAAAAGATTACCTAAAGAAATTTAAGTGACAAAAAAAAACAATGATCGGCCTTTCTTCTCAAGAAGTCATTTAGCTAGGAAAAGCCGGCATCATCTAGAATAGGGTTTTTGACATGTATAAGTGTTGTAAACAACCAAAATGCAGAAATAAATATGTCTTTATGTCTCATCAAAAGATTATTATTTTATAAGAAATGCACTATTACTTGTTTAATAAGGTGCTAAATATAATTTGTATATTGTTGTAGATGAACATACGGTCTAATGACACTTATTTGAATGCAATTATAAAACATACAAAGAAGTTTATTATAAGCATTGAATGGCATCTTCACTTATTAATATTATTATACTTTCAGTTCATGTTACATTTAGAAATGCTGCCATGTATCCGAAAATAAAGACTTAAACCACTACGGTAGTTTATTATGTAATGAGGCCATGCACTGATCACATATTATTATGAACAGCACGCTTCATTATCTCTGCTACATAGTCACACGTGCTATTTAGCTTATATTCTTACAAACGTGACCTACGGTGTTGAAGAACGATATGCTTGGTATAAATGGTTGAAAAAATGCAATAAAATAGGCGTTATGAAACCACCTTACCAACACAACACCTTATTTGACTTCTATGCAGAGGGTCTCGGGTTCGTATTCATGTCGCGTGCCAATGACCTGTCGAAGTTATGTTCATATTAAATTGTTCATTATCGTGTCTCTAAACAGTGAAGGAAAACATCACAGGATACTGGTATCCTGACGATGTTTTCCTTCACTGTACACTGGTACAGGTCTGGACCTGTACCTATGTCTCCGAGTTCGCCACAATGTTCTCGAAAACACGTGAAGTCTGCCAAACTGAACTGGGCCAACGTGGACTATTGCCTTACCCTTTTTATAGTTAGGTGAGGCCTGTGCTCAACAGTGGCACAGTTCATATCCAGCTCTGATGATGATGATCATGTTTAATACATTTTCTCAAGTAACCTTATATTATTATGTAGGACTTTAAATGAGGTGGGTCTGCTTTAATACTATTGCTATTCACTTAAGTGTACCACTAATTATTAGGTGCTTCGCCCTACCAACTTTGCACTACCAACTACATCGCAGTTTTGTCCTAAATAGGCATCTAGCATCTTTTGATATTTCAGGCTAATGAGGAGTAATCTACAAACTTATAAGTTATTGAGCTTAAGTCTTTCTGAGATTGTCTAAGAAGCCCTGCACAGTATAGGTATTTGAAGGAAAATTTCGAATTTTCTGTCTAATTCTGTCTCTGTCTAATTAAATTTTCTGAAGAATCCGAAAATTATAATTACGCCTATTTTACTTATTATTTTCTTCTTATAAAAGGATAGTTTATGCACTTTGCAGTACGAGTTTGTTGCGACTAGAAATAGATTTACAACTTAAAATAGAATTAAAAAGTCATTTTCTTGGTCGTTATATGGCCAGTGTTTTAATTAATACGCTGATGACTGGGACGACCTATGACTGGGATCGCACATAAATGTCATACAAAACTTCGCAAGCTTGTTAATTGTGATACATGTGCACACAAACTGTAAACGCATAGACGGTATACACGTATGACAAGTAATATTTATGTTTCTTAGTCTCATAGTGTAAATACATCACGTAACTATGAAGACTCCCTTACCAGAAATCATGTAACTATAACTTGTATTTAGAGTGTGAGCAGTAGAACATAGATGAGAATAGAATACATGTCCTTTTTATAGTTGCAACTAAATCACAATTCCCAAAAAGTAAAAAAAAGTACGAGGCAATCGCTTTTACGGCGATATTCATTGTGCAATCAAATAAAAAAATGCTAAACTGCTCAAAAACGCAGCCCAATGCAAAAATGATAAATAAATACACAAATTTTCAAAAAGCTGCACATTGTACAAATATGCCGAATCTAAATTTTAACTGGCTGGAAAATATCTGCTATTCGCGGGACATTGTATGTAACATAACTTTGTATGTAGTCCATGTTCATGTAGTAACATTTCTGAAGCTGAACCCTGCTTTTAGCGGAAAAACTGCGGACTTGCTCTGCAAATATAATGAAATGAAATGAAAATAGTTTGAAATGAAATGAAAATAGTTTATTTGACATACACATAAACACACTAATATTATAAAGAAACACAAAAAAATACTAACAAATAAAAATGAAAAGAAAAAAGAGAATAAAACAAATCACAGAAAAAGAAATCATTAAAAATAAGAACAAAATTTTACAAAAAGGAAGGAAAATAAACTTAAAAATAAACAGAGTAGTAAAAGAAGTAAAACGTGTAGTCAAAATAGGACCCAGTTCGGCATAATGCCAGACGAACGCCTGGCGCCGATTTTCAACCAGGCCCTCTAGTGACTCACGCATGTGATATCAAGGAAACAATATAAGTACGGAATACAACCGAAATACAGAATTACACATTTGTACTTATATATGGTATAGGTTTTTATTTATTGTAAATGGTATAGGTACTTACATAAACACAGATAAATATAAATATACACACAAAAAGGAGTACATAAACTAATAAATATTAAAAGTATAAGAAAGTGTAAACAGTAATACCAGTGTGTCATAAAAAAAGTAATTATAACGAATAATTTTATTGTCACCGTTGCGTCATTAAAATTGAATGAGTCTAAGCCAAACTGCCAAAGAGATACGCTGTACGCAGCGCTCATGCGGTGCGGGGCGCGGGTGCACTGTTTGTACGTTTATGGCTGCAGCCAATAATTTACGAAATAATAACAGGCTAGCAACGCCCTTGCCCCGCCAGCCGCCAGTAGTAGCAGCCGCTAGTAAACGCGGGTAGGCTGTTTTGCAGCGCATGTAACATACGCGTACACAGGAATTTATAGGATGAGTAACTAAATTCAAATTATGATTTGAAAACTTACTTTACAATTAGTTGTAGAAAACTTTTAGAACGTAAAAATACCGTTCAAATTGTTTTAAAATGGCATTCACATGTTAACCGTTTCTTGCAGTGGCAGTAAATTCACTATTTAATCCAGGCAGTAATAGCCTAGTAGATGAACGATGAGTTCGAAACTCATGGCGCGTACCAATGACTGTACAAAGTTATGTTATAATTATCTAGTTGATATTCTATTACATGGTTACACTAGTGCGCGGAACCCGGGCTCCACAGTGAAAGTCTTGGATGCAACTGGTATAACAATACGAAAATGATCTTTTAGCGGCATGGTTGGTGTAGTGGTTTAAGCGACCGCCGCGCCTCTTGTCTGCACCGAGTATTGTGAGTTCGATCCCCCACAGGAGACAACACTTTGCGTGATCTATAAATTGTTGTTGCAAGGGTGTTAATTGCGTCCGTTGATTGCATGTTTGTAAAGTCCACTGTAATACAGAATTTATACCTAGTGCGGCATTTCATCATTATCGTTGTAGCAATATCTCGGTAGAATCCACGACTTCCACGCCTTGTGGTCCGGTTACTAGTCTAACCAGATATGACGACATATCTACTTTTCCACGGAGCGGCTGCCGTCTGACCTCCAACTCAAAAGGGAAGTGATGTTCCATGGTTTAGACTAGAAATCAGTTTATTTGAGGGTACTGAATCCGCGCAAAGACTGTCAAAAGTCTACGTGATAGCCAGGACCGGCGGTTTAACGTGAACTTCTTGAATGCGGGCCATCATTGGGCAGAGTCAGTCAAAAGCGTCAGATGGTTTCCTGCATTGTACTTGCATACTAAACCCTTTTTTTTTGTCTGGACTTTAAAAGATCAAGAAAAGACTAAAGAAATTGAAATGACAAAAAAAAACAATGACTCTGAGTTTGTTTCGGCTTTTCTTCTCAAGAAGTCATTTAGCTAGGAAAAGCCGGCATCATCTAGAATAGGGTTTTGACATGTATAAGTGTTGTAAACAACCAAAATGCAGAAATAAATATGTCTTTATGTCTTTATGTATCTAATAAAAAAATTCAAGAGGAGACGATTGTTGATGTAATCACAAATACAATAAAACAAACTCTCGCACCGCATCTGTCTAACCGTATGTTTCCCACAATAAAATTAAAAGAACTTTTGACCGAATTTTCATAATTTTCATTCGACAGAGCGATTCGTATCCTTTTGAATCGCTCTCGAAGGTTTTAATATATTACTTGTAAAAGTTTTGTGTAAATGATATATTATACTAATAGTTCGAAGACCTCGTCCCGGGGTCACTAGTATTATAACATGTCATGTCCGTGTCTAATACATCTCATAAGGCCTTAGGTATTAATAATATACATTAACAACGCAAAACCAAAACGATTGGGTGCAAGATACTGAAATTTGGCATGTATGTATATTCCTTGAGGATTGTAGAGATGCAATAAGAACAATTTTACACAATTCCCATGGGATCGGGCAGAAATAGTTAAATAAAAAATTGGGCAAGTGCGAGTCGGACTCGCGCACTATGGGTTCAGTACCATCATCTATAAAAGAAAATCACGTTTGTTTTATGTATACTTAATTTTTTTTAAAGTTTCTAGCTGTTTATTAAGATCAAGTAACAAATTGCTTAAAAATTACCTTTGTTGTATGGGAGTCCCCCATATTTACTTTTTTTAATTTAGTTATTTATTTTGAAAGGTAATATACATTTACATAGTCTGTGAATATTTTAAGCGTTTACCTGTTACCATTAGTAATATTGAGCCAAAATGCGAAAAATAACACGTTTCTTATATAGGACCCCCTTTTATATTTTCATTTTTTTATTTTTAGTATTTGTTGTTATAGCGGCAACTGAAATACATTATTTGTGAAAATTTCAGCTTTCTAGCTATCACGGTAAATGAGATACAGCCTGTTGACAGACAGACAGACAGCGGAGGCTTAGTTATAGGGTCCCGTTTTTACCTTTTAGGTACGGAACCCTAAAAAAAGAATTGGCAGGCGTAGCAGCTGCGGGTACGCTCTAGATTTTTATACACAACTATGTAGTATTAAGTAACTTAAAAGGTTCCTTACAGGAGAGATATTTATTATTTTCTACCTCAATCTCATCCGTAATGTTTTTCATTATCGTATAGTTTTTTTGTTATATTGACATAATTGTGAACCTTGCCTCACAATTCATCATTATCATCATCATCATGTCAGCCTAGAGGCGTCCATTGCCGAACATAGGCCTCCCCCAAGGTTCTCCACACAGATTGATCTTGAGCCGCCCGCATCCAACCGCTTCTCACCATCTTAACCAGATCGTCTGACGTTAATTGCCTCGTGATTAACTTCAAATAAATAAGCCATTATTATTGTGATTAAGAAACAAAGTGCAATCTGTATTTAAAACTTAATTAATCCCCTGCGTGAATCGAACCCGCTAGTTGAAACGAAACGAAAAGGTAACTACTAATATAGTTACGGACACCCTGCATAATTATAAATTGTGTAATAGTTGAAAATCTAACGGTCTATTTCAAGCCCAAAGTAGACTGGAACCGTTTTCTTCTTAAAAAGTCGAAATAATAAATACATACTAATATTATTTTATTATTTTACATACTTAAAAAAATGTAAAGAATAATTAAAAACACATAATGCAAACTAAAAAATTTTTTTTAAACAGTACTTAATCAATCATCTAGTCTTTATTTATCTATCTCAATTACAATATAATTTCTACGCCGTAACCCGTAGCTACTTGCTACGCTCCAGAGCTGTAGTTCGTAGCCACTCGTTACGCGGCAATTATGTTGAACGTGCACATACCGCAAGACTGACACGTCAACGTAATTTAACATCGAGCTCGCACTTATCGCGAAAAATAATATTCAATACAAAAGTGCGAATCAGTTTAACTTCTTCTTCTCAACTCGTCTGTAGATCATCCCAGTCCAGTCCCAGAGTCAATTCTATTTCCAAGAGACTCCGTAGCACGTCTTTAAGTTAAGTAGAATTAGTAAGAAAGCCCACAAATCTTTTGATCCTTTATTCCCTAGCTATCGTCACCATTTTTAAGTTTTAAAAATTGCTATAAACGTTCGAGAGCTTCTCGTTTAAGCAATACCATTAGAGAGATTGAAGTACGGTTAATATTTGCGTTAATCGATCGCTTTTTTTATTAGAAATGAATTTGTTTTATGGTTTGGAGGTAACTGATTTGGGTAAATATTAAAGGTGGTAGTAGACACGTCGAAGAGCGAGGGGCGTGCGGGCGCGCGGGGGCGGCAGGACGGAGCACGGCGCGCTCGGCTCACTGTCGCACGGTACGGCTTTGTGTCTACACGCCTCAAGCCAAACTTTGTGTTCGCGAACTAGCGCGCTCGACGCGACATGTAGTTTCACTCTAACAGTTAAATAACAAGCTTCAAACTGTTTTCAACTATCACAAAAGTTGTTAAAAAATACTCCGGTGTCGGAACAGAGAGCCCGCAGCCTGAAACATCGGGTGAGTACTTTTGGATATTTGGGTCTAAGAGGCACCCGCCGTCCCAGCGTGAACGTAAGGCGCGTAAAAGTTTGAACGGCTCGGTATGTACGGCGGGCGCGGCGCCGCAACAGGTAGGACAATATCGAGCGGGAGATACGCTCACTTTTACTTTTCGTTTAAGCGTTTGTAATCCCGAGCCCGTCCTACACCCGCCATTTTATTTCAGGCCCTGTCACCCAACACAACAAGATTTCTAAGCCCGCGCTACAACACCCATTTCACACCTCACGCTGCCACCACCTTATCTGAGCAACGTAAATTAATACAGTTCACGTCTCCTGTACTTCCATTAATATTATGAGAATACTTGCAATATACAGCGTTTCTTCAAAATTATCTGTTACTGTTGAGTGCTTCTTATTTGTGTACTTAAATATTTTATCAATTATTAGCTAAAGTATGTACAGAATTTAAGTGTTCATAAAAGTACGTGACAAAAAATGTTTAATGCCTTGATAAATATTTATTATTTTCTTTAATTAGCGCTGCTCATTCCGCTATAAATAGACGACCTCATCATTTTTGGTGGGTGTCTCAGAACAAACCCATAGAGTTATAATCATGTGTATAAATAACAGATTAAAGGGATCCATCCATTTTATAAATTATATCAACACTTTCGTATCTCTGTATGAACACTTTGAAACATTTCCACACGTTCACATTCATCAGAGTGTGAGCCTTTAAACAAATGTAAATGTTTTACTTATAAACATTTTCAGAGTTTTTATTGTTCACATATATTTTATGCTTATAACTTATTTAAAATGCTTTTGACTTCCATAGAGCTATGAATGCTCCAAAATTATTATGAAAGTGAAAATGTATTGTTATAATAAAGCGTTTTAATTGTAAAGGCACGCGATTTTAATCGCTAACATGTGGAATTTATTTTGGGGATATTCTGTGATGTGATGCGCTGAGCCGGCTGTGGCGAGCCGCATGGTCCGTAGAGCTGCTGAGACTAAAGCTTTTTATTATTTTCTCTTGAGAGAACTTACGACAGTTTCTAAAAATTAGTTTCTGGTCATAAAAATAATAGTTGCCGTATTTTATGATCCAGCCACTTCGAAGTTTATGAGCGTTAAGGATCTTATAATATGCAGCTATTTTGATCTATGATGCTCCGCAACAAAAGCTGCCTTTTAGCAATTGCGCGCAGGTTATTTATCGCTCCGTAAGAGCCATTGTTAGCTCACAAAACTATTATTTAATGCCGACGATATGCAGCAACGGCGACCTGAGGGCATAGCCGTAGTTTGTCACGATATTTGCAGCCGTAAAAGAATCCCAGATGCTTCTTTAGCTTATTTTGCATTCATACATAAATCATCATCATCATCAGCCATGCATATAGACTGACCCACTGCTGGGCACGGGCCTCTTCTCACTATGAGAATGGTAAGGCAATAATACATAAATATTAAGCGAAATATTGATAGTCATACAGAAACGACACTTAATTCGTTTTGACATAGAAAAAAATATTAAAATATTGGAGCATAATGCTTTTATTGGGCGCTCTATGCAAGTAACTCCTTTTTAAATTTTAGGACCACATTTCAATTTACATCCCTTTGGAGCTTTGACTCTTGCAAATATTTTAATTTGATAATCTAATAGATGGTTAAAAAGCTCCAGTGGTTACATTAGTAGGCGTATATACATACATTCAAAAAAGTTACGCTAACGATACCCTATCTTATTTTGCAATATACATTTTCTAGATATAGCTTAAAGCTTTTTTTTATGTCGAGGTGCATTTGGCTCAAGCCGAGACCTTGGAAAAAGGGTCGGCAACATAATTCAGATGGATTTATCGCCACTTCGGTGCGACTGCTTGCATTGCGGCCTGCGAACAGATTTACATAAATGTCCTCTTCCTACTGCGGAGTCGTTCTTGCAAAATAATAGCTTATTGAATTTTTCACAATAGACAAATTGGATTTTGATTAGGTTTTCTGGCAGTTTCCACCGCTAATATTCTCTGACACGGTTTTCATTATGTTAATAATTATGCAGTTATCGATTAATTTTGAAATTGGTTTGTTATGTCTATTAGGCATCGATATATAGGAGCTAGATGTAGCATTCAGAACATTTACTTTGTTCAAATGCTTTGCACGGATATCCCGGCAAAGCAATCTAGTGGTACTTTGACTTGCCTGCGGTGTGAGTCCGCTTTGTTTATAGACTGTGTGGCGACGATATATCGATTAATTTGAATCAGAACTTGTATCTGTAGTAGCGTTAGTCAATATTTTTTATTCATCATCATCCTTTAACAGTCCACTGCTGGACCAGGCCTCTCCTTTGAAAGGAGGAATTGGCCTACTATACCAAGCTGGCCAAACGGGTTGGTATAGGGTTTGTATCAAGTTTTCCTTCTCTTACAGTCCTGTTCTCTGCATAATATACTTACTCCCTCTGTCGACTCTTACGACACCCATGGGACGATATGGGGTGGTGAGATTCCGTTTTCTTAACCCGTCACCACACGAACAATATTTTTTATTATTCATGTAAATAAAAGGGTTAAATGTTTCATAATACCACATTAAAATGTATTTCTTTATTTTTATGTGACGTCATTTACGATCATAGATTAACTACTATGCAGACATACATTGTAAGTGATTGTAGGTAAAAATATATGACTAAGACCAGACTTCTTGAAGAAGGTATTGGTTTTAAGAGTTTTTTAGTTTGATGAATGTTACAAAACCAATATGATATTCTATAACACTAATTCTGTGTTCTTTTTATTTTGTGGTTGGTATATTGATCATAATAATTATAATAACGAATATTTCAACACTTCATGATAGTACACATTTGCAGTTCTAGAAAAATACGCAAAAATAATATTGAACCATGAGGCCAAAACAGATCCTGATTTCCATTATCCGATCAATAGACAAAAAACACAAAATTAATTGTTTTTGGTGGCAATTGAATAGTTATTAAAATATATTTTTGAGCATTTCTTGCTAGAGTAAATTTAATTGCAATTTATATAAAGCTATAAAAATATTTTTTTGAGGCAGACTTCAACCCGCGACCACGACGAACCGTGTCGATACTGTATCGACTAAGCTACTCAGGCCACTTCGTCATAGAATGTATTTTCTAATAGTTGGTTTCCTTATGGTAGCGTATAGTGCCATCTGCCACATGTCTAGGTTTAGAGCTATGTGGTCAGCAAGGGCATCTCTACAGATTGACAAACAATCCTGCCTAATATATTAGGCTATGTTTAAGCAATTCTCATAGTAAGATAAAACAGTTTAAAAACTAGAATTATTCGTGAGGCAACTAAGGCAAGGCTTGAACGTACGCCCACGAATACATTTTTCTATTTTGTAATAAAAACAACTGAATATTTTTAAAGATTGTATTATTTTACTTAAATAAAACCACAGCAATTAATTCCCTTTATTTTCATAAATAATCTCTTCTTATTATGTTGATGATATCGGTAACAATTTTACATTCAGATCTATATATTTTATTGGAATAGAGATTTTATCTATCGTATACGTTTAAGGTTAGCGTTAACGGAAATGCAGGTAGCGTAGACGAATTAGTCTGAAGTAGCGCAATTTTTAACTAAAAGAACAGAACACAGTTTAAACCGTTTCATACCCTGAGCTACAGTCCTGACTCGACGTATACGCTAACACAATAGTAATTTTCAAGATTTTATGATTATTCACGATATTTTTGGTCTTATTTTGCATAGCAATCTCACCATAATATTTAAAAAAGAAAATGTCACACGAATTTAACTAAAAGTACAATATTAAAAAACGATTTTTAAAATTTTCTCGCAGCTCATAAAAGAAAATATTCTATAAATTAAATTAATATGGTGGATGTTGTCTATCCAAAAATAGGCTTGTCATAGTGCTTACCGAATAAATTAGCTTTATTTGAAAATAAATTCGAGACGTAGTAACGCACTAATCTCAGATATAAAACTTTAAACCCTTAGGCCTCCCTCACATTGAACATGAACGTTCCTCGAACGTAAGCTCGGCGTCCGTTCGGCGTGCGTCTGGCGTTCACTTTATACTATAGAGTGAACGCCGAGCGCACGCTGGGCGTACGCTCGAGGAACGCTAACGCCCTTTGTTAGGTCGGCCTTATTGCGCTTAATAACTTGTATATAGAAGAAGACTTACCTACCTAAATGTCATTTCTCTGACTAAATTGACCTATGTGTGTATACGCCTGCAGCTTTGGGAAAACTATTTTATATCCAAACACCCGGACTATGGTAACTGTCTAAAGTATACTAATAAATAACGAGCTAGTTGCAGAGTAGCGGCCACAATATCAAACTCCATTTCGCTACCGACAATTTGAACTAAAAACTAAGCCGTGGTTACAACTCTATTCGTTGCACTGATGATGTTAACCCTCATCTAACAAGCGTTTAAATCAAATTTGAAACCGTTTACAAAAAGAGTAATTGGTTGTAATACAAATTGCAAATGACAGCAGATCTATAAAATGCGAAGTTTTATCACGAAATTAAGAGACTTTCTGACTATTAACGTACCAACAACTTATAATAATCCATACTAATGTAAAAGTGTATTTGTTTATTTTTCCTTCTTGTAAGACGCAATGGAGCAAAGTTATGGTATTATTTTTATGTGCTTATATAGTTGAGTTATATGTGGCGTCGAGATGTGACGACCCCACCGCCCATTGGAATCCAGCAGTGCAGTCAGTCAACCGGAAGATGGCGGTCAAACCATCCAAAGTAAGGCGGAAGTAAATGTAAAGATACAAGACGGGCAGCAGCGTCTAGTATCGAAGACTTCCACCACTGCGATCACCAAGACGTCTGCCAAGCGTGCCGATTACGGCAAAATCCCCCCAATATGAGCCACACACCTAAATGGGGCAGGCGGGTTCTGGAGTGGCGACCACGTACCGGACGACGCAGCAGGGGTAGGCCTCCCGCAAAGTAGACCGACGATCTGGTTAAGATCGCGGGAAGCGGTCGGATGCGGGTGGCTCAAAATCGGTCTGTGTGGAGAACTTTGGGGGTGGCCAATGTCCAGCAGTGGACGTCTCTAGGCTGATATGATGATAGTTGAGCGACTAGAGAGTGACATAGGCTAGATTTTAACATGATAACTGACGCCCACGTGAGAGCATGGGCGTAATCTAATAGTTTGTAAATATCAATTGAATGTTGAACACGGTGTAACTCCAGTATTCCTCGGGTAACTTAACTAAATATTAAATAGAATCTTGGCGTCTCAGAATCAACAGGACGACGCGCCCAAATATGTATTGACACAACATCTACTTGTAATAACGTCTCTATTATACATTATCCAACAAATGGGGGCACATGGCTACTCTCACTGTGAGAAGGGTCAGACTATAAATCACCACGCTGCTACACGCGGATTATCAGACTTCACATGCATTTGAGACCACGTTTAAAATAAACATTGCACAATGCAATGTTTAATTCAAACGTGGGTTTAATGTTTAATGCTAGGTTTAATTAAAAAATGGGAAGTCTACCCGTTGTGGACATCATGCCAAGTCATACTAACTATAAATAAAACCCGAGAAACGATTTTTTATAAGATTTCACATTTTTAAACCTAAATTCAGCGCACGCGTGCAGTGCTTGAAATGCAGTGCTAGAAAAACAGACTTATTACGTACAGTCCGTGTGGTAACGGATTAAAAATACAATGTCACATACCTATTGAATGCCGTGGGTATCGTAAGACTAATGAAAATACACGAAACAAATGGTATCTTAGGGAAAACTTGACATCATACTCTTTGGCGACCCACCGGGCCAGCGTGGTATTCTCCCATATAATCCCAACATATTGTGTAGTGCTATAGTGATGAATATTAGGAGAGGCCTACGTTCAGCAACTACCATGTAATTTACGAGATATATCCCTTTTGTTCAATAATGATTGTAATCGGATGGCTAATTATATTTATTTTATTTATTTGGGAAACAAACAGATATCACAAAAAGAGAATACAGTTGAAGATACATCATCATCATCAGCCTTTAACAGTCCACTGCTGGACTAGGCCTCTCCTTTGAAAGGAGGAATTGGCCTACTAGGTATACCACGCTGGCCAAACGGGTTGGTATAGGGTTTGTACCAAGTTTTCCTTCTCTTACAGTCCTGTTCTCGGTATAGGGCTTGTACCATACAAATTGATACATAGTGCCAACTTAATCTAAAACAGATTCCACAAGTTACTTATGCTTGTTTAAGTATAGTAACATCTGCCAATTATATTAACAGTTTGTGTACATTAGTTTTGAATTTATGTAAAGAAAGGTGAAGGACGTCTATATTGTTGTTAACGTTGATCTTGTTGTACAAATTACAGGTTCTCATAATAAATATATTATTACCACAATTGGTTCGTGAAAATATAACATAAAAAAGAAATTTCCTTCTATTACTTCGTAGACATTCGAAATAAATTTTACTTAGCAAATACGGGGAATCTATTTGGCCTCTTATCTTTACTTCTATACTATAATATAATAAATAGGAAAGATTTGTATTTTTGTATGTTTGTAACGAATAAACTAAAAAGTACTAGACCAATTTAAAAAAATCATTCACCATTATAATGCGGCGTTTGCCCTGAGTGACATGGCCATATTTATTTCTAGAAAATATTAAGGATCCCTACAAAAACATCAAAAAATGTATTTTATCGCTTGCGCTTCTTATAAAGATACATAAAAATAATGTACTACTATATTAAAGCCCTTATTATTACCTTTTTTTTTTTTTTTTTTGTTTTACGAGGTGGAAAATCCCTTCGGATCTCCGACTCTTGGGGGAAATAAGAGCCGGAGTATGTGGTGTTTCCACTAAAAACCACCTCGACTGCCGCCATGTACCCGTGTGTCGGAGGGTGGGGCATCACCTAAGCACTCGTCGCCACACTCCGACGGGTATTGGCCCGCCAGATGGTCAGGCGGGCCCCGAACAAAACCCCCTTGGCGACGGATCAAGGTGTTGGACTCCGCCGCCAAAACGCCCAGCGGCCGCAGAGGATAGGGAGGACGGCAACGCAACACCGCATCTCCTCTTCCTCTGCGGCCCCACCGCGACGCATCGAATGGTGCGCCCCCATTTGGTCGCGGGAGATAGGGCGCGCGGCAACGCAACACCTACACGCCTCTCCTCCCGCGACCGCACCCGACTGCGAGGGACAGACAGAACTGTCCCCCGCACCCGCACCGTTGGACGCATCCTGCGCAGGCCCCTCCAAGCCCACGCGGAGCGTCCCCTCCTGGATCCCTCTTAGCTTCACCGCGGGTGACCAATCCACGGTTACTGAGCCCCCCCACCACGACAAGGTGGAGATCCCATGGGGGGGGCCCTTATTATTACCTACAAAAAAGCCCGCAATCCATCCATCCTGTCCATTTCCTAAGGAAAAGCCCCAGTAACCATTTTTATCAATAACAAATTATAAACATTGAAAGGGTAATTTTCGAAGCTAATTTAAACAATACAGTATTATTTCTTATCCAATTAACTTAAATAAAAAAAAACACGCTAGATACGTTGTGTATTTAATGTTGATAGAATTTGTCTTTGATAGTATATCATTATAATGAATAGCTCAGAAGATATAGCAAAATAAAAATAATGCTCGAGAAAATAAATTCACCGCGGTGTGCGAAGACCGATATTCCGCCTGGACGAGACTCGCTTGATCGATTAAACAAATTTTATAATAAAGAAATAAATCATTTCATTTTCAAGAAGACTGTTTCAATACCTGTAAAATACATTTTGTATCATTTAAATTAAACATGGCATTCATCAGATATAATGAATGTTAAAGTAAGGCCATAAAAAGGGGCGTGCATCAAATAAAAAAATAGGTAATACCCTTAGAAATTAATTACTTAAGTACCTACCTACCTATAACTAAAAGTATACTATTTACCCACACATGCATTTCGCAGTCCATTGCTGGACATGAGCATCACGGTAGCAGTGAGTCAATAGGAAGATTTGTCCTACTATTATATAGCGTGACGGGATGGTATAGAGTTTCATGTCGAGATTTCCTTCTCTACGCAAAGTTTAAAATTTGTTTCGTGTGTTTCTTAACGTCGTTTAACTTTGCTAACAAAATTAATTAGGGCAGTGACACTTTTTATTCTTAATCCCTAACCAGTAGAATCGGCATTTAGCAAAATATGTAACAGTACTTAAAATAAATATCTTGCGTTAAAAGTTAAAGTATTTGAAAGGTATGTAAGCGGGTAAAGCTGCGGGATATCACAGGATATCTGCTGAAGCGGCACAGGACATTACTAAGTGTCGCTGTGTTAAAGACCCTGAGGGCAACCTATTATGCGCGTCAAGCGCGGTGAAGGAGAGATGGCGCTCGTACTTCCACGAGCTGCTTAACAAGCAGCATAAAGAGGTGCAGCCACCGGAACTCCCTCCGAACCAAGGACTAGTGCCGCTGGTAACGCCTGAAGAAGTCCAGAGGGCCCTTCACCACATGAAGAATCGGAAAGCTGTCGGAACTGATGGAGTCCCATTGAGGCCTGGAAGGCAATGGGCCTGCGGGGTGTGGGCACCCTTACTAATCTATTTAACCGCATACTCCTAACCGGAAAAATCCCGAACCAATGGAGACTAAGTATCATCACTCCAGTCTTCAAAGGCAAGGGATCGGTACAGGAGTGCAGTAGCTATCGCGGTATTAAGGTGATGTCCCATACCCTTAAGCTCTTTGAGCGAATCATCGACTCCCGGATCCGACAGGAGACCACAGTCTCGGAGTGTCAATATGGGTTTCGCCCTGGTCACGGCACCATGGACCCAAGTTTCGCCCTCAGGATCGTCATAGAGCGGTACAGGTCGAAGAACACGCCTCTGCATCTTCTGTTTCTAGACATGCAGATGGCCTTCGACTGTGTGCCGAGACAGATGATCTGGTGGGCGCTAAGATCCAAAGGTGTACCAGAAGCATATATTGACATCATCCGAGACATGTACTCCAATTCCGATTCCGTAGTTCGGACTGCTGTTGGCGACACAAGAACCTTTCCCATCACCGTCGTGGTCCACCAGGGTTCCGTCCTTAGTCCGTACCTATTCAGTGTCATATTAGACGTACTGTCGGACAGCATCAGAGACTCACATGAGCAGCCCCCGTGGCTGCTCATGTATGCTGATGATATCGCGCTGGCGGATGCGGACAGGGGACGCTTGGTGCGGCGTGTGAATGCGTGGAAGGAGTCGCTTGAGAACGGCGGTCTGAAAATAAACGTGGCGAAGACCGAGTACTTGGCCTGCAACAGTACTGATCCCGCGTCAATTCGTATAGGCGGAAACATTGCCCAGCGAAAGGACCTGGTCAAGTACCTGGGATCAGTACTGCACTCGTCTGGTGACATCGATTGCGACGTCAAGGCACGCATTTCGGCAGCCTGGGCCAAATGGCGTGAGTTGAGCGGTGTCATTTGTGACCCCAAAATGCCGGTTAAGCTCAAAGGACAGGTCTATAAATCCATCATTAGACCTGTCCTGTTATATGGCAGTGAGACGTGGCCTGTGCTTGAGCGACACAAGCAGAGTCTGCGTGTCACGGAGATGAACATGCTGCGCTGGATGTGTGGTGTCACGCGGAAGGACCGCATTAGGAACTCCCGCATCCGGGGTAGCCTTCATGTCCGTGACATTGCTGACAAACTGCAAGAGTGTCGTCTACGCTGGTATGGACACGTCTTACGTCAACCGGCATCTTACGTGGGTAACAAATGTCTTGCCATGCTACCTCCACCGGGCCCCGGTAAACGGGGAAGGCCAAAAAAATGCTGGCTTGACGTCGTAAGGGATGATATGCGTGCCAACCAACTAACCACCAGAGATGCTGAAGACCGTGCGAAGTGGAGGAGACATAGCCGGAAAGCGGACCCCGGGCTCCAAGGCGTGGGTTTTGGAGCGCAACCGGGACAGCGCTGATGATGATGATCTGCTGAAATGCTCAAGGTAGGCGAAGGCGTCACTGCGGCCTGCTGTACCTACTGTTCAATAAATGTTGGCAGTACGGTCGCGTAACAGGTGACTGGAACAAGGCTGTTATTGTGCCACTTTATAAGGGCGAAGGATTTCAACAAGTCAAAACAAAAGTCGATATATTGAATTTGCAGCAGATGGTCACCATGATGAATGAGGCGTATAAGAAGAAAGGTATGAAAGTGAATGTTGACAAAACCAAAGTCATGGTCGTAGGGAGGGAAGATAGTACAACAGAATGTTATATAATGATAGGAGATGAAAAATGAAACAAGTGAATGATGTAAGTTGAATACTTAAAACCATTCACTTCATCACGGGTCCTTGTTTACGAGCGATGGAGAATGTGAGGGAGATGTTTAAAGGAGAATGAAACCAGGAAATAGTGTGAATGACGCCTTACAGTCCATCATCAGTAATGGTATTATCCCAAGGTCGGCTCACCGTGCTATACTGCAGCGAGTTTTGTCGCCAACACTGATGTATGGTAGCATTTGCATAACGAAGTTGTTCTATGCAATTTAATATTGTTTATTATAATAAACGCACAAATTATCTTCATTTTATAAGCATTAGCAAATATGTAATACATTTGAAATAGCCTTTCCAAATCATGATGTGCTTCCTGTTTGACCTACTAGTAGCAATCCTATCGAGCAAATATCTCGAGCTCACAGAAGATCACAACTTAATCCAATCGGCAGAGATCTCGAGCTCTTGAAAGGTGAAGTAGACGTTTTATCACCACCGAGCTATTACTTCCTTTGGCTTGTAGCGCAGAGCTTGTATTTTGTAGCATTGGCAACGTGTGAATAAGCCACACTGCAAGCGAACATAAGCCAAGGTAATCGGCTAACACTAGTCGGATGATTCGCTTGTATGTTACACCGTATAAAGCTATAAGTTTTATATTTTATGTGTTTTAGTCACTCAAAAATTCAGTACGTGGATGTATGTTTTTCATTATGTCGGGTTTTCTAAAATTGAATCCTACGTAGATCGATTTATCGCCCCCAGAAACCCTTTGCATACTCGTACTACTTTTCATGAAAATTGTTGGAGCCGATTCCGAGATTCAAATTATCTTATATCTATATAATTATATATATTATTATATTATATACAATAATTGGCTCGCTAGATCGGTTTATAGCCCCGAAACCACTTGCATACTACTTTTCATGAAAATTGTTGCGGCCGATTCCGACAAACTTCAAACTTCAAAATCTTTATTTGCTTTGAATGTATGTACATGGTTGAGGTCTTACATAGATAGTTAGTTCAAATACATTCTGCCCATTGAGCATGCAAATATATTTATTATTAATCACATCAATAATCTACAATCAGATTATCTTATATCTATATAATTATATATATTTTTATTAAATTTTACTAAACAAGAATTGGCTCGTTTAAGGGTATTTAACATGTTTTACACTTTTTTGTCTAATTGGATAATATTTTAAATAAACTCCAATTTATTTTTTTAAAAAGTTGTGTTGACTTACTACGGTATTCAATATTCGATCTATAGATACATCTGTAGATTTTAGATTCGTTTTTGACATAAGCTCCATAAAAATATGTCAAACACATCTCGAATCTCAAAATCCATGTATGGATCGAATATTGAAAATAGCCGTTAGAAATGACATAGGACGTAACCTATTTTTGAGTGATGTAGAAACAAAAATATGTTATCTAGTTCTTAAAGAATTAGATAGATAGATAATTATTTATTGTGCAAATGTTGGTACAAATTCGGTGTAAATGACAAGTGTACTACATACATATCAAATGCACAAGGGCGGCCTTATCGCAAAGTGCGATCTCTTCCAGGCAACCTTAGGATGGACAGACTGAAAAAACAAAAAGCTTTGATGTGTAGTGAATAAGTATCTGATTACTATAAATTGGTTTTATTTATTATACATACATACGCAGGCATAATTATATACAATAGATATGATAGGTGCTAAACATATTATAAATAATTAAATACATAATATGATACATACATATATAAACATATATATAATATTATACATAAATATAATACATATACATAAATATAATGCATATACATAGGTAAATATAATAATATGAACACAAAATACAGTGACAAAATTAGTTTACAATGACAAGTAATGTTTCTTTAGAGCATTTTTAAAAATGTTCAATGATTTAGCTTGCCTAATTTCGACCGGCAGCACATTCCACAAACGGACAGCTTGAACAGCGAAAGATTTATCGTTGATGTTTGTGGAATGTGTTGGCATCTGCAGTCTCAGATCCACCGACGACCTCAAGGTCTTTAAATGTGTGTCATGAAGGAACTTAAAACGTTCCTTGAGATATGTGGGGGTATTAGGATTAAACAACACGTTGTACCACGGAGCCACTTGAGCCTGGATCGAAATTCAGATACATGATCATATTTGCGTAAACCAAAAATGAATCTAATACAGAAGTTTTGGAGACGCTCAAGTTTATCAAGTTGGTCCTCATTAAGATCAAGATAGCTGACATCAGCATAATCGAGTATTGGGAGAAGCAAGGATTGTGCAAGCGCAATCTTGGTGTTGGTGGGAAGAAAGTTCCTCAGCCTACGTAATGACCCAGCTGAAACAAACAATTTACGGCTGGTCTCTTGTAATTGATTGCCCCATGAAAAAGTTTTGTCCAGATAAATACCAAGGCTTTTCACGCTATCTGAAATTGCTAAGATGTTACCATCGAACTCAATCTGCGGCAGCTGTGGCCAATTTATCTTGGAAATCATCCTAGAACTGCCAATTAGAATGACCTGTGTTTTTGTCGGATTCACCTTGAGGCCATAATTTTTACTCCACGCACAGATACGCGCCAAATCTAAGTTTATATTAGAAAACGTCGTTGGAATTGACTCGAGTGGTGCTTGTGAATATATCTGCAAATCACCTGCATAAAGGTGGAAAGATGAAAGTAACTGTTGGGAGATAGAATTTATGAATTATACTTGCGATTCAAAAGTCATGGTCTCAAAAAATCTTCACCATAATCAACTGAGCTGGCTTAATATGCAAACTTGATGCCAGATACATGAATAATAAAAACAAAGATTAGAGATTTGTTTGTATTTGCTAGTCTGAAGAAAATCAGTTTCTTATTAAAATCAGCTTGCTTTTGTCTGATGACAGTGACAGGTTAATACAATAATTTATTGTAAAGAACTCAACACTGTAATATTCCAATTATTAACGATAGTGAGTTTTAATTTTATTTACAACAATATTCAATTAAAAACTTAATATTTATACTTTGAATTGACTGAAGTAATTTAACCAGACCGAATATTTCGTGTTACCACGACTACATAACAAAAGGAGCAGGTTGCCATGACAGTATGCTCCTAAATTTGACTGTGGGCTGTGAATTCACTTTTATTAATCAAACTCTGTTTAAATAATTTCGGTGATTCATTTTCATTTATATTTTTGATAGCTTTTGCCTGTTGGTGTGGCCACGTGAATGTTTGAACACAAAAACTTTGGCGACCTTTTCCTCCCCACCTCTCTCCTCTAATAAGTGGGAAAAATAGAATCCGAATTTCCAAAAATATCTTATAATACTCCCTTACAAAGAACTTCAAATCGTGCCAAATTTCAGCTGGTAAGCCTGGTAATTTCAGATATGCGTTGTCTGCCAGTTAGTCAGTAACGATAGTTTTATTCATATTGATATACGAGTAGTACCTTATTCTTTAATATGTACAGAAAAGCTTTGCATTTGTTGACGTTTTATTAAAACTACTAGACGTCGCCAGCGGCGCGTCAAATATACAAATAAACCTTCCTCTTGAATCATTCTATCTATTAAATAAACCGCATTAAAAGCCGTTGCGTAGTTTTAAGATTTTAGCATACATAGGGACAGACAGACAGAAGAGTGGCATAAATATTGCCACCACCAGTAAAAGGGTTAACCCTTTTACTGGTGGTGGCAATATTTATGCCACTAACATTTTTATTTTTTTTCTTGTACGACAATACTACTACTTAAAAAGTACCAATTCTGTGTGATTCATTATCACCACCACCTATCACAGATTATTAAAAAAAATAAAACATTGACACATTTGACAATTGTAAAATTTTTGCACGGAGGTATTTTTAAAAAATTCATCAGTTTACGATCTGTATAAAAATCCAAGAATATCTTCATATTGCGACGTAGCCAGGTTACGATTTTATATTTATTGTAAAGTAAATGGTATTCTAATTATGCTGTACTATAATTTTTCTAACAATAACTTCTAATTGTTCTCAAAATTGGCTCCGAACATGGTGGCAACATATATGTCATTACCAGTTACCATTACCATTGCACTTGTCCGGTTTGTTTTAGATTTGTATAGAAATATATAAGTAATCTTTACTTTTCATATTTTCTTTGACAATGAGTAAGCGAAGACAAGTATTGGCGGACAAGCAAATAGAAGAAGAGCTTGAAAATCTATTTGGTATACCAGATGGCTCTTTATCTGAAGATGATGAAGTAGCGACACATTCCGAGTACGTTGAACATTCAGACTTGCTTTCTTTGTTATTAGGTGAAGATGCTCTGATTAGCTCAGCATCGGAACAAGTACAAGAAAGTCCCGGCCTAACAAATTCACCTCAACCGTCTACATCTAGAGCAGATGTTCAAATTTTTCTCCATTGGAAACTGCAAGATTTCAGTCATCTGTGTCTGAAGCCAGAGAAATCCCAAACATTTCAGACAGAATCGGATGCAGATGAGGTCGAATGGAAAAAAAGAAAAAACTTCGATTGTCCACCTTTACGCTGTTCAAAAAAGACTATCAAATGCCCATTACTAATACCAGAATATACAAAACATATGGGTCGTGTCGATCGTTTCGACCAAAAAAGAACATCATATTCCGTGGGTAGAAGAACTCACTGGTGCTGGCAAGGATATTGCCACCATGTTTTTTTCTTATTGTATACATGTATAATTTTTTTTCTTGAGCATTAATTATTAAACTACCCACAATGATTCCATAAAACGACATTTTATTTTTCCGACATAAAAAAATGCTTCTGCCAGTGAAAGGGTTAATACTATGTAGTGATTAAAAAGCTCTATTCGTTTTAAGTAAATACAAATTTGATCAATAGGACTTATAAAATTGCTAAAGATCCACGCAGACCAGTTTGCCCGACGATACATTTTCTGAGAGAACCAAAGAACCGGTTAACTTGGTCCTTGACCAAGTATTTCTTTGAAGCACAGTACACTTTGATCTACTATCCAGTTGTCACCCAAGAAAAATATCACTGCTATCAAGTTAATTGTCCAATCCAAGATAGTATTGTGCACGACAAGTTAAATTTAATTTTGAACATTTTATTAAATTATATTTACATTGTTTTTAGTCTTAAATATACAAGTCAACGATTACTGTAATTGTTAATAATAATAAAGCAAATGATATTTCAATAATATTATCAATCTGAATTCATTTGGCGCTTCTTTCCTTTGTTACCCACGCTGACGTATACATGATTTCGACACATACACACATCAACAAAGTCTAGGGATATCTTAATCCTAAATTATTTACGAGTTTATAGTTTAGAACCTTGTTAGTTTCCACAAAAAGTTTATATACAGATTAAAACCCCTTTTATTCTATTTTCAAAATTTGAACATGGAAAGAAAAAAAAACAAAATAATAAACAAAATATGGCGGCAAATTTGCTAGTAATTCGTTACATTAAAGGAAGTTAAAACTGTTTTATTATAATTATTAATGAAAAGGGTTTTTAATTGTTTTTCTTTTTTAATTTAACGTGACGTACGAACTTTAAAAGTCATGTCACGTCGTCATTTGAGTCGAGATGAAATGTTACGAGCCGTGGGCATGTTAGAAAATGGTGCAATTCAACGCGTCGTTGCTGAGGCCCTACATACCAGTCAAAATGTGATATCAAGGTTGTGGTCACGTTATCGCAGTACTGGAGATGTGGCCGAACAGCACACAGGTAGATATCGTGTTACTACGCAGAGACAGGATCGATTTCTCCAAATGACCGCCAGAAGACAACCCAATATCACAGCGCTGCAACTAGTGCAAAGGCTCCAGGAGGACCACCAGCTGCTGGTAAGCGACCAAACCGTGCGAAGAAGGTTACATGAAGTTGATCTTCATGCTCGAAGACCATTGCGTGTTCCAGCATTGCGACGTGGCAATCGCGGTCGGCGGCTTTCGTGGGCTCGGGAGCATTTACCATGGAGTGACGAACAATGGTCTTTGGTGCTGTTCACCGATGAGTCCCAGTTTGGGTTTCACCCGGATTCACGAAGAACACGCGTTTGGAGAGCTCCAGGGAGAGTTAGCCGTCTACGGCACCCTCAGGAGGTCCACCCATACCAAGGCGGGACAATCATGGTGTGGGCAGGAATTCGTCTTGGCGGACGAACCCAACTCGTTTGGATCCAAGGCAGCATGACTGCACAAAAATACCACGAGGAGGTAGTAGAGCCCGTTATTGTCCCACACAGAACTCAAATAGGCCATGAATTTCTACTCATGCACGATAATGCTCCTTGCCATACGGCGCGGCTGGTATCGACCGCTCTCCGAGAGCACGATATTCAAGTTTTGGATTGGCCTGCACAGTCGCCCGACTTAAATCCTATCGAGCATGCCTGGGACATGTTACAACGAAAAGCTTTGAGAGATTTTCCACCAAATTTGACGACTGAACAACAACTTTACGAACACTTGCAAAGGACATGGGACCTCATACCGCAGCAAGACATTGACAATTTAATTTTAAGTATTAACAATCGATGTCGATGTGTAATCAATGTAAGAGGTGGCAACACTGATTATTAATGATTAGATTTTACAAGATTTTTTCCATTTTTATTAAAATTAATAGTTTTTTAAGAAGAAATGTTTGTTGTTATCATACTAATTTTCCATGATGATTAAAAAAAATATTTTTTTTATTTAAAACAAAAAAAAACACGAAATGTTTTTTATTTTTATTAAAGACCTTAAAATAATCTATGATTCTTCTATTTACTGTATCAGAAAATTCTTCATAGATTTTTAGATATTTGATGAAATATAAAATATCCCTAGACTTTGTTGATGTGTGTATAACTTAAAGACAAGCAATCCATCTAACATTTATTATAGCCCTTTGACCTCGGAGCAAGATACAATGATCAAAGCACGAAGACGAGCATTCTACAGTACTAAGATATCTTTTATCGATTTTAAATTTTCGCGATTTATATAAAATATAGGTATTTATAACCTTAATCAGTTTTTTTACAAGATTAACATCAATTAAATAATCTTGTGCGATGATATATTTAGGTTCATTAAAAAAATATTTTTAATGTTAATGTTAAATAACAGAGAAAGATATGGTGGCCAGTGACTATCAATTTGAAATCAAAAGTTGGGAAGTCTGTGGTTGACTGCTCTACGTGTGCATTGTAGTGTGATATTCTATAAAGTTAATCATTGCAGCAAAATTCTGAACTGTCACCCTAAACCTAATTAGATTAACTCTCAAACAACGCCAGTTTAATTTTTATACACCAAAAACTGAATGCGCGATTTTGTTAAATAAAAAGTTGACCTGGCGCACTTCGTACCGCCTTTATATTTTTGCAATATTTTTTTTCATACAAATCTTCTCCAGGCAAACATATAAAATAGATTAAGATTAGAATAAGATTAATCCAATTGGGTGCAGTCGTTTGGAAATTATGCTCGCACAAACATTTCGGTGATTCATTTTTATTTTTATACATATATGAATAAAAATAAGACTACATATATGGGACAGTCAGAAGGTTTGGCGACACTAAAAAAAATTTCTATAAGTAAATATATCTCTATTAAATCTTTTCAAAGACTCCACCAGCCTCTGTACAAAGTTTCATGCGTCTGAACCAGTTTTCGAAACACTTTTTGCAGTCCGCCGCAGACACCTCGTTTACAGCCTGCTCGAACGCTGAGAGCGCATCATCCGGCGGCGATAATTGTATTCCTTTAAGCTGATTTTCTATTTTTGGGAATAAGAAGAAGTCACATGGTGCTAGGTCAGGGCTGTTAGGAGAGTGACCTAGGAGTTTGACCGGTGTGCTGTCTAGGAAGTCCCTCGTTTTGATTGCGGTGTGGGCGGGCGCATTATCGTGGTCGAGCAGTAGCCCGCGGAGCCCTGTGTTTGGTCTCTTGTTGCTCACAACAGAGAAAACTTCTGCCAAGTATTTGGTAGTATACCATTCGGCGTTAATGCTTCTTTGGTTTTGTAAAGGAACTGACACCAAGTAGCCAATCAAATTGAAAAAGCTCGCGATCAAAATCTAGGTCGCTTTACTTTGGTAGGCGTTGATTCGTTTTGAAACACCCAAACCGTCGACTGTCGCTTTGTTTCTGGATCGTATTGATAAATCCAGGATTCATCACCTGTAACGATGACGTAAACACGCCGAGACGAGCTTGCTTCAAATTTGTCTATCATATCATGGCACCATTCGACCCTTGCCTGCTTTTTAATATCGGTGAGGTTGTGCGGCACCCAGCGCGAAACTATCCTCCGCACCCGTAGATGCACGTGCAGAATCTCGTGAAGGCTTCCTGATCCAATCTGCAGTATATGCTGAATCTCTTGCTAGGCTCGTGTATGTC
The DNA here is from genome assembly GCA_944739405.2 of Euclidia mi. NCBI lineage: Eukaryota > Metazoa > Arthropoda > Insecta > Lepidoptera > Erebidae > Euclidia > Euclidia mi. Next base: position 10,737,950 of record OX123199.2, on the reverse strand, counting down.
GGCGATACGCCAGGGTTATGGTGTCCAGACTCCATAATAAAAACACTCACGTAATATTACTTGGTTTATTATCAGTTGATTTCTAGCACAGAATTGAATAAAAATGCGAACTACAGTCCTTTTTATAAACTAACCGTCATTACACTTAATGTAACGTTTAACAACTCCTTTTCAACATATAATTGAAATTACTGTACGATTAATTATAAACTAATCAAAAATCGACATTAATATTGTAATGAATTTTGCACAACACCAAATTATTTATTTTACACGAATGACAAATTTATTTTATTAACTAAACGCTGCTTTACAACATTGTCAACAGATGGCGCTATCAACAGGATGCAAATATAAACGTATGTTATTTATTACCGTAAAAATAAGTGTCAGAATAATGTTATATAATACTAATTGATTTTACTTTGAAAGTTTCTGGAGTTATCTTAATAACTAAGCGATAAATTAAATACCCAATCTTTATAGCAGTTAAGCAGCCAATACAGTGTCTAATATTGTAAAGTAGTGAAGTTCTCAGTTCTGTGTTCACAAATAGTTATTTAAATATCAATCTTAAATATTATTAACATTTTCGTAACAATATAATCATTATATATTCATTTGCGCCCATATGTATTATCTTGGATCAAATTTTTCACTGCTAGCACGTTTTCTTCCGTAACAGCCGTCAAAGGGCAACCACTTCTTTCTTCATCCCCCAAAGTTAGCCGACCGCGCTTAAATTCATTATACCAACGAAACACGGTTGTCTTAGAAAGGCCTTCATCCTTGAATGCCATTTGAAGTCTATCGCACGATTCGTCCGGTTTCAGGCGACACTTAAAATCTTAAAAAATCACTAGAGGACCCGTGCTGCTCCACAGCATATTTTAATATTATAAAAAAGCTCTTACATATAGGTATGATGAGTACATTGTAGCCTTATGTAATAAGTTAAAAGATGATATTCTTACCAAAAATATATATATCACAAAACTTATGTTCTCACAACATTGGCTTTGCGTTGCACCTTAGGTATCGTGAAATTTCCACCTTGGCATTACTGAATGGTTTGCCGCGCAATAGGGATATAGTTGTGGATGTTGGAATGTTTCACATTGGAACCGACGGACTGCGCTGCTATCGCAGTGTCAAATCTTGTAATAATAATTTCGTCAAGGAGTACATTGAAACCTTACCTGAATAATAAAACATTAAAAAATAAAGATTTCGAGTCGACAACATATATCCGCAAAATTTGGATTGTCGAGTATTTTGTTAAATTTTAATGGTTCTGTTCTGACAGACAAATCACAGTCGCCATATTGGCAATTTTAACGAAACCCATTGCTCCTTGAAACCCACAGATACCGGATAACCAAAGAGATTAGATGTGCAGATAACATTTTGAGTACCTACTATTAAGTCTTAGTTCTAAGTAGTTTGTATGTGTAAATACTTCTTGCAGTTATATTTCTTAAACAGTTAAAACGACATCTACTCGTATCTATACTAATATAATAAAGCGGAAGAGTTTGTTTGTTTGAACGCGCTAATCTCAGGAACTACCGGTCGGATCTGAAAAAATATTTTTATATACGATACCCCAGTTATTACGGAAGGCTATAGGCTATATGACATAAAGCTTCGACCCTTTGGGACCGGGCAAAAGGCTAAAAAGGCTAAAAGATAATGTCGGCTAATCTCAGGAACTAGCAGTCGCATTTTAAAAATTATTGTTGCCTGTGATAGACCAATTATTCCGTAAGGCTGTATAAAATTACGCCACAACTTTTAGGGGCCAGACAAAAATAATAAATTGGTCAAACGAGAAGGGGGAGGGTTGGTCAAAGGCAAAAAAAGGCTAAACGAATAGGATACAATCTATATGGGTATCATTTTCGAGATTTTCGGGACACTGATTAATCATATGAAATTTATTTAGTGATCCAAGATGGCGGACGGGAAATCAAAGATAGCGGATGAAAAAAAATTAAAAATCAATATGGGGATCGCCTTCGATATTTTATGGCGTGGGGAATCGAAATACAACATCTATTTTGTGATCAAAGATGGCGGATGGGAAAACTTAAAAAAATCAATATTGGAATCGTTTGCGATGTTAAAATGGATGGGGAAGCCAAATACAACATCTGTATCGAGATTCAAGATGGTGGATGGGAAATCAAAGATGGCGGATGGGATTTTTTTAAATATCAATATGCGTATCGTCTCTGATGATTTAAGGGATGGAGCATCCAAATACAACGTCTATTTCGTGATCAAAGATGGCGGATAGGAAATCAAAGATGGCGGACGGGATTTTTTTTAAAGTCGATATGGGTATCGTCTCCGATATTTTAAGGAATGGGGAATTCAAAATTATATAAAAATCTATGTTTGTTTGTTCATCATTTATAGACTCTGAAATGATAAGAGATTAAGCGCTAAGTCAATGGTAACTTTGGAAAAGGGGCTTGGAAAAAAGGAAATAAATAAAAAGTCTTAAAAAGGCGATACGGAGTTCGCTGGGTCAGCTAGTAAGATATATACAGAAGATACGTAATAAAATACGTCAAAATTATTTTTATGCTGCATTTACCTGTTACATTTACAAGAATTTCTCTCTCAACGTAAGATTATATAGTGAAAGTTCTGAATCGGGGTACTGATGTGATCTTGATTTAGGAAATGTGTCGTGAAATTGCGATCCCCGCCTTGAGGATTTACTTTGTACGGTGATATTATGTGCTAGAGAAGAGTGCTTCGCGTATATCATGTTTGCTTGTGTTTGTTGTTATTGGAAATGATTAATACATTGTATCCGTACCTATTGGTTAGGTTAGTAGACTTTTCAGCACCGAGATAATTTTAGTTAAGTTTAGTGTAGATTAACATTTGCTGTGAAATCAAAAGTAAAGTAACTAACAAAAAAATACTATTTTAATACAAGCTTTAGGAGTCGTAAATTCTATACCATGATAAAAAAAAACTATAAAAATATTTATTATTTTAATTCATTAAAAGGCAGCAATTAATAGATGAGTAGAGATAGCAAAAATCTGCCATGCGGAAGGTGACTTTTCGATGTCATGTGCATATTACGCACGTTAAGCTCTATTCTATCATAAAGATTTTTGACTGTCGCTATGAGATGTGAGCACCTTTGAATAAAACTGACACTGGTCTAAAACATTAAATTTGGCTATACTCTTGGGTTACGGAGGTCAGAAAGCAGTATGACAGGTGAGACTAGTAAACGGACCCCGGGCTCCAATGCGTAAAGTCTTGCAAAATTAGATAACGCTAAAACGATGATGATGATTCTTCTATATTTTTTGGCATTTAATAATATAATAATTTAAAGCTATATATTTTAATATATAAATGTCATAATAATATTACGAGACATAATATTATTTTGACATTTATATAATAATTACGTTATTTCATACTTTTATAGTTTTTATTGTTATTTTTTAAACTGATTGTAAACTAGGCAGGTAACCAGAAAACTGATAGACACTTATTTCATTTTAAATACATATTTATTAAGACACTAAGATCGACGTCCGAGCGCTCGTTCTTTATACCGTGATATATCTAAATGGTTAATCGGCGTCTCACGTGACCAGAAGGCTGATTTATTCTTTACTCAAAGAATCCGGATTGCTATCCAGCGTGGCAATGCTGCCAGCCTTCTGGGCACGTTACCCGATGAAATTGATGCGGAGGCATTTTACGACGCCTAAACACACCTGTACATATTGTAACATTGTAGGTCACCTTTAAGTTGCACATGGGTCAACGCTATTTAGTTTAATAAAATATAGATATATATCGGTAACAATATGTATATTTCTGTTAAAAGAATCTATACCGCCTTTAGCAAAAGGAAAAGAAAACTGATTTTACACAATTTTTACTCTAAAACAAGTTAAAAGAGGGGGGGTTCGTGTAGTCCAACTAAAACGCACTCCTGGATATGCAGAGGGAAGCCGACTTAGCTTGCGATGCTGCGGCGGCCAGAAAGGGGCGTCCATCGCCACACGATCGTATTTAAAGGCCCGAAGTGGAGTGCGTGAGGTCAGAGGGCGGAGGCCAGCCGAGAGGTGAGAGGACGGCGTCGGCTAAGACGTCATATTTTCTCTTTTTAGTTTTAGTTTTATGTACATATATATATTCCTAAAAATTATGATTATTTAAGATAATAATGTATATAATTAAAATTAACAATCAGTAACGTGATTGTAAAAATTATTCGAAAATAAAGTATTATTTCATGCCTCTAAAAAAATATATATCCTCATTCCAGGTCAACTGCAATAAGAATCATCATCAAGCGCATACGCCAGCCGCTATTGCGTTTACGCTCTTTGGGTAACAAAATAAATTACTTCTACCTTAATACATTTTTCATTCTTGCGTGCTGTCATGTTTTCCGGGCAGTGTGGCACTTATGCGTTAAATATCTCATTCACTATCAATGGCGTCGAATAACGAGTAAACTGAAAATTGTTTCTGATTTATTTTTATGTCCGGTGGTATAACAGAGTATTGTTTACATGTTTTGATAAAATAGTTGAAGGTTTAAAGAAAATGTTGACAACACTTACCTAAGCTTCGTAGGAGTAGTGGCTCCGTTGTTTTCCACGCTCTAATAATAAATTTTCACCTAGCGGGCAGCGATATTGTATTGGAGAATAACAGACTCCTACGCAGAGGGTCTCGAGTTCTGACTCACGGAGTGCACCACTCACTTTTCTAAATGGATAATTATTATAACTTGCTAAATGGTGAATGAAATAGTAGTGAAACCAGCATATCTGAGATATCTCTATACGCCACCACGCTGGCCAACATGACGGAATTTACATGTCTTTCAAGAACATCATGGAGAACTCTAAGACATGCAGTTTTCCTAACGATGGACCATCGCTACAAGACAGTAATTATAGCTAGTTGATGACTCTACCGTTAAAAGACTACTAATATGGTTGCACTAATTGCTTTGTAGAAAATTACCTGCAACTTTAACTATACCTGATTATTTAATTGGTGAATACTGTAATAATGATGCACCGTGTATTCTATGAGTGAATATCAAACAAACGCGGCGCTGTTGTGCTTAGTATAAGTACGGTGCGGAACAGTATACTCTGCGTTTAATGGTGCTATTGAAACTGAACTCACAAATTATATACACATAAAAAATTATATTTCTGGACAGCAATTTAATATAATTTATTTATCATAACACGCTGTATAAAAATAATTTATATCAGTGAAGTAAGAGTTCGCTTCTGTCAAACAAGTTTCCAAAATGACGTGGCATCTTTAACGTAACACTACGTAACGTCTCGGTTATAACATTTTATATCTCCCTGAGAGTATACATTCTAATATACGTTGGCTGCCTTTTAAATTATTCAGTCACTGACTTGCCTGTAAATAAACTGCTTTGTAGATGTGACAAGCATTGTTCATATGAAAATTTGTACAAACATTTGATCGATGTTGTTTATACTTCATAATTACGTCACTATGAGTGTCAATATTGTTTATATTAGAAATTATAACGATTTAAAAAGTTATGACGCGAATTATATCATAAATAATTCATTTGGACAGAACGTCTCTAAAGAGGATAATAAAGTATCTAACAAATCTTTACATACAATAATATTCGTTTCTGAGTAATATTTGAATGTACTTCAGAGTCATTGAAGGGACTGAAGCGAATAATTTGAATGAAATATTCGAGATGGCCTAAACGTGGGATGTTTTCTTATTTATATATAGATGTATAAAGAGATCACTGATTCAAATGTTATTACAGTTCACTTCATACGTCAGTTCGGTTTGTAATATTTGTATTATAAATCAATTCGATAGTTTGTAATAAATAAGTGAGGATTAAAAAACACTAGAGGATGCCCGCGGTTGCACCCGCTTTATTTAAGGCTACTGCTCCGCCCCGTCGCCCAAGCGCGATGTTATATAGCTTATAGCCTTCCTCGATAAATGGGCTACCTAAGAATGAAATAATTTTTTAATCGGGCCTGTTGCTCCTGAGATTAGCGCGTTCAACCAAACAAACAAACTCTTCAGCTTTATAGATTACACCATATGACATTTATAATTTTTTATAGATTGTAGTAGCCATTCTATGATAAGCTACTGGTAATAAACCTCTAATACATGACGTAACAAGTATGGGGTTATCCATCTTTGCTTCGTGGTACAGTGTAGCTTGTCACTGAGAAGTACTCACGTAGTAGTTGGTATCTGAGTAAGAGCTTGATAGATTGTTCTAAGCCTTCAGCTTGACAACACCGATAGCACAGTGCCGGTGCTTTCAATCTGACGTGTCATTAGAAACAAAAGCTTCTCCGATGTTACCGTAACTTACTTTACACTAATGAGAAATGGTACCACATTAACTTTTCTACAACAATGTTCGAAAGTATACTGATACTGAAGATATAGTCCGTGCCACGAGAACATAGACTTTTTGTAAACAAAGAATTTCTACTAAGTGGCTTAGCAGTAGTTCTGTCAAAAACAAATAATGTCAAATCCAATGAGCGCAATGGTTCATAGATACGTGTCACTGGAAACTAATATGTCAATGGATCGGGTTTTTATCGATATTATGCGCTGTCAACAGGATCTTCTAATGTTTTGAGGTACTGACGCCTAGAATGTCAACATTTGGCGTTTCTTCATTGAAATGTTACATTCTTGGGCTTAACATGCATTTATCAGAGGACAAAATATTTTTTTAGTTATCAAGAAGGGGTAAATGTAAAGTTAAATACAAGTTTATAGGATCTCAATGCTCTTCCCGCTGCGGGCATCTCGAAAAAGCGGGTGCAGAATAGCAGATGGAAAACTATTGGTCGCGCAGAAAATTATTTATTCCTTAAAAAGGAATAAATACCGTAACTTTTAATGGATTTTGTTTAAGTTCATTCTGATGATTTCATTCACAGACAACGTAAAATCTCCATGCTTAGAAATTTTCATGCAATGTACTAGCTAGTTATCTGTAATATTATTCATTGTTGGTCAATAATTAAATATTTTAGGACTTGGAGCAAATGATTTATTGTCTATGATTTATAAGAAGTCATGTCAATAATAGAGTAACGTGAATGTTCTATATCATTAACATACATGGTACTCTATTTTTCCGTAATTTACATAATAAATTACTTGTAAAACGATAAAATATCGGCAAATTTATCAACATTCGACCATTCAAACACGAAATCAAATATTTTTATTTCAGTAAAATTTAACAATATAATTTTATAAACAAAGTGGCATAATTATGCATTGAAAAAAAAAAACACTGTTCAAAGAGTATAAAATCTAAAACACAACTGTTTGAAAAAAGGTTGTGAAGCCCTGAATGTTTGTTTACAAAAAGTCTATCTTCTCGTGGCACCAACTATAGATACGGCGGCCAATACTGCGACTGCGCAGTATTGGCCGCCGTATCTATCTTCATCTTTTCCACTCAGCTTAAAAACTTAAACAAATTTTAAGTCCTCTCGACGTGGAAGTTGAAGAGTAGTCGTAGGGAGTATAAGTCGTATTATCCTTCTGAACTACGCTTTCAGTTTGCTAAAATATTACTTCAATTAGAAGTTATAGTATCTAAAGAGCCCTTGTGCTCGTTATCTATATTTTATTGAAAATAAATAGAAGCATTGTTACGAAAATATAGAAAGTTTATATCAGAATTGAAGTGATCATTTTTCGTTTCCAAGTATCTAGACAGCGCCTGATTGCTGGCACTTGTTTGCTCTTTGGAATATGTTCATATCATTTTAAAGGTATTCAATGTTACATATAGAACTTTATTATAGCTTCATTTGGTATGAATTTACAAATATTGGTGTAGAAAATATTTAGAACAAACACACTTGGCATAATCGCTTCAAGTTGAATTTTGAAATATTTTTCATTTCATTTTCATTTCATTTATTTATTTGCGAAAATGGGTTGTACATTGGTGTTATAAATTATACATTTACAAGTCATGCAAATTTTAAAAGTAATTTTATCTTATTACCTAAAATTAAGCGTTGCGTATGTGTGTATGTGCGTCAGTATCAGCAGCAGTGACCGTTGAAAACGACAAGTTTTTGACGTTCTTAAAGTCTCGGCGAAATATAATCTCAGAAATTGTGAAAAAAAATCAAAAGTTTTATTTTAGGAGGTGGAAAATATTCTACTACTTTCTTCTTATCAAAGTTTAAGACAAAAACAAATTGATACAGTGGCATAGTTATATCAGAATATAATAACCTACGCGCTAACGTTCAAGTTTCTATACGCAGTGATTTGGACATTGGATTAATACGTCAGTCAGACTCTGACAAATATATCAAAGATATATGTCTTCACTTCGTACAACGAAGTGAAGACTTATTTCTGGGATGGCTAAGTGTTATGGATGTTATTGTATTGTCAGTATTTTGAATGGATACTTAGCAGATTCAGTTTATAAGCAACTCTATAGTAACTATTGTTCTCTTTGTCTATTCTTCTATGGATATACTGCAATATTTTGCATTTTGACTTCTCCTATGGCGTGCTTTAAGCGGCCGCCTTGCCGCTTGTCAGTGCGTTGAGTGTCGTGGGTTCAATTCCTAATCCAGAAAACACTTTGTGTGACACACTAATTATTGTCTCGAATCTTCTCGAGATAGGGTGCTTTTGATTCAGGTATCTCCTTTTATGTAAAGTTACAGCCAAGCAAAATAGTAAACTGTTTGAAAAGCAGTATAATTATTTGATTAATATAATAAGTTTAAATATGATGGCTGACTGAAAGACTAATAAAATTTTAAACTTTCACGATTTGTACACAAAATAAATTAGCGGGTCTTAATCGCGTGCAACTGAGACTGAGTCTCTCCGCGACCACGCTCGGTGCAAGACGAGTGAAACGTCGGAACCAAATAGGTATTTATACCTTAAATAAGTTCATCGCACGCAATTAAGACCTGCCAATTTATTTTGTAAGACTAATAAAATTGCTATACCTGTTTGATTATACGGATATTTCTATATAACATAATTATGTCAACTATTTTTTAGTTTTTCAATACCTTCATGTTTCGCTTCATTTTGTACTCGTATACCAAAATCAAGCAAAGAGTAAATAATTAAATAAAAATCATTATTTGTAAGAAAAAACAGAAATTGGTCCCAGCTTTTCCTCTGCTGATATAAAGAGGTACCTAGTTAAACTACAGTTTACGGATTTTATCGCGTTATATTGGTTTCATTTCGTTATTACATTCAAACCGAACGATCTAGAACTACATTTTTAATTTATTCCTAGCCGACGTACGTTTCAAATTCTTTACAGGATTCATGGTCACGGCAGACTGAGGTGATATTTGTCATTTTCTTGCATGTTTAAGTTATCTCCAAGTACCCGAACATTTTTCATCTATTGGTGTTACTATTTACGCAGAATGAGCTCACAGTGTCCTCAGGTCTTCTGGTGACTTAGTCCTTCTTGGGTTTCATTAGCCTTATGACAGGGTCCCAAGCTGGAGTAAAATTCCTACCGTCTTCCCTATTGAAATTAGGGTGCTTTTTAATTTTAATAGCTTCACGTATCATCCTTGGAAGAAAACGGTGTTCCTTTGCGAGTATCTGTGGTTCATTAAATCGCAGGTAGTGGTTGGTTCCTTGTTCCACATGTTCACATACAGCAGACTTTGTTGAGAGTTTATGTTTATGTTTCGGTTTAAATGTAATAACGAAGTGAAACCAATATAACGCGATAAAATTCGTACACTTTAGTTTAATTTCAATTACACATTGAAATTAAACTAAAGTTTACGGATTTTCGCGTAAGTTTTAAAAGTAGATACATATCTCATTAACATAAGCTATATTAACTTCCTTGCAATTTTCGATTTGCATAACTTTTCTGTAACTAGAAATGTTTTCAAAACATATCATAAGAAGTTTTTAATGAGCAACTTTACAAATTCGAATCATTTCGATAACTGACCTTTCATTGCTTAGTTTTACTTCAGAGAACTTAGTTAATTATTTAAAACTCGTGGCCACTCTTTTTAATCGCCAGTGTTATGGTACATTTTTTTTTTTGTAAGGAGCTGCAACTGTAAGGGTGCATAGGGTTCCCACCAAGAACTTAGGGTCCCAAGCCAACCTCACCTGCAAGTGGTGCACCTGCCGATCAACGGACGAGGCTCTGGCAAACAAAATGTCCCAATAAGCGGCAATAGGCTCGCCATCTATTACGTGGGATCAAAACACTGGCGAAAAGTGGGCGTTTAATATGCCTCTGCCTACCCCTTCAGGGAAACAGGCGTGAGTCTATGTATGTATGTAGCTGCAACTGTTTCACATTGTAATTAATTACTTGTAAATAGTAAACAGGAACATACATAATACTTAAATAATAAATGCATTTACCAAATTAAGTGCTGTAGTAGCCATCCAGTGTGAATCGTGTGTAACAGGAGCATCCACTTACGTCTTGTAATGTAGGCAACTCGCGATCATGTTCAGAACTATGATGGAAATGTATGTTACAGAAAGAGACGGTACATATGAAAACACAAAATTGACAAAGACGATAGTGTACAGCCCATGATCACGAGTTATCTCAATCCAACACTGTAGGATTTTTTAAAAATAAAATTAGTGGAACAACAATGCAAATGTAAATGTAGTAAGTTGAATGACCTAATAATACATTAATAGTTATTTAAAAGAACTAGATATACTATATTAAAAAATACTGAAAAGCAAGGTATTTATATAAATTCTGAATAAGTACAAAGATCAAGAGTTGGCTAGTGTAAGTGACCATCTATCCTTATCATTGAAATAATCTATAATGGTATAATAACCTTTCCTAATAAGGCAGTCTTTTATTTTACTTTTAAACGTACTAAATGGTAATTCTAAAAGACTAATTGGTATTTTATTGTATCTACAAATACTTAGTCCTACAAAAGAATTATTAACTTTATGTAAACGATGATAGGCAGGCAGGCATATAACTTATGTCTGTTTCGAGTATTTATGTTATGGATGTCACTTTTTGTTTTAATTAAACCTATGTTTTGCCTAATATGCAATATATTAGCCAATAAAAATTGCGAGGCTACTGTAAGAATCCATATAGACTTAAAGCGTTCCCTAAGAGTATCTTTTGCATCTAACATGTATATTGCTCGTTTCTGTAGAACGAAAATATTCTGAATATCCGCAGCTTTGCCCCATAACAAAATGCCGTAGGACATGACACTATGAAAATATCTAAAATACACAAACGAGCTGTGTCGACATCAGTAAGTTGTCTAACTTATCTGACAGCATACGCTGCAGAGCTGAGCTTACCTGAAAGACATGCTATATGTGCACCCCATTGTAACTTATTATCTAATATTATGCCTAGAAAAACTGTCGAGTCAACTGTGTCAAGTTTCTCCCTTTCTAGCATAATATTAGGTCCCAGTTGTCTAACGTTAGGTAAAGCAAATTTAACGCATTTAGTTTTTTTAGAACTAAGTATTATTTATTTATTTATTAAACACTTTATTGTACACCAGTATATAAATAATATTACAATAAATTACATTGCAAACTTATAACTAGTGGTACAAGGGCGGCCTTATCGCACATTGCGATTTCTTCCAGGCAACCTAGTTTGGAAATAATTATTTAAATAAAAGTAAAATAGTGGATAATGGGTTTGCACAGGGCAAAAGTGCGAAAGCAAAAAATAGGAAGAAGATAAAGTTGTGTGAAAACTATACTTATAAATACATAATTAATAAAAATAATACATTATATAAAATAAATATATCGACGGTTAAAAGGTAATAAGCGAGAATTTTACCGAAAATGACTTTTAAATGCCATCCTATTAAAAAAAAACGCTTTTTCGAATGCGCTAACTCCCATGGCTCTACGATGACTTTTTTGTCACTTATGCCCTAGTAAAAAACTGCGTTTTAGAAGTATCATTTCGGTATAACCAACCAAATTTTAGGCCTTTATTACCATAGAGGCGCTTATACCCCTGGAAAGATGGCATCCTTTTTGGTTTATTGTCGGTAATATACTTTTACTTCGTATTGACGTAGCGATTTCAGGCGGTAACGCCTCTTTACCATTAGCATCTGCTTTGTAAGGTTGAATTTATGTCTTTTTACCTTTGTCATCAAAAATATTAAGCATCGGTTATACCTTAGTACTGTTTATAAGTTTACAATGCAGTTGTTGCTTATACGCAATTACTAAAATCTAATTTGCAACTGAAATGTCGTTTATTCCCTATTACCAGTTAGGTACTATTATAATACAACTCCGTCGCTTACGCTGTATTATATGTATGCAATTCCTTAAGTCTTACTTTAAAGGAGAACCGCGTTGATTGTTATTATTATTATTTTAAAGTCATGACATTTAATGCACGTTACCATTTGTCCAGATAGTACTGTGTCAACTGTGTGTTGGATGTTCTCATTTTCTTCTTGATAGATAAAGCTTGATCTGTGGAAGTGCCACGTTACCTTTTTTTAACCCACAAACATTGTCGCTAATCTCAATATCCTTACGATGTTTTGCTAAGCAGTGTATCTTATGCTCCATTACCTTCCGGCATAATGAGGCAAATCGTCACTTATCCTCTTTTACCCATTTTAGTTATTCTACAGACATGTGACTTATGTCATATTACCTTTTGGTATGAGGAGATGAAATGTAGCTAAGTCTTCTATTCTCTTTGTTTTTTCTGCGTTTATGTAATTTATGCCGAATTACCGCATGTTGCAAATAAGGTCAATTGATCTAAGCGACATAAAATCAAATAAATCAATGTCTAATCAAATAAATAAAAAAGCTAATTAATGCTCTATTTTTCTTGATTCCAGCGGTGTTGCCATTTTCTCGATATGAAAATAATTAAAAACGTTATGTCAATTTTTCTTCAATTTCAAACTTTAAATTGCTCTCCTGGACAATTTAGTTTTTGTTGCTTATACCCTATTACCTTTCAACCGTCGATATATAAATATATACTATATATACTATAAAAGAACTATATATATAAATAAATAGGGTGCATAGGGTTCCCACCAACAACTTAGGGTCCCAAGCCAACCTCACCTGCAAGTGGTGCACCTGCCGATCAACGGACGAGGCTCTGGCAAACAAAATGTCCCAATAAGCGGCAATAGGCTCGCCACCTATTACGTGGGATCAAAACACTGGCGAAAAGTGGGCGTTTAATATGCCTCTGCCTACCCCTTCAGGGAAACAGGCGTGAGTCTATGTATGCTATGTATGTATATAAATATATACTATAATAGTACTAGGTTGTTTCCTGTAAACCATTGTGTAACCTGTTTAAGTGCTTTATTTACATCATCGAATTGATTCCTATTCCTGTCTACTTTAAAAATAAGTGACGTATCATATGCAAAAAGTACAACATCACAGATGTTTTTTTAAATAAAAAGTAAGTTATTAATATATGCAAGGAAAAGAAAAGGACCTAGAATTGAACCTCGTGGAACGCCTAACTGTATAGGTAATTTAGAGGATGTAGTCCCATTTACATCGACGCACTGAAATCTCTGCCGAAGGTACGACTCGACAACGCTAAGTGCCGTTTCCTCTAAGCCGTAGTGGCGGAGCTTACGCAATAGTGTGTCGTGATGAACGCAATCAAATGCTTTTGAGAGGTCACAGAATACTCCGATAACATTTTTAGATGACTCCCAAGCATTATAAACGTGTTTTATGAGAGCAACACCCGCATCAGTAGTGGATATACCTTTAGTAAATCCGTATTGATCTTTGTGAAGCAGACAATTTAAATGAAAGTGTCTTAATAGCTGTTTTAATAAAATCTTTTCAAATATTTTACTAATTTAATGCATACATATGTATGTATGCATTAAAATAGTAAAATATTTGAAACATATACATACATATTCTTACGCCTTTTTCCCGTCGGGGTAGGCAGGGACAACGGAACGCCACTTGCTTCTATCCTTACAAACCTCACGCGCTTCCTCTACATTCATTACTCTTTTCATACATGCTCGCCGGTTCCGGGTGCTTCGGACCTTGTCGTTTTTCAAAATGTCACCAATTTGGTCCACGAATGTTCTACGAGGTCGGGCGCGACCGGCTTGCCAATACACGTTTGCCTTATATATTTGATGCGTCATTCTTTCTTCACTCATTTGCTCCACGTGTACAGACCATTTCAGCATTCCTTTCTCAATTCTTGTCACAAGATCTTCTTTCAGGCCACATCGCTCTCGTATTACTGCATTTGGAATTCTATCAATCAATCTCACCCCACACATCCTACGCAGTGATCGCATCTCAACTGCGTTAGTTCTGCTTTCATGCTTTTCCTGCCATACCCAACACTCATTACCATACATCAGCGTGGGCACAAGTACACCATTATAAACCGCCAGTCACGCCTCTTTCGGCACAGTCTGACCGTTCATAAAGGCGTGCAGCGCTCCATTCACACAGTTTCCCGCAGTCATTCTCCTTTCAATATCTCCTTCACATCTTCCATCTCTTGTAAACATGCTACCCAAATACATTAATTCTTCAACTTGTTCAACATGTTCATCTTCAGTCGCAATATTACGCTCAGTCACACTTGCATCCTTCTCAAACACCATCACTTTCGTCTTTCTTGCATTCAATTTCATATCCTTCGCTTTGTCATCAGTCATCATTTGTTGCAACTCATTCGCCGAGGGCGCAAGAATGACTTGATCATCAGCGTACAAGAGGCACTTAACGCGCAATCCTACCATTTCGATCCTGCATACACATTCTCTTATATCATTCATGCAGCTATTCATGAATAACCAGGGCGAGGCTGCACAGCCCTGTCTGACACCTTTGGAGATATCAAACCATTCTTTATAGTAATGTAAAGCATGTACCTACCTATTTCGATATTGCGTTTAGCTATGGAGTCGAACATTACTTTAGGTAGATTTTGGTGCCCTGTTTTGGCATCTTGATATTATTATATGTAGTTACATATACAATAAACCGGTCAAGTGCGAGTCAAACTCACGCACCGAGGGTTCCGTACAAACCTGTAGGTATATATAATTATTTTAAAAAATATGTGAAGTAACTAAAAATTTAAGGTTTTCGAAAAAAATTCTATGTGCTATAAAACGTTGCTTTATGCCAAATTTCAAGATTCTAGATCGACTGGAAGTACCCTTTAGTTTTGACTTGAGCATTTGATATGAATTTCAATTTTATATCTCTACGGGTTCACGAGGAACGGGGTAGTACCTTTAAAATTATCAAACATATTTTAATTATATGATGTAAATAAAAATGTACGGTTTTTTGCAATTTTTCCTTTATCTGTGCTATAAGACGTTGCCTCGTGCTAAATTTTAAGATTCTGAGTTCAAGGGTAGTACCCTGTAGGTTTTGATTCCCTTGCGAGTAGTTGCAAGTTTGAAAATATGCTTAAATTGCTGTTTCTGTTGATTGCGTTGACATAGAAGTTTGATTTTATTATAGCTTCACGCTGTTATAGACCTTAGTATTTGATATGAATTTCAATTTAACAACTCTACGCGTTCATGAAGAAAAATGTGGTAACTATAAATTTAAAATAAAATGTTTTTGTTATAGGTATGATGTAAAAAAAAATTACATTTTTGGAAATATTTCCTTAATCTGTGCTATAAAAAGTTGCTTCGTACGAAATTTCAAGATTCTAAATTCACGGGAAATACCCTGTAGGTTTTGATTCCTTTGCGAGTTTCAAAATTTGCGAGAATTTGCGGCATAAACAGCTGTATCTTTTGATTGCGTTTTCTTAGAAGTCTGATTTTGTTACAGCTTAAAGATAATTTAGACCAGAGTACTTGATATGAATTTCAATTTAATACCTTTTCGCGTACTATTAACTTTAAAATTATTATTATTTTTTTATTATATGATGTAACAAAAAATTTGCGGCTTTCGCAAGTTTTCCTTTACCTGAGCTATAAGACGTTGGTTCGTACCAAATATCAAGAATCTGAGTTTACGGGAAGTATCCTGTAGGTTTTGATTCCCTTGCCAGTAGTTGTGAGTTTGAAAATATCCTAATATTGCTGTTTCTTTTGATTGCGTTGAGATAGAAGTTTGATTTTATTACAGCTTAAATGTGTTATAGACCTGAGTATTTGATATGAATTTCAATTTAATACCTTTACGCGTTCATAAGGAAAGGGCTAGTTACTTTAAAATTATTATTTTTACTATATGATGTAACTAAAAATTTACGGTTTTCGCAATTTTTTCTTTATCTGTGCTATAATACATTATTTCGTACCAAATTTCAAGATTCTGAGTTCACGGGAAGTACCCTGTAGGTTTCGATTCCCTTGCGAGTAACTGCGAGAAAATACATACATACATAACGTCACGCCTTTTATCCCCGAAGGGAATACTTTAGTCCCACGTAATAAGGGGCGAGCCTATTGCCGTACCGGGCACATTTCCAGACTCCGTGCTGCTACTGAGAATTTCGTGACAGAAAAACCCAATAACACTGCCCGACCCAGGAATCGAACCCGGGACCTCCCGATCCCACGCGCACATTTATGCCGCGAGACCAACGAGGCAGTCGTATAGGGTTTGATGTCGAGTTTTCCGTCTCTACGCAAAGATGGTATTTGCATCGTGTTATCCCTTAGTCGCCTCTTACGACACCCACGGTAAGATAGGGGGTGGTGACACTTGTATTCTATGCCGACAACCACACGGATGTGTCTGCGAGAAAATATGCGGCTGAAATTGCTGTTTCTTTTTATTGCGTTGACATAGAAGTTTAATTTTGTTACAACTTAAAGGTATTATATACCTGAGTATTTGATATGAATTTCAATTTAATACCTGTACGCGTTCATGAGAAAATGGTAATAACTTTAAAATTACTAAAAATATTTTTAATGGTAAGATGTAACTAAAGATGTACGGTTTTCGCAAATTTTCCTTTATTTGTGCTATAAGACATTGCTTTGTACCAAATTTCAAGATACTGAGTTCACGGGAAGTACCCTGTAGGTTTTGATTCCCTTGCGATTTCCGAAAATTGCGGAAATTTGCAGCATAAACAGTTGTATCTTTTGATTGCGTTGGAGTTTTTGGAGTTTAGAAGTTTGATTTTTTTCACAGCTTCATGGGACAGTATACTTGACTATTTGATATAAATTTCAGTTTGATATCTTCACGCGTTTCTGAGAAAATTGTTCTTGACAGATGGACGGACAACAATACAATTCAATTATTTATTTTCCAATAAGGGTTAAGGACAATTCCTATAAGGGTTCCGTTTTTTCATTTCGAGGTACGGAACCCTAAAAATCAATACTTTTAATATTTTACAATACTGATACGATCTTTGATTGCTTTTTTGCAGCCTCGTATATTGCAAACGCTAAGTTTGATTTCGGTCGAGTATTTTGTCATTATACTGAAGCTGACAAGTGTTTTTATTTGGTTAAATGCGCTAATCTCAAAAACTACTGGTCTGATTAGTTTTTTTGTGTAGCTATTTTATCGGCGGGGGCTATATAGGCTATATAAAGTTACGCTGTGAGCTACGGTTGGGGAGCAATTGCCTTAAATAATGTTTTTATATATAAACAATTATACATACTTGTATTATAAGGCTATACATAAAGATCAATCAATACCTTTAACCTTCTATAGTACGGATACGAATTTCGATTGCCTTATTTAAGTCTCGTAAGTCGTAATCGCCTGCCTTCCGTGTCTGGCCGCATTCAGATTGCTTACTCGCTAAAATATACGTGCGTGCCCTCGCTCGTACTCAACGATGCATCTCGGCGGTTATTGGCAAGCGAGCGACTTCCGATCAACTCACTATATTGAGTATGAAACGGGACTTTCGTTTTATAAAACTAGGGAGTATTTATGTGCTATTTATAGGACGTTTTTGTAGTTCTGCTACATGAATTTCTAACGTTTATGCATCTTGTAATGTTATTTTGAGCACCAATGACAATGTTGCTTATGCTATTATTAGGTATGAACGAACTATCGAATTTGTGGGAAGTAATATGTATCGAGATATTACCACCCATATTGTTAATAATAAAATATGCATCGGCATATTTTATTATTAACCTTAATGACTATAAAATACCTAATAAAAAACAAGGACTAGTTATAATACCAGACTAAGCCCCAGATTGCGGGGGATGCCTACGTCTAAGAGCGGATATCTCGAGGCTGAAATTATGAAGCCCCAGATTCGCAATTTTGGAATTACTCTTTGAGGAAAGTATGAGCTTTTTATTTTAATTCGAAATATGTTTTAACAAATTCCAACAAAAGAAACATTACAAAAATGTCTATTTTACCTATATATAATAAATTCTACACAGATTTATCTGGGACTAAAATATGAACCATAATTATTTAGTCAAATAAGGCGGGATGCCTTTTATTTTCAGTACTTTTCCTCGATATTAAATTTGTTATTATATTGACGAAATCAGATATATTTGCAAAAATAATGATCTTCTTTTACCCATTTGGTCCACATGGGCTAAATACAAAGCTAAATTCTTGTACAAAAGACTGTGTTAAAATTCATCATTTAGCATTTCTGTTCAGCCATCAATGAGCATTTATGTCTAATAAAAATATTAGCTATATAAAATAAATAAACCTATTGTACACAAAGTGATTATGAACAAATGTAATGCAATGGTTACAGTTTTTATAAAAATACTAGAGGACGCCAGCAGCTACGCCTGCATTTTTTTTTAATTTACCCGTTTTGGCCGATCCCGTAGGAACTTCGGGAAATCCCTTCTTATTGCACCCCTACGGTCCGAGGAACACACATGCCAAATTTCAACTTCCTGCGCCCAATAGTTTCGGCTGTAGTGTGTCTGTCAGTCAGTCAGTAACGCAAGGATTTTATATATTAAGATATTATAAATTTTATTTGTTGGTAAAAACCTTATAGCAGAAATATATGAAAATATAAATCTGTGTGATACATTAATATTTTTTTTCTGTATACCTATTATATCCTGTATATAATAGGTATACAGAAAAAACGTAAGATGTATTATGTAAAGGGTTTAAGCCATTTACGTAATTGAAATTGTGTGATTATAATCCGGCCTACTTGTGTTACTTGATATCCCGAATTCGTTCGACAAATATAAAAGCTCCTTTACTCATGGTTGCTTTTGATCACTCCAATAAACGTCTTATTTTGTCTTGATTAACACAAGACTTATTTAAACACTGAGTTATTAATCAGTAATGCTGTGTATTTGGAATGTATTTTACCGAGTGTTGAGGTAGAAATGAAACTATCTATCTGAGGATACGTCGGCTTCAAGCGATCTATGCTTATGTTGACTGGTCGATCTTTGATTTGTACTGCGTATACTATGTCTTGCCTATGTAGAACACGATATGGTCCTTGGTAGGCGGGCGTAAGCGGACGGTGCGCGGCGGTGAGAGTCGATGCGTATAAATACATGCGAACATTTGTACAGGTCGTCATGTATAAACGTTGCACGGCGATCGGTGTTTCGGCGTATGGCTTGCATTTTCTTTAAAGCGGTGCTTATTACATCTTCATTTCAACTTTTACCGGGCAGTCGTAATGTCGTTCCGTATAATGCTTCGGTTGGGGAGACGTCTGCGTTGTCCTTGATTGCGGCGCGTAGTCCTAATAAAACAGTAGGCAACTCGCGCGTCCACGTCGAATCTTGGAGGCGTGCGGTAAGGGAAGCTTTTAGAGATCGGTGCCATCTTTCGATCATGCCGTTTGCTTGAGGGTGATAAGCAGTAGTGCGAGTCTTATCTACTCCCATTCTGTACATAAGCGATCGGAACAGGTGGGACTCGAATTGCCGTCCTTGATCTTGACTTGTAATTCGTTCGGGGTATCCGAAGCGCGCTATCCAGCCTTAGACGATTGTTGTGATTGAGGTGGCGTCAAAGTTGCTTACGGGAAATGCTACAGGCCATCGCGTTGCTCTGTCGATAATCGTTACACAATATCGTTTGCCGTCTGATAAAAGTGGTGGCCCGACGATATCAATGTGTATGTGCGATAAGCGACGTGCAGGTAAAACATCTGTTAGCGGCGATATAGTATGGCGCTGTACTTTTGTTCGTTGACAGGGTATGCAGAGTACGTGTCCAGGTGTTGATGTCCTGATTCATCTTTGGCCAGAAGAATCGCTGGGTTATCATTTTTCTAGTGGCTCGTATTAAGCTTAAGCCATGAATACCATTAAAATAACTAGAGCGTAACGCGTTATTTAAGGCTACTGCTCTGCTCCCGTCGCTCATAGCGTGATGTTATATAGCCTATAGCCTTTCCCGATAAATGGGCTATCTAACACTAAAAGAATTTTTCAAATCAGACCAGTAGTTCCTGAGATTAGCGCGTTCAACCAAACAAACAAACAAACTCTTCCGCTTTATATGTATATTAGTATAAGATGTATCGTAGCTTTGTAGGCAGGTAAGGGCGCGATTATTGTCTTGTTTGTGTTCGAGTTCGGCCGCAGGCGTTCAAAACGTAGCGTTGGATTTTTCATGACGTCAGACAGTTGTTTATCGTGTTGTTGTTGTTGTTGCAGCTCATCGTAGGTAGTCAACGAAGGAGGGTGCAGATATTGTTTCAATCCTTGATAAGGCATCGGCCACAACATTATTACTTTTGGCAATTAATTATTGAGTTACATTGACATAAATAGAAAATGACTTATCGGCAAAGGCCACCCTTATTGTTCTTTTATCAACAGATGTCGACTCTTTCCTTCAAAAGATATTCAGTATTTGATATTTTCATTATGATATTATTATGTTAAGCGTAAATAATAAAAAGAATCCCTAGTGACCTCAAATGAGTGTCTCGTGTGTACTAAAATATACGCACTAAAATCGACGACAGTCGTTACCGCCCTAAGCTTACAATTCTGTACGAGAAAATTTTCATAGCGTAGTAATCAACCTACCGTACCTCACTGAGCCTTAACCGCGAAAAACGAAACAAGTACTAATTAAAGCCAGTATTATAGTATGTTTTTTATTTAATTTTTTTTTGCAATCGTTCTACTCTATGTTCTACATAACAAACTTTAGTGCACGCAATATTACACTATGTTTGTTGTATATGGTTTACACAATTGGTTTACTGTTAATCCGAAATTGATTGAAATTCATTAATCAAATTGCAAAGAGGTAAATAATATTTTAATTAAATTCATAGAGAATGCCTGAAAGCGTTTAGTAAATGAATAATTAAATTGCTCTTTTCGTTTTGTTAGGTCAAACACATCTAATGAAGACATTTTAAAAAGGGTCTTGCGCTAACAATGTTACGCGCTGTTTATTTAAACAACCTTATACAATGTCAAAGGTTTTAGCCAAACACAAAATTTTCTCTACTTGCAGACTGGCCCGCTATAGTTTACTCATTTGATAAAAATAACATTTGAAAAATAGAATACTATAAATGAAATCCGTAATTTTTCCATGACCTACTTTAACCAATCACGGGCCTTTTACGGTCTAATATATTCACCCACAACTAACCAGTCTTTATCAAGATGTCAGTCAGAATACGAGTCATAATTATTTCAATCAATACTTATTTAATATTTGCGACTCATCCCGACTTCACACGGGTTGTGTAATATATAATTATTTTTTTTTCCAAATAATGTGCTTTAACCGCTTTCATGACATTTTTTTCTCTTGATGCAATGGCATGAAAATCAGTGCTGTAATTTTTGAGGTTATTGCGAACAGACAGGCTCAATAGTTGACTTTGTAGTATTATATAATTATGTATGTAGTCATTATTACAGTATCCGGTTTATAATATATAGTGATTAGTTAAAATATCACATTATAATTATGTTATGCAACAAAATATGCTCCTAGTTATTAAAAAAAATGTATGCAATGCAAGAAAAGGTTTTACACGTGGAGTCTTTGTCCCCTATTCAATTGCCAGCCCATCAGCTTTTAACGATGTATGATGTAAATTCTAGGAATGCGTTACTTTGCCGGTGCCATGCTTTTACAATGTAACTATTGTTGATTCGTGTGATGTAGGCTACTTGGATAAAATATCTGTTTACATAATCTAAATCACTTATTAGTCGTTTACAGGCTGTTCCCGATGTATAAATGAAATGATTTAACATACTTAACAGCGGCGATAGCCCAGTGGTATACGTAACGGACTGCCGAGATGATGGTCTTGGGTTCGATTCCCAGGTACCCCGGGCACACACCTCTGATTTTTCGAAGTTATGTGTGCATTATTAATTAATTATCGCTCGCTTAATTATGTGCCCGGCGAAGTGTGGGTGTGTAATACACCTCTGCCTACCCCTTCGGGGATAAAAAGCGTAAAGTTATGTATGTATGTATGTGTATTGACATACTTATTACAACACTAGCTGCTACCCTTAACCGGGTCTCCTGCTTTCATGATCTTCGATCGACCCAGAAAGAGAAGTGCGACTCCACTGCGAGCTCAACCTCGTCTCTCACTGCCTGTATGTCTCTGACGCGCGAGACTCAGCGTGGCACTCCCGATCATTTAATAGCCGCATTTCGAATGCTTCTATACTTTCCAGAGACCGCAACGATGCATTTTGAGTGCGCATAGTATCTAATCGGGATTGGCGCGGCGTACTACTTTCTCCACGTCGAGTTTCCGCATTGTGTTCTCGAAAAGTGCCTTGCCTCACACTCAACGGCGGTTTCAAGAGATCGAGCTAAGCTTCTCCTTCGAGAATCGTTTGAGGTTTGGGATAGATTAGACCCTTTTTTAGGCAATTTGATTATTTTAAGTTTGAAAGATAACAGAAAATAATTTACACACAGATAATGATAGCTAAGCAGTAGTCCGATTGAAGCTTATTTAATTTTAAGTAATATTTATTTATTTCAGGAAAAGGTTTTCACGTTAACCTTTAAATAGGTACTGACGTAGTTTAGTCATATCATAAATTGTGAAGTGACTTATCACAGACGGCTTAGTAAATAATCGAAATAGATCATAATATATTTACTAATTTGTACATTAATTACTTGTATTATGATTCGTTTATTATTATTTTAGCAAGACAGTAAAAAATCAACAACATTTTGACCGGAATTTTTACTAATATTCGTGCCAAATTTGAAGTAAATCCATGCAGTACTTTTTGAGTTTATCCCGGATATACAGACAAACAGACAAAAAATCTAAAAACTATATTTTTGGCTTCTGTATCGATTGCAGATCACACTCCAAGTATTCTTTAAAAAATATATTCAATGTACAGTTTTGACTACTTTTGACTTACCTACCATTTTATTATATGTATAGATAAAGTGTCGTCCAGTGATCATGATTGTATATCTTTGAATACCGTTATCTATAGTCCCCTTGAAAACACTGAGATATGTGTTATATTATCAAACATTGACATATTCATTGTAATACTTGGTTACAGTTTAGTTTTAGCCTACCTGATGTCAAAATTGTAATACTATTGAACGATGGAACCTATGTTAACGTTAAGCTAACGTCAAATAGTTTGAGCTTGATGCGGGTTATTGAAAATAATACTTCTTATTTCTTTGACCAAAAGGGATATCATGCAAAACGTAACGAATAACAAAGTTAAATTGTGAGAGTCAAAAGTCAAAATAAGTAACACTTTAAAATCATCAAAATTAAATTGTGAATGTTAGGAACTACTTTCAGTTTCTAAATAAAAAATAGTAATTAGAGATCCTGCAATGATTATTCACATGTTGATTGAAATCTAATCAATTGTCAACTACGATCAACTTCAGACACTATATATCACTTTTTCAGAACAACATTCAGTGTCAATTAGACAGCAATGGCTCTAATTGTTTTGCTGTTATTTCTACTTTAGTTTGATAAAATGACCACTAAAGAAAAGGTATTCATTTCAAGAATACGACTTGTTGCATGGCGCGCGTCGCGAGAATCACAAAATACAGGCTGTCTCTTCACTATAAACGTAGCGGTTACTCGGCTCAGGCGTAATTAATATTAAATATTTTCTCCGCGGACGATCGCAGCTGCCAGTTAGTGCGCAACAGGCGTCAGCTACGCATAAACAAAATGTCTCCGATGCGTGCCTGTATACAAACCTCTATGAATTGGAAACTGTATAAAATATTTGAATTTGAAATTTGAATTTGGATTTGAGGTAGACACTTTGAAACTAAAATCGTCGTGTATTTATTTGACTACGTTTTTGAGATTTGATATTTACGTAGCCTTGTGTAAAATGGGTCTTCTGTCTGTTACATTGTATTTGACGGTACATTGTATTTTATGAATTTATTCAGATGTCTAATTTAACAATCGTTGATCTTATAGTTGTCATTAAATGAAGTCTCCTTTTTGCCCTGCATGTTTTCACCACTATATAGTGTATTGTCCGAGGAAGGTTTAGGTGTATAATTCACGCGGTATTTAATTTCTTAGTATTGCTTCAGTACTTCCGCTGAACTTTATAACTCGATGGAATACCGTGCTACACTTAGCTGATAGTGTGGAGTCATGGAAGCTTTACTCCAATCTTACAATCATGATCTCGACTTAGATCACTTTCAAAACTTTATTTCTAAAAATTATTTTCATAGAATTATCCTATATTTGAGTTTATCCTATATTTATTTTTACACCCGTCTTATACATAAGCATTTGCCACTAAATCGAGAGCCCGTGCCGTGAAAATATTTCAAACAAATACTTTTACATTTACCGCGATTGTCTCTTGGTCACTTTGTAATGCTAACGTGTAACATGAACGTTTATATTCTTTTTGAAAAATTAGTTCGCAATAATAACATTAACTCGCTTACCAACGCAAACTGTTATTAAAAAGAAACGGTCTTCGCCAAATGGTCTAACGTAATTACTTTTATTTCTATAGAAAAGAGAACCCTTTGCTTCCAGCGGGTCTGGTATTTCAATAAAACATTTTGGTAGCCCGAGAAACGGTTGGGTGCTCGCAGCAAATTGTATGTCTAGGAAAAGTACTCCGGCCATGCCTTTTGTGGCTTGTTGTGAGCCAAGCATACTTACGAACCCCTAGTTAAACAGATACTTCATTTTGTACTATACGTTGCACAGTAATGATATATGTTCGTTGACTCGTACATTCCTAGATTAAGTTCTAAGGGTCAAATTGTCTTTGGAGCGTTAGCAAAATTAGTTCATCAAACTTTATGCGTGCCTGTTACGTAACTCATCAAGTCATCACATATACTTCGCTTGATATTTGCGGCTTGTTATATTCGTCGTGGTAGCGATGTATAGACAAAAGATTTAATTGAAATAGTAACGTGATCGATTATAATCATCTTATTAAGGGGAAATAATGCTATAGTGACATTTTGATCGTTACTTGCGGTATAGAAGCTTATAATTAAACTACATAATTTACTTAGGTACGTTAAATACGTTATATAAATGGAAGAGTCTGGGAAATAACTCACAAGTTGTACGTAAGCGAGCATATTGTTTAAGCTAAAAGCAGATTCATCAAATTTTACTTATGACGTCATTTACATATACATGACATTATACAATATCAACCATAAATTTGAACAAGGACGTTGCATCTAAACGAGCCGTCACTTATACTGTGTAAAGCTTTATGTAAATCTTTGTAGTGACTAAGCAAAAATCAATTTTCGTGGTGATATTGCTTCACTTGTTGAACATAGAGGGGGAGGGCGTATAAATTGAGGGTCGGGTATGTACGTACCACCGCTTTGTACGTAAACCGCGGGCACGTCTTAGAGCACATTACTACTTAACCTCGATAGGTACATGTCGAATCTAATAGCGCGATTCGCCTCCAACTAATGCAGACCACTACTAAGCTAATTGAATTTCAGCTGTAGTGTATGGACATGTTTACAGTATAACTTAGCTTGTATAATTAATTTCGGCTCTAGTTTCGGTTTCCGCCAAAAAGTGTGTTGTTCGGCAAATTGTGGCCGCTAACTGGCACTCGCCTTATTTGGATTAATAGTCGTTACTTCTGTTTTAATGTTATTGATATTTTAAACTACATTTCAATCACAATCTTTTATACATGTTATGTTTGATGATTTAATTAAATTGTTATGAGTTTTATTTTTAAACGAGAAATAGAAGATTTATGTGTTCATATGCAATTGTCGTTGAATCACATTCTTGAATCTTATTTTAAGTGTGTTTACTTCTCAAACGATTAAGTAGGTACTATGATTCATTTTACTGTGTCCATTATTTACATATTTTGAACTATAATACAACGCGTAGGCATAACTGGTGCAATTTACCCATTGAGTGATCCCGCCTCGTCCTTTCTCGTTAACACCAGTGATGTATTAATTAATTTCAAAAATACACATAGTACATGAAGGACCTACTTCGTACGTGTATTTTTTAAATTACACTTATAACTGGCAATATCAGGAATGGACGTGGTAGTAGGTATATACCTACTTAATCCGTGTATTTTTTAAATTAAATATATTATTGGAGGAGGTATACAGGTAGGGAGACCTTTGCCTAGCAGTGGGATTTAACGGCCTACATATAATAATAAATTCATAATTAATATTAATTTACCCCATTAAACTCCTTTATTTAGACTAAATGCCGTGTGTGCTCCATACTTTAATTATTATCTTTTTATTTAATTTAAAACTACTAGTAACCTATGTCCTGTGACTGCCTGCGGGGTCCAGTGGATAGCGTAAGCGTCTGCTGATGGGGTGGTCCCGGGTTCGATTTCTGGGTTGGGCAAAAGTGTTACTGGGATTTTCCGAATTCTCAGCAGCACGGAGTCTGGCAAAGTGCCCAGTAGAGGGAAAAAGCTCGCCCTCTGTTACGTGTTTAGGTCCCATGGCGATAACATTGCGAAATGTGTTATTTTACACCCTTGCCTATTCCTTCGGAGAAAAACCGTGTGATTATAAAAAAATAAACAAATTAAGTAACCTATGTAACTTTCTGTAGGTATGACTATGAGAATTTATGGGTATATATGACATTGATACTAAGATTTTAGTATCAATAGAATTTTGTAACATGTTTTGGTTTTGTTTTCGGTGTCGGCCGAAACTACGAGCAAAGCCAAAAGTATGGTTTCGGTTTCGGCTGAAAAACCAGTTTCGGTCGGACCCTAAATATAATGCATAAAAATGTTCTTGCTGGATATCGTAACTAATGACGTCTGATTTTATTTTCATATAATTACATATACAAGCAGTTTTCTCACTACAAAATTTATCGTCGGGCAAACTGATCTGCGTGGATCTTTAGCAATTTTATAAGTACCTCCTATTGATCAATTTTGTATTTACTTAAAACGAATAGAGCTTTTTAATCACTTCATAGTATAAAACAAAGTCTGTCTTCTGTCTGTTTCTCCCTATGTATGCTTAAATCTTAAAAACTACGCAACGGATTTTAATGCGGTTTTTGTAATAGATAGAATGGTTCAAGAGGAAGGTTTATAATTATGTATAATTGACGCAGGTGAAGCCACTGGCGACGTCTAGTAATTTATATAAGGCTTAATCTAATAATATTGTCGTATCTCTCGCCTTTATGCAACGAGCTCTTGATTGTAGGTTACTAAAATCATTCATTTCGAATATTTAGATAATTAAGTAAATTACACTGTTCAATTTTGTAAAAGGTAAAATGTAATAAAAGCATAAAACAAATAATTTACATGACATTTTCTTCAAAATGAACAGAACTTGCTATAGGTCATTAGAAATCGTAATCCAAGCAAAATCCTCTCGGATAATATCTAATCTAATACTAATATATTAAGCTGAAGACTTTGTTTGTTTACTTGAACGCGCTAATCTCAGGAACTACCGCTTCGATTTGAAAAATTCTTTCAGTGTTCTAACACTGAAAGAATTTTTCATAGCCCATTTATCGAGGATGGCTATATGTTATGAGCCTCGGGTCTTTAGCAGTAGCCTTAAATAACGCGGGTGTAACCGCGGGCTCATTTAGTACTAATATATAAAGCTGAAGAGTTTGTTTGTTTGCTTGAACGCGCTAATCTCAGGAACTACTGACCCGATTAAAAAAATACTTTCAGTGTTAGATAGCCCATTAATCGAGGAAGGCTATAGGCTGTGTAACATCACGCTATAAGCCACGGGAGCGGCGCAGTAGTCTTAAATAACGCGCGTGTAACCGCGGGCTCATCTAGTATTATCATAAAACACCACCAAAAGAAAACGCAAGCACAAAATTAAGTATTTTTATTAATAATTTTCTAATCCATTTCGTAACCTTTAAGAAACTTAATGTGAAATGCTGCCGAAATCAGTCGTTCATTTACTGAGGTTAAATGACATTAAAGTAAATCCCTTTATATTTAGAAGGGCTACTTTCTCATATATTTAGTCGTTTGCTACCCGAATAAGTACTTAATACGTCTACAAAATACAGCCGATTGTGTTTCTGCTGATGATGAATTTTAATGAGTTTAATGGCAGACATTTCTAAAAAGGTAGATAGCTACTACAATTTTATTAATTCTAGAAGGTTTATCCAAAAAATATGATCCAGTCTTTGGGAGAAAATTTTGTATATAAGCATTGGGAGAATATTCGTAAACGTCTCGATATACTAAAATGGTTGATTAATTCTATACACTATCTGAGTGATAGTGTATAGAATTAATCAACCATTAATAATACTTACTAAAATGCTTCATTAGTTCTATACACTATCAGCTAGTTGTTACTGTAGTACCTATAACTCGGTATTAAGTTATATAATATAAATATTACCCACTACAATATAACATTTAATTTCAAATCGCGATCGTTAACACCATTGTGAGATATAAAAAAATACATAAATCACAAAAGTACTTTTAAATTGAAGAAGGCGTAGATACGCAAGATAAAAAAAATATACTTTATTATCTATTTAGGAACTCTTAAAAAGAATTAACAGTCGAACACGATTAGGTACGGTCATTCGAATCATATCCGACATTATATTTTCTTACATCGGTGATCGAATATGAACCCAAAAGATAGAGTTGAATGTAGATTTCTACGTTCTTATTCAGGTGGGCGTAAAGTCGGCCAGCGTAAAAGATAATATAGAATACTGTAAATGTTTGGTAGTATCGGCTTTAGAGGTGGCTATTAAGAGTCATTTAGAAGCATTACTTGTGTTGTGCGAGAAGGCATGTGAATTTCTGGGCGAGTTGCTCGGGGCAAAGTAAAATGAAATGTTTATTGATTTTAGGCCTTGGCTCCGTCGGATACGTTGTTACATCGAGCGCCCGAGCTAAGGGTCTCGGGACGACGCTCGACCCAACTTTAACATTGCCTGTTAGCTTTAATCGATGAATTCAAGTCATTTGGATTACAAGATGAGTAGTCAATTTATCATATCCGATTCGCTACGTTGAATCGTCGCATTAATTGATACTTGCTTGTTTACATAACATGACTGAGATTCAAATTATTGATATCGATTTGAATACAGGGACTGATTAAGTGTATTTGGTTTTAAGGCTATTTATTAAATTGGCAATAATGTGTAGTTTGAAAGTATAATTAGTTGACCAATAAATAAGTACAGAAGATTTTTACACAACAGTATCTTTTTGGCATTTGGGTCCTTACTCACAGAAAGTATTACGTTTTGTTAATTACGCAGAGTGTGTCACTCTACTATGTATTGTATTTGTATGTGTTTCCATATCATCTGGATAAGTAAATATTTTGTGACCATTTACCGTCCACAATATCATTATTTAAAATTTTCATTTAAGACTTCTTGTACAAAACAAGTAACGTAAAGATTCCGCTTCAGTAACTATATAATATATCAACCCTTATCTACCTGGCAACTATGACCCACCAAGTACAGACCTACACCTCGCTAGTACCTCCTTATATTATGCTTACAACTTAATTTCACTTAATTCAATATCGGTTAGTTTCATCTTTTTAATAGTTTGCAATATTTATTTTGTACTACTAAATATCTGAGCTTCTGTAAGCCTAGTACAATCGTATCGTGTTTACGTCTATCATACGAGCTTGATCCCGGTACGTAATAGCCTTAATTGCGTGATCCTCAAACTGCTGCTCTGTCTAGACATTGGTATCTACTACGAGCAACTATGCTCATGATTTCTGTATGTCCAATGTCTCAGTACTGGAGGGTTCTTAAAAGTACATCATAAATTCATAAATTTTGAATTTCTATGACAAATCAACTTGCACTGAGTAATTCTTGTTCGATATTTCACTATAGGAGGGTTCTGGTACCGGACGACGCAGCAGGGGTTGGCCTCTCGTAAGGTGGAACGACGACCTGGTTAAGATCACGGAAGCGGTTATATGCGGGCTGCTCGAGATCAGTCTGTTTGGTAAGCCTTGGGGAAGGCCTATGTCCAGCAGTCTCTAGTCTGAAATGATAATTATTTAACATGTTATGAATTATCGATGTGTGATCGACACAATTAAATAATCGTCACACACACAATTGGCTTGCGCTGCCACTTGCTTTTTAGCTGCCGCTTAATTTTGTGACTAAATGAAATTTTAATACTATCTACATCTACACTAATCTATAATATAAAAATGAATCGCTGAATGTGTTGCTAAGCGCAAATCTCGAGAGCAGCTGAACCGATTTCGCTAATTCTTTTTTTATAATATTCCTTGAAGTACGAGAATGGTTCTTACGGTGAGAATTATTAAAAAAAAAAGAAAAAATAAGAAATCGGCTTTTAGGCCGTATGTAGTTCGGCGGGTCAGCTAGTAATATTATAAAGAGGAAAAATTTGTATTTTTGTTTGTTTGTTTGTAATAGAGAAACTCAAAAACGACTGGACCGATTTTAAAAATTCTTTCATCATTAGAGAGCTACATTATCTGCAAGTAATATAAACTATATTTTATTTTAGAAAAAATAGGGTTCCGTAAGATATTTGGGGTTTTCGGACCCAAGGTGTAAAAAATGATCCAAAAACGTTCGTTATTTGACGTACGCCGCCTAAACTATAAAAGATAAAACCATAAAATGTTCTAATTAATTAAAGACCTTAAAAATATCTACAAAAAAGTCCGCCACATACTATACCTATCTATTTCGAGTTAAGCACAACAACCATTTTTTTATTTTAAAATCTTGAATTTTTTTAGGACTTCATTTAAACACATTTATTTTAAACAATTTCAAAATAAACAATTTTGTCACAAAGTACTGTTTATGTAGGTAATATTTAGTCTTTATTTCATTAAAATTTTATGTTTGGTTTGAAAGTTAGGGCGAAATCAATCTGTACATACTCTATACACATAAATAAAATTAAGAGTGTCTGTTAGTAATATTAAAATAACTGCTTTTTACTTAATGCATATGGATGTATGCACGGTACATATACCGAAATGACATTTATTAGAATTTTTGTCTGTCTATCTGTCGGTCTGTCTGTCTGTTTGTTCTCGCTAATCTCTTGAACGGTTGGACCGATTTTGACGAGACTTTCACTGGCGGATAGCTGATGTACCAAGGAGTAACTTAGGCTATAAATTAACCGGGTACGTGAAGTAGTTCCCTCAGGACGCGGGTGAAATCGTGAGAAACAGCTAGTATTACATAAAATTGTAGCGTTGTACATGGGTCAACGCTACAATTTTATGTAATATAGTATTAAAATTTGTAATGGGCATTGTTTAGTAGTACTAAACAGTTTTTGAACTATCACTGCCAATATGCCCATGGACACTTGGCTACGTTAAACGGTACTAAACTATATAGAAAAGATAAAAAAGAACTTAAAACAGAAAAGTCAAAAAGGGTATTTCACTGCTCCACAAGTCACTTAAAATTGCGAAATTACTAATAAAATGTTCTTGTAAAATGAAAAGAAATAAAATTAGTAATTGCCTTACTCAAAGTCTTTGGCACGAATATTGTTAATCTGAATGGCTAAGTTTCAAATGTATGAGCTACCCTTTTAAAGAAATATTATTGCAAGAATAATTATGAGTAACTGTTTTATGTATTCAAGCAAACATTAGGACATACTTTAAAATATTTTATTGATATAGGTGCTTTGTTATCCCCAGTTAAGAACTGTAAATGTTTTTTGCACGTTTTCATTTAGCAATTCAGTAAAGCACTCGTGTACAATAATGTCTACAATCATTTTGATTTATTATCCACTACAATGATCAAATATCTTAAAAAAATAACAAAGCATCTAGAAGCATCTATAAATTACTCTGTATACACTGACTTTGTTAGCCTTTTTTCCATAGAACCTAAAACCTTCTTTCGAGTCAAAGACAGCAGCTGTTTGGCAGACACAGGAGTCATAGTTCCTATTACAAGAGTTTATATTGGAAGCTTCTTAAAGATATGTCTTATTTGCGGCAGCCATACACTCATATACACATACCGTTTTCCAATAAGAATGTCTATATATTCCGCTAGACGCTCAGGCACGGTAATAATATCAAACAGTATTGTAACTCCATACAAACGCACGAAACTCGAGTTATACCTACGCGCCTCGAGTAGAGTACCCATTAGACTGGGCGGACTGTGCCTACAGTACCCACAGCCGCTATCGTGCCGCAGCTCGCATGCGGCGCGTCTGGTAGGTATATAACTCACGAAGACGGCCGAGTTACAATACTGTTAGATTATATTACCGTGGCTCAGGGCACAAATTTTCCGCTGAACTAGCGCCTGCATCGACTAGTACGGAACCATCTTATTGTGAGTCGGTTGCTTTAATGGAGCGCTGGCATTTTTCTAAGCATAACATTAGAATTATGGCGTTTCAAATGCTCAGCTCTCCAGTCAATCATACGAAACTTATAAAATAAATAAGCGTTACTTAAAATTTGAATATTGAGTTTACGATAAATGCACTGAGCTCTCGTGTCACTACTGTATGACAATTAATATACAGAGTTGGTTAAACTAAACATTAGACACACATGGTGTGCAATAAAAATATAAAAAAGTCATGTATAAAATATCATCATCGTTGTCCAAGCACATCTAAGGTCCTCACATTGGCTTCAGCGTCAACGCAGCGTTACCTCGACGCGTAGACGCCGCGTCTACGTTGCGTCAGCCGAGCGTTCTTTGAGAGCGCTTTTATCTTTTGAAAAACGCTCGGCTGACGCTGCATTGACGCTGACGCCCAGTGTGAGGGCGGTCTTAGACTTTCGCCTTACAAACCGAAGTCCGCTTTCTAGTCTAACCAAATTTGTCAAAGTATTGTTTTTTTCACAGTGCAACAGCTGCAAAAGGCATTAGCGACGCTGAATAATTCATGTTTTTTCATGAGTTCTTCAGAAGCTATAGGACATGCAATTGAAGCAACTGAACAAACTCCCAATTTAACAGTAGATTAACAAAGACATTCGCTTTTTGGTGACAACAAATACGAAAATTCACACGGAGTCTCTCTGATCACTTTGCCAAATTGATGCTTTTGAACCAAAATGTAAAGGTATCGTATCGAATGTCAAATCTTTTAAACCAACAGAAGCTCTTCTGGCAACTTTAGCCTTAGGGCGGTTTCAGATTAGCGTTTTATACGCGCGTATAAGCTCGTTTTTGGAAGCGCATGTAGGCGCGTATAGGCACGCCTTTTGCGCCATTTTTCCATGCAGCGCCGTCCAAAAGGATTTATGGTGAGTGTATGTGCTCCTGTGCCCTAGTAAGTGCTTTGTTATTTTAAGTAAACTTCTACTTTGAGTTTGTCCAAAAAAATTGTAATTGTACATGTTCGAACACTAAAGGTTCGCCTGCCTAGGAAGGTGCTACTCATGTATTAGTGTCTCGTTACTGTATTCCTTCTTTCACACTGTGTTTGGTGAGTATGAGCATCGGATGCTCAGTGTCCTTCTATTCCCTTATCACCTTTCCATCTGTCCCTCCTTCTTTCCTTTAGCTTAGCGCCCATTGTGATTGATTTATTTAATTTATGAGAAAAGGCAGCTGTATCTTTGGATCGGTGTTGCCGCATGTCATCATTGTGGTCTATTGGCTCGGATATCGGTGACTGGATAAAAATGGCTGAATAAAGCAGAATTTCCTTCAATAACTATATTATCATAGAACGATTGACGCTATACGAAAGCATGAAGATGATGTAATACGAGTATGTAGTCATGTTTGAGTAACTTCGACATAATTGCGAGATTAAGATAACCCCGCCCGTCGTCCCTTCATACATATTCTGTGAAAGTTAGACATGCATCAATAAATAGCTCGTTTGTGGCTAGACCTCAAAGCAATATGAATATTATAAATATAAGTTCATAACATCTCTGTTACGCAAATCGGCCTACTGTTATGTCTGCTTTCAATTAGTTGAATTCCAAATAATAGAAACCAGCAAGGCAGTTCAATAAATAAGAGTACAAGTCAGTTTTATTACAATTCCTTCTCATACAATTTAAAAAGAAAGCCTAGGTTAACAGTAGATCAAAGAAATGTACTTCATTACAATATATATATACGCAGTTTAAAATCAGATATATTTGTCAGATAAACACGTTTGCCGGTTGATGGTTGAATATCAATTATAGAAACAAATGTGAATAAATAATATCGTTAATAAAACCATTCAGATGTGTCAGAGAGTTTACCCACAAAATATTAATTGTGGGATTAATAAAACGTTCAGAATGGTGCAGGAATACGCCGCAACGTTGCATTTTTACCAGAGTATATCAACATTTTTAATAAAGTGAAAGCATCTAAAAAGTAAAGAGCAGGATGCGAGTTAGGAAAACATTTATCGCTTTTTTTCCTTCGGGTTAACTGCCTTTGTAGAGACTGAGTCTTCATTATATTTATCAAAGAGCAAAAAATAGCAAATTTTCATTGACACATCAACATTTTCCGCATGGCTTAAAAAAGAGAGAATTATTTTTAAATAGCGTTGATCATAATCTTGCTAGCGTGGTCCCTGTTTCGATTTATGTCCCTTCTTGTAGCCCAGGATCCGCTTTCCGGTTATCTGTTGTCTACCGGTTTGTCTACTAAAATATTATTGCAATAATGTAATTTCATTATTTATTGCTTTCAATCTAATTTTAAATAAAGTAACGAGATCAATAAAATAATAGTAATTATTATTGGACAAGACTACACCAGTAACACAGCAGATTGTGTGATCATTTCAGTCTTAGAAACATACATTCGAAGCATATGTAGTACCGCACAGCATAAACAGAAAAATCTTAAACAGAAATCGTTACGTTTCAGACATTCTTGATGCAAATGCATATTAAGAAAATAAAATACCAATGCAGTGAAAACATGAAAACAGTCGCATCATTTCTTGCCGCCGTCAATTTTAAACTGAGGTTTAAAACGTTTTAAAGGCATTTAATTTGGAGGTGGCACATAATAATGCACGTTAACACATAGGAAGTCATAAACACATTGACGCGAGAACTTTACACTCGATAAACCTAGAAGGGGACGGACAATAAATATAGGGAGCTCTAAAAATATCACGACATCCGTGTTTGTTGTATTTTTTATAATCATTTGGAATGAATTAAATTATTTACTAAATTAGCTGTAATCCGAAGAATATAACCTATACTGATATAGAAAACGAAATAATTTATTGCGGCAGTTATTTTTTACCCGACTGCGGCGAAGCCCAAAAAGGAGGGTTATGTGTTTGACCTGTATGTACGTATGTTTGTATGTATGTATGTCCGTTCCTATGTCCCCTCGTAACTACTCAACGGCTCCACTGATTTTGATAAATGATACGTCGTAAGATTCGCCTTAATGTCGCGAGTGTCACTGGGCACATACAATTAAAAAAAAAAAAAAAACATTATGGTGGATGTTTGGCGCCAAATAGTAAGTCCTCAAAAAAAATTCGTCCAAGCTTATCGAATTAGGTATTAAATTAAAGGGTTTTAGAAGGCGATCTCAAAAATATATGCAACATATTTGTTTAAATGTAATTTGTAATGCTGCTGGACATAAAAACAACAACAAACAGCTATTTACCTAGATACTCGTACCTATTCGGCGGCATTGACATTACAGCACGCGTCATTGCAACAACAACAGTTGATTTGACACTTAACTCACTTGTGGACTAAACAATTATTCCTGCTTATTACTCATTTTATTATACCTGCACGCGTTTATGAACGGTCAGACGGTGCCAAAAGAGGCGCGACTGGCGGTTCATAATGGTGTGCTTGTGCCCACGCTGATGTATGGTAGTGAGTGTTAGGTATGGCAGAAAAAGCATGAAAGCAGAATTAACGCAGTTGAGATGCAATCACTGCGTAGTATGTGTGGGGTGAGACTGATTGACAGAATTCCGAATGCAGTTATAATAGAGCGATGTGGCTTGAAAGAAGATGTTGTGACAAGTATTGAGAAAGGAATGCTGAGATGGTTTGGACATGGGGAGCGAATGAGTGAAGAAAGAATGACGCACCAAATATATGAGGCAAACGTGTATGGGCAAGCCGGTCGCGGCCGACCTCGTAGGACATTCGTTGACCAAATTGGTGACGTTCTGAAAAACGGCAAGGTCCGAAGCACCTGGAACCGGCGAGCATGTATGAAAAGAGTAATGAATGTAGAGGAAGCGCGTGAGGTTTGTAAGTATAGAAGCAAGTGGCGTTCCGTTGTCTCTGCCTACCCCGACGGGAAAAAAGCGTGAGTATATGTATGTATGTATGTCTAATTTTATTAACATAAGCTGGGAGTACCTCCACGCGGTGAAGGCGGAAACAGCGGCTGTAGTTTTAGATACAACGCATGACGTGCAAAAGAGATTTGTAATGAATTCAACTTGAATAAACATATTTGACTTTAACTTTAACTTAACAGATTTTTCGTCGTTTTGAACTAAAAGCAGGTGGGACCTCTTAAATTGGTGTTCCACAAAACGGCCCCCGACTGCAATGAAAATTTTAAAATTAAAATTAAATTTTTTTGCAGGGCTGTCGTGTTTTTGAATTTTTTAATTATTAATTTTTTTGCACTGCAGTCGGGTTTTTTAGTTTTTTTTAATTACGTTTTTTTATAAAGGACTACTTTTGATCTTGGAATAAACCCTGTACTTACTGTAAAGGACTTAACAAGCACTCAACCAAAGGATACGAAGATTCAAGTAGTGGACACACACAGTAGACACACTCGCAAAAAAAGGTGAACCACACTAAATATTATTATCTCATGCACCCACACCACTCAGCGCAGTATTAAACGGCGACGCAGCTGCTTAAAAACCCGTACGCCACGTGCAGACAATTTCATCACGATACATGACAACTTCTTTATTTGAACTGAATTATCATCACTGCGAACGAGTACAGTATACTCTGATTTCGTTCTAGATAATAAAAACGTAGAGAAACATTCTTATTTTACCTCAGGTTACCATAATATTTATTAATTAATTAATAACCTATAGTTTGATAGAATATACTGCCCCGCAGGACTCAAGAATCTTTGTATGCCATACGAGCCAATACAAAGAACGATGAGAATAAAAATATATTACGATATTCTCTGTCTGGTCACGTAGACATTTCGCATTCAGCCAGCCAGCACATATATTACTGACACTTAGATGATATTAATTCAGCCTAATTGAATACGTAACACCAAGGGCGTCGGCAACGAGGGGCAAAGGGGGGCAGGCGCCCCCCTCTGCCCTAGAGACTCAAAAAACCATACAATTCATACTTTTCTCAGTACTTTTCTCATTTTCCATATCAACTTGCCCCCCCTAGGCCATCGAATGGTGACTTTGCCCTCCCTAGGCAATTGGCTGGCGACGCCCCTGCGTAACACATTGTTAACTAATCAATTGCATATATGAAATTGTTGCCCAATTTATCGAATGTATTTCGTGGTTCAAAGATATTTCGAGTTATTGAATTTTAATAATTTTGATATATAGGATTACCTAACCGTCGTTGGGGATTTAGAGATAAAAACGAATTTCAGGTCAAATTATAATCATAATGATGACTATCAATCAACATCTAGATTCCAACTGGAAAAGTTTGTTAGAGCATCCGACTGCAAACGCCGAATCTCGATTCCCGTCTTCAATGATTAGCTCTGTGTTCGTGAACTATGTTAGCTAAGTCCCTAACGTGACAAATGATTTAAAAAAGGAAGAATAAAGTATTTTTTTAATTGTTTAACACGATACATTTTCTTTTCTTAAATACGGTTTTGTGTGAAGTAAGTGTAAAGGTAATTTCGCACCATCAATGTTGATGCTACGTGGGCGATGTACGTCATACTGACTCGATGTGGGATAAATAACGAGTACCTACGTATAGTGGAACTTATTGGTTGACTTGGGGAGTGGCATTGTCGTCTATGTTGTCGCTAGACATACACACATATTTTACTAAATATAACTTTTGAAAATTCTATTTTCTAAGACGTTTTTTGAGTAATTTAGTGACAAACAAGGAACCTGGGTCTTGACATTGAAAACCAAGTGAAACTTTTAAGTTCTATCCAGAAATTTTTAAGAAAAGTTTCACTTGGTTTTTCTTGGGTCCTTGTTAGCATATTACTATTTTACTCAAAAAATGGCCGGCAAAAGTTATTAAGAGCATTATATGAATATTTTATTGCAGACGGTTTTGATACAAATAAGATAAATACAAACAGCTAAACAACAACTTACTCTAGAACAACTATATAAGGCCTAACAAAACTTTGTCCCTTTTAACCTTTGAGTACTGACGTGGGTGTCTCACAGACGACGAGTTAACAAATATGAGTTTTATTTCAAGGCGTTAATTAAAAGTTACCCGCGCGCCTTTCCTTGTACCTTAAGGATCTAACATGTCCATCAACAGTTGAATGCTCATTAGCGGTGCGATAACACATTCGGCTGTGGAGCTGCGCAGTATCTCTCAGACTTAAGGTCATTATTAGTGTTGTGGGTCTGTTAGACGTCAGATCATTATTACTGTGTATATTTCTAAGTGTCCACAAGACGTCACCTCATTATTTATCATGTTTTTAGATGGATCAACCAAGTTAAAAGTTCCAGAAGTAGCCTCAGAAGAGAAAGAGTGGTTTACTTACTAATGTGGACTTCAAAAATAGCCTACAGTGCTAGTTAGAAAGTGAAATTGAAGGTGATTTTAGCGATGTTGACGATAATTAGACATACCCAGATTTTTACTAACAGTCTGATCATGAAACGGATTCTGAGCAGTCAGAAGACCACACATATTTGATTCACCTACCAAAAAGCAGGAACTAATAGACTGCAACGAAGCTAAGAGGATGGTGATGAAATAGACAAAAAGATATAGGTACAATTGTTTATCAAGTCGTAGAACAAGCCCCTCGCAATTTTTTTTTCTTTTTATTTGAATAATGTCAACGGATAGCCGCTCTGTACAAGACCTGCACTGCTGTTCCTGATATTCCTTGAGCACCGTTTCTTCAGAACCTTGTTTACGGTTTAGTTATACCTGAAACGCTATCCACCAATACTCAAAAAACTAATAGGTACCTACAATTGCATTGATTGCCCAAAGCCTGTATTGCGTGTTCAAAAACAGGATGCGTGGACTATGTAGACACCAAGTGATCTATTCCAAAATATTTATGTGTTTTCAGAAGCAATCGCTGCCTAAGCAGTACTATAATTATGAGTTATATTTAAAATACAATAAATTTTCTAAAATAATTCCAAATAAGTAACTTTCTTATTGTTGAGATTATAACTTATATTTTTTTCGGTGAGCGAAATATGGGTTGTATCATTTCTACCAAGTAAATACTGATATCCTATGAAAAGGTTGTGTTTTTTTTACTGACTTGATAAAATAATAATAAACCAATCATAATACAATTAAACTTTGTGCAAAGTAGTAAATAGAAATGATCTATTTCGACTATTTACTAAGCCTTCTGGGAGACGTTACGTCACCATTTATGATATGAGTAAACCAGGTCAGTACCTTCTTTTTTTTGTGGTGTCGGTTTGGAAAATCATCATGGAGTCCCGCCGCCCTGGGGGAAGGGCGAAAGGGACTGTCAGACTCTTACTGACTAAAAACCAACCCGTGTTCCTCATGTACCCATGTGTCGGAGGGTCGGGTATCGCCGAAGCATTCGTCGCTACCGCCCGACGGGTATTGGCCCGCCCGATGGTCAGGCGGGCCCCGAACAAAACCCCCTTGGCGGCGGATAAAGGTGTTGGGCTCCGCCGCCAAAACACTCAGCGGCCGCAGAGGATAGGGAGGACGAGAACTTGGCAACACCGCATCTCCTCTTCCTCTGTGGCCCCACCGCGACGCAACAATGGTCCACTCCCGGGATCTCTCTTAACTTCACCGCGGGTGTCCAAGCCACGGTTACTGAGCCCCCGACCACGACAAGGTGGAGATCCCACGGGGGAGAAAAACCAGGTCAGTACCTAAAGGTTAAGCATGATACACAACAGTATTCGAAGCAACCACTTATTCGCATTACCTACCCAACCTAACTGATCATGACAAAAATATTTAAGATACTTTCAAAGAAAGAAAGAAAAAGTATTTTTCTCAGGGTGCATCATCAAGAAAATAACAAGAAAAGTAAAAATGTAACAAAAAAAAAATAACAAAAATCACCACCTACACAATAAAAAAAAAAACAAAAGAAAATTATACAAAAGTGAACAAAAGAAACTAAGCAAAATAAAAATGAAATATAACTGGTGGGTACGCCGTGTTGAAGTAGCGATATGAAACCTCTTTGTATTTCTAGGCTGATATGTTTATTTTCTTCTTAGTGCTTTTATACTATGATTTTTGATTTTAAATGTAGAATGCCACTGTTGTTTACTTTAGTCAAGAATGTCATAGTTTTTTCACTGTCTTGTCAAGAAGCATGGTAACCAGATTACATATATTTTCATGTCTGCAAAACTAACATATTTTATTAATCTTCCACTCGTCAAACTTTAAGTGGTTATGGGCCCAGCACGAGGGGAATTATTGTTTCAGCTTTAAATGGTTATGCGCCCTACACGAGAATTGTTGTAAATAATGGAGCTATCGAAAATTCAAATTTCGTAACTTGACGGCGAAAATTGGGTATCATGAAAGTACCGCATGTCGGCGATGTTACGTGGCATGGACGGTCTCATGGATATGGTTCAGGGAAAGATAAGTAAACCAGTAAAGCCTATAAAGAGTAATGCTATGGAAGGTACAGCTTTTGAAACGGCGATGGCTACATATCGAACGAACTTAGCCGAGTACTACAAGTTGGAAAGTACAGCTCTCTTATTGATTACGAACAATTTGTTAGACGAGACTCTCGACAAAGTAATAGTAGTTCACGAATCCTAAGGAAGTATGGGATGAACTACATAGATTGTACGATGGTGTAAATGTATGGAATTCTTTCAATACAAATGGGAATCTACTTCAGGAAATGATATGAAAGCTCATATTTCAAAGATGAAAAACTTATGGCACAGTTTAAATCAGGAGCTTATCAAAGACATAGGTAAAGAATTACCAGAATTGTTATTGATATGCAAGATTATGGAGACCCTACCAAAAAGCTATTTCAACTTTAAATCGAGCTGGTTACTCATGTCTAAGAAGGATACAACCGTGGAGAACCTTACTAGTCAGTTATGTACTCACGAGAAGGCATTGTTAGCTAAGGAGAACATGTCTGAGTCTACATTTGAGCATGTGTTAGTTGCGAAAGGTACCAAGAAAGGTAGAAACACCAAGAAGGGTAATGGTGAAAGTAGTAAAGAGAAGAACAAAAAGGCTTTCAGGTGTCACATTTGTAAGGAAGTCGGGCACTTTAAGAAGGACTGTCCTAAAAAAGAACAGGTTCGAGAGAAAGGTCCTACAACAAGTATGTTGGCAGTAAAGGTTAATGCGACAGATTGCGCTCAGCATCGGGATGATTGGTATGTTGACAACGGAGCCACACACCATATTACAATGCGAGGCGACCTGTTTGAGGAATTTGAACGCTTTACGGATCCATGTACAGTGACAACAGCTAATGGAAAGCAAGTTGATGCCTTGGGTAAAGGAAGCATTTTGATGAAAACGAAGGATGAGGTATCGTTTTATTTGAGAAATCTTTGGTATGTTCCTCAGATTACTACAAACCTGTTTTCGGTACTAGCAGTGCAGGACATGAATCCGAGAAGCGTTTTCAGTCACGTATGATTACCTGCTCATCGAAAGTTAATAAAACAGTAACCGTTTCTGGAGATAGACGGAGATATGGTGGACTATACAAGCTAAACTGCAAGGTGATACAAACAAATAGAAGCGTTGTTGTTAATACGGTTGATACGCTACAGCTTTACCACGAACGTATGGGTCACCAGGATAAACGTCATGTGAAGAATGTAATAGAGAAAGAGCTGAATGTGAAAGCTAAGAATGATGGGACATTATGCGAAGGATGCATTTTCGGGAAAACACATAGGAAGAAGTTTGGTGTTAGAGAAAAAGCAAGTAGTCCAGGAGAACGCATACATTCGGACGTCTGTGGTCCGTTAGGGTCCGGAGTACAAAGTATCTAAACTTAGAGCCTGAAGGTGGCTTCAGGCTCTAAGTTTAGATACTTTGTACTCTTTAAAGACGAATACACTCGCTATCGATATGTCTATTGTATGAAACAGAAGTCAGAAGTCCCTGCAAAGTTGCGAATGATGTTAGCTGAAGCAAAGGCAGTTGGACACACGATTAAGGAGTTTCTAAGTGACAATGGAGGGGAATTCAACAATGCGGAAGTCAAAAAAAGAATTACAGAAGTACGGAATACATCAACGGTTAGTTATGCCCTATACTCCAGAACAGAACGGGTGCAGTGAAAGAGAAAACCGTACGATTGTTGAAATGGCCAGAGCAATGATGCATGCTCATGAAGAGCTTCCTCAAGAACTGTGGGCAGAGTTGGTAAATACAGCGACGTATATTCTGAATAGAACTGGACCAACTTCTGTGAAACACAAGTCTCCTTACGAGTTGTGGTTTGGGAAGAAGCCGCAAATCAAACATTTGAGGATCATTGGTTCGACTTGCTACGCGCATATTCCGAAACAGAAAAGGAAGAAGATGCAGAAGAAAGCAAAGAAGTGTTACTTGGTTGGCTATGACAATGATGACGGTTATAGACTCTGGTACAGAGAGTCGGATACTATAGTTAGATCCAGAGATGTCACATTTGATGAGAGACCACTGGAGACTAATTAAGGAATTGAAAAAGAAGTTTGCGATGTCTTATAAACCTGTATCATATTACTTGGGTATGGAGGTTGAAGTCAGAGAAGGCGGTGATATTAAAATACACCAGACTTTTTATGTAAAGAAAATCTTGAAGAGATTTGGTATGGAAAACTGCAAACCAGTAAGCAGTCCTATGGTAAAGGACCCTGTACCACAGGAAACAGAGAAGGTTGATGACTACTTTCTGAAAAATTATAGACAAGTAGTAGGTGCTCTTGCTTTATTTGATAGTGTGCACAAGGCCTGACATAGCATATCCTGTCAGTGTAGTCTCCAGAAGCTTGGAAAACCCGACTCACACGGATTGTGTTCGGTTGAAGCGCATGCTAAGATATCTACAGTACACTCCAGGTATGGGAATTCTGTATAAGAAGGATTACAGAAGAGGTGTTCTGGAATGTTACAGTGATGCAGATCACGGTGGAGATCTGACAACAGGGAGATCAACTACTGGAGTTGTATGCATTTATGCTGGAGGCGCCGTGTCATGGTTGAGCCACAGACAACCCAGTGTGGCTATTTCCACTACAGAAGCCGAGATTGTCGCAGCTAGTGAGGCAGCGAAAGAAGGCATTTGGCTAGCTCGTCTAATGCAAGGCATGACGAAGATGGAGGCTTCACCTGTTCTCTATGTGGATAACGAAGCGGCTGTGAGATTAGCTGAGAATCCTGAGTTCCATAGAAGAACTAAGCACATTCGAATACGCCACTTCTTTGTGCGAGAACTGGTGACTGCTGGAGATATGAAGGTGAATAGGATCAGCACTGAGAAGCAGCTGGCAGATATTTTTACAAAGCCACTGGCTAGGCCGAGGCTAATCAGCCTACAAGAACAGCTAGGTCTACACATCGAGAGAACGTGTTGAAGTAGCGATATGAAACCTCTTTGTATTTCTAGGCTGATATGTTTCTTTTTCTTCTTAGTGCATTTATACTATGATTTTTGATTTTAAATGTAGAAAGCCACTGTTGTTTACTTTAGTCAAGAATGTCATAGTTTTTTCACTGTCTTGTCAAGAAGCATGGTAACCAGATC
This sequence comes from Euclidia mi, assembly GCA_944739405.2. Taxonomy (NCBI): domain Eukaryota; kingdom Metazoa; phylum Arthropoda; class Insecta; order Lepidoptera; family Erebidae; genus Euclidia; species Euclidia mi. The sequence continues at coordinate 10,693,477 of OX123199.2, read as the reverse complement.
ACATATATTTTCATGTCTGCAAAACTAACATGTTTTATTAATCTTTCACTCGTCAAACTTTAAGTCGCCGCACTATGAGGACCACTGAGAAAGGTAGCCAACTTAGCCTATGCTGGGCGATGGTCACCCAGCGCTGATTTTCAGTTGGCAACCTAACTGACTCACGGACAGGGGTGTGCTTGTAGCAACAATGAATAAATTATAAAATAATGTTAGAAATATAATAGCACCAATAAATAAATTATAAAATAATGTTAGAAATATAATAGCAACAATAAATAAATTATAAAATAATATTAGAAATATAATAGGTATGTAATATAAATGTAATTTATAACATATTTAATACAATATACATAACATAAATACACCCACACCGCGTAGATATTGCATATATAATATTATATGAAAGACAAGTTACAATTAACTTGCTGGTACTTTCAAAATTAAGAAATAAATTAAATTTATTATAATTTATTACAATCTTGAATTTAATCGTCCAAATTAATAAGAAAATAAATAAGCGGTGCCATAGAAAAGTCGCGCAGACATTCACACTAATTAACAAATTATCTAAGCTGACCGACGACATTTCGTCAACACTTCAGCACCCACTATTCACACCGGGGCCTCTAAATCACGTTCTCATAGCCCGTGATCAAAACGTGGTTCGATGGATTGCGAAGGAATTTATTTAGCTATATATAGAACGATAAAAATAATATCTGAACGAAAACTTGAAAGTTTTGTAAACGTTTTTTCGGTATCATCACTCCAGTTTTTGGAATTTAAGCATATCAAAAAGCAAAGTGCGTTAGCTTTTTATGTGAAATACAAAATGATTAGGTACCTGTTTTTACTGTATAAAATATTAGAAAAGCACATTATGATAACAATGTTTGTGAAAACGTGACATTTCGATTAACTACGCGAATAAAAAGGTGGGTGGTTTCAAATCTGTGTACTCGTCGCATTGGTTAAATGTTGTAGAAAGAAGAACTTGTATAGACAGAGAGTTCGAACATAAGAAATGTTCAACAAAATATTAGCGAACTGTTAGCATATCAGTTCGTTCTGCGATGTCAGTAGCGATTTTGTCACTGTGGCGTGAACATGTGATCGATCGCTGCTATCAAAAATATAACGATTTATGTTATTAACGTGAATAGGAATTACAAAAGATTTTGAACTTTGGCTGTTATTTTTACTGCGATGAAAGCGCGACGCTCTATCTAGACGAGTATATGATCTAAGGGCTTGAGCAATTAATATTTATTAAACAGGTGATACTGTCTGGAGAGCCAACCAACTCTCTAACCGTGGGAGAGTCATGCTTCGGCACGAATGGGTTAGGCTCGACCGGAGTGATACCACGGCCTCACAGAAAACCGGCGTGAAACAACGCTTGCGTTGGTTTCGCCGAGTGAGTGAGGATACCGGAGGCCCAGTCCCCTATGATGGTGCAGTTGAAAAACTTTTTGCTACCCTAGGAGGGTACCAACTGCGCTAGCGTTGGAGAATCCCTCTCTGGACGTCCGCGTTCAGGACACAACGCATCTAAGCGTGGACGCCCAGGCCACTCCTCGTACTCCGGGGGGAGGGGGGGGGGGGCAAAACTGCGCTCGAAAATTCCCTTAAAAGGAGCACAAATATCCTGGCACCCACTGCCACACTGGCCGTGGACTCCTGCAATATCAGGGGATGACACACCAACCTATGACACACACACCGTGAGTCTATGTATGTATGTATGTACACACCAACCTGAATGCTGTCCACGACCACCTCGAGACAACAAAGCCGGCATTGCTCTTCTTGACTGAGACGCAGATATCGCCTCCAGCAGACACTTCCTACCCTACTTACCCTGGGTATGGACTTGAATACTCCTTTCTGTCCAAGGCCGGAGTGTGCGTGTATGTTAGAGACGATATCAGTTCTCGTCGCCTTAGGAATCTTGAAGGTAGGGACCTCTCCACCTTACGGCTACGTATAGATAGCGACGACCACCCCCGCGTCTATGCTTGCCTTTATAGGTCCCATAAAGGTGATACCGAAACCGACCGACTCATTGAGCACATCCAAAAGGCTTCAGACTGTGTTCAGCAGCAGATCCTGTCAGCAGAGATCATCTTGCTTGGCGATTTTAACATCACGCCGACTGGCTCAGTTCCAGTAAAACTGATCATGCGAGGAGATCTGTTCACGACTTCGCCCTGGCTTATGGCCTGTCACAACTGGTTACCACGCGAATCCCAGACGTTGAAAGCCAGAATCCTTCACTGCTGGACCTTCTGTTGACTTCTCATCCGGACGGCTACAAGGTATCCGTAGGCGCCCCACTTGGCTCCTCAGACCATTGCCTTGTACGGAGTGTGGTGCCTCTCACGTGCTCGCTGCGATCGCGCGCTTCACGCAGTCGCCGTGTGTGGCACTACAACTCAGCAGATTGGGATGGGATGCGGCACTTCTTTGCGTCCTATCCTTGGGGATAAGTATGCTTCTCGCCGGATGATCCCAACGCCGCTGCTGATTCTGTTGCTGATGTGGTGCTACAGGGGATGGAACTTTTCATTTCATCCTCTGTAGTCGCCATTGGTGGCAATTTCGGCCTTGGTTTGGTTCATCTTCCAAAAAGGCTTCTCGCAGGAAGCAGGAAGCTTACTAAGCCTGGGCTGATGCGGTGGCGGCAGAGGATAAAAATACCAGCGCATTAAAAAAGGAGTATAACTTTGCCTCCAGGTCCTTCAAAAGGGACATTGCTAGCAACTCGCAACTCGACCTTGGATGACGGGGGACAGGAACCGCATACTATACCGCTGTTCAAGGGCTGTATGCCGGATATTCGGTTCCACCATCGCGCAGTCCGTAGGTATGGCACTTCTGTCCCTTGATATCCATAAGTCGAGTGGGCCTGATGGAATTCCCCCTATTGTGTTGAAGATCTGCGCTCCAGAGTTGACACCAGTTTTGACACGCCTTTTTCGTCTCTCTTACTCTTTTGGCGTAGTCCCAACATCGTGGAATAGCATTGGTCCACCCGATCCCTAAAAAAGGCGATCGCTCTAACCCGTCCAACTACAGATCGATAGCCATAACCTCCCTCTTCTCGAAGGTAATGGAGTTCATTATTAACTGCCAGCTCCTTCGGTTTCTAGAGGATAATCAGCTGCTTAGTGACCAGCAATACGGCTTTCGTAAGGGTTTGTCGGCTGGTGATCTTCTAGTATACCTGACACATCGTTGGGCACAGGCGATCGAGACAAGGGGGAGGCTTTGGCGGTCATTTTGGACATAGCGAAGGCCTTTGATCGGGTCTGGCACAAAGCGCTTCTTTCGAAGCTCCCTTCCTATGGGCTGTCCGAGAAATTATGCGAATGGGTCACCAGCTTTCTTACAGACAGAAGCATAAAGGTCGTAGTTGACGGTGAATGCTCTGACGCCTTGTCTGTAAATGCTGGTGTCCCTCAAGGCTGCGTGCTATCGCTTACTCTGTTCCTCCTGCATATCAATGATATGTTGCTAGACAGCGGCATTCATTGTTATGCAGATGACAGCACAGGCGATGCTTTATATACCGGCCGCACCAACATTTCTCGAGAAAAAGTCATCGAGAGCCGAAATAAACTCGCGTCTGAAATTGAGACCTCCTTGGAAATCTCTCTGGTCTCAGATTGGGGAAGACTTAATTTGGTCCAATTTAACCCCACAAAGACACAAGTCTGCGTGTTCACCGCAAAACTGACTTGAAACTGAAACTGAACTTCAAAAAACTGGCGTTAGTCAAATGTCCTCGTTTTGAGAGCACCCCCTTAACTGCCTCCTCCAGGATAGGAATACTTGGTGTGGACATATCGAGCGAATTCCAGTTCCGCGGTCACTTAGTTTGCCTCGAAGAAGCTTGGCGTGCTCAATAGATCGAGACGGTATTTCACTCCGGCCCACCGCTTGCTCCTTTATAAGGCGCAGGTCCGGCCGCATATGGAATACTGTTCTCATCTTTGGGCAGGGGCACCCCAGTATCAGCTTCTCCCTCTGGACTGCATCCAACGGAGAGCCGCTCAAATTGTCGACTGCCAAGATATTTGCAATCAGTTAGACCCCTTGGCGCTGCGTAGATATGTAGCCTCGCTATGCATCTTTTATCGCTACTACTATGGGGAGTGCTCCGAGGAATTGTTCAGATTAATCCCTGCCGCCTTTTTCGCCATCGTTCTACGCGACAGCATTTCCATCCCCATCATTTAGATGGTTGGCAATCCACAACGGTGCGTTTCTCTAGAAACTTTCTGCCTCGCACCTCTAAACTGTGGAATGATCTGACGCCTGCGGTTTTTCCGAAGCCGAACCAATACGACCTTCAAACCTTCAAGAAAAGAGCGTATTCCTTTTTAAAAGGCCGGCAACGCATTTGTGACTCCTCTGGTGTTGCGAGTGTCCATGGGCGACGGTAATCGCTTAACATCAGGCGATCCGTCTGCTCGTTTGCCCCCTATTCCATAAAAAAAAAATCTATGTCAGAATACTTAGCGCAGAATGCTTATTTTTAACCTAGAAAATAAAAATAAATTACGTGATAAAGCATATTATAAATATTGCTTACATGAAAAAACCGAAAGGGTGTACGATCAAATTTCTAGCAAATGGTCAAAATAAGAATGTTCCTACATATTATGTATAGTAATATACTAATCATCATCATATCAGCATAACGACGTCCACTGCTGGACATAGGCCTCCCCCAAGGTTCTCCACACAGACCGGTCTTGAGCCGCCCGCATCCAACCGCCTCCCGCGATCTTGACGAGATCGTCGGTCCACCTTGCGGGGGGCCTACCTCTGCTGCGTCGTCCGGTACATGGCTGCCACTCCAGAACATTTCTGCCCCAACGGCCATCGGTTCTTCGAGCTATGTGCCCTGCCCACTGCCACTTCAGCTTGGCTATCCGGAGAGCTATATCGGCGACTTTGGTTCTACTGCGGATTTCCTCATTTCTGATTCGATCTCGCAGGGAAACTCCTGACTCCTGAGTGACCTTAAGCCTTCTGATAAGGCCCATAGTGAGCGACCACGTCTCTGATCTGTAAGTCATCACTGGCAACACACACTGGTCAAAGACTTTCGTCTTGAGACACTGCGTCTTGAGACATATCGGACGAGAAGATATGTCGTAGCTTCCCGAACGCTGCCCAACTGAGTTGGAATCGACAATTGACCTCCTTCTCGAAGTTGGACCTACCTAATTGGACTACTTGTCCCAGGTAGATATACTTGTCGACAACTTCGAGCGTAGAGTTCCCAACCTGAATAGGAGCAGGTACAACATGGACTTTCGACATGATTTTCGTCTTGTCCATGTTCATCTTAAGACCTACTTGTTGGGAGACTCTACAGAGGCCATCGAGCATTGTGCCTAGGTCTTCCATGGTCTCAGCCATGACTACGATATCGTCTGCAAATCGAAGGTGAGTGATGTACTCGCCGTTGATGTTGATGCCGAGTCCATTCCAGTCCAGAAGCTTGAAAACATCCTCCAGCGCAGTGGTAAACAGTTTCGGTGATATGACATCCCCCTGTCTCACCCCTCGCTGGAGTTGAATAGGTTTCGAACTCTGGTCCTGGAAGCGGACTGACATAGTGGCGTTTTCATACAAACACTTCAGCACTTCGAAATATCGGTAATCAATCCGGCACCGTTGGAGAGACTGTAGCACCGCCCAGGTCTCGATCGAATCGAAGGCTTTCTCATAGTACACAAACGCCAAGCATAGGGGCTGGTTATACTCCTCGGACTTGTGTATAACCTGCCGCAGCGTATGTATGTGGTCTATGGTACTATAGCCTTTACGGAAACCGGCTTGTTCGGGAGGCTGAAAGTCATCTAGATGCTCTCGAGACGATTCGTGATGACCCTCGAAAACAGCTTGTAGACGTGGCTCAGAAGTGTGATGGGTCTGTAGTTCTTTAAGAGGGTTTTATCCCCTTTCTTAAAGAAAAGCACCACCACACCTCTGTGCCACGCCTGTGGCGTTTTACCCTCGAGAATGACGGAATTAAATAGCTTCCGAAGGGCTTCTCTAGCGGGTGCACCGCCGGTCTTCAGAAGCTCGCTCGTAATTCCGTCATCACCCGGCGCCTTGTTGTTTTTGAGCTGTTTGAGAGCCACACTAATCTCGTGCATGCTGACGTCCGGGATATCTTCGGTATAGTGTCGGGTCAATCCAGCTTCTAGGGTCTGACGCTGGAGTACTTGCGGGTTGTTGCATTGTCGTGTATAGCTGTCCATAGAACCTTTCGATCTCCTCCAAGAGCTCAGGCTTGGACGATACGATTCTGCCATCTTCCGTCTTCAGCTTTGTCAGCTGACTCTGCCCAACAGACAGATCCCTCTGGAACACTTTGGATCCCTTATTCTGCTCGATTGCCTCACGAACACATTTTGTGTTGTATTGGCGGAGATCGCGAGTCAGATAAAATATACTAATACTCTATTTAAAAAGTCAACACGTCTTTAAAAGTTATTCGAACATCATAAATTCTTAGAAATATTGCTGCTCAATAACAGTTTAAATTGAAAACTTACAAGTAGAAAAATAACTGAAAGTTATCAATAAATTCAATATGATTTATCTTGGAGCATTGGAAAGATAAAGAGGTACTTGTGTCGCGACGTTAAGGGCGGTTTCAGATTAGCGTATTTTTCTGCGAGTATACGGTCGTTTCAGCATACACGCGCTACATTACGCGCTTAAAATAACCGGACTCGCGTGAACGGGCATTTTGACATGTTCGCTGGAAACACGGGGAAGTGTCACTCGCAGCTCTCGCTTATACGAACTTAAAAGAGCGTCAAGGCTCGTACGATTTGCACGTGTGCCAAAACGCGCACCTATATGCGCTTCCAATAACGAGCTTATACGCGCATATAAAACGCTATTCTGAAACCGCTCTAAAGCCTGGCTCACTGGAACTTAGGAGGCCCAAGTAGTAAAGGTATAAAACGTGACGTAGGGGTTCTTTTCAGAATACCTCTAGGCAAGGGATCTGCTGTAAATAGAGTTGATGTAATTAAATTTATCTCTATAGCTTTCTCGAGAAGACTTTTGAAATATGATCTCTAAAATATATTCTTAAATATGTCATTCATCTTAACAATAATGAGATTTTAAGAAATTTACCAAACATATTAAAATTGGATCCATTTACCCTAATATGAGGGTCAAAAGCTAGATTGATTTAAACTTGTTTATGATAATCATTAAACAAAATCTTTAATCGTTTATGAGATCAATCAATGACTTTTTAAGTGTTTTTACTTTCATTTTATATAAGCTATTTCTCAGTTCTTTGTAAGACCCATCGTTCGAATAGAAGCCCGTCACCGCTTCAAGGTCACTTTGAGCAACAGGTAACCGTTCTAGGAATTTTACGAAGGCATCTATACAAGCACATCAGTCTCACACGCTTTTAAGCCTTTTAAAAACCCTATGATGTTAGTCAATCGTGCTTTAATAGTCTGCTATAACATATTATACAACAACTGAGTAAATGACGTTAAAAATATTTTTGATGTAGTATACTTACGATGTATTGAGTAAGTTTTAAATCAACTAGTCTTATAATAAAGCTACGATGTGTCTACGATACAGCGGGGCGCCATGTGAAAACTTTCAGCAAGACAATCATTTAATTTTATTTATTTATTTATTTAAGTAACATGGATGACTTACAGCTAAAATATACATGTAATAACAGAATGGTAAACATAAAGCCAATAACAAGTCATCACGCATAGGAATTGTTTAAAGAAAGTACCTAGTGAACATGCGTAGACCAGCTTGAGCTGCTAGGTTAATGGTACAACTAACATTCTAAAATGGTAGCATGTATAATTATATAAGGAAAAGAAATTAAAATAAACAGTAACTTAAATATCACAACTATTGAGAATACAATCACACATCTATATTAGGTATCTGTAAAGAAAGTGAGGCTTAAGCACCTCCGTATCTGAGACACACTACTACAAAATAGGTCAAAGTTATGCTGTTTGTGTAACCTATTATAGTTTCTACTTGCACGGACAATAAATTAATTTTGTCTATAATTTGACGTGGCAAAAGGTATACGTATAGGTGGATTATAACGCGTAATCGAGGGCACATTATGAGACAATTTGTTTAATAGACTTGGGCTATCAATATCACCGTGTAATATTTTAGTCAATAGTACACAATCGGCAATCTGACGATAATTTTCACAAGTTTGGGATATAGATTTATCGGTCGCAATCTAGCATTTGATTATGGTATCCACAGGATCCGACTCATGAGAGTGGGAGATAATATAACTAAGCTTCCACTAACTGTATTTTTTTTTCGACCGGTGGTGTGTGTTGCCCAGAAGTATGTGAGAACAATAAAAAATTAGTGCACACATATGCACACAAGGCACATATGGCTATGGCAATGGTTATGTGTCTACAATATAATGTACATTCGCAAAATAAATTGCATATAAATGAATTATTCATATTTACCTACATATAATTTTGTCAACTTGTGACATGATGATGTGACACAAGAAACCTTAAGGAACGAAAGTGGTGTAAGCAAGGTGCACTTGAAAAATGGAAGTAGCTCCCAGTTTCTTAACAATTGCTGCGAGTGATGTCATAATATTTCTTAAGCACTTTACTGTGAAGTAAGAACTTGCAACATACATCACGGTTTGCGTTTTGCTATCCAATTGTTTTTACTCAATTGTGCCGGTGTTCACTTTAGAATTGTTCTGCAAAAAGAAGTGTAGCATACCAATAAGTTTAGTTATATTAGGCTGCCTGTCCACCGAAGCGGAGAGACGCGGAGCTGTGTTGATACAACCAACAACAATTCATAAAAACTCTGCAGCGGGGCTGTTATGTATTTCTATTGGTTGTATTTAAACAGCGCCGCTCCACTCCGCTTCGGTGGATAAGCGGTGTAAGTTTTGGCACGCTGTCTTGCCTTCGTCGATGTTCCAATACAGTTCAGAAAGCTATGAAATTATTTTCCTTAAATAAAGGCTTTATATTGAAGATTATGTTGATTTATGCAAGTTACTTTAGGTATGTTGACAAAACATTACCACAATTATTCAGTAGTTTACCAAGTCACCTATATTTTGTTAGCTTATGGAATCATACCTGCAAAGCATTGAAAATCATAAGAAGCCAATAATTTCATTTTGCCTGATGCAGTCTTGAAATGTGCATACCAGTATTGCAGGAGCGCTTACCTTACTGAAAACATTTGCTTTATAAAAACATCATCGTTATATTTTTAAGATCATCAATACTTTTTATTTGGCTCTCTGGTTAGAAAGGAAAAATACCTGTTTGAATGTCGCCCATTCAGAATGAAAAATAAATTCTCATTTCTCGAAATATCTCGCACAGACTTTGATGGCCTTCTGCATGTTTGAATAGTACATTGTATTCTTTCATTTGGTTTATGATTTAGTGAAGGCGACGCATTGACCACATTTACCCACTATGCTTACTTATCCTGATTGATATGTCAGTGTACAACTACAGCAGCTAGACCCATGAAAGAAGAATGGCAAAATCAGTGTCACTTATTTGTAAAAGCGAACATGAATGAATTTATATACATCTTATAAAATGATAGCTGTAGTTTATTTTATTAGTTATTGCTTTTTTATTCAATGGGATAAAGCAAATATCTAATAAACAAATATTTTGTTAGATCTGACATACGCATAGCAATAATTAAACGTCAAAAAGCGAGATTTTATAATGATCATTTAAACCAAAGAAATATAACCTAAGGCATAGAAGTAACACTAAATAACAACAGCGGTTGCTATGATTGATATCTTCTTTCTAATGGCACATGCAGTATGATAGAAAGAGCTGTCGATAGGTTTAGCAGCACGCTCTTATAGCAACATCGTGGTAGGCAAACAGTAGACAAAACATAGAGTTAGGAAACCGAGTGTTGTTCGTAACAGTGATGATTTATCGATAAATATTTTTGGTGAAATGTCTAACTTTAGTATGTGTCGATATATTTAAGCCGTAGAAGTAAACAACTAAAATATTGAAATTGAAGTTTTTGCTTTTGACGCCGGACAGTGCTTGCAAAGACTTGACAGACACGTATTACACGAGTACTAAAAAAATCACGTGTTTAATTGTTCGTTTTAGGCTTAAAGTCTATTGACAAAAAGTATTCATAAACTAATGAGCGATGCGTTGCGATGCGATGCTAAGAAACTGTCACTTAGATTATAACTGTATTGTACGAATTATACCAGATTGGCTAATGCGGCACGGCAGGCTTTGGCAATTTGTTTGCGTCGCATCATATCACGTTGCTTGCTATCGCTAACGTTGGACACTGCTCGATGTTTTTAGAGTTGTAGGTAATCCGACTGCCACGCCGAAGCTTGCGGGTTTGATTCCCGCTCAAGTCAAACATTTGTGTGCATGAATATGGATGTTTGTCTTGGTCTGGATGGTACTATGTCATATATTTACAGAAAAGTATATAAGTATCAAAAGTCATATATTTACAGAAAAATATATGTAATATATTTACAGAAAAGTATATAAGCATGTTTATCGATTGTCTAGTACCCGTAGTACAAGATATGCTTAGTTTGGGACCAGATAATGTTGTGTGAATGTGAAAGAATATTATATTTTATGGTAGAATATTATGTAGCGGACTACAAGGCAAGACATCTTTGATCAGTCAGGATAGCACTAATATGATAAATAATATAGAAGTAGGTAGATTAATTAAAATCGTTGTAATTATTATATTTTATTAATATGTTCAAACTAAAAGTCTTTCTCAAAATGACGTGAACAAATACGATGGTACTTCTGCTAAATCAAACTAGGCCGTCCAAAGGCATTTATCCAAAGTTTTCTTGTGACGTCATTAATAGGCAACCTGTAATAAAAAACACCTTCTTAATAATAAAAAATGCTACTCACATCCCTAACCCATCTACTATTTATAGATGCAAAAATGTAAGCCTACACACACGCGCGTACACTGGAACACTTGGCTTTAGGTTAATAGACGCTACTTTTAAGCGTCTATTATATATCTACTTTTAAGGTAGGTATCTAAGTAAATTATGTACATTAAACTGCGCTTACTATCAAACGCGCGATAGGAAATTAGACTGCTGGACGTTTTTGTTTATTGCCAACTTAGCAACCGCGGCTACCCGCTGTCGCTTCCAGCTACAGTCTTACATTCATGTCCGATAGTTAGTTTCCGTATTTATCCCTCATTTAAAAACATCGATATCACCTTTCACTGTCAAATCCCATCACTAAGGCTATTAAATCAATAAATGTACAAAATAACAATTTGTGAGTTAAATTCATAATACATACGTATGCAAGCTGTTCCCTTGATTTGCAATACAATGATATTGTGTAAACTTAACACTCATTATAGCATTAATACGAGAAAAGTAAATAAATTTGTTGGAAAATTCCGACTCGCTGCTAGAAGATAAAGTTTCTCCTGTTATTTCCGTTCCGAGAATAGCGGAATCCACATCCCGATATCACATACACGATGTGTATTAATTAATGAGTACACTATTTAATTATTATGAGCTTACTTACTATTTAAATGCAAAAAAGTTATTAAAAATGTAAACACAAACGTACAACAAATTTTACACTGATGACAGATCACAGCACGGCTATTTAGAGAATGTAGTCAAAGATATGAGTATGTAAAGAGTCTATGCCTCTTTAAATGAGACGCGTAATTTGACGTTATGATTAACCAACTAAGACCAACTGACATTACATGTTGCACGTTCGGTATAAGGAAATTTATAGGGCATGTTCTCTCTAGTCTAAACCTAGTCCAACCTCTTTGATTTAAACCTCCTTGATGAAATCGTTGGAAACAAGGTTGGAAACACATGCTTTTCTGTCACCTGTCATTTTTATTATAGTTATAGTTGTCTTGTTCACAGGTCTTACGCATGAATGCGTCTGTATTATATTTATTTTACGTATTTTCACATTTCTTTAACTTTTTCGTTTCTGCGTTCAATTGAGATAATGAGCCCCTGCGTGTTGAATGCATACTTATGGTATTACACAATTACGTTGTTGTGATAGTGGATATACGTTTGAGATAACACTCTATATGTATTATTATTTTGATCCTATTTTTATTTACAAAGTTTGCGTACTGTGGAATGTTGATGTTCACACATTATGAGCATTGTAGTATGGTATATGTTATGTGTATTCCTGGTCATGGTAATATTCCACCGCCTGTTCAGCTTCTCGACGAAGTTTTAGTCATATTAGAGGCATGAAATACTAGTAATGTTAATAAATACTTTGTTTTACCAAACATATTTTATTTTACTCTTAATTACTATCTTATTATATATGTTGCTCGGTGCTGATGAAAGGCTATATTAGTTAACGACCTAAATGCTTTTGGAGATGATAGGTGTAGTATAGGTGGTAGAAATATTAATCTAGACTCCAGGATTCAGAATGGTGACCCCGACGTGAAATACCGTGAGCGCTTTGCAAAGTATATTTGGTGTACGTTTGCTGGCTAGAGTATGGAGCAACATAATTACTGAAAAATGTGATATACCTATATAATTACAAAGAAAGACGTAGGTATTAGTATTTGAAGAGGTACTCTAAGCTGATTTACCATTACCTCCTTACGTATGTAAGTAGTCTAATAAATAAAATGCTATTATAACTTCATATATACAAAATAATGGACTCATCTCTTTAATGATATTGTAGGTATACGGTATAGGATACGTCACCTACTATTCGCGTCATATTCGCGCACTTTCAGGTGATCGGGCTGACGTTGTCATTACCGGCTACGCAATTTTACTTCTTTACTTTATGACGCAATGCACGTTTTATTATACTGCACATGCGTGAACTTATCTCTGTGACATTAGTGCCCACAGATGATCTACTATAACCAGATTAGTGACTAACTTCAGACCTGCCCACATTGCATGCGGGAGGTGTAACTTACAACACTTTAACTTCGTTTTCCATTAAAATCCCATAATGTAAAAAAATATAAAATATATAATTGGGTGCATAGGGTTCCCACCAAGAACTTAGGGTCCCAAGCCAACCTCACCTGCAAGTGGTGCACCTGTCGATCAACGGACGAGGCTCTGGCAAACAAAATATCCCGATAAGCGGCAATAGGCTCGCCACCTATTACGTGGGATCAAAACACTGGCGAAAAGTGGGCGTTTAATATGCCTCTGCCTACCCCTTCGGGGAAACAGGCGTGAGTCTATGTATGAATGTATGTATGTAATATAAAAAATATGCTGTAATTACATTTTATTTTAATAGGCCAGATCTATCTTTTTAGGGTTCCGTACCTAAAAGGTAAAAAATGGGACCCTATTACTAAGCCTCCGCTGTCTGTCTGTCTGTCTGTCACCAGGCTGTATCTCATAAACCGTGAAAGCTAGGAAGCTGAAATTTTCACAAATTATGTATTTTCGTGGCCGCTATAACAACAATTACTAAAAAAAAAATATTAAGGGGGGTCCCAAACAATAAACGTGACTTTTTTCCGTATTTTTTGCTCAATATTAGGTACTAACGGTAACAGGTCGATGCTTAAAATTTTCACGTTGCCTATAGGTATTGTAATTCTGTCCTTAGACTATAGTATTTAAAGATAAATATTTTAGAGCTATTACTTATTTATCAATGACTAGCTAATTGATTAAGCTCGTTACCAGTTATATTGTTCCGGTTTTCATTGTAAAGAAACAGAGGCCCGTTGAAACAGTACTTTGTAGTACTAGTATATTTTTGTCCCATATGACAGTAGAAATCACAACACTCTTGGCTGGTTAATGACGTGTTTACAAACTTTTATAGACTCACGCCTGTATCCCCGAAGGGGTAAGCAGAGGTGTAACATTACACTGACATTTCGCCTTGAATTTTTAAGTCCCACGTAATAGGGGACGAGCCTATTGCCGTTATCGGGCGCATTGCCAGACTACGTGCTAAAGACAATTTAAATCAATTTATGGATTCTGTAGAGTCCCTCTATGTTTCACTGGTTTGCCAAACCAGTGTTTAACGCATATAAAATCTCCCAACCCAACATTCAACACATTGCAATGTTAGCATCCGAAGCATAAATTGCAATTTTGACGGTCTCGAAGTTTTGTTGCATTCCATAGATGTCGTATGTGATATAATAGATAGATAGATAGATAGACAGATAAATCTTTATTGTGCCAATACAGTTGGTACAATAGCTTAAAATATAGGTAATAGGTATACAAATAGTAAATGCACAAAGGCGGCCTTATCGCAAAGTGCGATCTCATCCAGGCAACCTTAGGATGGACAGACTGAAAAAGACAAATTTGATGGTGTAGTGATCAGATATATACGGACACTAATAGTTATTAAATAGAATATACATACATGTGTAAGTATATATCGCCTATACATACAAATACCTAATACTTAATATACATACAATCTATACGTATAAAACATATATAATTATACATACAAACTATACATATAATACATAGCTATACATACATACATATCCATATCATAATGATATCAATGCAAAGTACAGAACCAATAAATAAATAAATACATCGAGAGAATTTAGATTAAAATGACAGGTAGTGCTTCTTTAGTGCGTCTTTAAATATGTTGAGTGATTTTGCTTGCTTAATCTCAATTGGCAGCGCATTCCACAAACGTACAGCCTGAACGGCAAAGGATTTATCTTAGAAGTTTGTGGAATGTGTTGGCATCTGCAGTCTCAGATCCACTGACGACCTCAAGGTCTTTGAATGTGTGTCATGAAGGAACTTAAAACGTTCTTTGAGATACATGGGGCTATTATGACTGAACAGCACATTATACAGTTGCGTTAGAATATGAGTATTCCGGCGAAGACGAATTGGGAGCCACTTGAGTCTGGATCGAAATTCAGATACATGATCATATTTGCGTAAACCAAAAATGAATCTAATACAGAAGTTTTCAAGACGCTCAAGTTTGTCAAGTTGGTCCTCATTAAGATCAAGATAGCTGACATCGGCATAATCGAGTATTGGAAGAAGCAAGGATTGTGCAAGCGCAATCTTGGTGGTTGTGGGAAGAAAGTTCCGCAGCCTACGCAATGACCCAGCTGAGGCAAACAGCCTTCGACTTGTCTCCTGTATTTGACATCCCCAAGATAAAGTTTATCTAGATAAATCCCCAGGTTTTTTACGTTATCTGAGATAGTTAATATTTTGCCGTCGAACTGAATCTCAGGCAACTGCGACCAGTTGACCTTGGATATCATTCTGGAACTGCCAATCAGAATAATTTGTGTTTTGGATGGGTTCACTTTAAGGCCATAATTTTTACTCCATTTACAAATTTGTGCAAGGTCAAAGTTTATATTAGAAAACGCCTCTGAAATCGCTTCTAGTGGTGCCTGTGAGTATATCTGTAAATCATCTGCGTAAAGGTGGTAGGACGAAAGTAAGTGCTTAGAGATAGAATTTATGAAAATTGCGAATAGTAATGGAGATAGCACGCCACCCTGCGGTACACCGGCAGTTGTGTTACACCATGACGAGTACGACTCATCACGAAAGATGTTGTAACGTGTTTATTTTTCTTGTCCCATTAAAGTTGGACGAAGCAGTGAAATGTGCGTTAAGCGAATCTATATTTATATCTTTGGGGATTGCGCGACTTACCAACTCCCAGTGTTCTAAGAAATTTCCAAATTTTAACTGGATCTCCGCATTCAACCGAGTTGTGAATATGCTGGCGTTGTGCTTTCCTACACACCTTATTGCAGAGATTTCTGGCACGTATGTTTTTTCCAAATTTACAGGGTTTGGACGACATTTGTACTTCGCCTTGGCAGCCGCTTTCTTTGACATAAGAATTTTGATTTCGTCAGTAAGCCAAGGTGCAGGTAGATGTTTTAATTTAATGGCACGGATTGGTGCATGCACATCGTACATCTGAATTAACTTATCTGTAAACATTGTGACTTTGTTATCTACACAATCTGATGAATACAAGGGAGACCAATCTATGCTACGGGCATCTGCGCAGAGCTTTACACTATCCATCCCACCGAAGTTGCATTGCATAATAATTCTCGGTTTTGCCTTTGGTCTTTTTCAAGAAAGATAGATTAAATCATGGTAAGAAAAAGTGTCTGCAGAGCACTGACCATGCTTGGATACAAAAGTAGGGGAAGAAATAATAGTTCTCTCTGAGTGTTGGTTGAGCAAGGTTTCAGACTTACTAGCGCTATCTGGTTTTGTGCCAACTATATAGTCTATGTTAATACTGCTCTAACTCATAAGACAGTTGAACCGATATTCAATGATGCTAATTGTCTTGTTGTGAGGGTTGGGTCTTGATACGGCTATTGTAGCAATTTACCGTACACCTTCGGTTAGAAATATAGATAATTTTCTCCATCCCTTGAATGATACCCTTGAGTCTTTGTCATCAATACCGACTGTCATAGTAATTGGAGACATGAACATAAATATAAGACCGAATAATGATGATACTAGCTCGGAGAATATATATATTTAAATGCAATGGCTTTTCATGGACTCCTACCTGCTCATACACTTCCTACTCGTGTCGGCAACTGCTTGGATCATGTTTTTCTAAAAACTAATAAATCTTCTACAACCTTGGTTCTAGAATCATATTTTACAGATCACACACCTATCTTATTTTGTGTTGAACAAAAACCACTTCAATCTTTAAAACCTAAAAGTGTGATACGACATATTAACCTTCCTCGTGTCGTTGCTTTTTTAGAAAACTCTGATTACTCGAATGTGTTAACTTGCACAAATCTTAATCAAAGTGCGGAACTGCTTACTAATATAATATCAAATGCAATAAACCAGCACAGCACTAATAAAAGAGTCCCCCATAGAAAGATAATCATTAAACCATGGGTGACGCCTGGTCTTTTACGATGTGTAAGAAATAGAGACCAGCTTCATAAAAAGGCAAAATTAAATACTAATAACTCAACTGCTGCATTAATATATTCTAGATATCGTAATTATTGAAACAATTTGTTGAAGAGTATTAAACGAGAATACGACAAAACAATGCTCATCAAAGCCAATGGGAATCCTAAATCCCATGTTATATAATTAAGACTATCAGCTACAGAAACACCTCATCCATGGATAAGTCGAGTGAGTAAGTGAACTTCTTAATACTGCACCCGATCCAAAAGCTTCTGTAAATACTGTTAATAACACAGACCTACAATGGTTTTCCCCTTTCAGATTTGATGATTGATTTGGATAGATTTTGGGGCGCTGATTACGGGAAAAATATTCAAAAAAATCCATCACGTCAAAATTTTTGATTACTCATCATCCTTTATTTTTGCCAAAATTACCTAAGGCTTCCATTAGTTATTAATTAATATTTTATTTTAATCGTTTCTTATTTAACAAGAAACTGATTTAATGGGATAAGTAGACATTAAGGAATGAGTTCTCATAAATTTAATTAAATAAAACTATCTATTAATTTACTGACATACCCTTATTATCAAAAAAATAGTGGATTTTTAAGTCATTTGTTAAGACCTCATTTCTTGTACTTTTTTTAAAAGAAATTAACTGAAATCGTAAGAAGATGGTTAATGAGGAGTCGAAACAGAGAAAAACATTGGACAAAGTAAGAGTGGCCACCGAGGACTGAACTAGTCCCTGGAACCAAAAATGTTGTGAGAGACAATTTAGTTCCCCAAAAAAAGTGTTGTTCCCCCCTTTACACATAAAATTGGGGATGATGAAACAATTTGTGAAGGCGCTGAATAAAGAAGGAGAAGGTTTTAAATATCTATACCAAATATTTCCATCTCTGTCCGAAGCTAAACTGAAAGAAGGTATTTTCGTTGGCCCGGACATAAGAAAATTGATGAAAGATAAGTATAGATTTCGATAAAAAGTTGAGTGAAATTGAATTAGAAGCGTGGAAATCTTTTAAAGAAGTAGTGAGGCATTTTCTAGGGAACCATAAAAGTGAAAATTATGAAGAAATTGTTAAGAAAATGCTTGAAAATTTCGGAAAATGGGATGTTCGATGAGCATTAAACTTCACTTCCTTAATTCGCATTTAGACTACTTTCCTGATAACTTGGGAGCTGTAAGTGAAGAACAAGGCGAAAGATTTCATCAGAATTTGAAAGAAATGGAACGTCGCTATTAGGGAAAGTGGAATAAAACAATGATGGCAGACTATTGTTGGCTATTGAAGCGAGATGACCCAAGTTGGGATTTTAAGCGAAAATCTCACAATCGGAGCTTCGGTGAAAAAAAAGCAAGATACCATAAAAGTATTTAATATTTTGAATTTATTTATTAATGTCCCTTGAATGTATTTTTAATGTTTTAAAGTAATATAATTGTTTCTTCATTGTAATAAAAAAAATATAAAATAGTAAAGTTGTCCTTTTTTCCGTTTTCACACAAAATGATTTATCAAAAGAACTAAGGGTGATAGGAGGAATCCAAGTACATATTTGTAATCAGCGAACCAAAATACCCCAAGATCAGCAATCAAATCCAAAAGGGGGAAAAAAAGTTTAAATTTGCAGGTCTGTGTAATTATTCCGCAAATGTTGGACCTTATCTTGCTCGACAGGTTGCGCAAGGACCGCGTGATAGACGCTCAGATTTTCAATTTAACTGCATAATTAATCATCTGGGTAACTCATTTGTATTACTCGAAACGAATCCCTTAGAAGTGGTTAGCATAATAACAGAATTAAAGTATAACTGTGCGGTTGGCCATGACGGAATTCCAGCTTCTATTATCAAATCTGCCAAGCATGCTCTAATTCCAGCTATTACCCACGTCTGTAACCTGTGTATAAGTAAAGGCACATTCCCCAGCACCTTTAAAATGGCATTAGTGACACCTGTATTTAAGGGTGGGGATAGGGATCGTGTCGAGAACTATAGACCCATATCTGTACTTACTACACTACCTAAAATTATGAAAAAGATTTTGAATAAAAGATTGCTTATCTATCTTGAACAAAACAATATCACAGCATCAAACCAATACGGCTTCAGAAGAGGTGTATCAACAGAGGATGCTGATCTTGAATTGACTAGTCAAATAGCTAAGAATCTTGATGCTAGGACCAAAACCATAGGTATATTCCTCGATTTAGCCAAAGCTTTGGACACGTTTTCCGTCCCCATCCTTTTAGGCGTCTTGGAGAGCTTAGGTATAAGAGATATTACTCTAAACCTTTTTCGAGACTCTCTCACCAACCGTCGCCCACGTGTAAAAGTAGATTACTAGTGAAGTAAAACTAACTCATGACATGCCGGAAGGAAGTGTATTGGGTCCAACCCTATTTCTGTTGTACATAATTAAATTGTGCCAGCTGTCAATTCCAAACTGCAAAATACTCGTCAACGCAGATGACACTGCGCTTATAGTAAGTGCTAAAACTTGGGACGCCGCCCATCGAACACGCTCTTGGCATAGTTATGGACTGGCTTTTAGACAATTTACTAACACTAAATGTATTTAAAACCCAGAATGTTGCTCTTTCTGCCAGTTCTGCCACACAACCTATTATGCCGGACATTAGGATTCATAGCTTCCACTCATCCAATTTCGATTGCAATTGCCCTACTATACACAGAAGCTCTTGTTTTAAAGATCTGAAGTATATATTGACAATACTTTGGGCTGGCAGAAATATATTGATGTAACGGTATCAAGGGTTCGCAAGATAATGTTACCTATGAAGAAATTAAGAAGTATATCTGATGGTCCGCTATTAAAAACGGTTTACTTTGCTTTAGCTCAGTCACTCCTTACCTATTGCATATCTACGTTTAAATCCTATTTACTTCGGCTGGAAAGGGCGGTCTTAAAGGTTGTGCTTCATGAACTTGTTGCCTTATCGTTATCCAACCGCCCAACTATCCAAAGATGTGTCTGTTCTCAATGTCTGACAACTTTGCGCGCTAAATATCACCCTACGTGTTCATTCATCATTATTTTTTTCGTTACTACAGAATAAACGCCGTAAATATGTTGTTTGCTCGCCTGTTGCTGCTAAAACAACTCTAGCCAGCAGAAGCTATCCAAGTGTCAGCGGCCACCTCTACAACTCCATTAACAAAATGTGCAATATATATCCTTTAACCAAAGTTAAATGTAAAAGTGTAGTTAACACTTATCTCCAAAAGTTATCTTACGAGGAAACAGAGCAACTCTTTGCAAAAAATATTCATAAATGGTGTCCAAAACTCAACAACTGAGAAACACTAACTCATACACCAACATCACACACACTTACATGCACAAACTCATACACATTTATCTCCAACTCATTATTGAGCATCTATAACATGCACACTTCATTTTTAAGTATTAAATACAGTTACATAATTCATTCGGCCCTCCACTCGATTTGTATTTTAAATTTTTAAGCTATGTAAAATATGTATGTGTCATCATCATCAGCCTTTAGCAGTCCACTGCTGGACTAGGCCTCTCCTTTGAAAGGAGGAATTGGCCTACTATACCACGCTGGCCAAACGGGTTGGTATAGGGTTAGGGTTTGTATCAAGTTTTCCTTCTCTTACAGTGCTGTTCTCTGCATAATATGCTCCCTCTGTCGGCTCTTACGACACCGGGTCCCATGTATGTGTAAAATTATTAAATTCAATTATCTTGTCGCTGCAGCATGTATTGCATAAGTAGGTACGTAAACCAACTGGTGTCAAATTAATTGTAAGAGGAAGGCGCCAGTGTCTGTAACACAGTTGATACTAGCACAGACACTGACGTTCACTCTATCTCATTAAATGTTCATAGCGTTGTACCTAATTACTGTGTTTTTATATTTACCAGAGATGGACAAATTGTATTGGCTTTTTGAAAATAAATTATTTATTATTATTATTATTTATAAGAGGATTTCGATCTACCTTAATCGTAACTAGCAATACCCCAGGTACGGATAGCCAAGCATCTATTTATTTATTTTATTTATTTATTTTATTTGGCTCACCAACAATTGTATACACTTAACATATATTAAAAACAAACAAATTGTTGGTATAAGGAAACAAAATTCAAGTGTTACAATTAATTACAGGTAAGCACCTCATGTTATATATATATTTATACTAAAAGATATTATTATGTCCTTCAATCAGGATATAGCCTTAAACAAAAAAGTTGCACGCACGTGTAATTTGGACATTGGTTTTCGTTTTTAATGTAAGCGCTTACTAAGGTAGGAAGGACTTACGAATATTACTGACATCAAACCTGTTGACAGGTAAGGTCAAAATAATATTTTAACACTCCAACGTTAAGGCTCATGACAATAACTTCTATTGCGTGTAGTTTATTTAAAAAAAGTTGTCAGGGTGTGTAAAGAATTAAATAATGATTTAAAAATTGTTTTCAGTTGGCAGGTATTTAGACTCTGTTATCTTTTTACCTAATTTATAGGTTAATTTCAACAAAGCTAAGGTATAAGTAATTTCTTTTAATATTAAATGCTGTCCGCTGCTGGGCAAAGGCCTCTCCCAAATCTTTCCAGACTGGTTTGCCGCACGCGATCTCAAGTACGAGTCCGACTCGAACATCGACATCAACGGTTCCGAAGTAGACGATTAAACTTACATACCCATTATCTTGACCCAACCAAACAACACTCTAATCTAATACTAATCACTTTTTCGCCACCAAAAATAACTAAGTTTTCTATAGTGTTTGTATAAATGACAAAGTTATATTTGCTGTTTTTTACAGTGTGCTATATCTCAAAAACCACACCAATTATCGTTGGAAGTTTGCATAACGGTCTACAGATCGACTAAAGACACACCGTAAGGTGTTTCTTTAGTAGATCTGTAGATCGTTATGAAAACTCGTATAAGAGTAATGAACAAAAATACATTTTGAGCCCCACCAAATTTTAATACTTTTTAAATTTTTCTATCAATTCGGCTATCTACCAATTTTCATATTTTTTAATTTTTCTATCAGATCGGCTACCTCAAAAGTTTCGGAGCATCACGGCTATGACATACGGGCGCACATAGAGGTAGTCAGAAACGGTGAATTTATATAGGTACCGTTTTTTGCTATTTTTGGCTACGGAACGATTGATGATTTAGTTTCCAATAAATTTGTGAAATATTGTATATTACAGCCATACTAATTTAATCAAAAATTGCTATTTTATATTTACAATGACTGGTTATTATACATGTACATATAATGACTGAATTGTTTATTTTGACAAATTAATGACTTGTTCTGTTTGTCGATCTGCAATAAAGAGTAAAGTGGTTAATTCGAGCACTCGTTCAGAGATGTACTAACTACTTTTAAACTACCACGATTTGTACACATACTAATGATTATGTAACGGGTCTGAATCGTGTTAATTAAACGAAAAGAAATCTGAAATACCTTTCTATTTGTCCCGACGTTTCGGCATGGGCTACACCAGCCGTGGTCACGGGATGACTGGAGTCATCCCGTTACATAATCATTAGACAGAGATGTATTGTTTCTTCGGCCTGTTGTCGAATCGGAAATAGTTCTCTTGGTAAATCAACCAGTTGACTTTTCGATGTGCAGTGGGTAACTTTTATTACTTCTTCCAAGTCTACTAAGATATTATATAAAGTAGCTGGATAGTGTGATTAATTCTGTATAGTTTGTAACATAACATAACTTCATGCCTATATCCCCGAAGGGTTAGGCAGAGATGTATTATATACACAGCCACACTTTGCCAGTTATGTTTCGGCACCAATGTAATACGGTGCAAGCCTATTGCTATCTACCGGGCACATTATTAAGCGAGTGATAATTAACATTTTTAATGCACACATAACTTCGGCATATCAGAGATGTATGCCCGGGGTGCCTGGCGATCAAACCCGACACCATCGTCTCGGTAGTCCGTCGCTTACACTACTGGGCTACCGCCGTCGCTACTGTATCGTTTGCTACTTTGCCTAATTGAGTAGATGCTATGTAAAATGGCTGGACAGTATACATAAAATCTGGATTTATTACATTGGCTGTGACTTATATGTATACCTACTTTTTGATATTTAATTAAACATTATCCAATTCGCACTCACACAGGTCAAAATTATCACTTTTAAGTTGGTTTAAATAGAGTTACTGTGTTCGAAAGTCCATTGGTTTTAACACCAAGAAAATGCGGGTAACGGCTAGTTATATATAAAGTTGATATAAATTTGGTTTTACTAAGAGAATTTTCTTTAATAGATTAGAGTGCAAAGCGGTGTTAAGTAACTACCTGCATAAAATTATATGTATGTATTTGACTGTAATACGAAGATAGTAACAAGCATACTTACTTTTAAGCCTTTCGTCTCTTACACATACACATACATACGTGACGGGAATCATCATAGTGTATCAAACTGTTTAAAATCAGAATTTTACACACAAAGCCAAATCAGAAGAAGTGAAGTGGTTGAGCCAAGTGTTATGTTGGACGCCTTCTGGCTAGTTGGAGGCAAATGTAATGCAGAGCGCCCTCCAGCTAGATGACGCCTCCGAGAAGTGCATCTTTTTTAAAAAATCATTAGGCCCTTAACACTTTCACGGACAGTAAACGAGACACAATTGAAGTTTTATTGTTATCACGTCTATAGGCGTTTACTGTCCTTCAAAGTGTTAAAATGGGGCTACTTTCAAATAGCGGGATAACTTTGATTATCACTTGTTATTCATGCATCTTTTGGGTTTACAACATCTCTTCTAAATTTTATGGCGGATTATCTCAAAGACCGAAAACAGTTTGTAAAGATGAATGGATATAGGTCTGAAGAATATTTCACCCGGTCAGGTGTAAGTCAGGGTAGTACCCTCGGTCCTACGCAAATTTTAATTATGATTAATGACTTACCTAGGGTTATATCAATGTCAAAATGTCTGATGTTTGCTGATGACTTAAAACTGTACCGTGCAGTAACTGAACCAAACGACTGTACAGCATTACAGCGTGATATTAATTCAATTGTAGAATGGTCTCAAAAAAATAAATTGTCATTTAATAGTTCCAAGTGCAAATCTATAACATTCTCTCGATCCCGGAATCCAATCGTTAATAAGTATGAACTTGCAGGAGTGGCTCTGGAAAGAGTTTGTTCAATCCGGGATTTGGGGCTTGTTATGGATGATAAACTCAATTTTCATGAGCATATTCTTAATACTTGTAAAGATGCTAACAAATGTCTTGGATTCATAATGAGAACATCTGCCCAGTTTAGAAATATACAAGTAATTAAGCTACTTTATAATGCCTATGTTCGCAGCAAATTAGAGTATAATGCGCTGGTTTGGAATCCACAACAGACCTTATACACCACAATTGTAGAGAAAGTACAACGCAAATTCTGCAGGTACTTATATAAACGCCAATATGGATATTATCCGTATCTGTATCCTTCCATGTTTGTATCAGGCATGGTTGGACTAGGAACTCTCCAACTCAGGCGCGAGTACACGCATATAATTCACTACTGTTTGCTTCTAGTTAGTAAAATAGACAATCCAAGCGTGCGGGAATGTATTTATTTTTATGTACCCGATCACTATATGCGTGGTAATGCAAGAAGGAAACATAGGCTCTTCTCCTACCCGCCTACCTGGCGCTCTCCCCAAGCATCCAATAGTCCCACTGCTAGAGCAATCACATTAATTAATCAATTCTTACGACATAATCCAGATGCTGATATATTTTTTGACACCCTAGCGAAAACTATAAATCATGTTTCTAATTATTTAAATATTATGAAAAGATAAATAATTATGTAGGTATGTAAGTGTTATGTGTTATAATATGGTTAAGTTTATTTTATTTTGTTTTTTGTTAAAATGTAATTATGTTATCTTATTTTGTTATTTTGTTTTTGTAATCATAATAATTTATAATATTCTAATAAGTAACCTATTTTTTGTATATTTAGCATAGATGTAAGCGATTTGGTGTAATGCTGTAAGCTTATATTTTTATAAATAAATGAATTAAATTGATGCTTTTTTAATAAAATATATTTTGCTATGGAACGCAGGCATTTGATTTATTTTTTGTTAGCATCATTGACAGTTCAGTTATCTTTCTTCAATGCATGAGCGTTGGTGTTCATAACGTTCCTCGTTTAAAAAAGTATTTATTACGTGTAGGTGCAAACCCAAGAAATAGTGTGCGGGATAACTTCAATGCTACAAATGTACGTGTTATTGCTGTCGATTTTTTAGTTATCTCAAATGATGAAATGCTATCTTCCGAGTAACATTATTTGATTGCCTTGGATATACGGTGGCCATGTTTTGTTTTATTATGAGTATTTGTTCCTGGGTTTATTTTGATAGGCGGTACGGGGCAACATTGATAACAATCAAAGTAACCCCAAGATTAATTTAAACAAATCCCAATGTAAATAAGTACAGTTTATCAAAAATACCCACTTTTACCGATAAAATGGTGCGGAACTAAACAAAACGCCTGATACCCGAAATTACAGGAACTATACGAACGAAACACTTGCAGAAGCGTTGCAAAAAGTTACCGATAGGGTTAAATGATGCTGATACTGATCTCAGTATTTCTACCACAAGACTGTACATTGTGTATTGCCTGATATCTAAATGTATAGAAAAGTTGTTAGTTTTCTCTAATTAAAATTACTAAGGCTGATTATTCTAAGTAATAATTTAGTAATGAAAAATTTTTGATTTTACTTTTACCTAGAAGTTTTAGTTTATCAAAGATTTTAAGTATTTTTAAAGATTTTAAACCTTTATTTAGTATATATGATGTTACATTTTTTTTAGTATATATGATTGTTTTTTGTGCCATATATTTTATTATCCTAAAACTATTGTTTTATTTTACAACCTAGTAAACTGCTTAAAATCTGTTATCAATGTAATCCCTGTAATCAAAGACACCCCACCGATTTTCAAGTTGCTCTAATTTGAAATCTAAGTAATCAATATTTTGTTTTGTTTTTGCTTTTAACCCCTGTCCCCCTAACATACTATGACATTCCGTCATAAATTCGTGGCTTATCAAAATAAACCCCATTGCAAGTATAAAGTTGAATTCACACTTAGTGACTCTTCGCGCTAAAATAACGAACGCAATTTTTTATTGGCTTATTATGATAGCAGGTCTTAAGTTGTCAATACAGTATTTATTTATCTAGCATAAACTGGCAAAGTTATGATCAATTGAATTTAAAAAATAATCAATGTAACCTCATTTTAGGGTATGAGTACAAATCGTCAAAGTTTGAAAATATGTAGTTAAAACAGATACGTTGTCTACTTTACATACACTTTATTTTTATTTATTATCCCTTTTGCTTCATTTTGTTCATATTATATCATTATTATATACTTTCTTTTGCTTTGCTATATCTGCCAGAGACGGTGCTGCAGGAGGCTTCGGAAGAAATGAGCTATACATCCATTCGTAATTGGAATACTCGTTAGCCAATGCTGCAGCTATATCTGGAGTTTTGACTGTTTGCCTCAACTCCCTGTGTAAGGCGAACATCCTATAAATTGCATATTCCATATCAACATCGCATTGCACCAGTTTTTTATATATAATAAGATACCAAAGAAAATGGGTTCTTGTACCAAAATGTCGCGCCTGGGTGTAAAGACTTTCCATTTTCGTACAATAATGTGTGCAGGCTGAATACAAAAGGGCCATCTTATAACTTTCATGAAAATTAAAGAATCTTCTGATTGGCCTCGTGTCATCAATTCTCTCTTTTGTGGCATATATATTTTGTAGCATCAAGTTAAACATTCTGTTCACCACTATGATATAATGAGATGCATTTCTAAGATAAAGGTTCGGCCACATATGTATTTTAAATCCTGCAGTATTATAGGCCTCTTTCTCCATTCGCCGGTATTCTTCTATATTTGGTTTTAGCCAAGTTGATGAGTTTACTGAAGTTGTTAAGGTCGAGTAGGTAAGTTAACATCTAGGTTGTCGTCAGCATAGTTAAGACCATCTGTGTCATTGGACTGTGTACCCTTGAGGAAATTAAAAAGTGAACCGCCATGTTGCAGATGTTTAGACAGTATTGCCTCTAACTCATTGGCACCGTGAATCGGTTTAGCGGGACCTGTTCTTTCACACAAGGCCGCGGGTATACCTGAACACAAGTCCGAGTAGTAAGAACTAGCATTAGATGATGACGAGAACCTTTAGGATTATTTATAACTAGAGGACGCCAGCGGCTATGCCTGCACATTTTTTTCCTAACGACGTGCGTGCGACTTTGATACATGTATGTTCTATCTCCGCAAGGGACTTGGAAACTTCGTGTGATTTAGCTACATAGTTGTAGTTGATACAAGTCTGGCTCTCCTCAACGACTTGATCAACGACCGATAGCTACGTTTTCTTACTGCCTTTTCATCTGGTGCGATTTCTTTTCATAAGAAGGATAGACTGCTTTTCTGAATGTTTATTAATGACGCTACCTTTAATCCTGGATTGAATTCTAGTATTCACGATTTTAATTTAAACAACCAGTATTGGGAATAGACAGTTATCTTGTGTATCTGACCGATATATAGATTAACCGATAGTAGCTGTAAAGATTGTGCAGCATGTATCATTGCATTTTATGTTATACGTTTATCTCTATAGCTTCATAATTGATTTCCTGAAGAAACACTAAAATTACGAACCATCAAGTTAGCTATAAACTAAATTGGATCCGTCAGATTATATCAATACTTATTACATTTTTTATCTCTTTTTGCTACAGGCCCCTCGGCTTCCGGCTCGGAAGGCTCCAGATTTGACGCAAGCGCTATTGGAAAGAAGTTAACGTCAGGGATGGCGGGAATAATATCGAAACTGAAGAGTGGGGTGACCAACAACACCCCACCGCCGCTGGAGAGCAACCCTATCATGCAGTACTTCGAAGTCGGCAAAGAGAGCAGCACGGCAGGCCCCGGCCTAATCTGGCGCGTTCACGACGCGTACAGGAAGAGCGACGGAAAGGTTAGTACATTTAATTTGTTTCAGAGATGGCCCCTGCCTTTTTAGACATCTTATTACAATACTGACTGTCTTTAGTAAAACGTCAAAATGTTTACTCCACGAATGGATCAATTCAGAGTCTGAGTGTCTTTTGCATCTACTACCTCATGTTTGTAGTATTAGCCGAAACGCTAATGAAATACCTATAAATACCATCATGTTATAAAACGTCAACCATTTTGCGTTTGGAACAAATTTTTTTTTCTAAATATTCGGCAAGAACACCGCTTGCGAGCATAGACAGGGCAACAAGTGCGTTACTACGAAACTAATAAAATGCTTTATTTTTATGTAGAGGCTTCAGTCACTTAAACTTCGGTAACAATATAACTTCGTGTAAGACCGAACTTGTGACTTATTTATAAAAAGCAAAGATTATTCTTCAAGAGAGCCATAAAACGTTTTGAAGGATCGGCACTACGCGAGCTCCCTCGATGTTACGCAATTTTATAGCCAACAATAACCGCTTATCATCAGGCGGTCTGTAAACTTGTTCGTCACCTTGATGGTATTAAAAGTCTCTATCACTACTAGCATTCTTACGTTTCTTATTCGAGAAAATACCGTCGAGCACATCAAGTATTTCTCAACTCGTATTTTTTCTTTCTTGATAATTTGTTCGTTTGTAATATTGATTACTTCAAGACTCATGAAGTTCATTGTATATAACTGTTATTGGTTGATTATTTGAGTGCTCTTTGCACATATAAGCAATAGTTTTACAAATAAACGAAACAAAGCAAGGAACCACACAACAGAAAGCACACTGATCTGAAACTCTCAAAATAACAAATATGCGTATAAAATACATAAGCGAAGAATCTTTAAAGCTTTGACAAACTAGTGAAGAGTCCTTCCAGTTACAAACTCCATTTGGCGTATATTGTGAAATTTATGTTATATCTCAGATTTAATTTAACGTCAGAATAGGCGACATTGAAGATTCCAAGGTTGTACATAGTCCTCATATAACGTGGTAAGGCAATGAAGGTATGCGAACAGGCGATAACCGTTATATTGTGAAACAGGTGATAGCGAAAAACAATTTTCTCGATTGTAGGTATTTATTGTATAAATTATAATCGAATACAGTTCAGGCTTAGGCTAGGTTCTAGAATTTTCACAAAATGCGCTGCGCGACCTATTTATAAGTTTATCCCCACTCTAAATCGAGGAGGGGATCACCGCTCGGTAACGCCCATCGCGTTAGGTTGACAAGCGGACGTGACGTGCTAGTCAATTGACTTTCTCTTTGCTGTGGCTGCCGTGGCGTTCTTGGTTGTCATGGCTATGGCTTTGGCTTTGGCTGAGGCTGTATCTGTGGCTGTGGCTGTGGCTTTGGCTGAGGCTGTAGCTGTAGCTGTGGCTGTGGCTGTGGCTGTGGCTGTGGCTGTGGCTGTGGCTGTGGCTGTGGCTGTGGCTGTGGCTGTGGCTGTGGCTGTGGCTGTGGCTGTGGCTGTGGCTGTGGCTGTGGCAGTGGCTGTGGCTGAGGCTGTGGCTTTGGCTTTGGCTGAACCAAGACACACGACACGGCATGGCATGGCTTTGGCATGGCTGGCAATCGGGTGACCGTAACAATTGTTAATAGAGGAACTAGAGTAGTTTATTTTCTGTTTATGTGTGCAGTTATGTCATTAAGATGATTGTTTGAAGGTTGTTGTACATTATTCAACCTATTTCAGTGAATTATTATAAATCGAAGTAAACTATTAGATTTGTTAGGAACCCATATCTGTGCTGGTATAGTCAGGCACAAAACTATTATTTTAAAGTAGAAATAGTCCCACACTTGCTACAGCCAATTTTGTCTGTACTTTCGTAGTAGAGCTGTCTTGGAGACACCTAAGTAGGCATCACGATACAGATCAAAACTCTGGAAGTTCCTCTGCACAGGTGCCATGTCTCTGCCTAAGCATGCTAAAAAGCCAGGTATTCTTCATACTGCATCATAAGCTTATGTGTTGTAATTTATTTTTGGATTGTGTTTATGTTCATTCTGACGATTTCATTCACAGACAACGTAAAATCTCCATGCCTAGAATTTTTTATACAATGTACTAGCTAGTTATCTGTAATATTATTTGCCCTGTAATATTATTCATTGTTGGTCAATAATTTAATATTTAGGATAGGTATGCTACTTTGAGCAAATGATTTATTGTCTATGATTTAAAAAAAATCATGTCAATAATAGAGTAGGTAACATGTATGTACTCTACCATTAATATCATTACATTACTATTTTTCCTTAATTTACAGAATAAATTACGTGTAAAACGACAAAAAAATCGGCAAATTTATGTACATTCGACCATTCAAACACAAAATAAAATATTTTTATTTCAGTAAAATTTAACAATATAAATTTAAAAACGTAGTGGCATAATTAGGCATTGAAAAAAAAACTGTTCAAAAAGTATAAAATCTAAAACAACTGTTTGAAAAAAGGTTATGAAGCCCTGAATGTTTGTTTACAAAAAGTCTATCTTCTCGTGGCACCAACTATAGTTGTTATTTTATTGAAGTAAATGGTAACCTAGTTACATCGAATAAGAATAATTTTGAATACTTTGTAAAAACACTATAAAGCCATTATTATTACAACACACCCCGTTAATCAAAATTTCTAGAATAAATAAAACATAAAAATGAACTCAAAATATTTTAAATTTAAAGGAAAAACACTATGACAATGTATACTAAGTACCAAAGTAAACGTGTAAAATATATTAACACTAAATCTAAGCCTAGTACACATCTACCAAGTGCCACACGCTGCAATCGTTTAGTTAAGATGTCAGCGGGCATATCACTTGATTTGATATATTTTAAGTTTACCGAATTATCACTAATCTTTTCTCTAATAAAGTGATATTTGGTATCTATATGTTTCGTCCTATAGTGGTGTACCGGATTTAAAGCCAAACTCTGTGCACTCTAACTACCAGTACAAACAGTTATGGTATTAGGTAATAACTTTTGACTTACCATAGGATCTGAAATTAACTCAGTGATAAATCTCCTTAAATAAATCGCTTCCTTAGTAGCTTCAGTTATTGCCATATACTCGGCTTCCGCTGAGGATAAAGCTACGGTTTGCTGCTTCCTTGAGGGCCCATGAAACCGGGCTGCCTGCTTATTTAAAAAAGGAACCCGTATAAGAACGGCGATCTATATCACAGTTTGCCCGATCGGAATCGCAAAATCCTACAATTGGCATATCTGATTTTCTATAACAAATCGAATAATCTAAAGTGCGTTTTAGATATTGTAAGACTCTCTTCGCGGCTAACCAATGAGTCTTGTTGTACCGAGTATTGAACTGACTCAGGTAACTAGTCGCGTAGGTGATGTCTGGACGAGTATTAACACTCAGGAACATAGGCAACCAATTAATTCTTGATAGGAATATACTTCTAGATTATGATGACCATCACTGCTGGTACTGACCTCTAATTTTCCAGATATTGGAGTTGTACAAGTTTTACAATTCTCCATTCCAAACTTTTGTAAAAGATTATTTATATAACTTTCTTTCTGATGTTCTTTTATTTCATCATTTTTCCTGGTTATATTTAAACCAAAATAATAGCTTAAATAGCCCAAATCTTTTATTGAAAAACATTTTTTCAAGTCATTTTTGACAATGCCACACGTCTTGTCTTTTATATAAAAAAGAATTATGTCATCGACAAAGACTGCAACTATAACCAACTCTTTTCCAAAAAGTTTGGTATACACACATGGTTCAGATGGAGTTTTCACAAAAGCAAAAGACGATAAAGTTTCATCTAACTTTATATTCCAGGCACGTGGAGCTTGTTTAAGTCTATACAGGAGACACACCTTGGTCTCCATACCCTTTACCTTAAAACCCTGAGGTTGCTCCATGTAGACTTTCTCTAGCAGATCCCCATTTAAAAATGCAGGGTCAACGTCCAAGTGACGCCTCTTCAAACCCAATTCAGCTGCGAGAGCCAGTAGAGTACGTAAAGAGGAGTGCCGCACGACAGGAGAAAATGTCTCAAAATACACCTGGCGTCTGGGTGAATCCCTTAGCAACTAATCTTGCTTTGTACTTCACAACATTTCCTGCTGGATCTTTCTTTAACTTATAGACCCATTTACATGGTATAACTTTCTTGTTTTCTCTGTCAACCAATTTCCATGTCTTCAGTTTCATCAATGAATTATATTCATCTACCATTGCCATCTGCCACTTATCAACATCATCAGCCAATATAGCCTCATTATAAGTTCTAGGCTCATCAGACACTTGACTAGATACTTGGTATGAGAAGTAATTAGGAGGTTTTCGATCTCGTGATGGATATCTATGTCCATCATTTTGACCAGTAGAAACTACTTCTTCCTCAATTGCTTCAAAGAATTGATCAGCTTCAGCAGTCTGATCTTTAGTGACAACAGTATGGCCTGGAGCTGGTTCAACAGTGACACCGGAAATTGGTCAAAAGACTCTTGAACTGTACTGTTTTCTTCCGGTATAGGCAGACTATTAGACAGTTCTAAAGGTTCAGTAGAAGTTTTAGTATTGTTGTCATTTCTATTATTTAAACTAGAAAAACAATCTTCAAAAAATGTTACGTCTCTAGACTTTTGTAAGATTCTAGGACAAGATGGTTTTCTACAAAGATACGTATTAGGGTCTTCTGTATAGCCTACAAATACAGCTTCATCAACCTTAAGATCCAATTTCTTACGGTGACAAGAAGGTATATGTATAAGAGCTCTACACCCAAAAACTCTGAGATTACCCAGGTCTGGTTTGCAACCATTCCACAACTCGTAGGGAGTTTTATTATTTAAGGCACGGTGTGGGCATCTATTCTTTAGGCATATAGCCGTTCGAACAGCATCTTCCCAAAAAACTTTAGAAAGTTCGCTTTCAGCTATAAGAGAGCGTGCCTTTTCTACAATTGAGCGATTAGTACTTTCGGCAACACCATTCTGCTGAGGACTATATGATACCGTAGTTTGATGATTTATACCACAAGATCTAAGATAACTTGAGAATTCACTATTGACGAATTCCTTTCCATTATCCGTCCTTATTGTTTTAATTTGAGCTCCAGTTTGTCTTTCAACCATAGACTGGAAGTGACAAAATCTATCCTTTACCTCTGTCTTTGAAGAAATAAAATATACAAATATAGTTCTCGAAAAATCGTCTATAAAACCTAAAAAGTATTTATTATCTTGAAAAGAGCTAACTGACACTGGTCCACAAAGGTCAGAGTGGATCAGTTCTAATATTGAAGTTGCTCTTTTATAAGTAATCGGCTTAAACGGTTTTCGAGCTTGTTTCGCTTGAACACAAGCAACACATGGATTTTTATACACATCTTTATAATCAATAACCTTATGACTATTTTTCAGCAGATTCATACCAACGCGACATAAATGATCTAAACGATAATGCCATACCTGATACTTAGAAAATGAATCAGAGTGCACGTCATAGGCTCTAAATTTGGAAATATTTACGTCACAATCAAGTGTGTACAATCCACCACTAGGCGAGCCATATAGAACCGCATCACCTGTAAAGGAGAAGGTTTTTGATTTAAATAAATTACAACCCGACTTATCAAACATTACAGTAAAACCTTTTTTAACTGCTGTCTTCACAGATAAAAGATTTGTTTGCAAGTTAGGTACATACATAACATCACTAATTGTATTGACGTTGCTTTTGGTATTTATAGATATTTTACCGATGCCTTCAGCGTCAATCTTAGTCCCGTTTGCAGCTGTTACCTTATTATCAATAGGTTTCATGTCTTCAAACCAATCTCGTCTTGAAGTCATGTGTTTGGTCGCACCTGAATCAATGTACCATTTATCTATGTCATAATTAAATTATTTGTTGCTCCTAAAGCAGACACAGACGTCGAGTCCTTATTAGAGGGATTCTTCCTTCTCATGACCTTCTTTTTCTTCAAAGGACAGTTTGGACCGGGTTCTCCACAACCATAGCACACAATTTTCTTTGCCTTTGACTCAGCAGAAGTGGCATCAACTTTTGACTTCATAGCTGTTTCCAGTTTTATCGAGCTTTCCTTGGACATTCCGTTCAGTTATTTGGACTTTACCAGTTCGGTTGTAACGTTTATATTACTATTTTCAAGAGACATAATCAATGGGTCATATCTCGACTTTAGACCTCCCAAACGAATAGCAGCAATGGACGTATCATCTATTACTTTGTCTATATCCGCCAAATCTTGAGCAGTGGAAAGAACAGCATTGATATACGACTCAATATTATTATCAAAATCGTCAAGTGTCAATCTGTATAATTTCCCTTCTAAATATAAACGCTTACCCATAACTTTGTCCTCATAAGCATTTTGTAGAGCTTTCCATGCTTCCGCTGCAGTAGTTACATTTCGGATATGCGTAATTGCAGATGATTTGAGGGTAAGACAAATTTTTGTTAGTGCCTTCTGATCGCTCCTCATCTTAGTGACATTGGAAACGTTCATCCCTGTTGGGTAGCCACTGATAGCTTTCCGAAACTCCTCATGCATAAGATAATTACGCCTTTTAAACTTCCACGTACTTACTTACCCTTCTCTATTATGTAGGGTGAACGTTGGAATAGAGGAACTACGCATACCTCGCTTATTTGTGTCTCCATTTGGGTTCGCCATCTCAGAAGTGTAACCGAAGAACTATTATGTTTCGTACCCAAAAAAAATCACACAAATATCACTTCAACGAATTATTATGGAAACTCACATTACTTTTCCTTTATATAAACCAATACAAGAATCCCGTGCTGATAACGATTTGTTGTAATTTATATTTGTATTTGAGAATAAAAGATGTGTTTCGTCTAGTTGTTATTTTATTGAAGTAAATCGTAACCTAGTTACATCGAATAAGAAGAATTTTGAATACTTTGTAAAAACACTATAAAGCCAGTATTATTACAACATTATGAAGTCATCTACGGGAATAAATGACAAAACATAATATGAACTGACTGACTGAAAGGATAAAGAACTTGAATTTTAATATAATCTTTTAATAAACTGTAACATCAAATAACATTTGGGCCATCTCTTTCTCGATTACTTACTATGGGTGAAAATAGAAAAATCATTCTTCAGTAGTTTACTGATATACCACTCAAGACATGTCCTTTTATAATTATATTTGTCGATATGTGGATATTATTTTAATATATTATTATGAACCATTAAAGCTGTTCCGCTCGCACCATGCTCTAAAAATCGCCAATCCGATTCCCATAGCCTAAATATGATTAGTTTTAGCGAAATTGTATTCATAAGCAATGCCGAGCGACCAAGCACTGGCAAACTTCTGAACCCGTTATTATGATTACTTCATTAATTATCTATACCCTGCCTTTCCACTTTATTATTCAATGTTTTTGCCCGGCTGCACCCTCCAAAATGATAATTATCATTTGTTTAAATATTAACAGCTGATAAACTTCATTGAGCAGTGACATCTCTCTTACTGCGACATATTTGCAATAGCATAACTGATTTTGTTGCCACGATATATATTTATAAGACTTATATTATAAAATATTCATTTTCTAGCTACAATCTTGAATATTGCGCAGAAGAATCCTGGTGTATCTTTTTGCTTGATTCATTTATTGTGTTTAAAGTATTCACAGTGAATCTTGTACTATTCTTTTCATTCTTTCTCTTGAACGTCTTTGATTTGCATAAGATAATACTCGCATTATCCACCCTTTGTATTTTCTACACTATCGAAATTTAAATCTGATGAATAAACTATATAAATACGATTTAATTACTTACCTACTAATTAAGGTAAGCTAAACAGGTATATGCATATATTCACTGTGCAATTAAATAAAGAAGACTTTCGTTATTATAAAAAAGAAAAAAAATATAAAAAGTAAATCAAATTATTATGCTTATCCCGGTAAAAACATTTGCTAAACGAACAAATAAATTCAACAGCTCTGAAAATATGCGAATGTACATTGAACCTTATAAATATGATTACCATAAGAAGTACTTTGTAATGCTAGTGACAACAATATGTTTCATTCCACCACACACCTGTTAACACAACCTTGAATCAAAGTTTCGTTGTAACAACATTAATATATAATGGTGTCT
The DNA here is from genome assembly GCA_944739405.2 of Euclidia mi. Taxonomy (NCBI): domain Eukaryota; kingdom Metazoa; phylum Arthropoda; class Insecta; order Lepidoptera; family Erebidae; genus Euclidia; species Euclidia mi. The sequence goes on along the minus strand of OX123199.2, from coordinate 10,657,115 downwards.
ACCCGAGTGGGATTGTGTTAACTTTCTATTTGTACTGCAAGATAGCGAACCTTTATGAAAACCTTTTATAGTAAGTACCTAACATGCTAATGTTTGTGGACAGCTCATTACAGAGAATGGTGTGGGGCAAAATAATTGGATACACATTTTTGATGCTGTTAATAATAATGATTTTTAATGATATACAAAGACCTCAAAGACGATCGTGAAGGATTTTAAAGGGTGAGCGCCCGCTAAAATTCGCCCCGTGAATAAAAATTGCAAATTCGCCCCGTTTTGGGGAGCCCGTACGCTCCTTTTCAAGGGGCGTATGGAGAAAATATTTTTTATGTTTTTTTATGGGCCCATACGCCCCTTCCCTACAGTCTATGATTTTATTAATAAAAATTTTACGATTAGGCAAAACATAATTTTACTGCCCATAAAATTTGGAATACTGAGTTAGAAATATTGCAATTATTGTTAGTATATGTCGACGATACGCCAGGGTTATCGTGTCCAGACTCCATTATAATAAAAACACACGTAATATTACTTGGTTTATTTTCAGACGATTTCTAGCACAGACTTGAATTAAAATGTGAGCTACAGCCCTTTTTATAAACTAACCGTCATTACACTTAATGTTTAACAACTGCCACTTCCTTTTCAACATATAATTGAAATTACTGTACAATTAATAATTAAATATAAAACAAAAATCAACATTAATATTGTAATGAATTTGGCACAACACCAAATTATTTATTTTATACGAATAACAAATTTATTTTAATAACCAAACGCTGCTTTACAACATTGTCAACAGATGGCGCTATCAACAGGATGCAAATATAAGCGCATGTTATTTATTACTGTAAAAATAAGTGTCAAAATAATGTTTTTTAATACTAATTGATTTTACTTTGAAAGTTTCTGGAGTTATCTTAATAATTAAGCGATAAATTAAATACCCAATCTTTCTAAAACAGTGAAGCAGTCAATACAGCGTCTAATATTCTAAAGTAGTGAAGTTTGCAGTTCTGTGTTCACAAATAGTTATTTAAATATCAATCTTAAATATTATTAACATTTTCGTAACAATATAATAATTATATAATAATTTGCGCCCATATATACATAGTGTTTATACTGCGTGCGTTGTTTAAATTTAAGATATTGCTAAAGATTGTAAAAAAAGTTCTAACTTATATATCGTATGGTATCTGTTTTTATTTATTTCAATTTTTAATTTAGTAAGGTAGTTTATGATCTAATTGCTTTTAAAAATTATAATGAGTTTTCCATATAAGCCTTTCTTTCAGTGCCTAATTTCTGATTGATAACTTCAAAACCAGGTTTTTATAGGCGAGTACCTTCTGTTAATTTATGTTGCCCTGGTACATTTCAAAACATATTACCGATTGATAACTGTGTAACCAGCTTTCTTATGAACACCTAACCTCTGTTCGTTTCTGTAACCCTGGTACTTTTTAAAACAATCGCCATACTTCGTTTTAATGAATAAAAAATTTAACAGATGATTGGGAAGGATCTAAAATAATAGTTCGATTACATACCTAGAAGTGACTTAATCAAAGATAACAAATCTGTGATTTTGTTTATATTAACAAAACCCACCTTTTCTCCCTGTTACTTAATTTAATATAAAAAATATTGTTGCTTAGGTTCTTTTGCCGACCGTACTTTCACCAGCATAAGTAAATACATATCGTAAGGGGCGTATGGGTGCCAGTGTTATTTTACGGGGCGTATGGGCACAAATTCCTAAAAAGAGGCGAATCTTGAAGGGCGTAGGGCGCTCACCCTTATAAATTATTCTGTAAGAAGTTTCAAGGATAATTATATGCTCTTGAGATACATATATTAGTATTGAGAAGCGAACTTAAGCAGTAAAATTTTACCAAAGACACCTCACCTCGGTGTGAAAGTTTGTTGAAGGACAAATTAGACATTTGTTAGTATTCCCTAAGTAGGTCAATAAGTTGGAAGTTGGGTTAGTGGGCTCCAGTGTAATCGGATATGGTTGATTACCAGTATTTACTCGCGTTAACAGCCGGCTGCCCTTTGTCAATAAGTACATCGGTTATCTCAAGTTTAAAGCGTTTACTGCAAATTCGAGTCTTGTTTACGGATATCTTAGTTATCTATAGCAGAATCATCTTCTTTTCTATATTTTTAAATGAGTCGATCTATCACGATAGGCATGCCGCGTATTTAACCACTTTAGTCGATTGTATTTTTTTATAGTTCTCTATGCCTGTCATACTCTGTCCTTTTCTTCAGTTGATCCCAGGCAGTGTCTGTCTTCTCAAAAGATAATTAGTAACGACGAAAATTACAAAATGCTTCAAACATTTAACGAATAAAAAATATTACCCTTCCTTTTGGCTTCGCCGTAGTCGGGTAAAAAGGCTTTATTACCCAAAGGTAATAACGCCTTTTTATTCGTGGAATGTCCAAGACATTATAAACAATAACTTATGTGTTTCAATAATTTATTACTGACCACTAACGGTAAAGAAAATGTGTTGGTTGAGAAATTTCTATTCATATTAAGTAAATCTGGCTTCTATTTTTGTTTTTGGTTACTTTTAATTATCCACTGGGGTCATAAAAAGTATCACATGTCTTAGTATAATAGAAATAATAAGGTATGCACCCAAAATTATGCCACACATTTTATAAAGCTTCAAAGCAAAGTTGTTATCTTCATTTTTGTTGGTATCTTCATTTTATACGAATTTGGTATCAGAGGGCAAAGGAATTTGAACAAAGGCAAAATTGTGGGTTAGCTCTAGTAAATTTGATTTGAATTGACGTAAGATGGTTTATTATTTTCTAGTTATCTCAATAAATGTCAGTTACATAAGCCCAGTGAGGCAAAGCAGTATTTTAGAGAACATAAGTATTGGCCGTATTAAATAGTTAACATCAATAGCAGTGACGTAGTTTAGCGTACGACTCAAAAACCTCAAAGGCACAGTACATTTCATAATATGTATTATTAATTTTCAATACTTCATTTGCTAACCGCAATAAATTAGAATATAGTAGATTATACAAATGTACTGATGTGATACCATAGTTAGTGTCCGTCAAATAGAATTAATAATGAGATATGCAACAGACTGCCTTATCTAGTTTTTTCGTCAAATCGAAAACAGTGGCACTTCGGAATACTAAAAAGTTTCTATTTTTGTTTCTAACAGGTACATAGTTGGCAAACACCATAATGCTACTTTAAATAAATATTATAAGAGGACCATAAATCCCGATTGCCTGAAAACTAAAAAATGACTTTAAATTAAACAAGCTACAGAATAGTTTACAATTTTGCTATGTAATAAATAGCTTTATAATTGATACGCAAACAAAACAAACTTTACGGTGCTCCTTGTGAAGATTTGAGAAGAAAAAGAACTGCCGCCGACGACTGTTGATCATCACACGTGGCAGATTAGCTGTACGAAATCTTAGTATTGTGTCTGTGGTTCGTAATACGTAAATATTTGTCATACATTTATTATGTATGACAAATATTTACGTATTACGAACCCAATTCTTAAAAACTAAGTACCTAATTACTGCCGGTGACAAAACCTACAAGATTTCTTTCCGTTTTCGTATAGAGCAACAAGCATCGTTACAGCAGTAAATGTAGTAGAAATTGGCAGTAAAATACGAGTTCGCCGCTTGACTCGCTAACAGGTTTACTCGAGATTTATTAAGCGAGCACTAATTACAGGTTGCGCTTATAGGTATTTACAATTTGAAAAATATATATATATATATTTTGATATACCATCGTAGTGGAGACACCGACGGACTGCTACGCAGAGGGTCTCGGGCTCGAATCCACGGCACGCACCAATGACTTTTCGAAGTTACGTGCGTATCAAATTGTTATTTATCGCTTGCTAAACAGTGAGGGAAAACATCGTGAGTAAACCTGCATGTCTGAGGGTTCACCATAATGTTCTCAAAAGACATGTGGAGTCTGCCAACCCGCACTTGGCCAGTGTGGTGGACTATGGCTTTAGCCTTCTCACAGTGAGAAGAGGCCCGTGCCCAGCAATGGGACAGTTTATATACAGGGCCGATGATTATGTCTTTATCTAGCTCTTCACTAACTTATACTTAAAATAAGTTAGTAATTTATATTCAAGGAACGACAAGACTTGTTGCTTCTTTGGTTTAAATGCATGCATACTTTATTTTTCCATCAGAGATAACACCTAAGGCAAACTTATATAACCTGGGACCTAATTGCCTCTGAAAACTCGTATATGGTCATCTGATCGCAGACTTTTAGCAGCTAGTACTAATTGCTGGTACTGTGGCAAGAAGGCAACTGGAAAACACATTTATATATTGTTTAATATACACAGATACATTTCACCCATGGAAGGTACGAACAATCATGCTCATCGGGAAAAATATCTATGATGGGAATTGAACACATGACCACCGGCGAAGCAGCCGTGCTAACTACTAGAACGATAGGCCGGTCAAACAGGCCGGTCAAAAATTCACTGAAAGTTAAAATATTTTTCAAATATTAAAAAAAGTGTAGTTGACTTAACTAGTAGTCAACTAGATATTATTTATAGTAAAATATATATTATTTTGCTTCTCTCTGTACTAATATAGAACATCAAAGTACGGGTAAGAATTAAATATACCTAAGCATCGAGTACAAGTACATAAATATGATTTAAAATAAGTGCGCAAGTTGCTTAAATAATATGCCTCATACCTAAATACACATTTGACATAATAAGAAATTTTACCTTTATAATGGCTTTAATACATATGTATAAGTTTTATTACTTTGACTGGATAAGTTGAAACTTGGTGTATTTTATTTTATACCAAATAAGAGATAGTTTTTAAGACATTCTTAAAGTCACCAAGGTAACATTCGAAAAGTTGATAATGCCAGAATTAGTTATGTTTGTTTATTTTACAACACACACACTAAGATTAAATGCTGCATTGTGAGGGGCTGTACTGTCATTCAATCAATAGACTCAAAGTACCCAGACTAGAAACATTATTTGTGGATCACAGAAACTCTTGTCTCGAGTGGGGTTCAAGACCACAACACAGCAAAATTCTCAATGGAGGCGATCGCTTAAAATTTGATTTAACAAGCTTTTTAAACAAACATGAAACATTCTTTAGAACGACACAAGAAAAAAAAGAATATTAATGTGAATTATTGATACACGGGATTCATACTTGCGAAGTTTTATATAGTCACGCCTGTATCCCCGAAGGGGTAGGCAGAGGTGTAATATTAAAACCACATTTCGCCATGAATTGTTAGGTCCCACGTAATAAGGGGCGAGCCTATTACCGGGCACTCCACCAGACTCCGTGCGGCTACTGAGAATTCGGAAAAACCCAGTAACACTTTTGCCCGACCCGGGAATCGAACCCGGACCCTCCGATCAGCAACCGCATACGCTACCCACTGGACCACGGAGGCAGTTCAACTTGCGAAGTTATGTTATTCAAACTTCCCAAGTTACCTTACGATTGGTCTCAATTGCAAAACAAACTTATGCGTCGGTACCAAGGGGTCCGAGTGACTAACGAGGCTGTCTGATAATGTAATTACATTGTAAATTAAAACTGAATTAAAACTAACGTTAAATTAAACTTAATAAGAATCAATTTTAATACAATAGTTCGCGTCACTGACTGCAGTGATATTAATTGTGGAATCTGATAATATGAATTAGTTTTGCAAATTTCCATTAACATAGAATATGGAAATAATAATTATAATTATTATTCATTCATTCATTCATTCATTCATTCATTCATTCGTGTTGCTGTGCTGTCCCCCTGCTGGGTAAAGGCCTTCCCCAAATCTTTCCAGGCCTGCTTGCCGCATGCAATCTCGAGCCAGCTCTTATAGTAGGCGTCCATGTCATCTGGCCACCTCTTTCTGGGCCTTGGCCTCGGTGACGTCGTCTGTCTTCTGGTACCCACAGTGTTGAGATTCTTGCCCAATGACCCTTGTGCATACGGCTGACGTGGCCCGCCCAGTTCCATTTGAGACTGGCAGCCTTCCTTCCTACGTCTTTGATACCTGTTCTAGAGCGCAGCTCAGTCTTCCGTATCCTGTCTATAAGTTTAACACCCAGGATGCTGTGCTCCATAGCTCTTTTATATTTAATTGATTCATCATCAGCCTTTAACAGACCACTGCTGGACTAGGCCTCTCCTTTGAAAGGAGGAATTGGCCTACTATACCACGCTGGCCAAACGGGTTGGTATAAGGTTTGTATCAAGTTTTCCTTCTCCTTCAGTGCTGTTCTCTGCATACTATGCTCCCTCTGTCGGCTCTTACTACACCCATGGGATGATATGGGTTGGTGACATTCCGTATTCTTAATCTGTCACCACGCGGAATGCGTGATTATTGAGAGTGATGATTTAATTGATTAGTAAGTTATTATTTTCCATATGATGTCGAATTAAAAATATAAAATGTCACTAAAAAGCAATTAAAGAAAATACACGAAGCAAATAGTACCTTTAAATTTTACAGTTTATTGTCATGTAGTCCAACTTATTGTATCATCGATATGGTTAACGAAATAAGTAAAAGCAGTACTGAAGTGTGTACCTAATTTTTACCTACCTTTAAAACAAGCATTTCCAAATAAAATCTTTATAGATCCATTATACAACTATCATTATTTGCATTTTGATTAAATTTGAAAGAAAATGTATGCTAAGCACACTACTAAAGTTAGTACACAGATATTCCAGAAACCTTTATTCTGTTATAGCTTTGTGTAAGTCGTCGCTGTCCGATGTTCATATAAAAGTGACTCATGACAGATTCAGTTGCTAAGCAACTCTATACATTAATGGCACAATAGCGGTCAGTGTTGGCTTATAGCAAGTGCGCAGCTTATGCCAGAAAAGTTCATTCCCAGAGTGTTTAAAGTGTGAAACTATTGTGTACTAAATAATATGCAAGTCTACCTTTTGCCCACAACTTCGCCGGAGTAGGAGTCGATTATAAATTAACGGCTAGTTGCGTGATATTTTAATGTATAAGTTATATAACAACAAAGTTACATCAACTTGGTTCTGTAGTTTTTGCGTGAAAGAGTAACTAATTTCCATTCAATAATCCTGACAAACTTTCACATGTGTAATAGTGATAAGACAATACGTAATAATCACGTCTTTCATTACATCCAGAGTATGCTTATATGTTTAATGTCAGATATCTTTTTTTTTCTTAATTCACTGAATACTATTTATTTGCAATCAAATTAAAACTAACATAGCTAAATGACTATTTACACATAAAATAAAACAATAATTTAAATACTTAAATAACTAAAAAATACATAAAAAAAGAAAGGAAAAGAAAATTTAGAGGGCGTCATGGAAATCCTCTACCTCGCCGTAAATTTAGAGCGTTTGGCAGCATTGCCACATTGTATGGCAATGCTGATCTTTTGCGCCAAATACAGGCCAGCCACTCCATATATATATATATATATATATATATATATATATATATATATATATATATATATATGGAGTGATGGCACCATATATATATACACACACACACACACATATATATATATATATATATATATATATATATATATATATATATATATATATATATATATATTTATAATATATATTATAAATACAGAAACGTATCTTATTTTTAGGAATAGTGTAAGCGTTCGAGTGGACACTGACTACCCTTTGTATTGTGTGGGTGAATATAATTAATTAAAAATAACAAACATTCGATATAAATCTCATTGATGTTGTACGAGTATGTATTGTCATTGGACCCAGTAATTGTACTCTAAATTAAATAATCAGTTCTACGAATAGGAAATACAAATGCGTATTAAGATTTAATTAAACGATTCATAGAAACTTGTTAGAATCTATTAACTTTCTATAGGCACGCTTCTCCCATTGCGTTTCAGACCCGTCAATTTAGATGTAGTGTCAGCCTTATTAGAAAACTTAGTACGCATGCGTGATTAGCAACCAGACTTCGTTGAAACTCTACAGTAAGACCTCTTGTGGCTACAAGCAACGACACAGTTACTAACTTGTATAGACACTATCTAGTGAATGAGAAGATTTGTTACGACTACTGAAAATAAATCGACTTATTGTAGTTAGGTCGTCATTATCATCTAACTAGCCTTGTCCCTGTTGCATCTACTTTCTAATATAACCAACTTACATGCATTCATTATACCTACTATGAGTCGGCTGAGACACCAGAAAGCTACTTGCTTCCGCTATCCTCACAAACCTCACGCCTACATTAATTACTCTTTTCATACATGCTCGCTGGTTCAAGGTGCTTCGGACGTTTTCTGTTTTCAAAACGATCCAAATACGGTCGACAAATGTCCTTCGAGTTCTTCCGCTACCAACTTGCCCCTTGCTTAACCAAACTTGACAAAATACCTATAATTCATTATCAATTTGATGAACGCTAAGACTGCAGAGTTCACATTTTTGTCTCTATAATACAAAACAAATAAAATGAAACAATAATATTACGCCTCCCTGCCAATCGCAATTTCTAGTTCGAAATAGTGTGAACTTTCAAATGTAAATTATACCTAAAATATTAAGTACTAGCAGCCCGCCCCGGCTTCGCACGGGTGGACAATTTTTTTTTTAAATATCTTTCTATCTATCGCCACCATAGGTACCACGGGCATACACCTCTGTCTTTTCGAAGTTATGTGTGTATTAAAATGTTAATTATCGTTCACTTAATAATGTGCCCGGTAGATGGCAATAGGCTCGTCCCCTATTACATTGGGACCGAAACATCACTGGCGAAGTGTGGGTGTGTAATACACCTCTGCCTACCACTTCAGGGTTAAAAGGCATGAAGTTATGATTCTTGCTATCTATCTATATAGTCAAGCCTGTCTCCCATTAGTGTAGGCAGAGACTGTGAAACGCCACATGCTTCGGTTTGAACATACCTCTTTTGCTTCCTCGACATTAATTAATCTCATCATGCATGCGCAACAATTGTGGGTACTTTTAATTTGGCCCTTTTTCGCCTTGGGCGTTCCTTGCCGAAATGTCCATACCAATACTTATAATGTACTGTAAGGCGCCATTCACACAATTTCCTCCCTGCTTTCACTCTCCTTTCAACATTACCCTCACATTTCCCATTTCTCGTAAACAAGTCATGAAATACACAAATTCATTCACTTGTTCCACTTTTTCATTTCCTATCAATGTGTTACTTTCAGTTACACTATCTTCTCTCTCTATGACCAAGACTTTGGTTTTGTCACTTTCATACCTTTCTTTTTATACGCCTCCAACATCATGGTGACCATCGGCTACAAATCCGATGCATATGATTTATTTATGTTATCATATGAGTTATTTCATTATTATACATTTTAAATAATCGTCCCGACGGAATATCGGTGTGCGAGAGGTGAATTTATTTTCTTACACATTATTTTTATTTTGCTTCTTCTTTTAAGATATTCATTATAATGATATACTGTAAAAGACAATTTCTATGAGCATTAAATACACAACATATCTAGCGTATATAATTGGATAAGAAGTAATACTGCATTGCTTAAAATAGCTTCCAAAATAACCCATTATATTTTTCTATTTTTTTATTGATAAAAATGGTTACGGTAGATTTCTTTTGTAATAATAAGTACTTTAATGATGTAGTACATTATTTTTCTGTATCATTAATAGTTTCAGCAGCACATGCAATAAAAGACATTTTCTGGAAAATTTTCTTACGCCTTGGGTTACATTATTGATATTTTTGTAGGGATCCCTATTATTTTCTAGAAATAAATAAATAGCCTATGTTACTCAGGGATAATGTTGCATTACAATGGTGAAAGTATTTTTAAAATCCGTCCAGTACTTTTTTTAGTTTAATCGTAACAAACATACAAAAATACAAATCTTTCCTCTTTATTATATTGATGCGTACTTATAGATGAACTGAAGGATATAAAAACTAAACCGGTCCAAGTTTCGCTATGTTCATTGTCTATTTATAATAGAAGCGATGCACCTCAGAGAATGTAACCTAGATTAGGTTAGATATTTATTAGTAGACCGACCTCTGGTAGGAGGGATCCTGCCGTTTTGCCAAAAAGATTTTGACAAAATTTCATTCTTCTTCTCAGTCGTGTCGCTCTTGGCAGAGCGGTCGTGGTCACGTTGAGGCATACTCATTGGTGGTAGTGGCGGATACCGCTCTTCGCACGATCTCCCGCCATTTCTCCCTGTTGGCAGCTTTCCTGGTGCAATCGGATACGCGGTTTCCTATTGCGGATTTCACCTGGTCAGTCCAGCGCATGGGTGACCTGCCGCGCGCTCTGGTTCCCTCCACCTTTCCCTGCACAAAAAATTTCATTACCCAAACAAATTTTAGCAACCTTTTTTTATACCATTGCAATATTTCGAATGATTTTAGTACGCATATTTTTATTTGCTCAAAGTTTTACTTGGCAAAATATTACCAAGTATAATGTCATTATGGCATTTGGTCTTTAATCAAATTATTTATTACAGCAAACAATCTTCAGACACAGACTTCTCCAGAAACGACTTGCATTAATAGAAAAAAGAGATTGTTTTTAAGTAGCAGGTAAGCCGGAACTGAACTATTTAGTTTAGGATAATTATTGATTTTGCGTAAAAACTGTTATTCCAACTGAAATATTTGACTTCATAAAAAAATTTTTGGTAAACAAGTTATAGTTTAAACGTTCATTTCCCAAACATTAGGTTTGCGTTACAATTTTTTGTGAATAGATTTTTTGCTAAGTAAGAATTTGGCAAATGAAATTATGCGAAAAATTCTTTGGGAAGTGAAAATTTGTCAAATTCCTTTCGGTCATTCAAGGGAGACCCCTGGTAGGGACATTGCTACTATTTATATATATTTTATAATAAGCTGGTCCCATATTTACATTTGAGGATCGTTTTAAAAGCGGATTAAATATTGGGCAAGTGCGAGTCAAACTCGCGCACGAACGGTTCCGTACCATCATCTTTAAAAGAAAATCACGTTTGTTGTATGTATACTTAAATATTTTTTAAGTTTCTACATGTTTATTAAGATCGAGTAATAAATTACTTAAAAAACACGTTTATTCTATGGGACTCCCCTTAATATTTTATTTTTTTTAATTTTAGTATTCTTTAAAAAATACATACTTAATTTGTGAAAATTTCAGCTTTCTAGCTATCACGGTTTATGAGATACAGCCTGGTGACAGACAGACAGCGGAGGCTTAGTAATAGGGTCCCGGTCTTACCGTTTAGGTACGGCACCCTAAAAATGAAGCAGGCTGTTAAGGAAAGTAACGTTGGCTATTTAAAAAATGTTTGTAGGCTACAGTTTTTGTCATCGGTAGAACATAACTTATTCATCGAGCCTACACAAAATTCAATAATCGAATAACCAATTTATACTTGCAATTATATGTAACGCTGTATATTCTACTTTTTTCTAATAAAGTAGACGGCAAAGTTGATGGGAAAAGTTTCTGGAAAGGAAAGTGGGTCGTACAAGAAAGATTCAGCTGGATAAAGCAACGATCGGAGTGGAAATTTCAAGAGTTGGGATATAGTACTGAGGCTGGAATTTATTCAGTTGTAGTTCACATTACATTGATGCGTATGACCGATAAAATCGATCATCACTTATGTGTACATAAGTGACGATCGAGTAGGTCAACATTCGTTGTATCTAATATTACTTTTCTCTTCTCTGTGCGAAAAGACTAGATACCGCACGCTATTTTCTTTTAATGAATTGTCAATAAGAAAGTCTGTAAGAAAAGCATTTGAGTTGAAAGAATCTTTTTTTACTTTGCTATCGTTTGATGGCGTGCCAGATCGAAGCAATTTTGCATATATCATCTTCCATTGCTTGCATTTAAAGATGTTGTAATGTGTTAATCACAGATGTTCTTAAAAACAACCCTTAATGTAGCGACATATATATTAAGGTTGGCCTCTTCTAAAAAGTATCATTTTATTTTGCCGATATAGTAACTACACTACGAGGGATGAAAGGAATTTCGATACAACCATCCAAGAAGGATCGTCATTCAAAGTTATTTTCAAAGCAATCAATGAACTTCTAAGGTAACGGGAACGTAATAGAAACGTATATACGAAATGATATGAAGGTCTCACATATTTCGCTATACACATATTTATATATTATATTCATACATATTTTAATATTCGATTTATTTTACTTGTCGGTATTTTCATTCTATGAACATTGTATAGCTGTATTATTACATTTATGGTGACGCTGTACAAAAACATCACGAAAATGCGTTGTTCTGTGTCAATCTCGTATAATATGCTAAGTTATAGTTGAATGTTTTTCTGGTTCGAATAAGAATACATTTTTCAAATAACATCTTGTCTAGTTGGTAAAGTTAAACCAAATAAGTGGAATACGAACTGAGCGCCACAAGTAAAATACGCCAGAACTTTAAATTGCGGCGAAACGAATTCCATACACCTGTGACGTTCACTTTTAAAGATAATTAAGAAAGGTGTATCTGAAACTTCTTTAGGTTTGTTGTTACAGAAAATAAAACCTGCTATAATCGCTATAAATTTAAATATCAAATAATGTAGCATAAGCTGAACTGATCTTATAAGCTCTGAATCTGTAGCCGCTGCTCTTTAGCAAAGAAAACGTCCTCATAGTGATGTTACGCCAATAGCTCTGTGTACGCTTGACATTACGTCGTTGGACAAACAACACGTACTCGTACTTTGTTCACAAAATTTTTCAATGTCCAAGTGCTTCTGTAAATCCTCAGTGAAAACTTAAGTATTCAAGTAATGTTTTAGAAAGAAAATCACATATACTAACAAGACATTGTACACACTTAACTAAACATTGTTTCATGAATAATATCGTATTATTAGTATTATTGTGTTTCACCACAATGCTTCCAACTTCGCGTTGAATGAAACTACTTCACTAGTAATAGCGATCTGATGTAAAAAATGTGGTCGTTTTAAATCAATGTAACAGAAAAAACATCTTGGATCAGCTCTAATAAAAAGTAATGATAATACATTACATAAAAAAGCTTGTACCTGCCGAATAAACGTCCAAAAATAAACTGATCGCTATAAGCTGACTTTTCATTTGACATACGTCTCTTGTTGTTACATGTCTGGGAACGAAAATATCCTTTATCGTATAGCTTATATTCATTCGGTGACATTCTGATGAGGGATGTTATTCTCCCCTTACTTGTGATATATTTTTCTATGAAGGTATCTTTTTTATTAAATGAGGTAAAATAACCTTTACTAGTTCTGCCAGAAATTCGATCGAGCGTAGATACTTAGTTGAACATACAATCTGAGTCATTATGATATACCAGTAATGTTGCTTGTGTACGATGCATGTTGCGTGGCTTGCCTGCGTAAATTATTAAGGCTTCATAAGCGGTGTTATTAACTTATTCTAAAGATATGGTTATACGTGGTGCTAGAAATACCGTGGGCTATATCGTATCGGTCTATCTGTTTGATGTTTCTGACAAAATCAGCAAAATCTACACACTTTACTCGTATCTTATACAGTCATTATTACCCATATTTAATGACATCAAAGTCCAAACGCTAGCGGTATTACACTTAAAGAGATTGGGACATAGATTTTTAATCGGTGCTTCACAGCATTTAATTTACGACTACATGACTAAACAAGTTGCTAAGAGATTACTGGGAGGTAAAGGACTACTTGAAAGGTCATTGGGCATATCTAACCTGCTTTGCGAACAGTGGCCGACATCAATCAAAATAGTTTTAAACAAAGGGGAATAATATGACCTTTCATTGCATATAATTGTTTGATTAAAAATCGTCGGAGAAAAATGTACAGGATCCTTTAAAAAAGAAAACAAACGGTATCAAAGGATTTTATTTCATCTTACAAAGGTATAAAAATAATATCGAAACCGTACAGCGTGGTGCATGGATGAGCTAATGTTTAGAGATATGTTATACGCTGTCTCTTTCGCACATTAAACAGGTCTTTTTTCACACATTAAATAGCTGCGCCCATATCGCTAGCATTGTTTATTATCTGTCTTGGGCCATACACCAGGAAGCAACAGACGCACCCGCTGCCTTTTTAAATGATCTTATGATTGCTTTGGATCAAATTGAATAAAAAATATTTTAATGAATTAGCATTTTGTTTTTCTTAACAATTTCTATTAATTAGCAGACGCCCGCAACTTCGTCGGCCTCATTCAGTGATCCTGCGGTAATATCGGGATAAAAAGTAGCCTATAACCTTTCTCATGAATATCACACACAAAAATAATTTTTCAAATCGCATCAGTAGTTTCAGAGATTAAGAGCTACATACGTACCAACGCGAACGTGTTGAATTTTTTGAGATTCCCGTAGCTCACATTAATGCGACTAATGCCATAGTAAATGAGAGCCATAGATGAATACACTCTGCTATATTTTGTTTGAGTCCGCCATGGGTATGGTTTCCATACTAAGGTGCCCATTTAAATTAACCCCATTTGCTCAATAATATGTATCTTGTTACAAATATGAATGTCACATTTCTTAGAAGCCCAAAAGAAATTAAAATAGTAAAGTGGAGCAAGGACCGAATCTGGCTATTAGCTTAGCGGCTGAAAGTTTCATTCAAGTCTAAACAATAATGTGTATAAATGGTATTAATGTTAATTGTTGGGAATACGAGACAATAAAACGTTAGGCAAATGAGTTAGCAACCTGTCAAGTTTCATGGAAACTCATTAAATCGAGCTACGACATATGTGGCTTTAGGAGATGATAAAGCACTTTAAGCCTGTGAGTAATGAAAGTGAACGAGTGACTTTGTCATATCCACATGGTGGATTAATAACTTTGTAAAGTAAATTTGAGGAATTCCTACGTTAGCCAAACTATTAAACAGAGGATTATTTGATTAGTATGGCCGTTTACAATTTCAGATAATATCAATGTATAATTATAAATTATTCTCTAAGCATTGTCCATTTTCTTTAGATTATTATCGATTGCGGTTTATTTATAAAGTAAAATATTCGTTAGAGATAAGATCTAGTTATTGATTAAGAATACTGCTTTCAGTATGTATAAATGTATCATCTTCTATGAAGGTTTCTTATCCACTTTTTTTTTAAATATAGTTTCTTATCTGTAAAATCCATATTCTTTTCAACGGCAATATAGAATTAGCCACCATTGCCTTAGAATTCTGTCACAACCCCTACAATAAAGAGACGAGTAAGTCCTACTTTGAACTCATCCACAATAGTCTAGCATTTACACATTCATATTCCTTAACGCACTCATTCATTCTATCACGCAATCTATACCTACTATAATAAAACACAAAGAGCACTTTGTCTGTACATTGAATATTTTTGCGAAATTTCAATTGGATTGTGACATGTTATCGATATAGAACACAAAACAATTTTTTTTGGAATTATTGTCTGTCTGTCTGTATGTTTGTTACATCATCATGCAATAACCAGTGAATGGATTTTGATGCGGCTTTCACCAATATATTGCCTGCAGACCCGATTACAATCTTGGATAACAATCATCACGCTATCACGCTATCACCTATGGGAGCCTAGCAGTGTCATTCAATAAGTTTAATAGACTTGAATTCAGGCAACACACTAAATTGTTTGTATCGAGACAGTGACAAACGCATAGTATGTATCTTTGGTTAACATTTAGTCTTTAGTTTATCTGAATCCGTCTATTCTATCAAAAGTTATCGCAATTTAAATTTAAAATATACTTAGTGATTCGGACTCAATTTGGGAAAAAATTTGCTTTAGCTTCTTTTCTAATGTTTATATTGTCAGCGCTGGATCTAAACACCGACTTTTAATTTTGCCAGTGGTGCCATCTAGGGGTATTACTTAAAATTATTATTTTAGCGGTACTTTTGCCGACTTGCTCTCAACGTACTAAATTGTTTGTATCGAGATCACTGTCTCGATACAAACAATTTAGTACATATATACAAACAATTTAGTTGCCACTGCAAACGCATAGTTTGTATCTTTGGTTAACATTTAGTCTTTAGTTTATCAGAATCCGTTTAATCTATCAAAAGTTATAGCAATTTAAAATATACATATATCTACATTGGGTTATCAAGTGATTCGGACTCAATTTGAGCAAAAAATTACTTTAACTTCTTTTCTCATATTTATATTGTCAGCGCTAGATCTTAACACCGACTTTTAATTTTGCCAGTGGTACCATCTAGGGGTATTATTTAAAACTATTTTTTTGCACACTGTTATAACAGTGATTACATAGTAGAGCATCGTATATGTACTTACTATTCGAGTGTTACTTTTTGAGTGCAAAGATTCAAATTAACTAATAGTTATGTAATCCGGCCAGATAGTATTTATTAAAAGAAAGAGCTAAGTATTTAGGTGGCAGGTTGGTAAAGGTAACTACTTTTCTAATACAGTAAGTAAGAAACTTATATATGAGTGTGAGTTTCATCAACCGATCATTATGTTATTTTACATTATCAAGGCCACAGAAAGGGATATTTAAAGGATACCGACTTCCACGCGGGCGAAGCCGCGGGCACAACTAGTTATTACTAAAGTAATTATAGCGACTGCTGCGTCACAAATCCAGCTACTTTGACACCTTCTAATTACTTATTATGTTTATTTAGTTGCATATAAATATATTCTTTTGAGAACAGTATTTTCGTGACAACCTATAGCATCATATTCGTAAGCGTACCCAATAGTGGAATTTTTGTCCCGCATGTAAGTATATATCGTCCGTGTGGTGACGGATTAAGAATACGGAATGTCACCACCCCGTATCATCCCATGGGTGTCGTAAGAGCCGACAGAGGGAGCATATTATACAGAGAACAACACTGTAAGAGAAGGAAAACTTGATACAAACCCTGTACCAACCCGTTTGGCCAGCGTGGTATTAGTAGGCCAATTCCTCCTTTCAAAGGAGAGGCCTAGTCCAGCAGTGGACTGTTAAAGGCTGATGATGATGTAAGTATATAGGGTCCATGTCACTTTAGCCTTAAACTCTCTGGGTCTCTAAGGATCTTTGAATTCGGATCCACGTCTTTTGTATTAGCCTCATAGAGAATCCTTTGATGAATATAAATAAAATTACATGAAAAATAAGCAGATATTAAAACTTATTTATAGTCAAAAGCAGATATTTGCATCGTCCATAAAAATAAGAATATGTTATGACATATAACCGAATTGAAAAAACTTGAGTGTTTATATCTACTATCCACATTAACTTCTTCAGGATTCCTGCAATACATGTCAGTTTTTAGAACTGGCTACTTTTATCAGTCAGTTACTAATTGGATTGTTTGCTAGTCCACGCTGACTACTAATACCGATTATTTTCGTTGTCTTTTCTATAAAACTTCTTGAGATTTGTCAACAAGATTGTCAACAATATATCAAGTTGGGTACCTATTCCCTGCGGTATTCCACAAGGCTCGTTAATTGCACCTCTTTTGTTTATAATATTTGTTAACGACGTCGAAACCTGCTTTCACAACTCCCAACCAATTGTGTTTTGCTGACGACATGAAAATATATGCTGCGGTGTCATCACAGTCTGATGCACAGTTACTCCAATCGGACCTTTGGTGCCTCGATCACTACTGTCTCGCTAACGGCCTCGATCTCAATCGAACTAAATGTTCCGTTGTGACCTACACTCGAAAAAAGGATAATGTTTCATTTCAATATATAGTAAAAGGCCACCCACTAATAAGAGATGAATTCATTCCTGAGCTAGGTGTTATTCATGACACAAATCTGCTCTATAACAAGCACATAGACGATATTGTGGGACGAGCGTCTAGGGCCCTTGGTTTTATTATGCGATCGTCGGTTTACTTCAAAAACGCTAAGACCTGGAAAATTTTGTATTGTACCTTTGTCAGAAGCATATTGGAGTATGCATCGCAGATATGGAATCCACGTTATGACACATACGTCGCAAGAATCGAGAGAGTTCAGATTAAATTTATTAAATACATGTGCTACCGCCTACAAATCCCTTTCAAATCAAGCCAATATCTATATATCTGTAAGAAATTTTACCTGCTCCCGCTATCTTAATTATTTATTTTATCCTATTTTATTTTCTTATCTTTTTTTGATGACCGGTTGGCGCAGCGGGAGTGTAAGCGACTGCTACGCTGAAGGTCGCGGGTTCGATTCCCGCTCAAGTCAAACATTTGTGCGCAACAAACATGGATGTTTGTCTTGGTCTGGCTGTTTCTATGAATAATATGTATGTATTTATAAAAAAAAGTGTATATGTATGTTTATCCATTGTCAAGCACCCATTGTACAAGCTCTGCTTAGTTTGGGACTAGATGGTGTTGTGTGAATGTGTTAGAATATTATTATATATTATTTATCTGAGAGATTTATATATGCGACGACGATTTGTTTTTTATTAGAAATTGCCTCTAACAACATAAATTGTTCCGAATTGTTAGGCAAGCTAAATGTCAATGTGCCAACTAAGCAATTAAGAGCTATGAAACCCTTGCATGTGCCTATAGCGTCATCTAGTTATAGGCAAAACTGCTTCCTTAACCGAGTGAGCAATAGCTTTAAACTAGCAGCCAAAGATCTAGATATAGATTTATTCTGTACGAGTGTTCCAGTAGCAAGGCGAAGAATGAGTGAGAATTTCTTTTTTTAAACAACATTTGGCTACGGCTGACCGAACTGTACTGTAACTCTTTGTAGATTGTAAGTTAAGTTTAGCATGTTAGTGTTTTATTGATTCTCTATTTGAAAAATGTGTGTTATGTAATAGGTTGGGGAAAAAGTTTCTTCGCATTTTTTAAGAAAATT
Source organism: Euclidia mi (assembly GCA_944739405.2). NCBI lineage: Eukaryota > Metazoa > Arthropoda > Insecta > Lepidoptera > Erebidae > Euclidia > Euclidia mi. The sequence continues at coordinate 10,638,126 of OX123199.2, read as the reverse complement.
CAAAAGATTTTATTTATATTTAACATAGTTTATTTATATTTAATTAAAGTATGTAGGTACCATTTGTTCGATAACTTTTTGCCATCTTGTAGGTAGGGACATGATCCCATTGCAATAGAAATTTTGGGACTTCTGATCAAAATACCGCGACAAGTGGTTTTGGCAGTCCTCTCGTGATGTTAACCTGACACTGCCTAAAGAATTCTGAAGAGACCGAAACAGGTGGAAATCGGAAGGTGCAAGGTCAGGACTATATGGCGAATGCATTAACACCTCCCAGTCAAACTCTCTTAAATTTTGCTGAGTGGCTAAATATGTGTGAGGTCTAGCGTTATCATGATGAAAAACCACACCCCTTCTGTTGATTAATTCCGACCGCTTTCTCTCAACTTCTTGCTTTAATCTCATCAGTTGTTCGCAGTAGAGTTCAGAATTGATGTTCCTGCCTGGTGGTAACAGCTCATAATGAATAATGCCCTTCCAATCCCACTACACACACAGCATCACCTTGTTGAGAGTTAACCCGGGTTTCGCCACAGTCTGTGAGCCTGACCGGCCTTTGAACACGACCTTTTTCGCACGTTCTTGTCGTTCGTGATCCAATTTTCATCACCAGTTATCAGCTTCTTCAAAAATTCAGTTCAGTTCGGTTTCATTACGTCGTAGTAAAGAATCACAAATGAGTACACGGTTCATTAGGTTTCTTTCAGTGAGCTCGTGAGGTACCCTAATATCGAGCTTTCTTGTGTACCCAGTTTTTTTCAAATGCGCCAAAACTGTGTGTTCAATTCCCAGCTATTCAGCTACCTCGTAACTACTGATATGCCGATCTTGCTCCACTTTTTCAAAAATGGCATCCATTTTATCCGTAATAGGGCGACCAGAGCGACGTGCATCTTTGACATCAAAATTTCCGGATTGAAAACGCTGAAACCAAATTTGTGCTACTCTCACAGACACTGCACTAGGTCCATAAACAAAACACCGCAAATTTTTTTCGCGGCTTGCGTTGCATTTTTACCTTTTTTGTAGTAAAATTTTAAAATGTATCGAATTTCTTCATTAGATTCACTCATCTTGACAGTACGAAAAACAAATAAAAATCACACATTTTCCTAATTTGAATTTGGAATTATGTTCTTTAAAATTTAAACTTTCAATGATACCAAAACCAGCCAGATCCAAATAGTATAGCCAAAGACATTTTATTACCAGTTCATACATATTGTAATGCGAAAACACTTTTCCCCCAACCTAATATATAATTTAAAGTTATACGTGAGGACCTGTAATAGGCTATCTGTTACATAAATTATATTTTTGTCAAATTGGAATAAGCTGTTGGACCTCCATATATATATATAAATAAATAAATAAATAAATAATATAACTGGGAATAAATAAATAAATAAATAAATAAATAAATAAATAAATAAATAAATAAATAAATAAATAAATAAATAAATAAATTAATAAATAAATAAATTAATAAATAAATAAATAAATAAATAAATAAATAAATAAACAAATAAATAAATAAATAAATAAATAGATAAATAAATAATAAATAACTAAATAAATAAATAAATAAATAAATAAATAAATAAATAAGTAAATTAATAAATAAAATTAGTATGACTTTAGTTTACTGACACAGTGAAAGTTAAAACAAAATAAAATACATACATACTAATTTTCAACAAAACAAAATATTTGCAAGACTTTTCTAATGCTGAAAGGCACTACCTATGCTTAGTGAAATAATAAACATTACTAAAATTACACCAAAACTAGAACACGAATAACGATAATAGGCCATATAAGTAAGCTTGCGAAACGAGCGTGCACATGTCTGTAGTGCATGGTATAGTAGATCGAGCCCGCGACCTCTAGATCACAGGTCAATTGGTTAACAGTAGCGCGTTACGCCTTTGTGCATTAATGTATAAGTGACAATAATGTGTATCGTGTTCTTCTTTCTTTTCGTGTCTCGTACTTTTCAAACGGTTTTAGCCCAGTACTCGGCAAAGCGTATCGCATTTGGCCTACATGTATCGTATTTGGTTTGGCGTATATAATACGGAACGTACTTGATACTTGATGGCACGGGCTGTTTCCGCAGCTCTTGACGTGTATTTTGCGTGCGGGTGGGAATGGTGTCGTCATTCGAGCCACCCCAGCTCTTCGAGGAAGGCCAGCAGACTCTTGATGTGGCCCACTGCTTCCCTCAGGGTTCTGTATCTCGTCAGGTACTGCTGCCTGTACTGTGTGACCTCAGGGCATTCGAGGAGCAGGTGGGCTGCCGTCTCATCTGCTGCCATACAGGTCCTGCGCAGCGGGCTGTCGGTGATACCTATAGTAAATAGGTGTTTATTAAAGAATCCGTGTCCTGTGTAGGCGGCCGTGACTGTCCGCAGTTGTTGTTTGGACAGCCGGAGGATTTGTTTGGCTATCTTACCGTCTACGGCGGGTAGAGCCTCCTTGGCCTGCCTACAAGTTTCAATACCAATCCAGGACTGGTTGTGTTGGGTCCTGGTCCTATTCCTTACCAGGTTGCGATAAAAACCAGAAGGGAGGGGAATAATGGGCTCAGGTCCCACCACCTCTAAAATGGCCCCTCTGCTGGCAAATACGTCGGCTGCGTCATTCCCTCTTGAGCCACTGTGGCCCTCGATCTATTGCAGTGTTAATTTGTTTAGTTTACCTGCCTCTGTTAGTTTCTGGTGGCATTCAAGCGTGAGTGCCGAGGTGATAGTATGTTTTTTGAGGGCTGAGAGGACAGCCTTACTATCTGAGAGGATCCTAATAAAAGGATCGTTCCGATCGTAAGGATCGTTCCCTTACCTCACGTGCCATGATTGCTGTGGCAGCTACGATTATGCCAAAACATTCGGCCTGGTAGACCGTGTTGTAGACTCCCAGCGGTGCTGCGATGTTGATGTTTAGGTCCTCGGAGAATACTCCTGAACCCGTACCTGTATCCGTCTTAGACCCATCTGTGAAGATCGTGAGCTCGTTGTGGCCAACCGCTCCCTCGTGTAGATCCTTGTACAGTTGGATTTTGTATTTCTTGTCCTCATGATTGCCAGAAGTCTTTTGCGGACAGGTTCACCCCCCCATTGTAATAACCCTGGGAAGATGCCGTCCAGTCCGGCTGCTTTGAAGGGATGGAAGCTATCGATGGCCCATCGGAGTTTTTCTGCTGTGACCACGGTGTTTGCGTATCTCCACTCGTGTTCGGTCGCCACTGTTGGTGTATCGTGCCACGTTATTACTGGGGTGAGGACGCAGCCTGGGAAGTGTGTTTTAAGTAGGACGCGTCTTGTCTCCTCCTCCGATGTGGTGTATGTGTTATCCGGTTAACGGAAAATACCTGGTGCAACCATCGGTAGCTGAGCCAGTAGTTTTCTTACCCGGTTTGCTTGTTGGCAAGATTCAATGCTCCCACAGAATTTCCTCCATCCCATGGTACGTCTGAATCTGAGGCATTTCTTGTAGCTTGATTTGGCCGCTTTATAAGCGTCCCAATCTACGTCCGCGCTTGTGTTCATTGCCCTGTTTAGATCCCTTCTTATCATATTGCGCTTGCGTTCAAGCTCAGCGCCTCACCGGGGCTGTTTACCTGGGGTTGAGGGTAGAGTGGTATCTGGGCATGCTGCGTGGTAGCAGTCTGGCATCGACTGCGTCAGTGTACATACCTGCTTATCGATCTGTTCATTGTCACCCAGTACCGTCGGCGTAGCAGTAACGGTAAGTTTCTCTTTAAGTAATTGGACATACTTTGCTTTGACAGTGTTGTGTGGTTTCCTGCGTGGCTGAGTGGGTTGTATAACGACTTCCATAGAGAACCATCCATCTGTGGCCTGAGCACGATGCCTCTTTCGAGACGTGCCATCCCTTGATGCGTTCAGCCGCTCCTTCTGTTGCGAGAGTTAAGTCGATAATTGTCTGACTACGTCTTGTGACGAAGGTGGTCTCCGTACGTGGATTTAATAGGGTAAGATTTGTGGTGAATAGGTATTCAACCAGTGATTTACCTCTGTTGTTATTGCAGTTCATGCCCCACATTTGGTGGTGGGCATTGGAGTCCATTCCAATTATGACCTCCGTCTTGGTTCTCTCGCACTGGTTAACCATACTCCTGAGGTCGAACCGAGGCGGTTCTTCGGCCTCGGGCATGTCGACCGATGCGAAAACAACCCCTATTCTCCTTGGCTGCTGTGTTATTTCAAGTTGTATCGCTGTGATGTCTCTGGAACAGAACTCCGTTAAAACTTAGGCTCTGATGTTTTTAGTTGTCAGTATGCAGGTTCTTGGATGTGTGTAGTCAGTTGAAGAATAAATCTTACCTCCCAGGCTGGAGAGGCCTCTGATGAGGCCACCCCTTATCCAAGGTTCCTGGATGAGCACGATGGCTGATTGTTGGACCTCCATCCATTTGCGCAGTTGCGCAGTAGCCGTTTGGCTGTGATGGAGGTTGATTTGAAGGCAGCTGACGTCACTAGGCAGAGGGTTCATCTTTGGATGATGTCCCCACCTCCCCGACCGTCAACTGCGTTAGGTCGGCCAGGATGTCGCCAGCCTCCACCCCGTCGTCCCGCCGCACCGGGCTCAGGAGCAACCTCTCATCTTCCGAGTTACCCTCGGCTGACGGGCCAGCCCCCGAGCCAGACGGGCCGGGTTCTGCGTCGCACCCTGGCATGGTGCTTGAGTCCTGCTTGACTCGTGTGGAGTTGTCATCCGGAGGATGGTCGACAAACTTAACTGAGGGGTCCCGGAACCTGACGTTGACGGTACCTACCCCTAACGCGAGGCGGCGCTCGCTCTTCATCAGGATCGGGACCTGTTCCTCTGGGACGCCCACTACCAGGAACCACCCACCTGATTGCCTTTCGGAGTGCAGCATCGACTATTTGTCAACCTCCAACCAGGGGTTCTGAAACTCAAGAGCGCGACCCACGTCGCGCACGTCGTCCAAGACCCCCTTTTCGTAGGGTACGGCAATGCCGCACCGCACTCTCTTCGGGGTCTCTTCCTGGCCCCTGACCTCCAGTTCGAAGCCCGGTGGTGGGACTAGGAGAGAGACTGCCTCCGTCAGCCAGGTACGCGTTGCCTCGTCGGTGCACCAAAGTTTGAGGACCCCGTCCGCGTGCACAGGTTTTCCGGTGAACGCTGGAGCGGGGCGTTTGGGGGTTTTGGTCGACCAGGCATCACTCAGGATCTTCCTCTGGAGCTCCCGGAGTACCTGATCCACCAACTCCTTCGGCAAGTTCCCTGTGGACCTGTGGACTGTGACGCCTTGGAGGCCTGTGCGTAGAACTTACCTTGTATCCTGGAGGAGTCGAGGCGGGGCTTCTTGTGCTCCCCTCGAGGCGAGCTGGTCTCGTTGAGAGCACGTTTGGCCTCACCTCTTTCCTTGTTTTCGGCAGTTTTACCTGCCACGTTTCCCGGTGGTGCTGGGGCTGGATGCCGTCCAGGGTGGCCAGCCCGCCGCTTGGCGGCAGGCGGCTTCCCTGTACTGCCTCCGGCCTTCGTGCACCCTTCACTTCTGAGCGTGGGCTGTGCGCTGGTCACATTGCTGGGACCTGCGACGGCAGCCTGCTCAGCTGTTTTAGTGGGGGCAGCATCGGCAGCAGCAGCGGCTTGTTCAGCCTTCCGCCTAATTGTCATGCGCTGTCTCTTGCTTTTGTTGTTCCTCTTTTTCTTGGTGGAACTGATAGCAGCGGGGCCACTCGGTTGTGTGGTGGGTGGGCGTTGGACAGGATCGGTGGTCTTGCCCTTACCCTTGCCCTTGTGGTGACTCACCACTTGTCAGCCCGCGCAGGAGGAGTCGTCTTCCCGCTTGATCTCAAACGGGCTGACGATTGTAAGGACGGGACCAGTACTAGTGTTAGCCAACGCTGAAGTCACGTCCTTGGGGGATGGTTTGACACCTGCAGCCGGGGCCACGGCGTGGACCATCTATATGGTTTTGGTTGTGGCGGCGGGAACAGCTTTCGCCGTCCCCGTCGCGGTTGGGGTAGTGATAGAGATTTCGGTATCCATAAAGTTTTCTTAAAGACTTCATCCCTCTGGCTTCCCACCCTCCATGGAGCCCGCAACAAGGAACGTCATACCGGACGTTAGGATTACCAGAAGGATATAGGAACGCAAGACTGGCTTACAGCACGACATCGGGCGCCCGCTCGGGTCAACAGTCGGAGCCGAGTTACCAACTCCATCCGTCTTCCCTCGCTTGCGCCTTCAGTATAGCCTTCATTCACCACATCAACAGCCGAAATAAATTCCAACTGCTGATGCGGACCCCAAGTCCCTAGCCTGTGGCCCTCTGACGGGACACGATGGCCATTTCCACCGCTGCGGCTCACAGCTGGGGCTACCGTTTAGCGTGAAATCGGGACCAAAGAGGGCGTGTTGCCTCACGGTCACATTACCGCCAGCGCCGCTTGGCTCAACCCCCCAGGACTCCGTCACCCCCCCCTGTACGGTGCTCAACTGCGCAGGTCCTAGCGCAGGTGGTCAGCTACTCTTACCCGTGACTTTTTACTACAAGCCCGCGCCCACCCGACCACGAGGAGGCGCGGTGAAGAGATGTGTCTCTGAGTGTGGGTGTGTGCGTTCATGTTAGTGTGTGTGTGTGCGTGTGTGATGTGCCTGTTATTGTGTTTCGGCTGGAGGTTTTGGTTGCATCCATTTCTGAAGAAACTGGACCAAAAACGGGCGGCAACCTCAAGAAAGATAGTCCACCAGCCTTGCCTTAGGGATCTTTACGACCTGCGCTACCCCTGAGACCATTCGCCATTCCCTGCACCGGACTCAGGTGCAGGGAGTAGAAGTCAGTGCAGCTCAGTGATACTAAAGATGAGTTGAACTGCACGGGCTTCCGCCCGTTACATACGGAACGTAAGTAAAGTACGAAGTTAATAAACAGTAAATAATTAGAAAACTGGACGTGTACGGCTCTAATTCATGGACTAAGTTCTGGATTAATTAGACAACTTCTAAATCAAGAATTTTGTTAGTTTCTAAGCATGGGACCATAATTTCTGTCAGGTTCAGTCGCTGAAACTGTTCTAAAGTTAAGCTTAGCAAAATTAAAGGACCAAGAAAATTTGTTAGACTATTACCCGTTGCTTCTTGCCCAATATGATTTTAGATTACCTTTTTTTTAGTGAAAGGCATCATATTTATTTCATAACAATAACAAACAAAAAGTAACTTAGTCTCTAAATACTACACAAAGAAATATATATAGAACATACAAATAAATATATACAGAACGAAAAGAAAATAATTTAGAGGGCGTTATGAAATTCATCCACATCGCCGTCAACTGGAAGCGTTCCCAGCACGCTGGCAGCATTGCCACGTTGTATGGCGATACTTAACACGCGAGGCGTCGACCACTTTCTTTGCGAGGTCTCTAAAAAGAGATCTAGCACTTGGACCCCATGGCCCTAACGTTTCGACCCCAAACGGCTCAAATACGTAAACCCCTACTAGGTTTACGTATTTGCACGATTTGAGGGTCTCCGCTGTAGCAGTAGCAGCGCCCGCACAACCCGCTGTGCTAGGAAGCTGTAATGGTGCGAGGGTATCGACATACGTAGCGTCCTATACCTAAGGCCTACCCAACTTCCATGGCAGTAAAGACATACCGTCTGATCTTTTGCCGTCGTCGCGTACCAGGCATTGAGGTTCAAGGTGGCTGGAACGCCAGCGATGACAAAAGCCCGACGGAGAATGTCATAAAGGTTTCCGTGTCGTAAAATATGACCTGCGCTCCTGCTGCATGACAGGCCATGGTGACCAAGGCTGTCGACAGCCTCTCCACAGTGACAGCGATGTGGAGTACCATATGGCGCGCCTAAACGGAGGCAAGACTCGATGCCGATGCATGATGCATTCTACTGCAAAACGGTCCATCCCACTGCCTCTGAGAGGATAGATATCGGGATAATTCAGTGCTTGGAAAAGCTCTTCTCCAAGCATTCATGGCGTCGGTCTTACACGGTACCTCAGAATCGACCAGTGTTGGTGCTAAGATTTTCCTGGTCAATTTTGCGGTGCTGTGAACCGAGGACAGGAATGCTGGTGGGCAACATCGGAAATTTTGCGAACGCCGAGGCCGCCAAAGCGTACAGGTAAGGGCGCCTGTAGTCACAATCGGTCATTCAGTGCTATCTTCAAAATTTTACTAAGAGTATTTTGTATAATTTTGTCCATTTCAATGAGTAGGTTCGATTTTTTCCAAAAAGGCGAAGCTCGAATAGCGTGGGTAAATTTAGGAACGACAAGACAATACCGAATTATAGTGAAAGCCGAATGAATGTTAATTTTGAAAAGCCTGTCAGAAATTTCACTAAAATTTTGAATTTTTTCATGAATGAATGAATCGAAACCTTCGTGTAAAATCAGGGACCCAAGGAGGCGAAGAGAACTTTTTCAATATGGGTTATATTGGGAGTCAGTAATTGAAAATTGGAAAGTATAGAGGATTTATTTAAATTGTCGTTTATGAAAATTTCACATTTAGTTGGATTTAGGTCTAAGCCTATGGATGAAAGTTTAGATAAAAAAAAGCCAGATCTTGATAAACTGTTTCTACATCGCCTCCTAGGGTGCCATCATCTAGGTACTAGATATTAAATTTTGAATTTAACTGGCTGATGATTAGGTCAACAGCTAAGCTAAAAATGAGAGGTCCAAGAGGGTCGCCTTGTTGACAGCCAAGAGCGGATTCCAGAAGATTTTCCTTGAAGATCAATTTTGAAGGGTTTCTATAATACTGCCAAAGAAAGTTGTAAATTTTGGGTGTTTCCCGGTGTCCCGGTTCACTGAATTAAAGGCGTTCTTTAAATCAACCTCCAAGATAACCTCACCCCATTACAGCCAAGGTACGTCGACAGGGCATGTATGGCAGCCTAGCAACCCCCTTGGAACCAAACCCTACCTTGAGGGGTTGGAATTTATTACCCAAGGTGGTATTATAATAGCGGCAGCATTATAATACCAACTTATTATTTAGATTACCTCTATTTAATTACGTTTCTATACCTTTCTTTAAAAAGACATATTGAGAATCAGATCTTTTCATAGCGTCTAATATTCGTTTTGCCATTAAAAAGTACTGCACACAAACCAAAGAATTTTACATGTGTTATAAGTAAAAATCTTACATTCACGATGAGAGAAATTAATGAAACATGGTTTTGATTTTATTACTCAAACATTTATGAAACAATTAGGTTTTTATAATTATCTAAACGTGGAAACTGTTCATTATGTTTAAGTGCACAGTTAAAAAGGCTTTGTGATTTGTTTTCATCGCGGTGGTTATCTCGTGAAGTGAGACGATTTGTACGATATCCTCAATTCTTGCCTACTTTTGCTTTAGTTCATGCAAGACCTTAATATACCCAAATTAAAATGTGCTGCAAGGGATTTTCCAAGACACAAAGGACACTCAGGCTCAGCTCTATTATTTTCAGCATCAAATGTCTTCCATTTTGGACACAACCCTCGCTACTGCATAGTGGTGAAGCAACCACCATAACCATTGCGTCACACGTGCTGTAAATATAATAAAATATATAAGCCCTGGAGATAAACAGTCACCTTTCTGGGCATGAACTTCTTACTGTTTGTAGGATTTTAACATAATATACATATATTACGTTGGTCTATAAATAATTAAAGACACACTTAGCTTCGAAAAGTCGGTGGCGCGTGCCGAGTCGAAACCAGCTCTCCCTGTGCGGTAGTTTATTGCTATCTTCACGAAACAATTGTTGCTTACGCGTGGAAAATATCTTAAAACCTTAACTAATAATGTATTGTACATATGCAGCAACATTCGTCAGTTTTATTTCACATTTGAACAAGTTACACTGAGCGAAATCAAAAATCTTACAAGTTTAAACTAATTTCTCGACAAATGTCAGTACGATAAATACTTGGAAATGAGATATACAACAAAAAAATATTATAATATGGTTTCTTAAGTAGGTTGGCTTATAGAAATTTGATCTGAGTCATCTATTAAAATTATGTGCCGACCGTGAGCTCTTTGTGTTTACGAAGAATACGAAAAAAAATGGTAATACGTTCTGCAGTTGGAAAATCATCTAAATATCGGAAGTAATAAGATTGATTTCTGCGTATAGCAGACTACTTGTTGATGATTATATAACTATTGAAAGGGGTTTCGTATTGTCGTCTGATGATCAGAAATGTGTAATGTTTGCGCTAAGATTGTCTACCAATCGCAGGGTGTAGACACCCGACGAGAGGTTGCTGACCTATGGCTGTAGTATGATTTCGTGTGACCACAATTAAAATAAATAATACTATTTTAGGTGGTTTTGTGGTTTAACACCTTACATACCACTTCCGCCGTTTATTGAATCATAAAAACAGATTTCAAGATATGTCTATGATTTGAAACTTTAACTATGAACGTTTCAATAGTAGAACATTGTTTCCTTTCTTAAGTGACTTCTCTTGAATCCAAATCCATTCACAACAAATTTATTACTTATTACTATTATTTATTTCAATGCAAATAACATTATATTTACATGAAACAATTCACGCTTGCTTACATTACAGAAATATTATAGTAAAATGTTATTAGCAACTTATGTATTTAAATTGCCGCCTAAATAATATCACTCATTTTGAACTTTTTATTACTAACAACGAAGAGAAGCCAATAATGTGTACAAAAATTAGACTTGATAGATCCTTCACCGGCAATTTCTCTCCTTGTTGTATACACTTGTATAGACTTACCGATGAATGCCAATATAATGCTATCTTTTCATGTCCTAGTGTAATTAGTAGAATTTTTGTAATATTTACCTAGTGGATTTTTTGGTAAAAGGTACCTAATACATAATTCCATAATAATCATAATATGAAGTTCTCTGCAGCAATATCTTAGTGGAAAGACCTACAGACAGCTGGACCGAGGGTCACAGGGTGCCCTAATGTCTATTCGAAGTTCTGTGCGTATTAAATTGATAATCAGCGCCTGCTAAAACGTGCAGTCAAATAACGCGAGGAAACCTGCATGTCTAAAAGCTTTCCTTATATCGAATGACATGTGAAGTCTGCCAATCTGCATTTGCATAGCATGATGGACTATAGACCCTTCTCATAGTGAGAAGAGACCAGTGCCCATGAAGTCACCCGGCCAGTTGTAATGTTTGTATGTTTGAACTTTACGTAAAATCTGCTGTACGACTTTTGTGCGGTCTTCAAAAATAATTGTGAATTCTGGAAAAGCCGCGAGCGATCCAATTTCTATATTTTTTAAATGCAAGTAAGCGGTTCACTGTACAGAAAACACACTTATTCTTCTTAAATTATAAATCTGTATCTTTATTTCAGTTTTATAATCTAAACGCAAAACGCAGGTCCTAAATCAGTTTAAAACTGTTTTATTACGTTCACGTATGTCTTATCACGGAGCCTTTTTAAAATAACTCGTAACTATTCTCAGTGAAGCAGCACATTTTAGTGTTTTATATTTACGTGAAGTACTTACTGTGAGTCAGTTTACGAGCGTCAAATCGCATAAAAGAGGGCGCTAAAGTAGGAAAACTGGACCAAAAATTGGTAGACTTATAGGTTCTATATTTACTACATGACGTGAAGAAAAATATAAACTTTTATAGATTTTCTGTGCAGTAAAATAAATTGATCTTGATTTCTTCCAAACAAAAAGCTGAATAGTTATTAGGAGCTAATGTATACCTACATAAACAAAATAATTTATCTTTGAATTCATGAATAGACAGAACATAACTTGACGCGTCATAATACATATTAGGATGCTACAAATTATGTTCTGTGTAAGTGGAAAGATAATTAAAATAAATTAGGTATAACTAAGTATCCTAGGATCTAGATTTGATATTTAGTGTGAGTAGCTTTAGCGCAATACAGATGTTTGATAACATAATTCGGTTGCATTAATTCGTCATTCTTAAGTATAAACTTAAATATAATACATTAAATAAATCATAAATAATATGTACCTGCTAATATAGCTAAGACGCGGTTCCTGACCCAGTCAAATATTTCATCGAACTAATTAAAACTTACAGGATAACGACGGCGGTCGATGTGATAGGCTTTGATCTTTAGTTATGTCCCTAGTGATTTCAATTAATTAAGTCGACTGCTCGAAGCAGAATCAAACCAAACTCAAATATCTACTTGGAGCTTAAATTTAACTGTATAATCAGAGCATCGTTTAGATATGTCCCCTTCACAAATTAATTACACGCAAGGTAAAGGCCTCGTTGACAAGTTACAATGTAATTAATAAAATAGTATCTCGTCCCACGTTTTAATTTAAGCGATTAAATTTACATGGGTCGATGTATAAAATCCTGCTCGCTTATGCGATTGGTCTCGTACCGCGAGCTGAGGTTAAGTAATGAGTTGTTGAGTTACACGTGTCAAATTTACGAATACATAACTCGTATGTTTCGCAGAAAGGCCCCAGCCCAAATATATCTCTATAACAGAAAAATAATTTTCAGAAAATCTTTATGCAGACAAACATCTCAATATTGATTATTCAGCGTATAGAAAGAGCATTGAAAGGTAAAGGCAAAATCGTTAGTTCCCTATTGTTTTACTTCAATATGTGCTCCAACTCCTCATTGTTTAGCATAATTGATTGCCTAAATTGATTAAGGCCTTGACTAGCCGAGCTAGTCTAGCTCGTAATTATTTAACGTGTTGTGTGTAGATATCTATTGGTGTACCATAATAACAGTTCGAGCTAAACGTTTCCTAGCTTTATTGTGTATACATTTGCACAGCGGCTTTCATTAGGAGACTACATAACTGTTGTAAAGGCTGCAAAACAGATTGTCGTCGTGATTTTTAAATGATTGAAATATGGAGTTATAGAATATAACATTTGGAGTTGGTTTAATCTAAAACAGCTCTAAGGGTACCTAGAATCTTTAAAAAATTGCAATTTAACAACAGTTTCCTCAAGGAACCATAATCCACATAATACGATAAAAAGTCTTAAAAATAAACAAAGCTTCGGTATAGACGAACTCCCACCATCCCTTATTAGACAGTGTGCTGACGAACTTGCATTACCCTTTTGTATATTAATAAATCAGTCCTTTGAAGAAGGCGAGTTTCCATATCTACTAAAGAAAGCTATAATCAAACCAATACACAAAAAGAACTCAAAAACAGATCCAAGCAATTACCGACCCATAGCCCTACTACCAACAGCTTCAAAAATCTTCGAAAGAACCATGTGTGACCCCGTATACCGTTTCTGCGAAAAATACTAAATTTTTGATGTGAGCCAAAACGGATTCCGTAAACATCGTTCAACAACCCTTGCTGTCTATAAATACATACAGGAAACTATAAATATAATAAATAACAAACAATATGCAGTTGGAATACTCCTAGATATGACGAAAGCATATGACAGAGTTCAATTCAATATTCTACAGGAAAAATTATATAAAATAGGAATACGAGGACAAGCACACAATTGGTTTGAATCATATCTAAGAAATAGAGAACAATATGTAGAAATAGAAAATTATAACCCCAACCTTAAAGAAATTGTTAACATTAGATCTGACAAAAAAATCATAAACGCGTCAATACCACAAGGCAGTGTAATCGGTTGCTTATTTTTTTTAGTCTACATCAACGATCTCCCGAAAATCACAAAGGAACCGTGTGTATTATTCGCGGATGATATATCACTGCTCACATCATGCAAAAACGCGAATGGGCTAAATGAGCGTCTCCAAAATATCTTTGATAAAATTGTAGAATGGATGAACGAACATAATCTTGAAATTAACTACGGCAAAACGAAAATTATGGCATTCTATCCATACCAAAAGACTCCTCTAGAAATAGACTTTTCAACTAACGGTATAAAAATAGAACAAGCCAAGGATTTCACTTTATTAGGAATATCTATAGACACTAACCTCAATTGGAAAACTCACATAAAAAACATTCGATCAAAAATATCTAGATTTGCTTATGCTCTCCGGGAAATTAAGAACACTACGGACTTTCATACATCATTAATTACATATTATGCCTACGCATATTCTTGGCTTAGCTACGGAATTATTTTGTGGGGTCACAGCACTGACATACCTTCTCTTTTCATTCTCCAAAAAAAAACTAATCCGCATTCTAACTAACATAGACCAAGCCGATAGCTGCAAACCATACTTTATAAACCACAAGATACTCACTTTACCATGCATCTATATTCTGGAAATATGTAAATTCGTTAGAAAGAATATTACCTTCTTTACTACACGTGGAGACAGACATGCAAATAGATCATTAAGACACAAAAACCGATTAATGTTACCTACATCTAACATGACTCTACATTCCAATAGCCCATATGTTATGTCAATCAAAATTTATAATAAACTTCCAGAAGCCCTAAAAGAAGAACCTAGAAATATAACATTTATCAATAAACTAAAACAAATACTCATAAATAAAGCCTATTATAATATAAAAGAATACTTTGAAGATAGGGAAGATAATTTATAAGTACACAAATTAAAACAGATACTTAGGTATATAAATAATCACAAAAAGACTGATAAATACATAATAGAAAGTGATATCACACATATCATATTATATTTATATCTCCTGTATGTATAATAAGTACACATATAATTATGCAATATAAATATATGAGTAATTAAAATAGACATTTACATAATCACAAAAATACTGAGAATAAATAATTTAATGTAACTACATATATGTATTTCAATAAATGACCTATGCATTTACCTAATAAAAAGTTATATTACCATCATAGTTAGTACACATATCATATTATATCTACTACTTAAATATAAAATAAGTACACAACAATATACATACCGCAATTCTTATATATTTTTGAGTAATAATAATATAATAATATATTATAACTATATATATTATAATAAATAAACAAAAATAATAAATATTCTAAAAGTAATTGATAAAACAGTGCAATAATAAATTTAAATAGTTTTTTTTTTTCATAACAAAGTTGAAAAATAGCATCCTCCTCTCTTCTACATTATTATATGTTGCCGTGCCCTACAGGGTCCATAATGTATCTTATACCTAATTTGTACCAACTGTATTTGCACAATAAAGATTTATCTATCTATCTTATATTGTCATATTGTAACACCTTATGTAACTTATGGAGTGCAATAAAACATTGAGTATTGAGTATTGAGTATCCTCCAGTAGTCCAAAATGAGTGCACAATTTCTTGAGCACGAGTTCTTATTACTGGAAAAATAAAAATTTTAGATTTTATGTAGAACTGGGTCAAACCCAATTATAATTTTCATATAAACTGTAGTTCATTACAACGATAACCGCGCTTTCAGATTAGACGGTTGCTCTAGCCAGTCTACTGCCGCACGAAAACCGTTTGGAGTTAGTGTGATAGAACCGAACAATCGTTCATAGCCGCACTCTATCAGAACCGCCCATGCACTGTCGCACACTGACAGTTCCACAATTTTTAAATTGAATCAATTCTGTTTCCCATTCAAAAGCGCAGTAGTACGTCTGTGGTTAAATTTACTATCGCACTGCTTTCGCCCAATTTTTCGTCGAATACTTAGTACCATTTACGACACTCGGCAATGTTGTCACACGGCAGTAGACTAGTTGCCAATCGACGGTCTAATATAAAAGTGCCGTAAGCAGAGTCAAAACAATGTATGATACGCTGTGGTTTAATTTTCAAATATGCTGCGGCATATTTACATGATGTGGAAACTAACTTGTTACTATTTGACATGAGGAAAGTTTACAACCAGCCCTCTATGTACAGTTAGCGAGAGTTTGCTGTGTTAAATCCATCCATCGTCAGCTCGTTGGCTAACTTATAATTCGATGAGTACACGGTTCAACTTTAAGATCGTTTAATTTACTTTGTGATATGTCACCGGCAAAACGGTAAGATTACGTGAAAAAAGATAGATAGATATTTTCGAAATGAATATACTATTATACTTACTATGTATACATATGTACATACATACATAGACTCACGGCTGTTTCCCAGAGGGGTAGGCAGAGACTACGGGACGACATTTGGAACGATCCTGACATACCTCTCTTGCTTCATTCACTCCCATCAAGTTTCACAAGCATGCTCTTCTGTTTAGGGTACTTCTGACCTGTAATATTTTAGGATGTCTCCAATCTGGTCAGATAACGTCCGCCTAGGTCTTCCCGTTCAGCTATGTATATATATACATTAATGCGTCGTGTTATATGATTAATGACTATAAAAGGATGTTAGTATAATAAACGCTAGCGGAAGAATATGTAATGTAGTATTTTCTTGGAATTACGCGAATGTTACACATTGAAATTAAACTACAGTTTACGTTTTTTATCGCTTTAAATTGGTTTCAGTAGTTATTACATTTAAACCGA
The DNA here is from genome assembly GCA_944739405.2 of Euclidia mi. NCBI lineage: Eukaryota > Metazoa > Arthropoda > Insecta > Lepidoptera > Erebidae > Euclidia > Euclidia mi. Next base: position 10,621,626 of record OX123199.2, on the reverse strand, counting down.
ATCATCTAGAAACTAAATTTTTATTACTAGCCGACGTTTCGAATTCTTTACAGGATTCATGTTCACGGCAGATTGAGGTGATTTTTGTCTTAATTTCTTGAAAGTATAAGTTATCTCAAAGTACCCGAACATTTTTATTCATTCGGTTTAAATGTAATAACTAGTGAAACCAATATAACGCGATAAAATCCGTAAACTGTAGTTTAATTTCAAAATATGTCATGAACCTTTAACGGGGGCTCATTAAATACACTTTGATTACCGAGGAGGAAATATCGGATGACGGGCAGTGTAAGTTGGAAATAATTTCAGTTTATAAAACTTGTATAATAGGGTCGCCGATCAGATACTTTTTGTAGCTTTCTTGAGACAGCCGAGTAGGAACTATCAAGTCAACTAGACTACTGACGCTGAGAGGAGATAGACACTACTTGAGATAATAACTACTATATTAGAGCTTCGTTTTAATCTGTGCATCAAAACGACGATGGTAATTTTGTTATACCTACCTACTTATATTTAAGACGGAAAATATAAGAAAACGTGATACCAATCCAGACTAATTCAGGATCTTCAGATATGTTATTCGTACAAGGCGGTTAGTTATTCTACCAATTGATTTTAGTATTAAATAATCCTTAATTTTAACAAAAATAATAATTATGTACATAATAAAATATGTAATTTAATGTTAGTTTTAGCAACAGATACCATGCAGTTTCATACTTTGCCGATATACCTATTATACAGTGTGAGTCTTTATAAAGTGCACATATCAAAACCAGGGTAACACACAATTTCATCGACGGAAAAAATGTCAAAAAAAAAATTGTTTCTTATAAATATTTTAAAATTTTAAGTTGCAGCTGCTAACCCTAATTAAATAATTTTTTATAACTTTTAATGTCCCATCAAAATGGAATAAATTTTGAAATGATTTTTAATAATAGGCCGTGCCAATAAAGTTATAACTTCAAAAAAAATAAACACCATAAAATTAGAATAAAATGGTATTTGATGAAAATGTGGTATTTTTTTCATCATTTTTACAATAATTTTAAAATTTCTCTAAAAATCGTCCCCTTTATCCTACTTTTTTTAATTTTATGTTATTCTACAGCGTATTAGCCTTCTAATGGTAAAAAATGCATGTTTATTACTCAGATACAACTTTTTTAATTAGTTAGAGAATACTTTTTAAAGGTAGGACTAGACCCAAAAAAACTGCTACGCAAAGGGGTCGTATTCAGCCTAAAGGTACCGCCTTCAGAAAATATTTATTTCCGACTTAAATTATTCGTTGAAAGTAATCAACACAAAAACAAATTATTTGGAATTTTAATAATGCTCTCTAGAGTTCTTAAAAATATCGGTGAAGTATACCATACTTCAAATATATACAACTTAACAATACAAAAAGATATCTGAGCTTTATTATTAATGGTCTCTAGAGTTCTTAAAAATATATGCGAATTATAACTTCCCATATATTATATTTCCACTTGACCTATCGGCAATGGAAAAGTTACAGTTAAGTACATAATCTGATCATATACAACATGAATATTTTTTAGAAATGTTTGCTAGCATATCAAGTATAGAAACATAATGATAATCGGATTAATCTTTTCAAACATAAAAACATTATTTTATAATATAGTATTTAAGCATCGCATCGCAATAACGTTTCCTTAACTTGTTGTAGAAAAAAATCATGCGTGATGTCCACGATGATATTACATTCTTACACCAGTTCCTTTATGGAAAGAATAATAAACCTTATTGATAGCTTAGTGTAAGGACCTAATATAAAAAAAAAAAATAGTCAACAAATTTAGCAGTTCTTAATTTTAAAAGAAAAGGCATCTTAAATCTGTGGATCATAAAACTGTTTGTCTCCTGAGAGGAATAAAGCCGCAGTTCTCAAGGGCTAGGCCATAGCGGACTTTTAATTACCCTTGGCTATTCGTTTTGAAATTATTGTTTGCTTTATTCAACGTATAATTTTAAATTTTAATGCCGTCGCTTAAGATTTATATGACAAACACATACATACATAAACTCGCGCGTGTTTCTCCAAGGGAATGTGATATATATATATATTATAGACTCACGCTTATATCCCCGAAGGGGTAGGCAGAGGTGTAATATTACATCCACATTTCGGCATGATTTTTTTAGGTCCCACGTAATAGGGTGCGAGCCTATTGCCGTACCGGGCACATTATCAAACTCTGTGCTGTTACTGAGAATTGCCTGACGGAAATCCCAATAACACTTTGCCCGGCCCGGGAATCGAACCCGAGACCTCTCAATCCCACGCGCACATTTATGCCGCGAGACCAATGAGGCAGTGATATATGTGATATATGTATATGAATATTATATAACTTTGAAATCTATGGAACAGTGAATTATTATCTGTCGTGATAACTAGTGTTTTTACTTACGTGTTCTTACTCCTGTCTATAGTAGTTTGGTGCGAAGGTTTTATAATTCTGCATTTACTTTGACTCTGAAGCACTTCTCCATTCTCAAATTCTCCCGATTAAAATAATCTAGGCAATTACGTCATCAGTTTAATAACTAAACCCAGTAGCGCCTAAATATACTGTTTAAAATGAGTCCCACCGCTGTGTACAAATCTTAATTTAGAATTAAATAAAGTATGCATTAATCCACGCTAGGCTTAGTGCAAGCTGGCAACAACATTTAGAATATCATAGGTCAGACAGCCAATGACCTATAACAAGCTAAGATATGCATAATAAATAGCAATGTATTAAAGTAACGATAGCCTAAATTTGATAGTGGGGGTTCTGATCGAAAGTATTTGACACATTGGCTTTTCGAAGTTATGTACGCATGAAAGTATTAATCATTATATTTCGAAATCTCCATATTGGTGGATATTATGTGTATATTCTTCAAAATAATATCTTGGATGATAGGCCGCACAGGCCTATCATCCTGAACTTCTAGCGAGGCCACCTTCCTATGCAGAGAGATCCGTGATCAGCAGCGGGCTGGTAAACAACTCATAGTCAAAAGGACACCTAGTTGAACTTTAGACAGAGTTTTGACAGTAATTACTTTTCAATTTTTAGGGTTTCGTACCTGAATGGTAAAAACGGGACCCTATTACCATAGTAGAAAAAGAATAGTATATATATGCCTACTCTTGCGTTGACGCACGGGTTGTCACTCGTTTACACCGCGGCGCCGGCTTTGTCGGCGCGCGCGCTTTTTCGCCGCTTTTTTAAATGATCGCGCTGAATACTTCACAATTTAAGCTTGCATATATATTTTTTCAAATACCTATTGACTACCTAAGCGTTATATAACTATCTAAATGCCCTTTATAACGAGAAAAATGTAACAAGTTTAATTTACTGTCGTTTAACACATTGTATAATATTAATAACGTTTATTACAACACTGAATGTACATAAACAATTCGAGCGGGCGAGCAGTGTAGTACCTACATGAATGCGCGCGATCAGACGCGCGGCGCATCCCGTACTGACGCCGCGCTTGCCACGCTCGTTTATGAGATTGTGTGCGTGAAAAGTGCGTGCGTACACGGCGCCGGAGACTCACGCGTACATTTAAGCCGACGGCGGCCGATTTGTATGAAGCTATCCTACTATTCTTTTTATACTATGCTATTATTAAGCCTCCGCTGTCTGTCTGTCTGTCACCAGGCTGTATCTCATAAACCGTGATAGCTAGCAAGCTGAAATTTTCATAAATTATGTATTTTCGATGCCGCTATAACAACAAATACTAAAAATAAAACAATGAAAATATTACGGGGTGGTCCCATACAATAAATATGTTTATTTTTTCGTATTTTTTGCTCAAAATTACTAACGGTTACAGGTAGCCACTTAATATTTTCACAGAATATGTAGTTGTATATTACCTTTCAAAATAAAAAAGTTTATTTTTATTTTGAAAAAATTAAGTATAAAGAAAGTAAATAATAAAGGGGGGCTCCCTTACAAAAAACGTAACTTTTAAGCAGTTTGTTACTCGATCTTAATAAACAGATAGAAATTAACAATATATTTAAGTATACATACAACAAACGTGATATTCTTTTAAAGATGATGGTACGGAACCCTTCGTGCGCGAGTCCGACTCGCACTTGCCCAATTTTTTTAAATATGTTTCGCTACTGGTACACATAATAAACCCTACAAATAAACAATCCCGATTGTATAGCAATACATATAGCATATTACAAAGTCATCATCCTCCTAGCGTTATCCCAGTTTCAACCTGGGGTCCGCTTACTAGTCTAACCGGATTTGGCTGAATAGCTTTCCCACAGAACGACTGCCTGTCTGAACTCCGCAACCCGAAGAGATAGTGATATTCCATGGATTAGACTAGTGCAAGTTTATTTAGAAGGTACCTACTGACACCCTTTAACGACTGCCAAAGATCTTCATGACAACCGGGACCGACGGCTTAACGTGCTCTCCGAGGCACGCGCAAGCGATAATTTACAATTCAATACGCACATAACTCCAAAAAGTCATTGGTGCGCGCCGTGGATTCGAACCCGATACCCTCTGCATGGCAGTCCGTTGGTATCTCCACTAGGCTATCGCTGCCTATTGTATATTACAAAGTAAACATTTAAAAATATTTCTCCACCGGAAAAAATAGTAGAGTGCATTTGATAGATCAATTCAATTCAATTCAATAGCCCTTTTATCCTGAGTCTCCTTGACTCTAATTAACATTTCTTATTATTGCATATTATTATAAAATATCACGGATCTCAGTGTGCCTCTTGGCATAGGCCTCCTCTAAGAACTTCCACTGTTTCCTATCCCTTGCAACTCTTTTCCAGTTTGGGCCAGCTGTAAGTCTGAGTTCGTCCTCCCATCTTTTCCGCTGTCGCCCTCTACTTCGCTTGCCATCTCTAGGATACCATTCTGTTAGGATTTTGCTCCATTTGTCTTGGGGTGTCCTCAACATATGTCCAACCCATCTCCATTTCATATGGTCAATTTTTGTGAGAATGTCTGATACGCCTGTCCTGGCTCTAATAGATGTGTTCCTTACTCTGTCTTGTTTTCTGATTCCCAGCATGCTTCTCTCCATAGCTCTTTGACAGTGCGCTAGCATATCTCTATGTTGTTTAGAAAGTGCCCACGTTTCGCATCCATATGTTAGGCAAGGAAGAATACATGTGTTGAAGAATCTACCTTTCGTTTTAATGCTGAAGTCTGATGCTTTCATAACCTCTTTCAGCGACCAATACCTTTTCCATCCATTTGTTATTCTTCTTTTAATTTCTTTGGTAGATAGGTCCATTTGCGAAATTATTTGCCCCAGATATAGGTATTCTTCTACATATTCGATCGGTTGGTTGCTAATTATGATTTCGTGGGGGGTTGAGTTAGACAACAGCTTTGTTTTGCTCAGGTTCATTGATAGTCCAACCCTCTCACTTTCTTTATTTAGATCTTGTAACATGACTTCTAGCTTGTAAGGGTCTTCTTCGAATAAAACTATGTCATCTGCGAAACGGAGATGGTGTAGCCTCCTACCATCTATATTCAACCAAAATTCGTCCCATTCTAGTTTTCGGAATATATCTTCGAGCACGGCTGAAAATAGCTTGGGGGATAGTGGATCGCCCTGTCGGACACCTCTTTCGACCTTGAAGACTCCTCCCAAAGTTTCCATTTGTATCCTTGCTTTACATTCGACATATATTTGTTTTATGATGTTAATGTAGGCCATGGATATTCCCTGTTTTGTTAGGCTTTCCCAAATTGCTTCATGTTTGATGCTATCGAAAGCTTTTGCATAGTCGATGAAGGCCATATAAACCGGTTTGTTATATTCGCTGTACTTCTCTATAATCTGCTTGACTGTATGGATGTGGTCTATTGTAGCGAAATTTTTCCTAAGGCCGGCCTGTTCCACTGGTTGGTTTTCATCCAATGTAATGCTTATTCGGTCCAGTACTATCTTGGAGAAGACTTTATATACATTAGACATCAAGCTTATTGGCCGATAGTTTGATAAGTCTTCTTTTGAACCTTTTTTGTATATGAGAATTATGTGCGAGGTTTGCCATTGTTCTGGGATGTTTCCTGATGTTAGTATGGTATTAAAGATCTTAGTCAAGACAGGGACGAGTTCGTTCAGCGTGCCTTTCAGTAGTTCATTTGTTATGTTGTCCGGACCTGGTGCTTTGTCCGCCTTTTGACTTAGTATGGCTTTTCTAACTTCGGTTTGTAAAATTTCGGGTTCTATGTCTTGGGAGTGTGCAGTCCTTGTGAATATGTCGCATTTTCCTTTACTGGAATTTTCTGGGTTGGAATAGAGGTTCTGGTAGAATTCAGATGCCGTTTTTATTATATTTTTGCGGTTTGTGATGTTCTTTTGATTACTTTTCAAGTTAGGTACCCAAGGGGTTTTCTCACGCAATTCTTTGAGAGCTTTTCTAGTTCCTCCTGTTGAAATTATGTGTTTTTCTAATGTTTGCGTTCGTAAGATTTTCCTGTCTTTTCGTATGCCCTCTCTGATTTTTTTGCTTAGTCGTGTTATTTCAGCAATATTCTTTTCTTTGTTTTTACATTCGAATAGCTTTTTTCTTGTGTTTATAAGTTGCATAGTGGTGTCACTCAGAGTGTATTTCTGCTTGTTAGGTTTTTTAGTTTTTAAAAATGTAAGTTGTTTTTGTAGTTCGGTATATTTGCTTTTTATATCTAATTCATCTGTTTCCACTATATAGCTGAGCCGACTTGCTAGTTGTACTGTTTGGTTGTTATTGAGTATGTTGTAAGCAGTGCCTGGCATAGTGCAGTATTTTCTGTGTATCTTAGGAGGTGCCATCTTGAGTGAAGCTCTAACCAGCTCTGGTTGGTGTTAAAATTAAACCTTGATACTACTGATGTGTCCAAGAAGAATTGTGGGTGGCTGCTTATTATATAGTCTATTTCGTTTTTGTATTTTCCATCTGGAGAGATCCAAGTCCACTTGTTGTTTTTGTTTTTTTTGAAAATACTGTTTGTAATAGTGAGATTATGTTCTAGTAAAAGGTCTATTAGTCGCTGTCCGTTTGTACTTCTCTTTCCATGGCCAAAGTCTCCCAGTATATATTCATCTTTGTTCTGTTTTGCTCCCACTTTGGCGTTGAAGTCCCCCATTAGAAGAATTATATTGTTCGCGTAGTTGTGCATAATGTTGGATAACATGTTGTGGAAAGATTTATGTTCTAGTTCCTCAGCCTGTTCAGTCGGTGCATAGGCTTGTATAATTGTCCAAATTTTTTTGTAGCTAGGTATTCTGATGTTTAATATGGCTATACGTTCGGAGACGCCGATAAAGTCCTCTATGTAGCCTTATATACACGCTGATTTTTTATTGGTTTTGGAGCGAAAGCCATCTTATTACTTATAGTTAATAGAACCTAACCAGCTAATAATATTTGAAATATAGGCTAAAAATATCTTGAGAAATTAATTAATTTAATAGTACGAGAACACGAAGTATCACTTCGCCGAACACTGGCGAACTACTAGCGATCGTGTCACACACACACTGGCATTAGTCAATAGTCATTGAACTGTTATTCCCGCCCTCCCGCTCCCCGCCAAGCGCGCGCGCTACCCTCCGCTGCAGGGCGCCAGCAGGGGGCGGGGGCGCGGCGGGGTGCGGCCGTGCGGCGCGGGCGCAACTTGACCTTCAGTCTTAAGAAATTAGGTCAATGGGACAGTCGTATATCACGCTCCCGTCACTCTGTGTCCGTGTTACGTAATTAAACTACAATCGTGCATCCTTACAATACTGATGTGTTCGCTAGTGGATGGATAGGCCGCAACCTGACCTGACTCCATAGGGTTTTATTAGTGGATCGATCGAAAAGAATCGGAGTCGCGAGAACGCAAGAAACATGTGTGTGCAAATGTGTAAATTGATTGTGATATAAGCAGAAGACTGTAAAGGTAAGTGATTTGCTTTACTAATTGTTGTGAATACCTACGTTGATAACATGTTTTAAACACGCCAGAAATAAGTAAATACCTAAATTCGGCTTTTACTAGTTATTGAAAATGATAATGTACCGACGATTAATATGTAAATAATAATAAGGTCTTCTTTTCGTCTACTAGTTTATTATGATTGCGTGAACCCACAGCTTATTTCTGTTGACTTACGAAGGAATAGGTAGGTACAGCTATTTAGTTACATGTGTTTATTATTTTAATCATTATTATGTGCTTAAAATTATTGAAGTTGTCATCGTAATTAATTTGTGTTTTTAAGTACGTAAATTAGGTATCACTATCCATCCGTACTTCTTATGCTGGCGCCTCACTACCGGCTTTTGTCAATGTCTGCTAGCGCGATAATTATTGCGATATTTTTTAACGCGCTAAAGTAGGTGGTTACATTTGAAACGTCAACGTGAATGCCCATCATTGGCGATAAAAACGCCAAACGCCAATGTTAATGCCGTTGTCAAATTATCGCGTTAAGTCGTGGCTACACGGTTAACGTACATTACCGCAATAATTAATGGCATTTCTCGTTAGTATGGCCCCAGCAGAAGTGCTTTGCTGACTCATACGTGTTTTATGTGTAGTTAGTTACCTACTGTTACACGCGCTGTACTGTACCTAAAATAGCTGCTGACCTCGCCGCGCGACGTCAACAGCTGTTTTAGGTACCTACAGCGCGCCGACGAGTCGATCGACGATCGAGTCACACGTTACTACTTATTTCCTAGAGTTCTTGACTTTTATAACTTTTTTATTTTACGTGGTAGGTAAATTTTGATTTTGAATATGAATAGCAGATATTTTTTTCTACGTGAGGTTTTTTTTTCCTAAACCAATAAAAAATCAGCGTGTATATATGATTAAAACCCACCTGATTAATATCGACGATCGATAAATCCGACTCCTCTTTGGCCTCCGGTTTCACCCTTGTGGAACATAATATATTCGTTGTGTTCGTCGATTGATTGTCCGGGTCTGCGCACTTCGCTTAGTCCCGATATATCCCATTTGAGATTCTTCAAGGCTACTTCAAGCTCTGACAATGATTCGGGTGTCCTTAGGGTCCTAGTGTTGAGAGTTGCAATATATAGTTTATGAGATTCTCTTAGAGGGTGGTGGTCTGGACTTCCCGCGGTGACCAACCGTGGTGGGAAGGTTTCTCCGTTACAGTGTTCTAGCCTAGTTTTATTTTGTAATTTTCTTATTTCCGTTTGTGTTTTTCCAGTTGTGGTTTTATTAGATTCCGTGTGTTTATTATTTAGTTTTTTGCAATGTCTGGGGTTGAAGGGTTTTTGTCTCTGCCCATATAATTGAGTATTTTTGGTTTCAGTATTTCTTTATGGTTGTTAGTATTGCCAGATTTTGGTGTATTTCCACCTTTGTTTGGTGTGTTTCCACTAGTTTTTGGCTTTTTCTGTGTTGACAGGTTGGGAGATTAAATTTTTCCTCTTTTCCTTTTTTCGCGTTGATTGTCGTTTGGTTTTATGACAATTAGTTGGTCTCCTTTAAGGAAAGCGATGTTCCCTTTGGTACGTTCTTCCTCTACTCTTGGTTGTAGTTGTTTTCTAATTTCTAGTACATCCATAGGAAAGTCTTCTTTTATATAAATGCCTTCTGGTAGTTTGGCTTTGGATTTCAGGATGAGGTGCTTTTTCCACATGGTAGACAACGTGATAACAACGGGGCGTTTTTTGTTCGTTTTCTTCCCAATTCTATAAATGTTATTTATTTCGTGGCTGTCCAGATGCACTTCTGCTTCCTCTATGATTCCTTTTACATAGTCGACAAGTTCCGCCTCCCTTTTTCCCTCTTCCTCAACCCCAAAAAATATCAGGTTGTTTTTCCGGTTATCCTTTTCCATGGTTGTGATTTTTTGTTCCAGTTCAGCAATCTGTATTTTCAAGTTCTGGTTTTCATCCACTAGTGTTTTCATTTTTTCATCTATTGCTACCATAACTGTTGTTGTAACTGCTGGTGTTATTGTATGGGTTTGCTGGTTAAGCTTTTCATCAAGTTTAGCATCAAGTTTTGCAAACAGTAATTCCATTTGGTCGTTCATTATTATTATTATTTGTTTATTGATATTATTTAAAAAATATTAGAAATTATTTTAATTTTTTTAAAATTTTTTTTGTCACGATTATAGTATAAAATTTAAATTTGTTATGGTATCCCAGATATAATATTTTTTGTTGGCAACACTGGTATGTCTGACACGGTTGATTGTCAAGTCGGGAAAATAGACAACTGACAGTTCTTTTGAGGACGAACTTCACACTAGTGTTTTTTTTTTCTCCGTTATAGCGCTAAATAACCGACTTTTACACTTGATTTCGATATTTATTTACTGAGTTGACTGATTTGCTTTCGTAATAACAGCTTGACACAATCATTCATTCAAATTCACTCGTTTTTTTTTTATTTTTCAAATGTAGGTATGTTTAAAAATATTAGTCAAGAATCACTATTTGTATCGCAAATTTCCGATTAATTTGCCACTCAAATACGACGACTGAATGTTATTTGGTCGCACTATATGTCCATTTGTAACACAAAACACTTTTCGACACGATAAAGCACTTTTAGACACAAAAATTACAAAATTTGTCGGGAGCCAGCAAACGCGATGTTACTCAGTGGACAACCGGAACCGGAATATCATTTGATAGATAAATAAAACTATTAAAAGTGCGAAGGTTTTGAAAAGACTAGTTGGAATGAAAGTGGTATAAAGAGATAATCGTGTAGAGAGAGTGGACGCAGCCGCAGGAAGTGCGGTTCAAATGGAGGCTAACCTTTAAGTACTGACGTGGTTAACTCGTCGTCTGTGAGACACACAGACGACGAGTTAACAAATATGAGTCTTATTTCAAGGCCTCAAAAGTTACCCCCGTGCCCTTCCTTATACCTTCGGGATCTAACATGTCCATCAATCAGTCGAATGCTCACTAGCGGTGCGATAACACATTCGGCTGTGGAGCTGCGCAGTGTCTCTCAGGCGTAAGGTCAGTAAGTGTTGTGGGTCTGTTAGACGTCAGATCATTATAAGAGTGTATATTTCTAAGTATCCACAAGAAGACACCTCATTATTTATCATGTTTTTAGATGGATCAACCAAGTAAAAAGTTTAAAAAATAGCCGCAGAAGAGAAAGAGTGGTTTTTCTTATTAATGTGGACTTCAAAAATAGCCTACAGTGCTAGTTAGAAAGTGAAATTGAAGGTGATTTTAGCGATGTTGACGATAATTAGACATACCCCGATTTCTACTAACAGTTTGATCATGAAACGGATTCTGTGCATTCAGAAGACCACACATATTTGATTCACTGTTCAAAAAGCCGGAACTAATAGTCTGCAATGAAACTAACAGGATGTTGATGAAATAGACAAAAAAATATACAATTATTTATCAAGTCCTAGAACCAGCCTCTCGCATTTTTTTCTTTGATTTGGGTAATGTCAACGGTTAGCCGCTCTGTACAAGACCTGCACTGCTGTTCCTGATATTCCTTGAGCACCGTTTCTTCAGATCCTTGTTTACGGTTTAGTTATACCTGAAACGCCGATTGAAGAATAATCAATTGGCGAAAGAGGTGTCCGGTCATTTGACAAAAAACAAATAAAAAAATTTCATTTGAAAAATAATATTTAATTTGACAAAATTATACTTGATAAATTTATTATTTTACAAACTATTGTTTAATAAACTACTCATTAGACAATATATTTACTAAAAAATAATTATTACCTATGCTAAATCATTAATTTACAAATTGATTATTTTTTTAAACATGTTAGTTGGCAAAACAACGTAAAGCATAAATAACATTTGACAAAATGCATTGCTTGGTAAATATTTTACTAACCAAAATCTACGTTAATACAACAATATTTGTGTAGGGTCAACTGAAACAATGGCTGGTCAGGTCAGGTCATAACTGCGACCACAGAAAACCTGTCAGAACCGAATTCTACTTATGTCGCTTAATCCAGGCAGTGAGTAGGTACTTTTTTTAAAAGACTAATCTGTCCAAGATGAAAATTGCATCCATGCAATTTAATATTTTCAAAATTTCGCGTAAGTATTGGTTACAACGCGTAAATATATTAAACCAATGCAATAATATATTGTTTTTTTTTTATATTCACTGTAGGTATAAAGTTATGATTTTTTCTTGTGTGAATAACACCGCAAATCAATTTTAGTTTCGCAAAAAATAGAGATAAACATAAATCATAGTATTAGTCTAATACTACATACATATGCTCACGCCTTTTTCCCGTCGGGGTAGGCAGAGAAAACAGATCGCCACTTGCTTCTATCCTTGCAAACCTCACGTGCTTCCTCTACATTCATTATTCTTTTCATACATGCTCGCCGGTTGCGGGTGCTTCGGACTTTTCCGTTTTACAAGACGTCCCCAATTTGGTCCACGAACGTCTTACGAGGTCTGCCTGCCTGCCAGTCTAATACTATTACTTATATAAGTATGTAATTACTGTATAATATATACATACATACATAGTCTCACGCCTATAACCCCGAGGAGGTAGGTAGAAATACACTTTCTACACCCACTTTTCGCCAGATATACATTAGTCCCACGTAGTAAGGCTATAAATAGGCAAATGGAAATGTGCCCGGTACGGCAATAGGCTCGCCGCCTATTGCCGTACCGGGCACATTTCCAGACTCCGTGCTGCTACTGAGAATTTCGTGACAGAAAAACCCAATGCCTGCCCGACCCAGGAATCGAACCCGGGACCTCCCGATCTCACGTGCACATTTATGCCGCGAGACCAACGAGGCAGTCGTATAGGGTTTGATGTCGAGTTTTCCGTCTCTACGCAAAGATGGTATTTGCATCGTGTTATCCCTTAGTCGCCTCTTACGACACCCACGGGAAGATAGGGGGTGGTGACACTTGTATTCTATGCCGTCAACCACACGGCTAATGTATAATATATCTTTTTGATATATTGCAATCTATTGCATGCCTATTGAGGTAAATTGTGATGAACTTTCTACTTTTAAGATCACATTGATTTGTAATACTTACTACAATTTATAAGCAATAAAGAATTTTGTATTTTATTTTTGACAAATTAGTTATTTTTAAAACTAATCATTTATCTTCTAACTTTTTGTATAATCACCAATTTGGCAAACGAATAATTTAGTCATGTGATTATTATTAAAATAATATTTTAACAGTTTAATTATTTCCCAAGTGAAACATTTGCGGAACCTGTATTATGTGAAATGATTGTTTTCAAAGTAATATGTTTGCGAAATGAAAGTTTGTCAAATGATTAGTTTTTCAAACGTTGTTTGTAATATGATCTTTTGTCATAGGTACGTTTTTTGTTAAACAATAGTTAACCATACACCAAGTGATCTATTCCAAAATATTTATGTGTTTTCAGAAGCAATCACTGCACAGCAGTACTAAAATTATGACTAATGTTTAAAATACAATAAATTTTCCCAAAATAATTCCAAATAACTTTCTTATCGTTGAGATTATCTTTATATATATATATATTTCTTGTGTGCGTGTGTATGTCACTGAACTCCTCGTAAACGACTGGACCGATTTTAATGAATTTTTTTGTGTGTGTTCAAGAGGATTTGAGAATGGTTTAGATTCACAATTTAGTCGACAGGAAAATGTTTTTTTAGCACACAATTGTTGAATGTTTTACATTGGAACCGAACGCCGGCGCTACCATCGCAGTGTCAAATGTATATTAATAATTTCATCAGTGGGTATAGTAGACTCGATCGAAACCTTACCTGAATAATAAAACATTAAATAATAAAGATTTTGAGTCGACAACATATATGCGCAAAATTCGGATTGTTAAGTATTTTGTTACATTCTATTGGTTCTTACAGACAAATTGCAGTCGCCATATTGGCCTCTCAGGCAAAACGAAGGCAAAACGTCACTGATACCGAATAACATTTTGAGTACATTTTGAGTACTACTAAGTCTTAGTACTAAGTAGTTTGTATGTGTAAATAATTTTGCAGTTATATTTCTTAAACAGTTAAATCGACTATTATAGAAGTATCCGCCCTATAAAGGAGATTTGTGTTACCCCGAACATAGATGATATACTATAGCTAGAGAGCCCCGAATTTACGCGAGCGAAGCCGCGGGCAAAAACTAGTAACTTATATTTTTTTAGGTGAGCTAATTATGGGTTATATCATTTATACCAAATAAATACTGATATCCTATGAAAAGGTTGTGGTTTTTACTGACTTGATAAAATAATAATAAACGAATCTTAATACAATTAAACTTTGTGCAAATTAGTAAATATAAATGATCTATTTCGACTATTTACTAAGGCTTCTGGGAGACGTCACGTCACCATTTATGATATGACTAAACCACATCAGTACCTAAAGGTTAATATGTAAGCCTTCTGTGTTTGTTACTAACAAATAGACAATTAATTTTCTCTGCCTCATAAACATACCCACTTAGAAAGTAAAACTAATTTCCAGATTTATTGTAGTTCTATTACAGGTTTTAAGTTAGACATGGTCCTGTTAGAAATAAGATCAGTTTTCTATTAGCCGATACGAACAAAGTGTATAACGCCCACCAGTTACCAAATATGCGCACATGTAAGATCTTAATCTATTTAAGTTTTAGCAAATACTCGGTATTTGCACGCAAAGCAATCAGTGACAAATAGCGGTGCAGCCATAATTTTAAACTTGTCTCGGACATTTTAAATAAACGAATCTGAACTAATTTAATAATAATAATAATATTCTACCACATACACACAACACCATCTAGTCCCAAACTAAGCAGAACGTGTACTATGGGTACTAAACAATGACTAGACAATACATATATACTTTTTTTGTAAATACATAATTATTTATTATACATAGAAACACCCAGACCGAGACAAACATTCATGTTCACGCACACAACTGTTTGACTTGAGCGGGAATCCGCGACCTTTGGCGGGGCAGTCGCAACACTCAACAGGGTCAATCTCCAAAACGAGCGTATTCGTGTGATCGCTCACCAGAGCGATGGTGGAGCGAGGTGAAAAGCACCAGCTTTTCAGATATTGATATTTAATGGTAATTATGTATCTCATTTAAAATAATGATATTCAAGTGGTAGATTTTTACTATTGGCTTTCAATTTACACAAACAGTTACGGATATACTAAAGTTCAAAAAATTTCGCGACCAGAGCAATCATAATTGGTGCCAGAGCGAACATAAATGGTGAAATCATTGAAACAAAAATATAATTTATTGATAAAATATTATTTATTTAACCGTTTTCGGTCATATTCAGTGTACGTGTAACAAGATCAGTAAGAGAAATGTATTATTTTAGAAAATTCAAGGCATATTATCCGTCATACATATCAAAAATAAGAATCTTTTATAAAAAATAATTTTATAAAAACAAATTAACATAACTATAAAAATCAACTTTTGGCAACCCAGGAAAGGTTATAAATTAAATTTTATGTGCATAGTTCATCGTTTGTCATTGTCATTGATTTATAACGCACAAGTAATGCAAAATATCATCGCTCTAGTCTTTTTGGACAGAGCAATCAGAGCCATAGCGATCAGAAAATCATAAATATAGCAGAATTTAAAAACAATAGAAAGTTGTGATTTCGTCTCATAAAAAACATCATAACGATCACTTAATTCACATAACAAACACATTCACAGGCTTACTACTGAATTTAAATAACATGCCATAGTAATCATAAAATTCGAGAACCAAATCCAGAGCAATCATAAACTTAACTTCGTAATGTTGGAACGCGGGAACGTGGCATACGGAGTATCCTCCTCGGCGTTAGACCACTACTGACGCTGCCCCGCGGGACGGGAATAGAGTGTCTATAACGCGTAACTAAGGATGAGCGCGATGTTTTACCTCAGCGCAGAGCGATGAGATAAAATGCCCGGTCACGATTTTAAATTCAAATTGTGGCAAAATTATTGTTAATATAACTAAAAATATTTTATTACTATGAAGATTAACTATTTTTTATGTAATATAAATAAGTTTTTTGATGTGATCCTCCTTATCAAAAAGTTAAAAAATATTTTTTTCATTCAATCGGGAGTTGGGACAACCGAGAGCGATCAGGATTTTAGGGTTTAAGATTTTTTTTTAATAATCAAAATAAACTTATTCATAATATTAACCTTGTACCATGTAGATTAGACACCGAACTGTCTATAAAAAATATTTTGGAAATGTTTTTCGATTTTAAAATGGTTTTATACCGCCCGACACGAAAAAAAATGCCTCTGGAGATCGACCCAACAACACTCCTCCTGCGCCAACCGGTCGTCGTATATGTAGCATGAATTAAACAAATAAGTACTTTTAAAATATTAATAAATTTCAGAAAGTAGGAAACACGTGCATCAACTTAAACCCGAAATATAGTAAACACAGGATGTCGAACAATGCTACTGAAAACAAAACTCTGTTCGCATGACGAAACGTTAAGCTACCAAACTTTTTGTGTCCGAAGTTAGATACTGATCGGTCACCGTTGACAATGCATTTTAATTGTCACACAATTATGCATTTTAATTTTAGTACGTCAAATAATAGGGTCACCTCAATAGAGTAATACTTCACAGTTACGTAGGCAAACAAATTAACAAATTAAATTTAATTATGTCGTATACAAATATTTACAAAATGAGTATAAGGTGACCTCGTTTGTTTGGCAGCCATCTCTACAACATTTATTTATTGGTGGTGTCATGCCGCCGGGTCTCGAATAAAGTGACAAGTTTATGACTACATCTGCAAAGAAAGGTTCAGCGTTAGTGGGTTGTGTGTCAGGCTTTGGGACAGTGGCTGCTGCGTGGGTGCTTAGCATAGCTAGACAAAATGTGTGTTTTTTTAACCATTGCATTACTGCGTTTAATATGCCTCTGCCTACCCCTTCGGGGAAACAGGCGTGAGTCTATGTATGTATGTATGTATGTATGCATTACTATATTTTCTTTATTAAGAATGTACATTTATTTGATTACTTATGGATACAATGCTCTAAGATGGTATGGGCCGGCGATCTGTACTATTATCTAATAATATGCTTATTCTACGCTGCAACATCCATTCGTAACTGGCAAAATTTAGGTCTTGTCAAGCGTGACAGCTAGGCCAAAAATATTAAACACGTACACATAAATAAAATTGAAGTGTCTGTTTGTAATATTATAATAACCGCTTTTTACTAAATGCATATGGATGTTTATACGGTACATATACCGAAATGATTTTTTTTTACATTTTTTGCCTGTCCGTCTGTCTGTCTGCCTGTCTTTCTGTCTGTTTGTTCTCGCTAATCTCTGGAACGGCTGGACCTATTTTTACGGGACTTTCACTGGCGGATAGCTGATGTACCAAGGAGTAACTTAGGCTAAATTAACCGGGTACGCGAAGTAGTTCCCTCAGGACGCGGGTGAAACCGCGGAAAACAGCTAGTCATATATACGTTTATAAAATTTTCTAGTCCGGACTGATATATTATCGCAGAGCCCTAACTGATGTAGCTAGAAACATGAAATATATACAGCGGGTTCTCTTTATGACTAAGGAAATATATTTAAATTTATATAGAGGTAAAGTGAAGGTTGAAAGTTTAGAGGAGGCGAAGCGGCCGGCGACTGCTAGTTACTGTATGGCTCTAGACAGACGGACCGCATCTCAACTGCAATCCAACTGCAAATTGCAGTTCGGATGCAGTTTGAATGCAGTTGACACGACTGCAATAGAACTGCAAACCAACCGTGCAGTTCGATTGCACGCCGACTGCAATTGAACTGCAATCGGACTGCTCGTTTCGTTTGCAGTTCTATTGCAATCGTGTCAACTGCATTCAAACTGCGTCCGAACTGCATCTGAACTGTAATTTGTAGTTGGATTGCAGTTGAAATGCGGTCCGTCTGTCTAGAGCCTTAGAGACAACTTTACATAACCAATTGTTGACCAACTTCCCTCCCGCGCTTCGTACAGTGTGGTGCGAAACAAATAGCTGTGTTTTTTAATTAACTTTTTACCGGTTTTGTGATAATTTTTCAGCTCGTGAGTTGCTTCTGGTTGTGTATTTTAGGGTTTAGGCTCCGTGTATTGTAAGTTTATATCACATATTATATGGTAAATAGTGTAAATAAGTGTAATTCATCGATCGGTAAGTCTTTTATTTTTTCTTAATGTAGGTACTGCGAAAAAAGTAGGTAAGTTTTTTACTAAATTATTTTTACTGTTAAATATATTTGTGTTTAGGTTTCCTTTTGCG
The DNA here is from genome assembly GCA_944739405.2 of Euclidia mi. Classification (NCBI taxonomy): domain Eukaryota; kingdom Metazoa; phylum Arthropoda; class Insecta; order Lepidoptera; family Erebidae; genus Euclidia; species Euclidia mi. The sequence continues at coordinate 10,603,257 of OX123199.2, read as the reverse complement.
GATACAATATAGTATAGTTAAATAAGGTAAGGTAATAATGTCTTTATTCTGTAATGAACCACCTGATCGTGGTGGTGGCACGGATTTTTGTACACCGAAGTCGCCAACGACTTAACGTTTATTTAGTGATATGTCACCATCGTTTATTACGCCAGATGATAGGTCAAAACGTTTTCAAAGCGAACCATTGGTAAATAGTGTCAATTATTCTGATAGTTATTGTGATTTAGTAGCTCAGGCAACTAGTTATTTGGCCAACATAAATGAGTTAGTGAACGATCAAGGATCGCGTATTAACGTCGCTAACAAAACTGCCATAATGGATTTTACGCAGCGTATAACAGGTATAGTATCCATACTAGCATTAAAATCGTCTAGCAACGAAACTAGGATGGCGCATTTGGAACGAGAGTTAGATAGCTTAAAAAACAATCAGCAAAAGCCGACGTACGCACAAAAACTTAGCCTTCGTCTACCAGCGAAGTCAGTGCCGGCGGCGGCCGCGGTGGAGTCTCACCGTGTCCAACGCCCTGCTATTGTAGCTTACCTGACTACAGAGCGTTCAGCTGAATACGGGTCGTCATCCGCTTGGGGTAGTACTACGTGTAGCCAACGAAAAACAACTCAAAAAGTTGGAATCCGTAAGTGCGATTAGGTCTGCCGGTCTACGTCTAGAGAAGCCGAAAGGGCGTAAGCCACGCATTCTTGTCAAGGACGTACCCGGTGCTATGGAGGACAAAGCGTTCATCACGGCGTTATACCGTCAGAATATCAAAGATGAGGTAAGTGTAGATGAGGAAACGTTTATTAAAAATACCAAAATCACTCGTAGGCGTAAATTAGATAGTGGTCGTAAATGGATAGGCCTGGAAGTAGAACCAGACATTCGTAAACATCTTGTTAGCACAAAAGAAAAATTGTTTATAGATTGGGCAACATGTAGGTTTATAGACGACATAGAAATAGTGCGGTGTTCAAAATGTCAACAATTCGGTCACGTTCAAAAGTTTTGTACGTATAAAACAGCTGCTTGTGCTCACTGTGCTGGGGAACACGAAACAAAAACTTGCTCAAATAAAGATCTTCCTGATTTTAAACCTTCATGCGTAGCATGTAAACGCCTTAAGAAACCGCATGACCATCGTTGCGGATCTCAGGAATGTCCCACATATAAGTTGAAATTAGAACAACTAATTCTTAATACTAACTACTGAATTAATAGTTTAGGGAACCTCATACTTAGGTAGGTACATCATGGATAATATCGTTATAGGACAATTAAACCTTCACAACGATAGAGTGGCGACATTAGAGTTAGAGCGCTTAGTTATAGAATATAAGTTAGACGTAATACTCGTACAAGAACAATATCAAAATACAAGCCAGAGTAATAAAATCATACAGCTGGACGGCAAAGCACGAGCTGGGATTTATGTCGCGAATTCAAACCTAACTGTAACATCTATTAGTAATCTCATGACGTCACACTGTGCGGTTGCGGAGGTATCTTCTGCGTCCTTTAGAGTTTATGTTGTCAGCTGCTACTTTCAGTATTCACATCCGGTTGCCCCTTACTTACACCATCTTCGCTTGGTTTTAAGGTCCCTTGTGGGCCATAAGGTCATAATTAGTGCCGATGTAAATGCATCATCTACGTTATGGTATGGCAAATATCGTTCTTCTGATAGGGATCGACGGTGCGCCGTCGAGGATTTCATTGCAGAAATTAATTTATCCATCCACAACACACCAGATGCACCACCTACTTTTTGCAGCCCCATGGGCGAGTCTTCTATTGACGTCACATTTTCTTGTGGGGACGTTCGTATAGATAGGTGGCGTGTCCTACCGGACGCGTCATGTAGTGACCACCGCCTAATCGTGTACGAATTCACGTCAAGGCTGCCACGGGACTCGTCATGTATGTCCTCTATTAATTTTAGATATAAAACAAAAGGAGCTAATTGGGATCTTTTTGGTTCATTATTCGCGTCACATGTCAAATACTTCACTTGCTGTAGTCTTTCTGTAGAAGAGAGTGCTGAAATTTTGTCTGACACCTTCATATATTGTGCGGATGTTGCCATTGGCCGTGGTTCTATCACCAACACTCGTAGGTGTGATTGGTGGAATAACAACTTAGCTGAACTTCGGCGAGCCTTTCGCAGAGCACGTAGAAAGTTAAATCTATTAAAAAGACGTCAAATAACAGGTGACGTTTATGATACTGCCTTCATTGCTCTTAGAGTTGCTAGATCTCATTATAGGTCTGCAGTTGAAAAATGCAAAAGAAATTTGTTACGTAAGATTGTTGATAGACTCGATAGGGAGGGTCCGTAGTCTCCTTTATATCACGAATTTAAAGCAAATAGATCTATCGACTTAGCTTATACCCAAAATATCAAAATTAATGGTAGACATTCCATTGGTATTGAGGAGACAGCGGACTATCTCTTGAATTGTCTGATACCCAACGATCGGCTGGAGAATGACACAGACTACCACCGTCAGATCCGACAATGGGCTGCTTTGCAACCCGTTTCACCAACGTCAGACCTACCATCCTACGACGAATTTATAAATGCTGTCGGATCTTTGCCGCATAACAAAGCTTCAGGCGAAGACAAAATCTCCAACAAGATGATAAAGGAAGCTTGTAAAACATCTGGTGAGTCCATTTTGTTTGTGTTTAAACGTTGCATAGCAGAAGGTATTTTTCCTCGTATATGGCGCAGTGGTTACATTAGGATCATACCAAAAAGAGGAGACAAACCGTCCGACGACCCTAAGTCATATAGGCCAATAACATTGTTACCATCACTAGGAAAGCTTTTAGAACGTCTCGTAGTTCCCCGGCTTCTGCCGGGCGGTATTAGATTTAGCGATAGACAATTTGGCTTCACAGTAGGTAAATCGACAGTTTACGCAGTTATATCGGTTAGGAAGATAGTTTCGTCATCAACACTACAATATGTGCTAGGTATATTCTTAGATATATCTGGCGCTTTCGACAACGCATGGTGGCCAATGCTTTTACTTAAATTAAAGTCTCGTGGATGCTTTAGTAACATATATTCCCTCATTTATACGTATTTCCTACATGGAACAGCAAAGTTAAAATTAGGCCACCATGCTGTGTCGAAGGCGCTGACCATGGGTTGTCCGCAGGGATCAGTGTTAGGCCCGTATTTATGGAATCTAGGTTTTGATGACTTTCTAAGCATACCACTACCACCAGGTTGCTCATTGACCGGATATGCAGATGACGGTCTTTTACTTATTCAATCTAATACTAGGGTAGGACTTGAAAGGTTAGCTAATCAATGTTTAGACTTAATCAACAATTGGGGTGAACGCAATCGTTTATATTTTTCTCCACAGAAAACATTTCAATTACTTTTGAAAGGGAACTTAAAAACACCGCCTCGAATCAAATTCAATAACATAACCATTAGAAACAAAGAATCAGTTTGTTATTTGGGGTTAGTTTTAGAGAGAAACTTTTCATTTGTCGAGCACATTAGAACAGTAGGTGAAAAATCTAAAAGAAGTTTTTACGCCTTGTCAAAGATATCAACTGCGACATGGGGGCTTTCGTTCAAAACTTTAAAAGTAATTTATGGTGCAACATATCTGGGTTGTATGTGTTATGGTGCGCCTGCATGGGCTGATAGAGCTACTATCGGTGCTGTACGACGTAAAATGCTACAAAGTCAACGTCTCGCGTTGATATTTTTGTGCAAGGCTTATAGGACAGTTAGTACTGAAGCTTTGCCAGTACTGGCAGGTGTATTTCCAGTCGATCTTGAGGCACAAAGACGAGCAGCAATGTATTACGTGACACGAGATAACATGGATCTAAATTTTCTAGCTCCGCGCGACAGACATAAGATCGCTAGATTGTTGAACCATCAATCCACAGTCTATGACGATCTTCTTGATGAATGGCAATGTCGCTGGAACACATCAACTAAGGGCCGTCACCTCTACCAGTTCTTCCCATGCGTCCGAGAGCGACTGGCGAGGAACTGGTTGGAGGTGGATCACTGTGTAGCCCAATTTCTTACAGGTCATGGCAACTTTAAGAGCAAGTTGTATTCATTTAAGCTAGTTGATTCACCGTTATGTCAATGTTCAACATCTGGCAACAATTATGAACAATCTGCTCATCACATTCTATGGGAGTGTAGTCTTTGGCAAATTGAACGTAATATCATGCTTAACGAATTAGAGGTAACTTCTGGAGTAGTGTACTATACGGATCTTGTGGCAAGTAGGACGAATTTCCGTGCGTTTAGGCGTTTCTGCCATACATATTACTGGAAACAGGCATAGTTCACAATTTAGGCCCCCTTAATGCTCATGTCCGTGGTGCTTATCTTTTCTCATCACTATATCTCTTTGTTTCTTGTCTCCCGCTTTGTTAAGGAGGGAAGTGGATTATTCATTTTCCAACTCCTCCAATATACTTCTGATTAAGTTCGTTGCGGGTTCCAAGACAGTTTAACTTTCCCCAGGACTTCACGAGTGTCAAAACTCGTTGTCATCAATGGTCACTGCTGCTGAACCTGGCTACACAGGTGACACAGTAGTGGGAATGAGGGTGGGATTAGTCCCATAAAAAAAAAAAAACCAATTGTTGATAGTGTTGTTACTTATGCATCTTTCGCATTTACCAATGATAGTATAATTATATGTGTTTCTCCTTATTTTAAAGCTAAACAAGACTCTAAGCGAATTGGATCAAAATATTGTTCTGCTTAATACTTGTAGCGCTCATAGCGAGACTTGCCAAACTAATACGAACGGGAAGGCCGTTCGTATTAGTTTGGCATAGTTGAGCGACGCTTGCATAGGTCTTCAGTTGGATGGATGACCACGTAAATGCCACACATTTACGTTATCGCGCTACCATGCTTCGGAGGGCACGTAAAGCTGTCGCTCCCGACATTTGTCTCAGACAAAATATCGTTAGGCCGTATTGAAGGCCTTTGAGCGATTTGAAATCCTCGATACCAGACTTGACCACTCACACAAAAAGAAAAAAAAAAGCTTAACACTTGGACACAAGAGGTCAATTTGCCAAAATTAGATACATGTCTATCTCTGCCGAGACGATGGTCTCGGGTTTGATCCCCAAGTACCCCGGGAACACCTCTGACTTTTCGAAGTCATATGTGTATTAAAAATTAACGTTAATTATCGTTCGCTTAACAATGTGCCCGGTAGATGGCAATATGCTCGCTCCTATTATATTGGAACATAACTGGCGAAATGTGGGTGTGTAATTCACATCTACCTATCCCTTCGGGGATAAAAGGCGTGAAGTTATGTTATGTATCTCTTTCTTTCAAAATGTTTCGCATTGCGTAAGCCCATTCATAATTTTCATGAAAGAATATGACACAAGCCATCTTTAAGATCGCGAAGTGATTAATACGCCACTCAATCAACTCGTGTTTCGCATCATGACACAACGTGAAAATTGAATCAATGTTATGAACGAGAAATATCCTCTGATATTTCTCTGTTTGCTTTTAATATAAACTGTATTTTTATACGAAGACCTTGTCAGTCACTCAACTCTTTTTGCTTTTATTTGTTTAAATGTGAATTCGCAATTGCCGGTATGAATTGCAACTTAGTTTTGCTAGAAAAAAGTTAGCGGTTTTGCGGTACACGAAAAGTAAACGGAGCAAATTGATATCATCAAATGTTACCAAAAACATTTCATGATATTTTGCAATGTATTTTTGTGGTTTTTGAGTATGGTGTAAGAATATTCCATTACATATTTATTATACAAATATTGATAAACATTTCCTTTACTAGTACTAGTCATTGGTTGCGTCTAGGAAATTAATACAAAATCGCGAACACGAATGTTGTGGGTATTTTTACGATGTCTCATTTAGCGCTAGTACATTTCGTGTGTTTTAGTTTAACTCAACTCTTGCACGCCCACATATTATTATAGCATGTTTCGTACTTGATAAAATAACAATAACTTGAATAATGAGATGAGATTCGGCGCCATTAAAAACATTTTTGTATTTTCCGTAATGTAATGTGCCCGGTAGTTGGCAATAGGCTCGCCCCCTATTACATTGGGACCGAAACATAACTGGCGAAAAGTGGGTGTTTAATACACCTCTGCCTATCCCTTCGGCGATAAAAGGCGTGAAGTTATGTAATAAGCGTCTCTACGTTTTGCTAAATAAATATATGATATCAAAAGACGATTAAAACAATTAACACAGTATGAAACGCATGTTTATGAATAGTATACGAACAATTGTTCATAGCGTCTATTTAAATGTCAAACTTAATACCGTAAATAGGAAGTAGGTTATAGAACAGGGCAGGAATCGGATTATTTTAGAAAATACTACTGTGTGCGTAAGCCTTAATTATATTTCGAAAGAGAGATCGATAGATATTTATACTTTATAGCACACCAAAATACAGTACATTAATAAAGTGCCTTAAAACTGCGATTTAAGTACTAACGGTGGCCTTATCACCAAGGGCGATCTCTTCCAGGCAACCTTTGGATGGACAGGAATGTTGTTAGCAATATTGTGGTGATGGTGTAGTAATATATTATATGAATAATTCAGTTTTAAATAAAATTCATATATACATACAAAACCACATAAATATACCTACATATATACGATACATACATAATGTATGCACATGCAATAAATATCTTACAGATACTGTAATAATAACTAGTGAAGTAAATTAATGTGTTATCTTAATGCTTTAAATAATGCTTTTTTAACATACCTTTGAATGTATTCATGGTGTGTGTCTCTTCGGATCTCTAGTTGTAAAGCATTCCATAAGCGCACAGCCTGGACAGTGAAAGATTTGTCGTAGTATTTTGTTGAATGCTTCGGCATCTCCATAGTCAGATCCTCAAACGACCTCAAGGACTTTATATGTGCGTCATGAAGGAATTTAAATCGTTCTTTGAGATAAAAGGGAGAACTGGGATTAAATAGTACATTATATAACAATGTAAGAATGTGAGTATTCCTGCGAAGACTAATTTGGCAGCCACTTGAGTTTGTTGCGAAAATCAGAAACGTGATCATATTTGCGCAGTCCAAATATAAATCGTATGCAGAAGTTTTGGAGACGCTCAAGTTTATCCAGCTGCTCTTCAGTGGGGTCAAGATAGCTGACGTCAGCTTAGTCAATTATAGGCAGAAGCAGAGATTGAGTAAGCGCAATCTTCGTCGTGGTAAGAAGGAATTTGCGTAATCTACGCAACGAACCTGCTGATGCAAAAAATTTGAGACTCGTTTCTTGTATTTGACACCTCCACGACAAAGTTTCATCGAGGTAGATCCCCTGATTTTTTACCATTTTATTGAAAACGAGATTCTTTCCATCAAAACAGATTTGTGGTAAATTGGACCAACTAATTCTCGAGATCAGTTTGGGACTGCCGATAATAATTAGTTGGGTTTTTTCAGGATTAACTAAAAGTCCGTGCTTCTTGGTGCACGCACTGATCCGCGCCAAGTCTGTGTTAATAATAGTGTAGGCTTCTGATAACTTATTTAAGGGAGCCTGTGTATAGATTACTTTTATGTTCTGTTATAATATTCAGAAATGTGGCATCACATAAATAATTGTGAAGCGAAATAATACGGGAACGCCAGTCGTTAAACTTGAAGAAAAAAAATTGCATATTAGTAGGTATGTAAGTAATACGATTGACAAAGATATAAACTACTTTACATACATTTACATTTATTATTTCATTACATCGAACTGTTTTGTGAATATCGATGCAGTTTAAAACTGCGCACCGATCTTTAACGTGAAAAATAGAGAACAAACATTTGGTTGATTTTTCTGTGTCATTTTGAGAAACTATTGGTGCATATTTATAACGGATGAAATATTAACGTTTTTATAGTTTCTGTCTATTGAATTCGTATTTTTCAGTGGCAGTTTACAGTCATTTACTCTGACAGCTATAAATAAAATTGTTTTCTCTCGACAAGTTCCCGCACAATAAGCTTTCCAAGGGCCTTATTTCTTGTGTGCGTGTGTATGTCACTGAACTTCTCCTAAACGACTGGACTGATTTTGATGAAATGTTTAGTGTGTGTTCAAGGGGTCTTGAGTATGGTTGAGATTCACAATTACGTCCAAAAAAAATTCTAGAGAAATAAGATATGGCTGTAGGAAGTTCGCCGGGTCAGCTAGTATACCTATATATTTTCATAAAATTTTGTTTTTCATGAAATTGTCTTCGTACTTTCCGTGGGGGTTGTACGACTTCTAATTATAGAACTGTACTTAAAATTACTAGATATATGAATATCGCTTTGAGTTTTCATTCTTAGGTGTCGTTACTTAAATACCAATATTGAAGTGAGATTTTTTTCTAGACCTATCTAAGGGCTTTGACACTGTGTCTGTTCCCCGTCTCTTGTCGAAGATGGAGGCGGTAGGAATCCGTGGACACGCACATAAAATATTTAAGGATTATCTCACAGACCGATCTCAATGTGTACGAATTAATTCCTTAGTAAGTAACAGCAGACCCATGTTCTACGGTGTTCCTCAAGGCTCAGTTTTAGGATCAACTCTATTTCTATTTTATATTAATGTTTTGTGTAAAATAGTCATCCCAAACTGTAAAATCCTTGCATATGCAGACGATACGGCATTATTAATTAACGGGAATACCTGGGCAGATACCTTTAAGCACGCTGAAAACGTAATAAGACTAGTTGTAAGATGGTTAGCCAATAACCTGCTAACACTTAACATAGATAAAACCCACTACATCTCATTTGCATTAAAATCAATATCTTTACCCGACCCCACATATACCAACTCAAAGCTCATAGTTGCCAAAAAGAAACATCAACTCCACAGTGTCTCTGTCCCCTACTTATCGAATTGCGTAGCGTAAAATATCTTGGTATCCAAATAGACAGCCTCATAAACTGGACCTAGTGAAGCTCTTACTAGTCGTGTCCGTAAAATGATCTTCATCGTAAAAAAAATCCACGATGTACATACATCAATACCATGAAAATGTGTTACTTCGGCCTATGTCAGTCGATCCTTACCTATTGCGTTAGTGTATGGGGCGGAACGCACAAATCGTACCTCTTGCAACTAGAACGAGCACAATGAGCTGCACTAAAAGTGATGTTGTTTAAGCCATTGCGTTACCCCTCCACCCTTCTTTATGCTGACTGCCAAGTCCTTACAGTACGCCAGCTATTTATACTACAGACCACTTTACGAAAGCATGCCTCCTTACAATATGACCGTAACCACCCAGACAAGCGCCGATCATACAAAGTTTGCAGCACTATTAAACCTAGGACTTCGTTAGCACAGCTACATGGTTACAAAAGCTCAATTACGAAGAAACTGAAAGCCTACTTAAATTATCCATAGTATAATATATATCGACACACACACAGAGACACACACACACACACACACACACACACACCCACACACAAATACACAAACACACAACACGCACGCACACTTACACACAAATACATATACACACACAACATCTAATTTGGGCTTAACATTAATACACCTCAATGACAAAATACTTACATGCAAGAATAATACGTTCATCTGCACCAACTCCTGTGATTATAACATAACATAACATAAACATATCTTCACGCCTTTTATCCCCGAAGGGGTAGGCAGAGGTGTATTACACACCCACACTTCGCCAGATATGTTTCGGTCCCAATGTAATAGGGGGCGAGCCTATTGCCATCTACCGGGCACATTATTAAGCGAGCGATAATTAACATTTTTAATACACACATAACTTCGAAAAGTCAGAGGTGTGTGCCCGAGGTACCTGGGGATCGAACCCGAGACCATCGTCTCGGCAGTCCGTTACGTACACCACTGGGCTACCGCCGCTTTTTCCTGTGATTATTAGTGTGTAATTTCCTATGATTGTCATCATTGTAAGATCTCTGGTACCCATAACTCAAGTTTGATCTTATCTTGGCTACCAGAGTTTAATATACATTTATATAGATGGAAAGGTTAAGGTTCTGGAGTGGCGGCCACGTACCGGACGACGCAGCAGAGGTAGGCGCCCCGCAAGGTGGACCGACGATCTCGTCAAGATCGCGAAAGGCGGTTGGATGCGGGCGGCTCAAGACCGGTCTGTGTGGAGAACCTTGGGGGAGGCCTATGTCCAGCAGAGGACGTCGTTTGGCTGATATAATGATGATGATATAGATGGAAACATTTTTCTGTAATATTGCCACGGTAATATTTTTGTAAATGTATGTAAGTGTAACAATATGAGAATAAAGAAATTATTTATTATTATTATTATTTATCTGTCATAACGTTATCAATAACTCCGCCAACCTTAATAAGTATAAAATATGTTTTTTTTATAATCTGCTCCATGCTGAGCTAAATCTCATCTCATCTTTGTTAAGCCATAGGACACCAAGGTGGCCAGGTGCGGTTGGACTGACTTCACATGCCTCTCCAGAATATTATGGACAAGACTCAACCATTTAGATTTCATCTCAGTGTTTTTCTTCACCCATTAATTAGTGATAATTAACAATCTAATTTGTTTATAACTCTGCAAAGGCACCAGTGTGCGCCGTAACTCAGTTAGTGGATTTGAATATAAGACCCTTTGCGCAGCAGTCTATTGTTCTCTCCCCTAGGCTACCACTGATGTACCTTATATTTCAGACTAGACGATGCTCGCAGGTCCACCCGCACACTTTTTTAAATGACCCGTTTTAGCCCGATCCCGTGGAAATTTCACCAAATGCCTTCTTAGTGCACCCCTAAAGTCCGCAAAGAAGACACATGCCAAATTTCAGCATCCTGCGCCTAATAGTTTTACCTGTAGGTTGTCTGTCAGTAACACAAGGATTTTATAAATACAGATTTAGTATTACTACTATTGTTGCATCCGAAATACATGTCACAAATTTAGTCTCCACTTCGATGGTTTGGCCACAAATACCTAACAAAAGCCTATGTCAATGTTGCAGATTAAGTATGGATGGCCTGAACTAAGGTTAGCCAATAAATATCACTTACTGTGTCATGACGGATGACTCAGTTTGTCTCATTCATCAATTTCAATTCTGTAGAACGCGTTGAATAAATAAAGCCACCCGTACACTAGACAATCAACAGCATTAACGCAAAAACGTACCTAATCTATTTTGGCAAAAAAAGCAAAACGTAACTTTTTTATTGCAATGACATTTACAAGTGATTTAATTAATTTCAGAGATCTCTTACAAATGCAAAACTCTCAACACTTATTAACAAACTTTTGTCAAATTCCTTAGTCTTTGTAGACCCTATATAACTGCTACTTGGTACAACCTAGCACAGTCAATTTTATGCAAATTTGTTTTGCCACTTATGCCACTGAAGTTATTTCTATGCACGTTTTATTCTTCAATTAATAGATTAGTCGATTAGTGCTTGTTGTTTATTTTTATTTTAAGACATGAGTCTTTAAGTTAATAAATGTACTACTGTGATCCTATTGATATAAGCTTAACACGTTTCAAGTCAACCACAAAACTGTCAACTGTTAATTAATTTCCTACCAGATCATTGGTATTTTCGCGATTCAATAATCTTGTGGTTTCTAAGCAGTTGATATAGCCTCGCGTCACAAAGCTTCGTATTAACTGTAGCGCACATACCCATGACCAATATCCAATTGTCATTCACTTAATATCATTTAGCTTCGTGGTGATCTAACGTATGGTATGCTTGGCATTAATCATATTTTCATTACGAATAAGGCATTTACCTACTATGGAAAAAGATGAATTATAACGTACTGTGTTCCTTATGAAAGTTGTAAATTTTAGCTAATCTATGACGCAACAATAAAAAATATACACGATTGAATAAAAAGCATTTAATGTAAGTAAAAGGCGTAAATTCTATATTTTTCTCGCAAAACGATAATCTCTGTGAAGCAACCATAGACTATTATGAAGATAGAAACAAATAACGGCGTGATGTGATATTTCTCTCTTTATAACTATAATATAAACCGGTCAAGTGCGAGTCGAACTCGCGCACCGAGGGTTCCGTACAAACCTGTAGGTATATATAATTATTTTAAAAAATATGTGATGTAATAAAAATTTAAGGTTGTCGAAATTTCTTGCTATAAAACGTTGCTTTATGCCAAATTTCATTCCCTTTAGTTTTGACTTGAGCATTTGATATGAATTTCAATTTTATATCTCTACGGGTTCATGAGGAGCGGGGTAGTACCTTTAAAATTATTAAAAATATTTTAATTATATGATGTAACTAAAAATTTACGGTTTTTGTCAATTTTTTCTTTATCAGTGCTATAAGACGTTGCTTCGTGCCAAATTTCAAGATTCTGAGTTCAAGGGAAGTACCCTGTAGGTTTTGATTCCCTTGCGAGTAGTTGCGAGTTTGAAAATATGCTTAAGTAGCTGTTTCTGTTGATTGCGTTGACATAGAAATTTGATTTTATTACAGCTTCACGGTGTTATAGACGTAAGTATTTGATATGAATTTCAATTTAATAAACCTACGCAATCAAAAGATACAGCCGTTTATGCTGCAAATTTCCGCAATTTTCGAAACTCGCAAGGGAATAAAAACTTACAGGGTACTTCCCGTGTACTCAGAATCCTGAAATTTGGTACGAAGCAATGTCTTATAGCACAGACAAAGGAAACATTGCGAAATTTGTAAATTTTTAGTTACATCATATCATCAAAATATTTTTAGTAATTTTAAAGGAACCGCTCCTCATAAACCCGTAGAGATATAAAATTGAAATTCATATCAAATGCTCAAGTCAAAGTTAAAGGGTACCAACCGATCTAGAATCTTGAAATTTGGCATAAAGCAAAGTTTTGTAGCAAAAAAATACAACCTTACATTTTTAGTTACATCACATATTTTTTTAAATAATTATTTTTGTATAACTTTGTTCAAAATTAAAACTCTATAGAACCAATCGCATCAATTGCAGCAATTTCCAAAACCGTGGCTAGTGTGATTCGTGATTAACAAAATTGACCCGCCATTTTGCCAAAATATTATTGAAGATGGATTTAATTAATCGACAGCTGCATGCCTGGTCATGGTGGTACTCTGCGCGGTTTATTTTTATATATTATTTACAAGTTTTACTCTCTACAACACATGTTTTTTATTTGACTTTCCCTGTATATCTCCAGAAGTTAAATAAATATTAAGAAACTCATGTCTCTCTTGGCATCTATCTATCTCTAATTTAGTCATCTCATAATTGGAATAGTATTGCAGTCTACTAATGACAGATTTCGTATTCTGCCTTGAGCCAACACTATTTTAGTCGATAGGGCCATTTATTATTTTTAAATTATGTGTATAAGTTTTCCAATGTGAAGTTGGCTAGCATAATGATACATGCTTTAAACCTCTCCACACTGAGACGTTCAGCGGTGACAGGATAAAAAGACAACGTTGTTCTTTACATGTTTATAATTAACCTTCTGTCTAGTTAATCCCATATTCACGATCTACAGAATGCTCACAGTATAATTCTCTATAACCTGATGAAAACATAATTATTACAATTAGTAGATTATTATCGTCATTGTTACATTAAGAGGTGATTGTGCAAACAATCCGTACTAAATACGTATCAATGGAGCTTATGGAGCTTTATAAGATTACGAGCAATCAAGTAACATGTACTAATATAGACTAGTATTGCTTGTTATTGTTTCATAGCTTTAATATTTAAATTCGGTATCAACTACCATTATATTGACACAAACTCATTAGCCAAGCCAGACAATTTACAGTGAAAATACATACCTGAAGCTTTTTCAATAAACCCGCTTGTGAAATACATTTTTGAATTCCTGGTAAGTCGTTCTTCGCTGTAGAAATGCATTTACGCACGTATGTGGGACTCGACGGCTGGAGTGCAAGGCCGTTAAACCCACTAATACCACAGCGCATACTTCAACCCCATTTTGGGGTCGCCAGGGGGTCGCGTTAGCATTCTACCCTGACACCACGGCGGATAGCCCGAAGGCCACAACCTCCTTGGCGGCGGATGAAGGTGTTGGGTTCCGCCGCCAAAACACCCAGCAGCCGCAGAGGATAGGGAGGACGGCAACCTGACAACACCGCATCCTCATATCATCACATCCAGATAGAGTGCGCGGCAACGCAATACCGACATGCCTCTCCTCCCGCGACCGCGCCCGACTGCGAGGGACAGACAGAACTGTCCCCCGCACCCGCACCTTTGGACGCATCCTGCGCAGGCTCTCTCTTAGCTTCACCGCGGGTGTCCAAGCCACTGTTACTAAGACCCCCCACCACGACAAGGTAGAGATCCCACGGAGGGGTGGTTAGTCGTAAACCTTACTTAACCTTAATCAGTGTAATTAAACTATTCGGTGCTCTATTAAAGTATTTTCAACTCTTATATTTTAATGTCATAATATGCATAATGCTCCGTTATTCCGAACAATAACGTTTCATAATGCGAGTGGTTCATGTTAAGCAGTTTAATTTAAAGGTTTATCAAACTTTATTTAACCGTCAAATTAATCACAGCGTGATTAACTAAACACAAAAAGGAATTTCTTGTAAAGTGTCAGAAAAATCTTAATTCCGTTTACGTTTTTTGATGGTGATAATATAATAAATAAAATAAACAGAAATCATGAGAACATTAATTCGTAATGTACAATTTTTTTAATGTGTAGGTGTATTATTACTTTATTTGATATTCGTATCAGAATTCTGACGTAGACATAAAGAGGACACTTAACTAATAGTACCTACTGCCCTTTTACTATATCGCAGATGAATTGGCCTACAGCGTTTTTATTTGGGTTCAGTTACTTTTAAACTTTAATTTCTTGCTTGTTATATGTATAAGAACGTAATGTATGTGATTAAACGTGATTGTTTGTACGAAATCTCTGAATTAGCGAATTCGTATACAATAAAATTGTTCATCCGTAAACCTATCTTATTTTAATTATGGTTCGGTGAAGTGCTATTTATCGCGTCCTTTTTTTTTACTTTCTCATGTACCCTTGTGTCGGAGGGTAGGGAATCGACGGATATTGACCCGACAGATGGTCAGGCGGGCCCCGAACAAAACCCCCTTGGCGGCGGAATAACGTGTTGGGCTTCGCCGCCATAACACCCAGCGGCCGCAGAGGATATGGAGGACGGCAACGCAACACCGCATCTCCTCTTCCTCTACGGCCCACCGCGACGCATCGAATGGTGCACCCCCATTTGGTCGCGGGAGATAGGGCGCGCGGCTACGCAACACCGACACGCCTCTCCTCCCGCGACCGCGCCCGACTGCGAGGGACAGATAGAACTGTCCCCCGCACCCGCACCGTTGGACGCATCCTGCGCAGGCCCCTCTAAGCCCACGCGGAACGTCCACTCCTGGGATCTCTCTTAGCTTCACCAAGGGTGTCCAATCCCCGGTTACTGAGCCCCCCCGCCACGACTAGGTGGAGATCCTACGGGGGGGTATTTATCGCGTCCTGATATTTACACTACGACGTATTGCAGTTGCTGACCGTGTCTTTGAAATGTTAGATATAAGATGGGATCCTAATCACACGACTAGTCTTTTTCTAAAAAAGTGACAAATGAAATAACTGACGCAAATAACGACCTTCGGCGTCGAAATGACTTTGCGGATTACAGCACATTTTTTACCGCGTGATACTCATCGTCGTCCTATCATTATCACGGTTGTATCCAAGACTTTTACCTTGGAGTCCAGAGTTCGCTTTAGACTATTACCAGATTGCCGCAATATTCCATGGCTCAGACATAGTCGGTATATTCAATGGGATTGACTGCGCACAATAACTTTCAAGAATATTCACGATAGCCAAGGCCAACGGCTTATCATTTCTCTTGTAGGCAATCGTTCACACCTCTATATATATTTTTTTTTTCTTCACTGACTGACAGACATTGCACGGCCAAAACTATTAGGCGCTTAGCACTAAGGTAAAAAAAGATTAAATAAAATAAAAACAATGTGCAGGCGGAGCTACAGACATCCTTTAGTGCATAAGTAAGTTGGTACATTTATAAAATATTTCATAACATTCGTTCCTTATTGTTTAGTATATTGATTATATTAGACCAATTGACACAAAATATAATGAATTGAAACAGCATTTAAGAGCAACATTTTTATGAATGAGTGGCGAGAATTTATATTTTTGAAGTACTAATGTACACGCACTGTAGGGGTCCATACATTCAATTCGGTAAAGGTTTATATCACTGTAAAAGAGATTCTCTGCAAGCAGAAATATATTAAGGGCTTTTAAATGGTAAGTTATGAGAAGCTTATCCTGAGATGTGTTAAGAGTGGTATAATCAAATCAATCACATGATAAAAATGAAATAAACATGTACACGGTCTCGTTTGTTTATTGATTGGCATAAAATGTTTAAATTCCTTATACCTCGCTATGAGCTACATCTTAACAGGTTTAGGGAGCTACAAATTTCAAACAACATTATAAAATCATTATCTTAGACGGGGGAACAAGCGCCAACTACTTCGTGTGAAATATTTGCACGATCGAAGCATAGTTGGTTCGTTGATTTTGAATTTATCACGTTAAACATACCTACTAAAACTAGAAACGTGCGGAAGACTGAAATACTAAGCTAAAATATTATGTTCATTTGCAATTGACTGTTGCAGGACCGTGGCATTGAAATTTCATAATGCCGGCTTTCTGAATAGGTTGTGTTAACATTTGATAGAAATAGATGATTATTTGAATAATATGTATTGATTCTGTATATTAAATTGGTGATTTTAGAGTCCGTTCTTACTAATCACTGTTTTCTAAGCTGCTGTGAAAATATTAGAAGTATAAATGCTATCCAATGAGTCAAAACAGATTCGTATTTAATAATTAATTCATTTTCAATGATAACAAATTTATTCGAATAAATTCTTAAAGAGCGATTGTATATAGCCCTTGGTTATTGTAATACCGTTAAATAATTGTGTTGTTATTCTTCCCTTTGGAGTGCGCGTCGGGTAAATAAGAGAAGCCATTGAATGGTCGGTCAGTAAGGATGCTGGTAGCCTGCCAACCGGATTTCTCTTTGTACCGGCTTCAATTAGCGTTCGCGTTTATCAACCGTTGTGGCCGCACTATAACTCCTCCATTAAATCATGTCTTTGTTAAATTTGCTGACTGTTATTCAAATTCAACTTCAGCTGAGGTTTTTATGATTCGTATTTGTGATTGGAAAACTGATTTGGCTATCAAAAAGTTTGTTCTTGAAACATTTAATCTACTACCCATGTTTTCTTTTAGTGATCCTTCAAAAGCAACAAAATCAGTACAAATTAATAAAAACTAGATAGTCGTAGCAAAAATCGGAATCCCAGTGGAGACACTAACCAACTGCTAAGCAGTGAGTACCTATCAAATTTAAACCCCCTAACATGCATCAATCACTTTTCGAATTAAAGAACGTATTAAAATAATAATTATCAATTGCAAACGAAAAACAATATCGAAAAGTTATCTAAAATATTCTCAAAAAACATGAGAAGTCTCGCAACCCAGATTTGGCCAGCGTGGTGGAATAGGAATAGAGTAGGATGAGAGGAGAGTTCTCTTATCAATATAAAAAGCGAAAGCCCAGCCGTGAGACAGTTTGAATTCCCATGTTAATGTGCAAGTATCTAAGTAGCATCACATGCCACTAAGCTTTATCCTGGCCTGGATTAAACATATCAGCATGGCTGGAAATGAACATGATTCATAAAGGAATCTAAATTAAATTTTGTATACGAAAGCACGGTGGGGCTGTGCATTATTAAGTTACGTAATTAATTTATCACGATCTCACAATGCGACCGGCTTCACACTAAACCACGATTTTGATATATTTGCACAGTCGTGGTTGTTTGTTGACTTCACAAGTGCTTTGATTACTTTCGAGCTTTAGAGTCGAAAGTAACTTTTAACCAAATTCGTCCTTATTTGTATAGGCAAACTAACGCTGCGCGGCTACTAATATCATGCCAAACTTACATCGTGTCATGTTGAATCTAAATTATTATTGTTTTACGAAAAGCTAATTAATAAAAAAAAGCTAATTTGCTCTTAATTAGTCCTTAACATTACGTTAGAACACGCTCAACATACGTAATAACTTACATAATTATCAACAATTGTTTAAAGATTTAAAAGAACTGGTAACTTACAGCGGGATTTATTATAATACGTTATCTAATAAAACATTTTCATTTATTTCTGTCTAATTCAAACGTAACCCAAACTACAGTGTGTTCTTTGGTACAGATAGAATTTTTAATGATACATTTTAACGGAAACTTGCTATTATACTTTAATCTAGTATCTATCGTGAATAAAAGGGAATAAAAAGGGTCCACTCTCTGTTTCAAAACATACGCATTACGAATTAATAATATCTAAGTAATTGAGTTTTGATATTGATATCCTCGATAATTCATTAGTTATGTTATGCTAACATTTTGCTTCTAGTGCTCTAAAGCATCATTAGCCAAACTCCAGCACTGATGTGTGCTCCAGCACTGTGCTTTGGCGGACTTTACAAACATTCCATGAACAGTCACAAAGAGCACTCAGATTCGAAACTACTGTTTATGAATCATACAAAGTGTTGTCCAGTGTGAAGACGGAAATCACAACACGCGGTGCAGTGTTAAGTAAGTATATTGCTAGTAGAATGAACATTAATACTCTACCAATGCTATCACTACTATTTTAGCAATTATAATTGTATATTACTGAAACGCAATATATAATAAGTATAATTATTATACTATAAGACTGTCTTCCTTAGCTTACCTAATTAATATGCACAACGCAACTTACTAGGTTCCTCACCTGAATAAAAACTAAAGAACATAAATCGGGATTGCTAAACAGCTCAAAGACGCGGCGACTGCGGACTTCGTTAGCTGTATTAGATTAGTGGACGCGTGAAGAGAAATTGGCGAATAATTAGGTAATCGCTGATTATTTATCATTTATCTCAGTTGCAGGAGTAGGTTTATCTGGACTTTTTGCTACTACACTAGTATTAGTGTTGTACTACTAATCCACTATCTCTTTTACACTATTGCTACTACACTCCTACTACATACTACTCCCTTATCACCCTGCGGTTACAACCATTGAATTATTACCAAACCAAATTACCAATGGAATTCTGGATGCCAAAAATCCCAATTAAATTAAAATTACTTGAATTAATCTGTAACCAGAGGCATATTTTTAACTTGATATACGTATACCTAATTGGAGATCGAGTTTTGATACTGTTCAATCGTTACCACGGATCGTTTTTGACTGACAACCAAACTGTAAGCTATAAAGTTCTTTATTTTGTTTTTTTTAAGAAACTTATATTAACTTTGCGAAAACCAGGTTTATTGCGATCTGAAGTCCGCGATATCCAGTGTTATAACAGAACTCCAGGTAAATTCGAATAAATGGTTCTTAGACAAGGTCATTAATAAATAATCACATTGTAGGGAAATATCAAACCACTTGAAATTAATGGGATTTGAATGTGATTTCTTTCGAGATAATTTGGCCCCGAGGTAAGAACGGACCTACGGTTATATCCAAAAAGGAACGACGCTCTTTATGTCATTATGCGGCCTTGACAGAATGTATTTGATTTGATCTATTCTATACCTATATATATATAAAAGAAAGTCGTGTTAGTTACACCATTTATAACTCAAGAACGGCTGAACCGATTTGACTGAAAATTGGTGGGGAGGTAGCTCAGAACCAGGAAAAACACATAGGATACAATTAGTTGCAAAAAATAAACTGCGAGGGATTATAGGGAGGGTCGAAGTTTGTAGGGCACAGAGACCAATTGACAGTGAAAACGCTTGCGCTGTAGTAATTGTGTGCTGCGCATGTGCTATCGTATATCTGTAAGTACTGTCTCATCATACATTGTCACACATTGTCAAATTGTGCACTGTCATTACACTGTTCGCTTATATAAACTAATAATAATTATAACTGCCTTGGCTAATCCCTACTAATATTATGTATAAATGCGAAAGTGTGTATGTACCGATTTCACTTCAACTAATTTTATAAATGCGAAAGTGTGTTCAGATTCATATTGGACCATAGCTTTGTCATTTGACTGTATGCAAAGTAATGTTGTTGAGTAGGTACCTGTCGGTAGATAATGTCATGGATACTGACCAAGTTATTTCGTACCCAATAGAGTTTTTAAACTCTGTAGAATTATCAGGAGTGCCTTCACACAACTTGAGACTGACAGCTGCTGTTGCAGTCCTGTTAATGTAGAATCTTAACTCACCAAAACTATGTAATGGCAAACGGCTATAAGTAAAACACCTAGGATGAAACACTATAAAAGCTATTATAATGAGTGGAACGGTAAAATGTGAAAATGTCTTAAGTCCGCATACACATTATTTCCCAAACAATTAAGGGGATTTGTGTTACCCCGAATTTAACGCGAGCGCAGCCGCGGGCAAATACTAGTTATGAGATAAATCCTGAAAAGTCTGTACTTTCCAGGATTTATCTTTTATGTGTATTACTGTTGGCTCTGTAGTCAACAGTAATCATTTTTGTCGTGAATTTTATCGTTACATTTTGCACACACCAAGAAACCAAAAAGATAGGTGAAATTAAAATAATTTCACTTATCTTCGGTATATATAAAAATAATGTCACTTTACCATTTGCGCACATATAACTTATTATGATTTATGGGCTACTTTCGAATGACACCTTATTTCCTGAAAATATACGCGCATGTATACAGATAAAATAAAAACAAATAGGTATTAAAATTTATTGCTAGCGCTAATTTCTTTTAACTATTACTTATTAGAAGTACATCAAATACAGCTAAAATGTTTTAAAGACTTCGTCATTGCTTATTGTCATATGAAGAACGTTAAATTATGTTTACGAGAATATTTCTTTGTCAACACACTTTTTCCAAGTTTAGTAATATGTATATTCAATGTGTTTATGATACTTCTTACTTCATCGAACGATTGAACGGATCTCAATCAAATTCGGCACTCAGTGACCTGTATTATAATTTATAATATACGGACGTGACGTGCTAGTCAATTGACTTTCTCTTTGCTGTGGCTGCCGTGGCGTGCTTGGTTGTCATGGCTATGGCTTTGGCTGAGGCTGAGGCTGAGACTGAGGCTGAGGCTGATGATGAGGCTGAGGCTGAGGCTGAGGCTAAGGCTGAAGTTGTGGCTGTGGCTGAGGCTGTGGCTTTGGCTTTGGCTTTGGCTAAACCAAGACGACACGGCATGGCATGACTTTGGCATGGCTGGCAATCGGGTGACCGTTACACGCTCATCGACGGAAAATAATCAAAATAAATTATTGCCAAAGTACTCAATGGGAACTTAGTTAAAATGGTTCATAAAAGTAAGGTTTTTAAGCATATTACGTAGGATTTTGGCAATCAAAATAGATGTAAAAGAATAAAACAGTGACTCAGCACAGCTACCGAGATTCATACATGAGCGTCATATTCGGTTAAATCAACCGACGACAAAGCTTAACATAACGTTTTCGTTTTTGCCCTTATTTAATAAGATACTTACAATAACAGTTTATTCATTTCTTTTAATGTTACATAGTCTCATAATTATGTTTTGCTTTGGGCTTCAGACCTTATACGAGTGTACATATTTTAAACCAACATGTATCTATTTTATAACATAGGGACGAATTTCTCAACAGTTTTGTATACTCTTAAACTCTATTACCTGGTAATAAGGTTGAAACTCATTTCGGGGCCCTCTCGAACCTTACCGCCCGCCGCGTTGTCTACATCCCCTACAAGATTTAATAATATCCCAATTTATCTAACGCCAATTTCAATTTCTAACTTTTGGATTTTCTCCTTAACGCGTATTTAGGGTAGCAACTGTAAGTGGTATCTCCCAAACCAGTATTTTGTATAGCATCTGTAAACGGTTACCGGTTAAACGTATAGTAATATAATGTATAATGTATGCTTTGCAGCCAACTAGCTTTATTGGCCGTTCCATTAAAAGCTTCTCTGCTTTATTAAAAGGCGCTGTTCGACTAGTGGCCTGAATGAATCAGCCATTTAATCAGTAGCAAATCGTTCCGATGATTATAACTTTTAATTACTTTCCAAGCCAAGTCACTTAAATGTTTTCAATTATTATTTACTCGATTTTTTGGTATTCTGTCTAATTAAGCTCGGTTTTTTGAGAATAGTTACTTATAAAAAAATATCTGTTTATTAGAATGCCGAATTAAAACGCTTCATAAAACTGTCTCAGTAAGTTAAGTTGATGGAGCCTTCCTTGGCAGGGCTCCCATTTTTGGATGCAGGGTTATATAAACTCTAACATCTGTATATATTAAATTCTTTAGTTCCTGTCTGTCTGACAGACAACACACAGCCAAAGCTAAGGGGCGCATGAAGCTGAAATGTCCTATGTATGTTTCCTGGGGAGCATCTATAGAGATTCACTACAAAGGGATTTACGGAAATTCCAACGCGATCGAGCGAAATGATAAAATTAACATAAATTTTGCGGGCGTCGCATTCTTTAGTTAACCTGTTGAACAATATTAAATCAATATTAACCATGTTAGGCTATTAATTGAACGGATGATTAAGCTAGATGGCTGCGACATATACATGACTTATTAAAAAAAAACTTCATTTAAATGATAAAGGTATACAAATAGCATAGTAGATCTCAGCAATAATGGCAATATTATTTTGAGTGAGGTATTACCACCACCCATTTCCCGCGTAGAGCAGTCACCAGTAAAAGCATTTGCTCTCCTTTCTATGACTTATTTTTCCTACAGTTGACAAACGCGTGGGATACGACTAGAATAACCTTTATAGTCCACAGCGGCTGCTTGCCGCTCACCATCAGGCATTTGACTCGCTTGATTGCATCTATAAATAAATAACGCTTGCACAGCTAGGAGTGCCACGTTACTGTATCATGTGTTGAATAGATACATGCGATGTCCCACGATGCTTGTTGCATGGGGCTTCGCCAGAGAATTGCTTCAAACGTGTGTCGGTTTCGTATCTTGTAGCTGTTAGCTTGTCACAGATACGTATTCTAGTTGACACAATCGAAATAGACTCAAGTTTTCAAGATAACCCCAATATTAAATGGGGTAGCTATTTTGAACTCGTTTTTGCAAGTATAGCTAAAATGATATAAATAAAAAATATACCGGTCAAGTGCGAGTCGAACTCGCGCACCGAGAGTTCCGTACAAACCTGTAGGTACCTACATATAATCATTTAAGAAAATATGTGATGTAACTAACAATTTAAGGTTTTCGAATTTTTTCCTATGTGCTATAAAACGTTGCTTTATGCCACATTTCAAGTTTCTAGACCGACTGGAAGTACCCTTTAGTTTTGACTTGAGCATCTGATATGAATTTCAATTTTATATCTCTATGGGTTCATGAGGAACCTTTAAAATTGTTAAAATATTTTAACTAAGTATATGATGTAACTAAAAATTGCAATTTTTCTTTATCTGTGCTGTAAGTTTTGATTCCCTTACGAGTAGTTACGAACTTGAAAATATTATGCTTAAATTGCCGTTGATTGCGTTGACAGAGAAGTTTGATTTTATTACAGCTTCACGGTGTTATAGACTTTAGTATTTGATATGAATTTCAATTTAATAACTCTACGCATTCATGAGGAAAGAGGTAGTAACTTATTTCTTTTTATTTTTTTATTATAGGTATGGTGTAACCAAAAATTTACATTTTTGGAAATTTTTCCTTAACCTGAGCTATAAGAAGTTGCCTCGAATGAAATTTCAAGATTCTAAGTTCACGGGAAGTACCCTATAGGTTTTGATTCCCTTGTAAGTTTCGAAAATTTGCGAGAATTTGCGGCATAAACAGCTGTATCTTTCGATTGCGTTGGCTTAGAAGTTTGATTTTGTTACAGCTTAAAGTTATTATGGACCCTAGTATTTGATATAAATTTAAATTCAATACGTCTACGCATTCTTATGGAAAGGGAACTGTCGTGTGGTTACTAGAACTTTAAAATTATTATTATTATATGGTGTAACAAAAAAATTGCGGTTTTCGTAATTTTTCCTTTATCTGTGCTATAAGACGTTGGTTCGTACCAAATTTCAAGAATCTGAGTTTACGGGTGGTTTTGATTCCCTTGCCAGTAGTTGCGAGTTTGAAAATATGCTAAAATTGCTATTTCTTTTGATTGCGTTGAGATAGAACTTTGATTTTGTTACAGCTTAAAGGTGTTATAAATTCAAGTATTTGATATGAATTTCAGTTTAATACCTTTACGCGTTCATGAGGAAAGGGGTATTAACTTTAAAATTAATACAAATATTGTTTTTATATGATGCAACTAAAAATGTGCGGTTTATCACAATTTTACTTTATCTGAGCTATAAAACATTGCTTCGTACCCAATTTCAAGCTTCTGAGTTCACGGTAAGTACCCTGTAGGTTTTGAATCCCTTGCGAGTTTCAAAAATTTTCGGAAATTTGTAGCATAAATAGCTGTATCTTTTAATTGCGTAGGTTTAGAAGCTTGATTTTTCACAGCTTCATGGAAAAGTAGACTTGACTATTTCATATAAATTTAAGTTTGATATCTTCACGCGTTTCTGAGAAAAAGGGACAGACGGACGGACAACAAAGTGATCCTATAAGGGTTCAATTTTTTTATTTCGAGGTAAGGAACCCTAAAAACGTCTGAAGCGATTTGGATAATTCAATGTATCTTATATAGTCAGAAGCTTTTGCCAGAAAGAAACTTGTAAAAACTGTAGGTCTACCAACGCGAAATTCGCGAAACGATAAAAAATACACTTCAAAGGATAGGATAAAGTCTGTTGGAGGCGCAAATACAAATAAAAAATTCAATTTCCCGATCGAGTGCTTTGTTAAAAATAAATAGCTTTACTTAACCATACGCTTTTATATACATCAACCTACATGGCAAGTTTTTACCCTTTAATGCCAACGGGAAGGAAATTAAGGTTCGATCAAGTTGATGCAAATACTTAATATTATTCGATCTTATATTGTTCGATCGAGTACACGTAAATGCTCACTATCATCGTCCTCAGTATAGAAATAGGTTTTACTACGTGACGGTCTACTTTATTTCTTTGAAAGCTGCAAGAAATTCTTTTAAATCTAGCGTTTAAGAAGTATTCTATTAATAAGTTTTATAAATATGTAGGAGGAGGAGGAGTAGTTATGTTTGATTACGCTGTATTCATATTGATCCACTATATGAATACAGCGTAATCAAACATAACTAATTTTATATGAAAACAACTACATTTATAATAATAATCATTGATATGCCACGTCTTACTCGTAAGAAGCTCTTCGTGTATCGTATATCTGTCTCATTGTATATGTATTGTGTATATGACGTTCGTTCGGAAACGGTCACAAATTACTTTGGTTTGTTAAAAACAATACTTTCACATATAAATATTAAATTGAAACTTGTACATAATAAAAAAATCCTACATATAAAGTTACGCCACGCCATCGCATAAATATATCTGCATATTGAGCAATGTGTGAATTATTCGGGGGCAATTGAAAATTTTGTGAAGCTAAGTTGCGGATCTTCTAGTACATGTCATTATTATTTAATGCGATGTCACAATAACACCATCTCATAGAAGATTCAAATAAAGTATCAGTACTCCTGCTGTACATATTTATATGTAAGTTAACTATATACCAGCAGGTATTATTTCGGAATAATAACAGCATTCTTGTTTTGGTATAGGTACATATTGCAACTGCCATACATATTTGGTTTTAGCCAGCTGCAATTGCGATCTGTTGATGTAATTATGCTACTTACCCACATACAAATGATTGAACCAAAATTTCACATGTATGTATGTGGTTCAACATTGACTTAAAATCGCAACATCGACTGCAATATGCCTTCCTATGATCAGTATTATTACCTTCAGTCAATTTCACTTCAGTATATATGTCAAGAAAGCAATTTTCAAATCTCATCAAGTGGCCACAATAGATACCTATATTTTCGAGGTGCGCTAGTCAAAAATAGCAGTGTTGACATTTAAAAACAAGCGTAATCGCAGCTGTCTGGCGAACCTTAAAATGTGGTGAAATCGCTTGCCCATGTTATTATAATATACAATTATAGAATTTACCCTGAATTACTTTACTAACTTTACTAACCTTCTCGCATATACAGCGCTTTTTAAATTGTCCCAAACATGCTCAATGGGATTAAGATCCGGGCTGCGTGCTGGCCAATTCATTGTACGTATCCCAACCTTTTCGCAATATTGTCGAACTTGTGCAGCAGAGTGCGGCCGGGCATTATCCTGCATTAAAGTAAAATGTTCACCTATGAATCGCATGTAAGGCACCACGTGATCTTCTAAGATCTCGGTTATGTAGCGATGTGCAGTCAAACCCCCTCCATTACCGTTTTGACGGACCATGTCTATGAACACAAGTTCTGTTCGCTCATCATCATTCATCGATATGCCACCCCAGACCATACACGAACCGCCTCCAAATGAACACGCTCCTCAATGCAACTTTGAGCATATCGCTCCCCACGTCGACGATAGACTCTTCTGCGACCATCTGCACCATATAAACATATCCTACACTCATCCGTGAACAATACGGAGGCCCATTGCTCTTCTGTCCAATGTAGCAAATCTTAAGCGAGCTTGTCTGTGAGCTACAGACAACTTTGGACCATTTGCTGGTCTAAAAGGGGTGATATCCGCTTCCATTACCTTCTTCTTATTGTTTGTGCACTCACATTTACTCCACGCACTTCATTAAGCTCTGTTTTGATGTTAACTGACGTGAGGAAACGATTTCGCAGGGCGATTGTAACAATAAATTGGTCATCACGACCGGTGGTTGGTCGAGTCCTGCCTGTACCACGTCTCCTTCTGTAAGAACCTGTCTCCACAAACCTTCTGTATATTCTAGAAACCGTAGACTGGTTTAAATTTAAATTTCTACCAATCGTTGGTTGATCCAAGCCCTCCCGCACCAGTGCTACAATTTGAGCCGCTTGTTCGGACGAAGTATCCATATTATGGTTCAAAAACTCTCGATGACTTCAAAAACTAACCCAACAATTCTGCTGGTAACAATAATTCAATTGACAAAAGAATAAAAAATCAATGCGAATCAATTCAAAACTTTGCTTTAAATAACACGCAAATCTGATACTACGAGCAAATTTTCTTTTCCCGGCTATATTCATTTGTTTTACTGCAGTTCTATTTTTAAATTTTGCTTTTTTTAAGATAAAGTGCCAGTCTCTCCATATTCATATAATTTAATCTAAAAAGATTGCATACTTATTAAAAATAAATCATTTCAAAGTAATCCTGAACTTTGATGCAGTTTACGAGTCCGTCAGTTTATTTAACAACTAGCTGACCCAGCGAACTCCGCATCGCCTTTTTAAGAGTTTTTATTTCATTCCCTTTTTTCCAAGCCCCTTTTCCAAAGTTACCATTGACTAAGAGCTTAATCTCTTATCATTTCAGAGTCTATAAATGATGAACAAACAAACATAGATTTTTATATAATATTGAATTCCCCATTCCTTAAAATATCGGAGACGATACCCATATCGACTTTAAATAAGAATCCCGTCCGCCATCTTTGATTTCCTATCCGCAATCTTTGATCACGAAATAGATGTTGTATTTGGATTCCCCATCCCTTTAAACATCGGAGACGATAACCATATTGATTTTTTAAAAAATCCCATCCGCCATCTTTGATCACGAAATATATGGTGTTTTTGAATTCCCCATTCCTTAAAATATCGGAGACGATATCCATATCGAATTTAAAAACAATCCCTTCCGCCATCTGTGATTTCCTATCCGCCATCTTAGATCACGAAATAGATGTTGTATTTAGATTCACCACCCCTTAAATCATCAGAGCCGATACCCATATTAATTTTTTTTATATTTTTCCCATCCACCATCTTTGATTTCCCATCCACCATCTTGAATCACGAAACAGATGCTGTATTTGGATTCCCCATCCCTTTTAACATCGCAAACGATACCATTATTGATTTTTTTAAATATTCCCATCCGCCATCTTTGATTTCCCATCCGCCATCTTTGAATTCCCGTCCGCCATCTTGGATCACTAAGTAAATTTCATATTATTAATCAGCGTCTCGAAAATCTCGAAAACGATGCCCATATAGATTGTATCCTATTCGTTTAGCCTTTTTTTGCCTTTGACCCAACCCTTCCCCTTCTCGTTTGACCATTTTATTATTTTTGCCTGGCCCCTAAAAGTTATGGCGTAATTTTATATAGCTTATAACCTTTCGGAATAATTGCGCTATCATAGGCAATAATAATTTTTTAAATCCGACTGCTAGTTCCTGAGATTAGCCGACATTATCTTTTAGCCTTTTTAGCCTTTTGCCCGGTCCCAAAGGGTCGAAGCGTTATGTTATATAGCCTATAGCCTTCCGGAATAACTGGGCTATCGTTTACAAAAAGATTTTTCAGATCCGACCGGTAGTATCTGAGATTAGCGCGTTCAAACAAACAAACAAACAAACTCTTCCGCTTTATTATATTAAGTATAGATTTATAACTGCAGCTGATAACCCTTTTAAAAAAATCACTTACTGTGATACTTTACATATATAAGCATAAATCAATGCAATGATATTAGAACAAGGCAGATAAGTTACCTACGTAGTAATCAATCCGTAGAGACGGTACACTAACGCACACATCGATAACTCTATATTTTATTTTAATTTCGGTTGACAAGATGTGTCAGTTTCACTTTGACGCCGGCTCGCGACGTCCC